>CM066042.1:187359559-188053268 GCA_033557465.1 Ichthyophis bannanicus | reverse complement strand
TGAGAGATTATGGTGAGGAAGCATCAAGAAAATGAAGGATGTTCAGTATTTCAGACCTGAGTTATAACTCTCTCCAACTTAAATGGAATGGTCTAACTCATTTTCCTTACAAAATCAGTGAAAGAGAGATTTTCCAGTGGAGACTCTCTCTCCTTTCCTATGGAGAGGTATCTGAAGACAGACTAGCAGACTCCTCTAATCAGAGTGGTCTTCAGATTTGTAGACATAATCCCAGGACTACTCAAACTCTGTCTCTTTAGGAGAGATCCAAGAGTAAACCATGCTAACAGAAAATGACCCCTGTAAGGGCTTCTCTTGTCTCTTGTGGCCTAGATTCTGAATGAGATTAGTATCTCAGTGAAGCTTCCTCCCCCTAATGCACTGGGGATGGATATCAGAGCAGATGGTACTGATACTGACACCACTTCGATGCCTCCGCATCAATAGCATGTCTTCACATTTCACCATGAGCATCAGGGTCAGCAGAACCTCCTTTATTATCAGTGCTAATGCTGTCAGGATCAATGCAGCAATTTTGTTGTCTTGTGGCAGGGGAAGGCCTGTGATCCACAGTGTCTGACATAAGCAAGCAGGCCTAACTAGCTTGACCTGTAAATGAAGTCTGTGGAGGGGCCCATAGGAATTGCACATCCCCCAATATGCTGCTATAGAATTAGAACTCAGTAAAAGTATTGAATTAGCTTAGACAAGCAGAACAGATGGAAAAATACAGAAAAATATGTTTAAAATTGCTGACAGAGAAATTACAGAGCCCTGCTTCCCTACACGTACAAACTAGCTCAATGGCCTTGAAAGAAGGAAAGTAACAAGTTGGTGAACTGGCCATTGTAATTGGGACTAGAAGGGGGGTGAGCAGGTGCTGAGCCCACTCAAAGAACATAATTGGATAATCTTATCAGTACCGGGACCAATAGAAGGGGTACGGGAGGTACGGGAGGTTACCGGGACCAATGAAATGTTTTTCTATACCTAGAATGGAGCAAAAGTCTATAAAAGTTGTTGTTTTGCCAGAGAACATTGCTCAGCCATTTTGAATTTGATTCTGCTTGAGACTTGTGCACAAATAAATGATTTGGACCTTCTGAACAGACTCCTGGTATTATTGGTCTGTCTGCGCTCTGCTGCTACAGTCTGACAACCCAGAATTTCCTAGACATTCTGTCCAACTCCTCACCGAGGACTGCTGATGCCAATGCCACTTGAGATGCAGCAGAACAGATGATATCCTCCTATGTCATTGAGAGGATTCTTTTAGAAAAGCTTCCTATTTGTAGCCTATTTTATAAAGACACAGGCACACATGTGTCTTTATAAAAAGCAGCAGCACAAATCCTGCAGAAAATGTGGCTATAATGAATCTGCATACATTTACACAGCTCAAAAGGTGTAAAATGTACATCAACATGATATTAACCCAACTGATGAAAATTCTATTTGAGCCACTACACTCCTGTGAGCTGAAGCATCTGACAGCGAAGCTCTTGTTTTTGGTGGCAATCACATTGGCATGCAAAGCCAATAAGCTTCAGGGCTTAGCGAATGATCCATGCTATACAAAGGTTTTCCCCAAGGTTCTTGAATGATGTAACAATCATGGCAAATGAACCAATGGAGAAGATTTCCCAGTAACTAGGAGACTAACTAAGTAGCTTTTTGTATGCTATCAAGAGTGTTTCTGTGCATGCATCCTAAATTCCTGCCTGGGGCAGAGTGAGATTTTCACCTTAACCAATAACTGCCCTTTCAACATTTTCCCCCAAGCCATATCCCCTGCATTCAGTGGATTGTAATGAGAGCCTTACCCTTCCATCCAAATGGACAAAGGACCTTAAAATGTCCACCCTACTTTCTGTTCCTTTATATACCAACAATGCACATTATCCAATCAACTAGTAGGCTGCAGGCTTGATCCTGGACAAACATGTCAAAGTTAGTAATGTTAGAACCCTGCTGGGTTCTACCCAAGGTCAGGCTTCATACAACATCAACAGAGCTATGACAGGGATCTCTGACCACATATTCACATCTCATTGTTTGGAGACAAATTCCTATCATGATAGTAGGTTTGATCAGTCTATCTTTCCAGGTTGCTAGAGGAAGAGTAGCAGCCTAGTGGGCTAAGAACGAGGGAAACCAGAGCTCACACCCTGCTTCTTACATTCACATTCCTTGTGAGAATCTGAACAAGTCACTTCAATCCCCAAGGACACAGAAATACCTATTATATCTGAAAGTAACTCACCTTTTGCTATCAATGAAAGGTGTGAGCCAAATCCAATTCAAAAGAAAGTCAAAAGCTTGTTGCCAACACATACAAGTTAGAAAGATTACCAGGGGACACTATTCTGCCCCTCCCTCTTTTTTTTGTTAAAAGCAACCAGTAGGCTAGGGATTCCCATTGGAGGGGATTTTGTATGGTGCTTGTTCTTAGACAAAACAAAGCTGCTTACCTATAATGGGTGCTCTCTGATGACAGCAAGATATAAGTCCTCACAATACTCACCTGACTCTGCAAAGGAGTTGGATTCCCTAATTCCAACTACCATTAGCTTGGAATAGAATTGAGAGAGCCCCGTATAATGGCTTTGATACAGGAACACTTACACATGCAAGCTCAAGACATGCTAGAAAACCCTGTAACACTAAGCAGCTAGTCACAGCATTGGATCCTGTCGTGTGATGTCACCTATAGGTGAAGGTTTATATCCTGCTTTCTTCAGATTGCACCTGTTATTGGTAAGTAACTTTGAATTTCCACATGGGACCCTAAGATTCATGAATGATTTAACAGTCATGGCAAATGAACCAATGGAGAAGACTTCCCAGTAACTAGGAGACTAAGTAGCAGTTTGTATGGAAGTAGCTATGAAGAGTGTCTCACCTTCTAAAGCAAAAGCATAATTAAATTATAGTCATATATGTGCAGCTTACAGGCTAATACAAGTAGTAACAAACTTTGAGAACTATATTATATATGTGCTGAGAAAGATAATTCATATTCTGTTTAGATATCACATTTGCCAACCCACCACCCCAACTTTGACCCAAATGTTTCCTCAATTCCTAAAGCAAATTTGACTCTCAAGTCCTAATAATCCATAAGATTCAAAATCCCTTTTCAAAGCCTGATGTATTGCCAAGTTCCAAGGCCTCCTTTACTCCAAAGTATTCTTATCAAGTTCCAGAGCACTGTACTTCCACAAGTAGCAATGCACTCTGCCCAATCAAGTGTTCTTCTTCTTCAAGATACTCTAATCCCCCCCCCCCCCCCTTTCAGGCAATTTTCATTCCTCTATTTTCAGAAATTCCGTTGCACTTTAAATCTGTTTGAATGCTTCAAAAGGTATTTCTTATAGGTGCCAAAATGTTCCTTTCTTGTGACTAAAGGAGACCACCCCCCTCCTATTTCTCTCTCAATCCATCAATGGGTACATACTGCATATCGTTAAGATTACAATGTCTATGGAACTGCATCTGACGGACTCCATTGCAAAGCTAGGTAATACTCTGCCTGAAAGCTCTCAAAGGGGTTTTGGTGCTCATTTTTTTTAAAAGCTCATTCTTAAAGGGGTTTTGTTGTTCGTTTTTAAAAGCTAAATCTTTTTTCTATACTGCAAAGGGGAATTTTTTTTGTTTGCTTATAGTGTTGGGTAAGGCTCTGTCATTTAGAGTTCATTGTCTTTGTTCTAGCTACCCATTCACAGCTAACTCTTTGAAGCCACTGACATCATCAGGTATTAGGTCCCTCCCTACTCACCCCGACAATCACCCACTCCATGTGAGCATTCCTACTTTATAGGGCAACTGCCCAATTAGCTATACATAGAACAACAGAACAGAATTTAGAAGAGGTTATCTTCTTTTTCTCTTAAAGGACAGCTGAGGAACAGGTAGGGACTTTGGTAGGTCTCTCTCTTTTACTTCAACAGGTACCAAAACTCCATCAACTAAACAATGGCTGGGAAAAATCATATTACTAAAGCTGTTGCCCCTCGCTACAGCTTCTGCCTCTGTCCAGACTGAGATCCCAATACCAGTTGAAGGACCAGTTCCGTGTGCAGGATGCCTACATGCTGAGGCTCTCAGGAAACAAGTGGAGGAGCTCAGAGAAGAGGTGGCAAGACTGAGAAACATTCGAAACAGTGAGAAGTACATTGACGAGATGCTTCTTAAAACATCCAAGCTCTCCAACAGCGATGAAGATGGGAAGTTACAGAAGGAAGAAGGTTGGACACGAGTCACTAGAGCCCGCAGTATCAACACTCCTTCAGCCCTTGAATTGATAAGCCAGTATGCAGCCCTAGAAGTGAAGGAGGTGAAAGCATCCGAGAAAAGGGAATGACCACAGCTCGAGCACCCCAAAGTTGCAGAATCAGTCACCACAAGGAAGCGAAGGGTAGTGGTGGTTGGTGACTCTTTTCTGAGGGATACCGAGGTGTCCATCTGCCGACCAGATTCGATGTCCAAAGAGGTATTCCTGTCTGCCAGGTGCCAAAATCCGTAATGTTTTGGAGAGTTTGCCAAGACTCATCAAGCCTACTGACTATTATCCAAAGTTGCTCATCCATGTCGGCATGAATAATATTGCTAGGCATCCCTCCGAGCATATCAAAATTGACTTCATGGCTCTGGGACAAAGGGTGAAGCAGAAAGGTGCGCAGGTGGTCTTCTCTTCAATCCTCTCTATTGAGGGTAAAGGCCGAGGCACAGAGGCTTGCATCTTGGAAATAAATGCATGGCTGCGTGGATGGTGTCATCGAGAGCATTTTGGTTTCCTGGACCATGGGATGATGTTCCAAGGGCTGCAGGCAGTGATGGTGTCCATCTGTCCACGAGAGTCAAAGTGTCTTCAGCACCAGACTGACTAACCTACTGAAGAGGGCTTTAAATTAGATTCATTGGGAATGGGTGAAGAGAGCCTACAGGTAAGTGAAACATTAAATACCTCTGAAGAAATGTGTAAAAGGGGCAACAGCTGGAAAGCAGTGTGTATAAATGCCTGTAGCACGGAAAATAAGATCCCAGATATTGGAGGCTTTAATGGAAAAGGATGACTTGGATTTAGTGGTGGTTACGCTATGCCCTTCTGCTCTTAGTGCCCCTTTTACCCCTCTATCATCTAATGGTCCAACTGACTCTCTCACGGGTTTTTTGCTAAGAATGTACTTGAAAAAGTCTTTATTACACGTTTTTGCTTTCATAGCAAGCTTCTTCTCAAATTCTCTCTTTGCCTGCCTTATCACTGCCTTGCATTTAACTTGCCAGTGCTTGTGCAGTTTCCAGTTTTCATCATTTGGCTCTTTTTCCCATTTCCTGAAAGATGTTTTTTTGGCCTCTCTGACCTCACCTTTAAACCATGCTAGTAGTTTTTTGGACTTCCTTCCACTTTTCTTAAAGCATGGAATACCACTGGTCTGGGCTTCCAAGATAGTATTTTTAAACAACATCCATTTGTTCATTCTGGCCAAGTGGTTGATAGTACATCGCCTTCCACTATTTACATAGGATTTCAATCCATACAGATTCTACAGTGAATTTTGTTTCCTGCAAAACTTTAATCCTATGTGACTCAATGCCCTCTCTAACATAGAGCGCAACCCCTCCACCAATTTGATCAGCTCTATCATTACGATATAGTTTGTACCCAGGTATCACAGTGTCCCACTGGTTGTCCTCCTTCCACCATGTCTCTGAGATATTAATCATATCGAACTTCTCATTTAGTGCTATATATTCTAACTCTCCCACCTTATTTTTTAGACTTCTAGCATTTGCATACAAGCATTTTAGAGCCTATTTTATTCCTATTAATCTGATTATTGGTAGGCAGGAGTAATTTGGAATCTTTAAGCTCTGTCTGACCAGACCAGCTGTATTCCACGCTTTACGAAAAGTGGAAGGAAGTCCAAAAAACTGCCAGCATGGTTTAAAGGTGAGGTCAGAGAGGCTGTTACCAAAAAAGCATCTTTCAGGAAATGGAAAAAAGAGCAAAATGACGAAAACAGGAACAAGTACTGGCAAGTTAAATGCAAGGCATTGATAAGGCAGGCAAAGAGAGAATTTGAGAAGAAATTTGCTGTGGAAGCAAAAACAAATAAAGACTTTTTCAAGTACATTCGTAGCAAAAAACCTGTGAGAGTCAGTTGCACCATTAGATGACTGAGGGGTAAAAGGGGCAGTAAGAGGGGACAAGGCTATACAGGAGAAACTGAATGAATTCTTTGCTTCTGTCTTTACTGAGGAAGATGTAGGGATGTAACCCGTGACCGAAGTGGTATTTAAAAGTGATACTGCGGAAGAAATGAAAGAAATAGCAGCACACCGGAAAGATGTGTTACAACTATCTGATAAACTGTAGCAAATCACCTGGACCAGATGGCATACATCCAAGGGTGTTGAAAGAACTGAAATATGAGATTGCAGACCTGCTATTAGTAATCTGTGAACTATCATTAAAATCATCTGTAATACCTGAAGATTGGAGGATCGCCAATGTAACGCCAATTTTTAAAAAGGGTCCCAGGGGTGATCCGAGAAGATAGAGACCGGTGAACCTGACATCAGTACCGGGAAAATGGTAGAAACCATCATAAAGAACAAAACTACTCAACATGTAGATAGTCATGGCTCAATGGGAGACAGCCAACATGGCTTTAGACAAGGAAGATCTTGTCTTAATAATCTGTTGTTTTTTGGAAGGTGTGAATAAATAGGTAGACAAAGGTGAGTTGGTTGATATAGTGTATCTGGACTTTGACAAAGTCCCTCATCAGAGACTTTTGGCAAGACTAAAAAGTCATGGGATAGGAGGCAGTGTACTACTGTGGATCAGGAACTAGTTAAAAGATAGAAAGCAGAGGGTAGGGCTAAATAGACAATTTTCCGAATGGAAAAAGGTGCATAGTGGAGTACCGCAGGGATCTGAGCTGGGTCCGCTGCTTTTTGACATATTCATAAATGACCTGGAAAAGGGAATAACGAGTGAGGTTATCAAATTTGCAGATGACACAAAACTATTTAAAGTTGTTAAAACCCAAGAGGATTGTGGAAAATTGCAAGAGGATCTTGATAAACTGGAAGACTGGGCATCCACATGGCAAATTAAATTTAATGTGGACAAGTGCAAAGTTATGCACCTAGAAAATAACAACCCAAACTATGGTTACACGATGCAAGGTTCCACATTGGGAACCACCACCCAGAAAACAGATTTAGGAGTCATCGTGGATAACATGTTAAAACCCTCCGCCCAATGTGCAGCAGCGGCAGCCAAGAGAGCAAATAGAATGCTAGGTATCATAAGGAAAGGAATGGAAAATAAAACAAAGGATATTATAATGCCTCTGTATCGTTCCATGGTGCGACTGCACCTTGAATATTGTGTGCAATTCTGGTCACCGTATCTTAAAAAGGATATAGTGTTATTAGAAAAGGTACAGAGAAGAGCCACCAAAATGGTAAAGGGGATGGAAGGATACTCCTATGAAGAGAGGTTAAAAAGGTTAGGGCTCTTCAACCTGGAAGAGAGACAGCTGAGGGGAGATATGATTGAGGTCTACAAATTAATGAATGGAGTGGAACGGGTAAACGTAGATCGATTGTTTACGTCATCAGAATATAAAAAGACTAGGGGACATGCAATGAAGCTACAGGGTAACCTATTTAAGACTAAGGGGCTTGTTTACAAAGCCGCGGTAGCGGTTTGCGATCGTAATCGGAGCCGCGGCCCCATTGATTTCAATGGGGCCGCGGCTGCGATCGCGATCGCGAACCACTACCGTGGCTTTGTAAACAAGCCCCCAAGAAGAGAAAATATTTTTTCGCTCAACGTGTAATCAAACTCTGGAATGTGTTACCGGAGGATGTAGTAAAAGCTGTTAATGTAGCTGGGTTTAAAAATGGTTTGGACAAGTTCCTGGAGGAAAGGTCCATAAATCATTATTTATCCTGCAAATCCACTACATCCAAGACAGCATTTTCGCTATATGCACCACAATTATGGAATTCTCTTCCTGAAAACATAAGAGTCACCAAGGATCCAGTAGCCTTCCGTAAGTATCTAAAAACATATTTATTCAACAAACATTTTGGCGAACTAATTACTTAAAAAGGAAACCCCTACAGAATAGCCTTACAAGTTATTTAACCAAAACAAAATTCATACTCCCATTACGGGATGTCTACTAAGTTCATATTATCACCAACAACATTGCCGCTCTCTTATAAATAGTTACTAGAGGAAATAACAGTTGCTGTTTAAGTGTTTTTCCTTAACCCTTATCACCCTATGTAAACAATTATTTCATGTTAAATTTGTATAATGATTAATTCTGTTAACATTGTTTAATGTAATAGTTACCGTTTTAAGTTCTATGTAAACCGCTTTGATTCATGAAAGGCAGTAAATTAAGCACAAATAAATAAATAAATAAATATTTATTAAAAAGGGACCCAGGATATCACTGCTTGAGCCAATACAAGCATTGAGGAACCTGTGTCTTTTGGGGAGACTGATAGGTACTTATGACCTAGATTGGCCACTGTTGGAAACAGGATACTGGGCTTGATGGACCTTGGTCTGACCCAGTATGGCATATCTTATGTCTGCTCCATACTCAAGGGCATTTGGGCTACCTTTGTCTTTATTGGAACCTCTCTGCTGATGTGCCCTAACTTCACTTTTTTGGTAGTATCCTTCAAGGATACATTGTCCTGAACCATGAGCTCTTGGGCGACTGTCGGCTCTCCCCTATTATCTAGTTTAAAAGCTACTCTATCTCCTTTTTAAAGGTTAATGCGAGCATCCTGGTTCCATCCGGTTAAGGTGAAGCCCATCCCTTCTGAAGAGCCCCTCCTTTCACCAGAATGTTCCCCAGTTCCTAACAAATCCAAAACTCTCATCCTTGCACTACTGTCTCATCCATGTATTGAGACTCCAGAGCTCTGCCTGCCTTTTGGGTCCTGCGCGTGGAACGGGAAGCATTTCTTTGATTGAAGGATAAGGTGGTATAGAAAACTGGATAAATACAATTTCAGAGAATGCTACTCTGGAAGTTCTGGATTTCAACTTCCTATGTAAAAGCCTAAATTTAGCCTCCAGAAACTCCTTACCACATTTTCCTATGTCATTGGTACCGACATGTACCAAGACAACAGACTCCTCCCCAGCACTATCTAAGACCTTGTCTAGGTGGCGCGTGAGGTCCGCTACCTTTGCACCAGGCAGGCATGTTACCAGGCGATCCTCACGTCCACCAGACACCCAGCTATCTACATGCCTAATGATCGAATCACCAACTATAAAGGCTGTCCTAACCCTTCCCTCATGGGCACATGGCTCTGGAGAAACTTCCTCGGTGCGAGAGGGTTTTACATCACCTGGAGGATAGGTCCTAGCTATAGGATCACTTCCTACCACACCAGAGTGATGCTCTCCTGTCACGTGACCTCTCTCCTCCATGGCAACAGGGATGCTGCCAGACTGGAGTTGGGACTTCAGGACTATATCCCTGTAGGTCTTGTCTATGTACCTCTCTGTCTTCCTTATGTTTTCCAAGTCTGCTACTCTTGCCTCCAGAGATCGGACTCGTTCCCTGAGAGCAAAGAGCTTCTTGCACAGGGAGTAGACGTAGACAAAGATTTAATAGAAGAGAAACAGTATTGCCATGAAAGGAGAAGTGCTACTGATAGGTGATTTCAATATTCCGTATGTGGATTGGCACATCCCTGCTGTGGTGTCATCTAGAAGTAAGGAGATCCTGAATTCTCTACACAGAGAACTATTCAAACAACTGGCAACAGAACCCACACGTGATGTGGTCATAGTGCTTACCAATGGGGAAAGTGTTTCTGGGAGATCATCTCGCATCCAGTGATCACCAGATGGTATGGGTTCAGTATTAGGGCTAGGACTGATAAAATCCATTCAAAAGTAAGGGTCTTAGACTTTAGGAAAACTAACTTTGCCAAGATGGAACAATATCTCAAAGAGTCGTTAGTGGGATGTGAACAGATGGGGGATGTAGTAAAACAATGGGTAAAACTGAAAGAAGATATTTTGGGGGCAATAAAAATTTTTGTTAGAAAGGTAAATAAATGTAAAAGGAAAAGAAGGCTGCTATGGTTCTCAAAATAAGTAGCTGAAAAAGTGAAGAAAAAGAGGGAGGCCTTCATGAAATACAAGAGATCACAGAGAGAGGAAGACAGGCAACCATATTTGAAAAAACTTAGAGAAGCTAGCAAAGTAGTCAGGAAAGCAAAGGTATAAAAGGAAGAAGAAATAGCCAATGCAATAAAATGCGGAGATAAGACTTTTTCAGACATGTTAGTGAGAGGAAGAAATGCAAAAGTGGTGTTGTCAGACTCAAGGGTGCAGGGAAGGAATATGAAGAAAATGATGAGGATAAAGCAGAATTGCTTAACAAATATATCTGTTCTGTGTTCACAGATGAAGGGCCAGGAGCAGGATTTCAGAAAACACCCACAAATAGGAACAAAAGTGACAGGGAGCTCAAACGATTTTCAGAAGACTGTTTGTGAGGAACTAGCTAAACTAAAAGTAGATAAAGCCATGGGTCTGGATGGGATACATTCAAGAATACCAAGGGAACTTGGGGACGTTCTAATGGCTCTACGGTCTGACATTTTCAATGCCTCTTTGGAGACAGGAGTGGTGCCAGAGAACTGGAAAAAGGCACATGTGGTCCCTTTACAGAACAGTGGACATAAGAATGACATTGAGAACTACCGGCCGGTTAGCCTAACCTCTGTGGTTAGTAAATTATTGAAAAGGCTACTAAAGTGTAGTTACTCACCTGTAAGAGGTGATCTCTGGGAACAGCAGGAATTTAGTCTTCATATATGGGTGACGTCGGCACTGATGGAGCCCGTGCAGGAACGCTCCCCAGCGTTCTATAGAAAAGTCATTGGGCGTACTCCACTGTGCCTGTGTGACTGCCTTCTGACTCCCTCTCCTCAGTTGGATTTGTAGCTGAGAAGTAAAAATAACCCTACAACTCCATGGGGAGGAGGGTGGGTTGTGAAGATTAAATTCCTGCTTTTCCTGGAGATCACCTGTTACATGTGAGTAACTATGCTATCTCCAGGAAATGCAGGAATGTAGTCTTCACATATGAGACTCCCTAGCTCCCGGATCTTCAGGGGACTTGGAAACCAGGTCAAAAAGGCATCCCCACCATGGAGATCTGGATTAAACAGTCTGGGCAGGGGGAGGAGTTGCAGCTATGTTCCAAAGAGATGTTAGAGGACTGCCTGGCCAAAGGCCACATCCCAGCAGGAGTCCTTGTCAAAATAGTAGTGGGCAGCAAAGGTGTGGATGGAGGATCAGATTGCTGCCCGGCATATTTTGTCAATGGCTACTGAACATAGGTTGGCTACAGAAGCTGCCATGGCTCGGATATTGTGAGCCGTGACGTGACCTGTGAGGGAGAGTCCTGCTTTATCATAAGCAAAAGTGATGCATTCTGCTATCCATCTGGAGAGCGTATGCTTTGTTACAGGAAGCCCCAAGTGAGTGGGGTCAAAAGAAAATAAGAATTGAGAGGACTTGCAGAGATCCTGAGTCCTCTGCAGATAGAAGGCCGGGGCTCATTTGCAATCCAGAGTGTGCAGGGTTGCTTCTGCATGGGAAGAGCATGGTCTTGGAAAGGAGACTGGAAGTATTACCGATTGATTGATGTGGGAGGGAGATACCACTTTTGAGCTGAGAGATGGACCCAAACAGAATTGGACTTAAGTCCCTGATTGGACAAGTGCAGTAAGTACTGAAGCACTACTGGCACAGTACAGGAGAAAGGATCCTCTGTACGTAGCTGACACCACACAGAAAACCTTTTCCATTTGAGAGCATAGGTTTTCCTAGTGGACTGTTTTCTAGAGGCTAGGACAACCTCCTCAACTTCCTGAGGCAGGCCCCAGGGAGCCAACACTACCCTTGCAGCCTCCAGGCCATCAAATTGAGAGCTTTGAGATTGGGGTGCAGAAGGGAACCCTGCTCCTGTGAGAGAAGGTCGGGTTGCAACCCCAGAGGCAGTGGGGGATCCACCGCAAGTTGAAGCAGAAGTGGAAACCAAGGCTGTCTCGGCCACCTGGGAGCCACCAGCAGGACCGAGGCCTTGTCCTGAAGAATCTTGAAGAGAGTTCGGGCCACGAAGGGCGTGGGAGGAAATGCATATAGGAGGCCCTGAGACCAGGGAATCAGAAAAGCAACCGCTGCTATTCTCAGAGGATGCGGTTGCCTGGAGCAGAACTTTGGCAGTTGGTTGTTCAGTGGACTGGCAAAGAGATCTATCAAAGGGAGACCCCATTTTAGGAAGATCTTCTGAACTACTAAAGGATGCAGCTGCCACTGGTGGGGCTGTAGAATCCTGCTCAACCTGTCGGCCAGGTAGTTGTCCTGGCCTGGAAGGTACACAGCCTTGAGGAGCATGTTGTGCTTGAGGGCAAATGAACAAAGGTCCTGAGCCTCCCGACAGAGGAGTCTGGACCCAGTCCCACCCTGTTTGTTCACATAAAACATGGCTACTTGAATGTCTGAATCAGGACAGATTGATGAGCCAGGGTAGGAGAGAAAGCTTTGAGTGCTAATCGAATAGCTCTGAGTTCTAGGAGATTGATCTGCTGTGCAGCCACCCAAGGAGACCACAAGTCCTGAGTGCACTTGTTCAAACAATGAGCACCCCAGCCCTGTAAGGAGGCGTCTGTGGTCAGTACCACTGTGTACGCAGGAGTTTGAAAGGGCACCCCTTTTAGTAGATTGGGTGGGTGCAACCACCAGCTGAGGGAGTTCAGAAATGGTCTGGACACCCTTATCCTGTCCCTGAGGCTGCCTGTGGCCTGGGACCACTGAGTCCGAAAGCACCACTGTGCAGCCTCATATGGAGCCTGGCATTGGGGGTCACATGTACTGTCGAAGCCATGTGGCCAAGAAGCCTCAGGCAGTGTCTGGCGGAGACCAGTGACCTGTTGAGAAACTGGTTTGCTAAGGCTATCAGTCTTTGTGCTCTGTCTTCTGGCAAGAAAGCCTTTTCCAGCAGAGAGTCCAGCCTTGCTCCTATAAACTCCAAGTTCTGGGAGGGGAACAAAGTGGACTTTGCGAAGTTTATTACAAACCCCAGGCTTTGAAGAAGAGCAATAGTTGTGAAGGTGGCTTGCCTGGCCTCCTGGCACGTCTGACCCCTGATGAGCCAGTCGTCCAGATAGGGGAAGACAAAGATACCCTGATTTCTCAGGTAGGCCGCCACCACTGCCAGGCATTTGGTAAAGACCCTGGGAGCGGAAGTGAGGCCAAAAGGCAGTACTCTGTACTAATAATGGTTTCCTCCCACAATGAACCTGAGGTACTTTCTGTGGTCTGGATGTATGAGGATGTGAGTGTACGCATCCTTTAGATCTAAGGAGCATAGCCAATCTCCCTGCTGGAGGTAGGGCAGAAGTGTTCCAAGAGTAAGCATCTTGAACTTTTCCTTCTCTAGGAACTTGTTGAGGTTTCTGAGGTCCAGAATGGGTCGAAGGCCACCGGTTCTTTTGGGCACCAGGAAATACCTGGAGTAGAATCCGTGACCTTGCAAGTGGGGAGGCACAGGCTCAACCGCCCTGTCCACCAACAGACCTTGAAGCTCTTGAAGGAGAAGGTCTGTGTGCAGGGGAGGCCTTGGTGATTCCCCTGGGAAGTATGGCGGAGGCAGTTGGTGAAAATGCAGTGCATATGTTTATGTTTATTTTATTTGATAAACCGCCTTTCTGAAACAACCAAAGCGGTGTACAGAGTATAAACAAGCAGGAAAAGGCTCAAGGCCAGTGAAATGGAAAAGAAAAGTTACAAATTTTGATAGGAGAGAAGGAGAGAGAAGAGAGACGAGACAAGACAAGAAAGCAGAGACTTAACGTGGGTTACACAAAAGGAGAGGGAAGGTCAAAAGCCAGGGAAAAGAGGTAGGTTTTTAGGTCATGCTTAAAAGTGTTATGATTGGGCTCCAGGTGTAGGGATGAGGGGAGGGAATTCCATAGGGCAGGCCCCACGAAAAGAAAGGCAGAAGAACGGGTGGAGTGTAAATGAGCGAGGGAGGGAGAGGGAAGAGTAAGACGATTAAGGTGGAAAGAGCGGGGAGTGTGTCTGGGAGAGTGGAAGGAGAGAAGGTCTGCTAGGTAGAGTGGGGTATTAGTGTAGAGAACTTTATGTACAAGGGAAAGCAGCTTAAATTGGGTGCGGAAGGAGACAGGTAGCCAGTGAAGGTGGAAGAGAAGAGGAGTTATGTGGTCCCGAGGGGTGGAGTGAGTAATGAGGCGAGCGGCGGTATTTTGGATCCTCTGGAGGTGGGATAGTTGAGATTTAGGAAGACCCATAAAAAGTGAGTTGGAAAAATCTACATGCGACATGACGAGGGACAGTAACAAGGTAGTGAGGGCAGACGGGGAGAGGAAGGGCCGAATTGCTCGAATTTGAGAAAGAAAGAAGAAAGATGATTTAGTGATGTGGGAGACATGAGCGTGAAAGGATAAATCAGAGTCAAAGTATACATAGCCCCTGTGGACTATGTTCAACACCCAACTGTCCCCAGTGATGTGGGGCCACTAGTGGGCAAAGAGGGCGAGGCGACCTCCTGTGCAGGGTTGGGAGAGCAGGGTTGGAGAGGCTACGCTCAAGGAGTCAAAAAACCCCACCCTGCTGAGTGGGAGCAGGGGCCGGAGGCTTGGGGGTCCTCTGCCTACGGGGCCCATTACCCTGCCCCTTGGCTTGCTGACCCTGGGGGGCAGCTTGGGCAGCCTGATACTAAGGGTACTGTTTGTAGGCAGTGCCCTTCCTCGGGTAAAAGGGCTTCTTACCTGAGGCCTTCTTCTTGTGAGAAGGGGCAGAGGTCTTCCTAGACAGCCTTGTCCTTGTAAGGTGCTCAGTCTCGAGCTGTGCGGCCTTCTCGGCCATGGGCTTGCCAAAAAGGTTTTCACCTCGGCAAGGGACATCGAACAACTTGTCCTGAACCCAGGGCTTGAGGTCCGATGACTGCAGCCATGCCTGGCGTCGAGCCGCGATGCTGGCTGCCGCAACTCGGGCCGAAGCCTCGAAGCCATCGTAGGCGGCGCGGGACATAAACTTCGAGCAGTCCCGAATCCCCGAGGACAAGGACTTGAATCTCTGCAAGGGTTCCCCGGAGAGACCAGCAGAGAACCCGGCCAACTCCTTGGCCAGGTCCCGCAAGTACATGCCCATGTACAGCTGGTAAGACTGGACACGGCAAGCAAGCATCGAGCCCTGGAAGCACTTTCTACCGACACCATCAAGGTTCCGGGCCTCCCTGCCGGGGGGCACCGCAGAGTGCATCTTCTGACTCTTCAGACGATGCATGGCCGATTCCACAACCATGGAATGGTGTGGTAGCTGCGCCTTCTGAAAGCCATGGCTCTTCCGGAGTCGATAAATCGAATCGAATCGAATCGCTTGCTGAGAACCAGCGCCGAGGCCGGTGCCTCCCACATCCGGAAGAGGAGCCGTTCCAGCATCGGAGGAACCGGGACAGTAAAGGCCTCATTCGGAGGAGAGTTGTACTGCAGGGCCTCGAGCTCTTCGGCTCGAGGCTCTTCCTCGGGGTCTGCCGGGATAGCCAACGCGGTGGCCATATCCCAGACAAACTCCGAGAACCGGGTATCCTCCGGAGAGGATCTACTCCGGGGCTCAGACTGTGGTGAGTCCAACGGGACGCACCGAGTCTTAAATGTGTTGGGGGACTCCTCATCTTCCATCTTCCAGGCGGACTCGTCCGACGAGGAGTCAGGATCTGACCCCGCGGGGCCCTGGAGCACCCGCCCTGACGCCGGAGGCACCGGCGTCGATGCCCTCAGTCCCGAATGGGAGGTCGAGGGGAACCGCGACCAAGGTCGACTTCAAGCCATGATCGACTCGAGTATCGGCTCGCTCTCCGGGGTCGACTTTGACGTCGATGTCCCGGTGGTCGGGGCAGATGCGCCAGACAAGCTGGCCATCAGTGCCCGCTGCTGCTCCATGAAGGCAGACAATCTGCTCTCCAAGGCTGTCATCCTGAGACTCAGCTCGGGAGACGCAGCAGCCACCGACTCGGGCCCCGGCGGCGCCGGACCAGACGTCAGCTCTCTGGGAGGAGAGTCCTCAAGGATCACAGGGCTTATGTGTCCAGCAGACTCCGGCTCCACGCGAGGAACTTTTGCAGGCTTCTCTTGTTCCACGGGCCCGGAGCGACGGTCGGGGGTCTTAGACCTAGCCCTCGAGGAGCCAGGGACCTCCTCAGATGACGCCCTCACGAGCCGCTTCTTCCTCTTGTGTTCCCAGTCGGGGGGACCCCCTGTCCGAGGAACTTCGACGGCGCTCGGGATCCGAATCCCAAGATGTCGAGGCCTCAGATGAGGTCCGGGCCCGGCTGGAAGCTGAGTCTGAGAAAAGCCTTTCTTTCTGCTGCTGGCAACTTCGGAGTGCCTTGGAAGACATCTTCCCACATGGTCCACACGTCTTAGGGTCGTGATCAGGACCGAGGCACCGAAGGCAGCAGTCGTGTGTGTCGGTGAGACACATTAACTTCTTACACCGATCACACTTCTTGAAACCGCTGGAAGCCATCGGGGAAAAAAAGAGTCCCCGCGAGGTCAAAGGACCGGCCTTCCAGGGAAAAATCAAAAAAGGGCGCGAACGCCAGCCACGAAGGGCAAAAACCGAAAAAGAAGAATCGGGCTCGATACCGGTGTACCGAACCCGGCGGGAGGGGAACCGGCATCGAACCGGGAAGAAAAAAATAGCGAAAAACACCAAAAAATCAAACTTTTATCCGGGATGACAGGACACACGTCCGGTGGGCTTCTCGGAAAAAGAGAGACTGAGGTAAGATGGCACCTTTAGGCGGGAAGGGAACCGCGCATGCATGCCTGCATTCCCAAAGGCTTTCATAGAAAGCTGGGGAAATGCTCCGCTGGGGCTTCATCGGCGTCGATGACACCCATATGTGAGGGCTGACTTCCTGCTTGGTCCTGGAGAATTGCTGTTATGTAGTCGGATCTTTTGGCATGCATAATTGTATGTGCAACCATGTTTTGAGCAAGTTGTAATGCTTGTAGTGTTTTCTTAGGGAGTCCATGAAGTATGCTGTTGCTGTAGTCAAAGTGTGGGCAAATCAGTGCTTGGGTTACAGAGCGGAAGTCGGAGTGTGAGAGCAGTGGTCTTAGGTGCTGTACCATTTTGGTTTTATGGTAACGTGCACGGGTGGTCATGTGGATGTGTTTGGTCAAGTCAAGCTGTTGATGTAGGTAGATTTCCAGTGTTGCGTTGTTTACATGGAGTGAACAGGGAGGGTTGAATGCTTTGTTCCTAGTAATGATGAGTGCTTCAATTTTCTTCAGGATGACTGCGAAATTGACTGAATTGAGCCATGCAGTGACGTCACTGAAGCAGTTGCTGATCTTATAGGAGGGGTCAGAGGTGTCTAAGGTTGTGAATAACACTATATCATCTGCATAAATTCTGTAGTCGACATCATGAGATTGTATGATTTTGCAGATAGGTTGGAGGTATATATTGAAAAGTAATGCAGATCCTTGGGGGACTCTCTGAGGTTGGGGGAATAGGTTGGATAGATTGTTGTTGAAGTGTACTTATTGGGAGCGGTTGGACAGGTAATTTTGGAACCATTGTAGAGTGGTGTCACCTATGCCAAGGTGCTTTAGGCGGTTGATTAGGATTATTGTGATTTACAGTATCAAACGCAAAGGATATGTCGAGGAAAATGAGGATGAATGCATGTCTCATGTTGTCAATTCCTTATATGATTGTGTCAAGTAGAGATGTTAATAGAGTTTCGACACCATGATGTGCTCTAAATCTGTACTGATGGGGGTCAAGTGGGGCACTTGAGTCAATGAAGTCTTGGAGTTGCAGTAGGACTGATTTTTCGATGATTTTGGATAGGAATGGTAGGCTAGATATTGGTCTGTAAGATGTGGGGCAGGATTTATTTAGGGTGTTTTGTTTTAATATTGGGCGTATAGAAGCTCTTTTTAGGTTATTTGGTAGCTGACCTTGGGACAGAGAGAGGTTGACTATTCTTTGTATATATGGTGCGAGTTCTGATTTTGTTGATTTAATCCAGCTAATAGAACAAGGATCTATGATTGAGGTAGTGGTATTCAATGATTTGATGCAGTGATCTATCTGATCTTTGCTTGTTGGTGAGAATGAGATCAGGTTGGAGGGCCGGTTGGTTCTGAGTCATAGAAGGTTGTGTTGCAGATCAACTTGATTTTTGATTTTTCTATGTAGTGATCTGTGAACTGTTGAGCACTTATGTTACTCATTGCTGTGCTTTCATCACTTGGCTTTTTATTTAGGTTTTGGATTATGAGGAACAATTCCCTTGGCCGGTTAAGGGATGTAGATAGGAGTTTTGAGTAGTATTCTTTCTTTGTGTCTAGGAGATTCTGATGGTAAATTTTTAATTTGTTCATGTACTTGAGTCTGTCTTCATCAGATTTGGTGACTCTCCATTTTCGTTCAGCTTTTCTTAGGTTTTTTTCGTGCGTTTCAAGAATTGGTTGTACCAAGGTTGGGAATTTCAGATTTTTTTTAAGTCAGTTGTTTTGCTAGTTTACTAATAGTTTACTGAGTTCTGTTCCATGTTGATGTGAGGGCATCAATATCATCACTGGTGGTTGAGAGATCAAGAATTATTTTTCTGATTAATTCATCTTTCTCAAATTTTTTAAATCTGTTGTATGAGGAAAATACCTTGGTATTCATGGTTGGAGAGGTGTCTAGTTTAGTACTGAAATGTATGAGGTAGTGATCCAACCATGGGACTGGTTGAATATTTATGATGGATATGTTTCCGTTCTGAGACCAGGTTTTAGGGTTGAAGATAAGGTCAAGGGTATTGCCTTTTGTGTGATTTGCAGTATGGATTTTTTGTTCGTATCCAATGTCTTCCATTGCTTGAAGGAAGGATGTGCAATGTACATTATTTAGTGATGCAAGGTTGAAGTCCCCTAAGATGTGTTCTTTTCCTGGTGGTGCTGCAGAGCATGCAGTTTTGATTATGTTGTCCAGGGCATTCGTTTCGGAGGAAGGAGGTCTGTATATGAGGGTTATTGTCAGTTTTCTTGAGCTCATGGTTAGCATGTCTGAGGCCTCGTTACTTGGAGGAGGATATTTGTTATGCTCCTAGTGATGTTTTGCATAGGATAATTACTCCTCCACCCTTTTTGTTAGGCCTTGCACAGTGATATACATTGTATTATGGTGCTTTCAGTTGGTTGAGGATTACCATGTCCGTGTCATAGAGCCATGTTATGGTTAGGCATATGAAGTCAGGTTTGGAGTCATTCAGAAGGTCATTATGATGGTGATTTTCTTCTTAAGTGACCTTGCATTTATTAGAAAACACTTTAATGGTTCAGGGTATTCTTTCTGGTGTGGTTTGGAGTTGGGGTGTGGTTGGGTATGAGCCGAGATGTATCATTCCATCCCCTTTACTATTTTGGTGGCTCTTCTCTGTACCTTTTCTAATAATGCTATATCCTTTTTAAGATATAGCGACCAGAATTGCACACAATATTCAAGATGCGGTCGCACCATGGAACGATACAGAGGCATTATAATATCCTTTGTTTTATTCTCCATTCCTTTCCTTATGACTCCTCACATTCTATTGGCTTTCTTGGCTGCCGCTGCACACTGGGCGGAGGGTTTCAACATGTTATCCATGATGACGCCTAAATCTTTTTCCTTGGTGGTGGTTCCTAATATGGAACCTTGCATCGTGTAACCATAGTTTGGGTTGTTCTTTCCTAGGTGCATAACTATACACTTCTCCACATTAAATTTAATCTGTCATTTGGATGCTCTGTCTTCCAATTTATCAAGGTCCTCTTGCAATTTTTCGCAATCCTCTTGGGTTTTAACAACTTTGAATAATTTTGTGTCATCTGCAGATTTGATTACCTCACTCGTTATTCCCACTTCTGGGTCATTTACGAATATGTCACAAAGCAGCGGACCCAGCACAGATCCCTGCGGTACTCCACTATTCACCTTTCTCCATTGGGAAAATTGTCTATTTAGCCCTATCCTCTGCTTTATATCTTTTAACCAGGTTCCTGATACACAGTAGTACACACTGCCTCCTATCCCATGACTTTTTAGTTTCGCCAAGAGTCTCTCATGTGGGACCCTGTCAAAGGCTTTCTGAAAATCCAGATACACCATATCAACTGACTCACCTTTGTCTATGTTTATTCACACCTTCAAAAAAGCATAACAGATTAGTAAGACAAGACCTTGCTTGGCTAAAGCCATGTTGGCTGTTTCCCATTAAGCCCTTACTATCTACATGTTCAGTAATTTTGTTCTTTATAATGGTTTCTACCATTTTTTTCGGTACTGATGTCAGCTCACCGGTCTGTAGTTTCCCAGATCACCCCTGGTACCCTTTTTAAAAATTGGAGTTACACTAGCCATCCTCCAATCTTCAGGTATTAAAGGTGATTTTAATGATAGTTCAAAGATTACTAATAGTAGGTCTGCAATCTCATATTTCAGTTCTTTCAACACCCTTG
Organism: Ichthyophis bannanicus; assembly: GCA_033557465.1. NCBI lineage: Eukaryota > Metazoa > Chordata > Amphibia > Gymnophiona > Ichthyophiidae > Ichthyophis > Ichthyophis bannanicus. Next base: position 188,032,664 of record CM066042.1, on the reverse strand, counting down.
GATGTATACCATCTGGTCCAGTGATTTGCTACCCTTCAGTTTATCAAATAGTTGTAATACATCTTTCTTGATGTATCAATATTTTTTTCAATTCTTCCAATGCATCACCTTTAAATACCATTTCAGTCATGGGTAACATCCCTACATCTTCCTCTGTAAAGACCGAAGCAAAGAACTCATTCAGTCTCTCCGCTATGGCCTTGTCCCCTCTTAGTGCCCCTTTTACCCCTCTATCATCTAATGGTCCAACTGACTCTCTCAGGTTTTTTTTTTACTATGAATATACTTGAAAAAGTCTTTATTACATGTTTTTCCTTCCACAGCAAGTTTCTTCTCAAATTATCTCCTTGTCTGCCTTATCAATGCCTTACATCTAACTTGCCAGTGCTTATGTTATTTCCAGTTTCATCATTTGGCTTCTTTTTCCATTTCCTGAAAGATGCTTGTTTGGCAACAGCCTCTCTGACCTCACCTTTATACCATGCTGGCAATTTTTTGGACTTCCTTCTACTTTTCTGAAAGCGTGGAATACAGCTGGTCTGGGCTTCCAAAATAGTATTTTTAAACACCACTCATGCTTTATGTAAATCTTTAACCTTTGCAAATGCCCCTTTTATTTTTTTCTTAACTATTTTCCTCATTTTATCATAGACTCCCTTTTCAAAGTTAAAAGGCGGTACTATGGATTTCCGTGCCATCCTTCCTCCATCTATGAAATCAAACACCATCATGCTATGATCACTATTGCCAAGTGGCCTCAACACCCTTATCTCTTGCACCAGATCATCTGTACCACTAAAGACTAGGTCCAAAATCGCTTTCCCTCTTGTCAATTCTTGAACCAGCTGCTCCAAGAAGCAATTATTTATTTCATCTAGAAACTTTATCTCCCTAGCATGTCCTGCCATGACACTGACACAGTCGATATCGGGGTAATTGAAATCACCCATTATTATTATTGTGCTGTAACGTTTGTTAGCCTCCCTGATTTCTTTGAGAATTTCAGCACCCATTTGTTCATTCTGGCCAGGCGGTCGAGAGAACACCCCCACTGCCATCGCCTTCTCCTTCCCCTTTTTACATGGAATTTTAATCCATAGAGATTCTACAATGAATTTCAAAACTTTAATCCTTTGTGACTCAATGCCCTCTCTAACACAGAATGCAACCCCTCCACCAATTTGATCAGCTGTATTATTACGATATAATTTGTACCCAGGTATCAGTGTCCCACTGGTTGTCCTCCTTCCACCACGTATCTGAGATACCAATCATATCTAACCTGTCATTTAGTGTTATTTATTTTCCCGTCTTATTTGTTTTTGACGTCTAGCATTTGCATACAAGCATTTTAGAGGCTCTATTTTATTCATATTAATCTGGTTATCAGTAAGCAGGAGTAATTTAGTATTTTTAAGCTCTGTCTGCTCTGTACTCAAGGGAATTTGGGTTACTTTTGTCTTTATTGGAATCTCTGTCAATATGCCCTAACTTCAGTCTTTTGTTAGTATCCTTCAAGGATACATTGTTCCAAACCATGTGCTCTTGGGCGACCGTCTGCTTTTCCTTATTATCCAATAGATCCTCAGAGTTGAGGGACCGATGGTCTGAATCGGAGGCCTCAGAATCTGAGCTCAGTGATTGTTGTCCGTGCCGATGACCATCTGAACGGTGCTGCCACTACCGATCATACTCTATGCTCTCCCCTTGCTGTCCAGGCAGCGGTGCTAAACCTGGAATTGACCAAGTTGATGGGGCTCCAAACACTGGTTCCTGTGGTGGAGCAGAGGCATAGGGAATATGGACATCAGGCGGTAGCACTTGTGGTGATACCGATGTCGGTACTGATACTGCTTCCACTGTCAGCACCGGTACCGATAAAAGCGGTCCTGGAGTCATTGGTGCCTGTGGTACCGAGGATGCAAGGAGAGCCATTAAAGACTTCTCGACGGATAGCATGCGCTGATCCAACGAAATTACCAGTGTTTAGTCCAGAGACAGAATGGGGCTTGCAGCCACCATACCAGAGCAAGGCATCGGGGCTTTGCCGAGGGTGAAACCTCTGAGACCTCCCGGTTCCCCACCGAGGTTTTGGAGGACAAGTCCTCCTACCGGGGGATGTTCGGTTAGGCGACCAGCCTCAGAGGATTTCTTTGGGGAGTCTGTGTTTTGAACAGGATTTCTCCCTTGATTCCTTAGATGAAGCTCGAGACTCCTTCGGATTCCATGGAGATTTTTGTGAGAATCTCAAAGTCTTCTTTCTCTTAGAGTCCAAACTATGCTTTGAGGTCTTCGAGGTTTTAGATACTTTTGAAGCCAACGAATTTCGGGAGGATGTCAATGCCAATGAAACTGAATCCGATGGAAAAAGCTCCAACAACTTCCTGGCCCGGTTTTCTAGACCTCTCAGTCATCTGCTTACAGAGGGAGCAAGAGTCTGGGTCATGGTCAGGACCAAGGCACTTAAGGCACCACTCATGTGTGTCCATGACTGAAATTGTTCGGGAATACTTGGTTCATTTCTTGAAACCACTAGGGTGTTTTCTCCATGGTGGAGAAGGTAGGCTTAATGCCTATGCAGGGCACGAGGCTCTCAAAGGAAAAAATGAAAAAACAAAAAATAAACGAGGTAAAAAGAAATAACAATGAAGTACCGGAATCAGGGGCTATGCCAGTGAAAAAAATGGGAAGGCAGAAGCACTATTCCGAAAAAATTTCTGCCGTGACAGAAAAAGCAAATTATTGATCCTGTAGGCTCCCCGGAAAAATTAGAACTGAGGAGGGGGAGTCAGAAGAGCGGGAACGTAGTCATGCAGGCACAGTGGAGTACTCCCAAAGGCTTTCCAATAGGATGCTGGGGAGTGTTCCCATACGGGCTCCATCGGTGCCAATGTCACCCATATTTGAAGACTACATTCCTGCTTGTTCCTGGAGATAAGAGAGAATAGTGAGGTTTCTGAGTCCAAGGGATTGCAGGATCCAAGGCAGCATGGATTCACCAGAGGCAGGTCTTGTCAGGCAAAACTCATTGATTTCTTTGACTGGGTGACCAGGGAGTTGGACAGAGGGAGAGCCCTAGATATGGAGTAGTTAAATTTCAGTAAAGCCTTTGACACCATTCCGCACAGGCAACATATAAACAAACTGAGTACCCTAGGGATGGACCCTCAAGTTACTGATTTGGTTAGAAATTGGTTGAGTGCGAGGAGACAAAGGGTACAGGTAGAGCTCACTCTGAGGAAAAGGAGGTTACAGTGGTGTGTCCCAGGGATCTGACCTTGGTCCGATTCTTTTTAACATCTTTGTCAGTAATATTGCATAAGAGCTGTTGGATAAGGTTTGCTTGTTTGCGGATAATACCAAAATCTGCAATAGAGTAGACACCCAGGAAGGAGTAACATAGTAACATAGTAAATGACGGCAGATAAAGACCAGCATGGCCCATTCAGTCTGCCCAGCAATATGGCAGGAGTAGGTGCACCCCTACCCATGTCTTTGTTTAGGGGTGCACCCACCAGGAGCAGGTGCACCCCTCCAAGTAAGAATATAAAGGGCCCGATATTCAGTAGCAGCAGCTAGCTGTTGTAAAGCCACTAGCCATCACCACTGAACCTAAGATCTGGATAGTCAATGCTGGCATTGACTATCCAGGTCAGCCGGATAGCAGAGAAGATAACCGTACAGCAGCAATATTCAGTCACCGCCTGGTTATCTTGCATGGCATAAGTTAGGCCACCCTTTAAGGTGCCTACTTTCGCCATTTAGCAATTACCGGGGCAGTCTCACCCCCAGAGTGCCCAGATGGTAGTCAACTAGCATCAGGGCATTCAGCAGTGACACCCGGGGATATGCAGTGGCAGGAAACCACGTTAGTAGCAATGAATATCCCGGTCACTGTAATTAACATGAACAGCAGATGTGCTAACCGTATTAACTGAATTGAATACTGGGCCCATAATAAAGAGAAATTAGACTTACCCACTAATTGTTGTTCCTTGAGGAACTCCAGTCCAGTCCCGCACCTCTGGGTAGTGTATCTCTTCCAGCAGCTTGGAGACTGAGCATGTCATCTTTTTGATGACACCAATGTACATACGCAGCTGGCACTACCTACCAGCCCCAGTACCTATTGACAAAGCAGACTCAGAGGAGCAACAAATAAGTAGTTAAACATGCAACAAACACTTCTACGTCTAAATAAACTAGCACCCCCTGGGAAGGATACCCCGTCCCCCTCTCCAGGGGTACATACGCATCCGATGAGTGCCCAAGGTGGAAAAACATAGAGTCCCTCGACTGGCCACTTCTGCGTCAACGCATCGAGACCCTCTGACATCCTTTCTCTATACCTTCTGTAAAACTGTGCTGCTTTTGCGGACTCGAAGGTCGCCATCAGAATCCATTATCGGCATCCCCCAGCGCTCTGTGACTAGTGCAAACACGTCCGGGTGAAGCGACCATTCTCCTGGATCGACCTTGCGCCAACTCAAAAAATCCGCCTCGACATTGTCTACTCCTGCGACATGTTGAGCCAAGATAGCCAGCAGATTCCTTACGGCCCAGGCCAACAGCTGACTTGCTTCTGCCTCTAACGCTGCACTACCCATGCCACCCTGTTGATTGATGTAGGCTACCGTAATCGCATTGTTGGAGAGCACACGAACCGCCGTCTGACCCAGGAATGACTGGAACTCCAATAGGGCCAAATAAAACGCCCCATCTCCAGTCTGTTGATCGACCATGCCCCTGCACGAACCGACCTTCGAAATGCGCTCCCCAGTCTGTGAGACTTGCATCTGTCGTCAAGGGGACTCCAGGCCAGGGCCTCCAGAGAAGCCTTCTCCAAGTTCTCTTGCCGTGACCACCAGAGAAGCTCCCAGCGCATCCAACTGGTGTGACCAATGCCGCAGCAGAGCCCTCTGCAATGGTCTTGTGTGCTCTGGCCCGCGGCACCACCTCTATCATGGCCACCACTGTTCCGAGCAATTGCAAATACTGCCACGCTGTGGGAGCCCTCTGGGACACAAACCTCCTCACCAGCGCCCTCAAGCTGTGCAACCGCTCCATTGGAAGAAACACCTCGCCCTGTGCTGTGTTGAACCGCGCCCCCGGGTAATTCAGGGACTGCGATGGGACCAGCCTGCTCTTGGAGAAGTTAACTACCCATCCCAGGCTCTGTAACACCTGCACTACCCGGAATGTAGCTGTCCTGCTCTCTTCCTCTGACTTCGCTCGAATCAACCAATCGTCCAAATATGGATGCACCAGCACTCCTTCCTGGCGAAGAGCCGCTACCACCACCACCATAACCTTGGTGAACGTCCCCGGGGCCGTCGTCAGGCCAAACGGCAAGGCCCAAAACTGGAAATGCCCCATGGGCATGGCAAACCGAAGAAATTGCTGATGCTCTTGCCGAATGGGAATATGCAAGTAGGCCTCTGTGAGATCCAACGACATAAGAAACTCTCCTTTTCTGACTGCCGCAATCACAGACCGCAACGTTTCCATTTTGAGTGTGACACCCGGAGACAGCGATTTACACTCTAAGTCTAAAACGGGCTGAAACGCGCCGTCTTTCTTTGGAACCACGATATAAATGGAGTACCGACCATATCTGCACTGCTCCGGCGGAACTGGCACCACCGCCCGAAGTTGCAACAATCTGTAGAGTCTTGTGCACCGCCCAGTACTTGAGCCGCGCTCTGCAAGGCGACTGGATAAGCACATATACCACTGGTCGTTGGAGCTCCAGAGCATAGCCCTCTCAAATAATCTCCAACACCCACTGATCTGACGTTATTTGGACCCAGGCAAGGTAAAAGTCCCACAGCCGTCCCCCGACGGGCTTGAACCCCACCTGAGTCCCCCTCATCTCACTGTGGCTTCTTAAAGCTCGAGGCCACGACGGACGCAAAACCTCTACCTGCCCCCCGAAAACCTCGAAACCCCTGGCCTCGCCCAGGAAACCTGCCTCGCTGAAACTGCCCAAAGCAGGGCGAACGAAATCTACGAAACTCCCTCTGCGCCCCTTTGGGAGCCAGGCTAGGGCGGCCCTGCTTTGGTTTATCCTCCGGCAATCGACCCCCTTTAGACTCTCCCAAATCCTTAACCAACTTATCCAAATCGTCTCCGAACAGCAGCTTCCCCCTAAAAGTGAGCTTAATGAGCCGCGCTTTGGAAGAACTGTCTGCCACCCAGTTGCGCAGCCACAAATACCGCCGGGCTGCCACCACCGAAGCCATACTTTCTGCAAGACCTCGGATCAGGTCATAATGAATATCCGCTAAATAGGCAGTTCCAGACTCCAGCCGCGACACCTCATCTACCTGCTCCCCTACCTGATCCACCTGTAGATGCTGTGACCAACGCAGACAGGCTCTCGCCACCCAAGCCCCTGCGATATAAGCGCCCTGTCCATGCAGGCCTCTATCAAACACCTGCTTTAATAACGTATCTAGTTTCCTGTCCTGACCATCCTTAAGCGCCACAGTCCCTTCTACCGGGATCATCATCTTCTTAGTGACCGCCAACACTGCCGCATTGACCTTTGGGGAGCGAAAAAGATCCCTATCCTGGTCAGCCAGCGGATAGAGTCTGGCTATTGCCCTAGATCCCTTGAGGGCCGACTCGGGCAAATCCTATTCTTCCTGAATCATATTCCGGAACACTCTGTGAACAGGAAAAACCCGCTGCGTCGTACGTACCACTTGTAACAACGGATCCTCTAATGTCTCATCCGCTGCCGGAACTGCAGCTGGCATATTAAGTGCCTTAAGGGATTCGGTAATCAGCGCTGGCAACTCCTCCCGCCTAAACAACCTGACTACCCTAGCCTGCTGCTACGCCTCCAGCAGTTCGCCCTCTTCTAACTCCTCTACAGAATCTTCCTCAAGATCCCCTTCTGTCACCTCGAGATCTTCCAGGGGCATCGATGCCAACATCTGTACACCCGCTCCTTTAGTGGGGGTACTGTCGCGTCCTGCCCCACTGGACTCCCCAGGCGCTTCTCCCCACGCCCAGTGGTCGGAAGAGTGGCCATACCGGGCTGTAGTAGAGAACACCTGCTGCAACAGCAAAAGGAAATCCAGAGGGACCAAAGGATTCCCTTCTGTTGGACCCTGTCCCGGTGGCGGAGGCATACCCACCGCTGTAGACGATCCTGCCACAGGCTCTGAGGGGAGCAGAGACAGAGGCAGGATGTCCCCCTGACTCGGGGACAGCAGCTCCTGCCCCCCTGACCCTCCAGCGCCTGCTCCATCAACGCTGCTTCCTGGGTGCAGCCTCTACAAACACCCAACTCTAGGAGCGAGCCCCGCCTCGTGCCACAAACTAGACACTGAGGCCTAGCCGGCATGCTCCCCCCGAGCATGGCATCCATGGGAACACAGCCAACTGGAACCCCCAAGTCACTCTCCAGTTGCCCAACACCACAACCTCCGGGGTTTAACCAGCAATAAAGGTATATTATATATATATATATATATATATATATATATATATATATATATATATATATATATATATATATATATATAGAGAGAGAGAGAGAGAGAGAGAGAGAGAGAGAGATATAGAGAGAGAGATACCCCCTAATTCCTATTTCCACCTTTATTCTTGTTTTTACTCTCAACCTGCAAGGTCCCACACTGGCAACCTCATCTAGCCTACCTCCAACGAATCCAGCTCACACAAACCCATCAACGGGAGAACAGCCTCTACTCTCCCTGACGCGCTGTGCCAAAAAAACACAAAATAGCTGCCTTTGCGCTTCCCGTGCGAACACCACGTGGTCAGTGCCTCGCTCCCAATCTAACCACGGCGATCTGAGCTCCCTGGTCTGCTCGCACGTGTCCAATCCCCCAAAATGCTAAAAAAAAAAAAAAAAAGCCAGAGGCTTACCGCCTGTCCCTGCACTCTAGGGGGCCTCGATCTACCACCGGAGCTCAGCCGGATCGGCAGCTTCAGCTCCAGGGTAGAGAGACAATGCCGTGATCCTCCTGCCTCTCCAGGCCCAGGCACGCTGCCGGCTGCGCCTGCCACCTGGCTCCTCACCTGTTCACGCGGGATCGGGAGCAGGGAGGCCCTTCTCACCGGATCGTCCACCGCAGTGCAGCTCTTTTCCCCGCAGGAGGGGGGGGAAGGGAGAGGGAGGAAAGGCCGGAGGACTGAAGGAGAGAGAGCAACAGAGGAGGTAATCAGCCTTTGCAGACCTGCTCTGTTGCTAACCCCTGGCTAATAATCAGGTAATAAGAATCCAAATTTTAAATTTAAACTCTGCTTATTTGCTACCATCTGAGTCCAGCCCCTAGGCTCAGCACCTTCTCCAGCTGCTATGGAGACTGAAACTGGCGGGGAGAGGCGGCCCTTGCCTACTTATTCCGGGGTCATCAAAGCGATGACGCGTGTCAGTCTCCATAGCTGCTGGAGGAGGTACAGAACTCTCAGGTTGCGGGACTGGACTAGAGGGACGCAAAGGAAAGAGTAGTTACTCACCTGTAACAGGTGTTCTCCAGGAGCAGCAGGAATCAGTCCTCACATATGGGTGTCATCGGCGCCGATGAAGCCCCAGCGGAGCATTTCCCCAGCTTTCTATCAAAGCCTTTAGGAATGCAGGCATGCATGTGCGGTTCCCTTCCCGCCTAAAGGTGCCATCTTACCTCAGTCAAATGACATAGCTAAGAACAGCACACAAAAATGAAAAATAAACTATGTACAACTGCAACTCCAAGGGGAGGAGAGAGGGTTGTGAGGACTGATTCCTGCTGCTCCTGGAGAACACCTGTTACAGGTGAGTAACTACTCTTTCTCCAGGACCAAGCAGGAAGTCAGTCCTCACATATGGGTGACTCCCAAACTCTGGGCTACCGAGGAACCCAGGCTGAACATGAGACCTCCCTCTAGTCTCAGCAGCAAAGAAAGGCTTTTCAAGGACACAACCTCCACCGGTAGCCCAACAGAGGGCAGGAGTTGCCTAAACCTCAAAGAGATTCCGGAGTACTGCTTGGCCAAAAGCACTGTCCCTACGGGACTCCCTCTCTAGGCAGTAATGGGCCGCAAAGGTCTGGCTTGAAGACCAAGTTGCAGCCCTGCAGATGTCTACCAAGGGCACAGAGCGGAGATGAGCCACTGAGGCAGCCATTGCCCTGACACGATGGGCCGTGACCCTACCCTGCAAAGGAAGGTCAGCCGCCTTGTAAGCCCAGGTGATACAGTCAGCCACCCAGACGGACAAGGTATGCTTGGACACAGCCAACCCCAACTTATTGGGGTCAAAGGATACGAAGAGCTGAGTAGCCCTTCTATGCCCCTGCGTACGGTCAAGGTAGAAGGATAAGGCCCTCCTACAGTCCAGGGTATGCAGAACTGCTTCAGCCTGGCTTGCATGAGGCCTAGGGAAGAATGTTGGAAGAACCTCCTTTTGATTAAGGTGGAAGGAGGAGACAGCTTTGGGGAGGAACTTTGGATGAGTCCTGAGGACTACCCTGTTCCTATAAATCCTGGTGTAAGGCCTATCACAGACCAGGGCCTGAAGCTCACTTACTCGCCTAGCCGAGGTAAGGGCTATTAGGAAGAGTGTCTTCCAGGAAAGGAAGCGAAGTGGACAAGTAGCCATCGGCTCAAAAGGAGGGCGAGTCAGCTGCTGCAAGACCACATTCAGCTCCCACTCAGGGGCAGGAGGACGGATGGGAGGCTTGAGCAAAAGCAAGCCCCTGAGAAAGCAGGACACCAAGGGGTGACCAGATAGAGACTGCCCCTCTACCAATGAGTGGTGAGCTGCTAGAGCTGAGAGGTGGACCCAAACAGAATTGGACTTAAGTCCATGATTGGATAAGTGCAGCAAATACTGAAGCACCACTGGCACAGTAGAGGAGAAAGGATCCTCTGTACGTAGGTGACACCACACAGAAAACCTCTTCCACTTGAGAGCATAGGTTTTCCTCGTGGACTGTTTCCTAGAGGCTAGGACAACCTCCTCAACTTCCTGAGGTAGGCCCCAGGGAGCCAAAACTAACCTTGCAGCCTCCAGGCCATCAAATTGAGAGACCTGAGATTGGGGTGCAAAAGGGAACCCTGGTCCTGTGTGAGAAGGCCGGGTTGCAACCCTAGAGGCAGTGGAGGATCCACCGCCAGTTGAAGCAAAAGAGGAAACCAAGGCTGTCTCGGCCACCTGGGAGCTACCAGCAGGAGAGGCCTTGTCCTGGAGAATCTTGAAGAGGGTTCGGGCAACCAACGGTGTGGGAGGAAACGCATAGAGGAGGCCCTGAGACCAAGATATCAGAAAAGCATCCGCTGCTATCCGCAGAGGATGTGGTTGCCTGGAGCAGAACTTTGGCAGCTGCTTGTTCATGGGGCTGGCAGAGATCTATCAAAGGGAGACCCCATTTCAGGAAGATCTTCTGAACTACTGAAGGATGGAGCTGCCACTCGTGGGGCTGCAGTATCCTGCTTAATCTGTCTGCCAGGTAGTTGTCCTGGCCTGGAAGGTACACAGTCCTGAGGAGCATGTTGTGCTTGAGGGCAAAAGAACAAAGGTCCTGAGCCTCTCGACAAAGGATCCTGGACCCAGTTCAGCCCTGTTTGTTCACATAAAACACGGCAACTTGGTTGTCTGTCTGAATCAGGACAGACTGTTGAGCCAGGGTAGGAGTGAAAGCTTTGAGTGCTAATCAAAGTGGTTGGGTCTAGGTACTTCAGGCCGGAGGATCGGGTGTTCAAATCCCACTAGAGGACAGCAACCTTGGGCCGGAAGGACTGGGGTTTCTAGTCCCACAGGTGCTCCTTGTGGTCTTGAGCAAGCCACTTAACCCTCCATAGCCCATGTTCCCTGTAAAATAGTTATCTCCAAGTTATAATGCCCTGTTCAATGTAATTTCAGTTTGTTCAATGTAAACCGCACCGATGCAGAATAGCGCGGTATATAAGAGGATGTAAATAAATAAAATAAAATAAATAAAAAATAATCGAATAGCTCTGAGTTCGAGGAGATTGATCTGCTGCGCAGCTTCCCAGGGAGACCAGAGGCCCTGGGTGCACTTGCCCAATGAGCTCCCCAGCCTTGCAGGGAGGCATCTGTCGTCACCACTACTGTGTACCCTGGAATCTGAAAAGGCACCCCTTTCAGTAGGTTGGGTGGTGCAGCCACCAGTTGAGGGAGTGCAGAAATGGTCTGGACACTCTTATCCTGTCTCTGAGGCTGCCTGTGGCCTGTGGCCACCGAGTCCGAAGGCACCACTGTGCAGGCCTCATATGGAGCCTGGCATTGGGGGTCACATGTACTGTCGAAGCCATGTGGCCAAGCAGCCTCAGGCAGAGTCTGGCGGAGACCAGAGAGCTGCTGAGAAACTGACTTGCCAAGGCCCTCAATCTTTGGGCTCTGTTTTCTGGCAAGAATGCCTTTGCCAAGATAGAGTCCAACCTTGCCCCTATGAACTCCAAGTTCTGGAAAGGGAGCAAAGTGGACTTTGCAAAGTTTATGACAAACCCCAGGCGTTGTAGAAGAGCAATGGTTCTGAGGGTGGCTTGATTGGCCTCCTGACCTGTCTGACCCCCTGATGAGCCAATCATCCAGATAGGGGAAGACAAAGATGCCCTGATTTCTCAGGTAGGCCGCCACCACTGCTAGGCACTTTGTGAAGACTCGGGGGGCGGAGGTGAGGCCAAAAGGCATCACTCTGTACTGATAATGGTTTCCTCCCACGATGAAGCTCAGGTACTTCCTGTGGTCTGGATGAATGAGGATGTGAGTGTACGCATCCTTTAGATCTAAGGAGCATAGCCAATCTCCCTGCTGGAGGTAGGGCAGAAGTGTTCCAAGAGTAAGCATCTTGAACTTTTCTTTCACTAGGAACTTGTTGAGGTTCCTGGGGTCCAGAATGGGACGAAGTCCACCGGTCCTTTTGGGCACCAGGAAATACCTGGAGTAGAATCCGTGACCTTGCAAGTGGGGAGGCACAGGCTCCACCGCCCTGTCCACCAACAGACCCTGAAGCTCCTGACGGAGGTGGTCTGTGTGCAGAGGAGGCCTTGGAGGCTCCCCTGGAAAGTATGGGGGTGGCTGTTGGTGGAAATGGAGGGCATATCCCTTGTGGATTATCTCCAGCACCCAACTGTCCCCGGTGACAAGGGGCCACTGGTGGGCAAAGAGGGTGAGGCGACCTCCTGTGCAGGGTTGGGAGAGCAGTGGAAGAGAGGCTATGTTCAAGGAGTCAAACACCCCCACCCTGCTGAGTGGTAGCAGGGGCCTGAGGCTTGGGGGTCCTCTGCCTACGGGGCCCATTACCCTGGCCCTTGGCTTGCTGACCCTGGGGGGCAGCTTGGGCAGCCTGATATTGCGGGTACTGTTTGTAGGCAGTGCCCTTCCTCGGGTAAAAGGGCTTTTTACCCGAGCCCTTCTTTTTATGAGAAGGGGCAGAGGTCTTCCTCGACAGCCTTGTCCGGGTGAGGTGCTCGGTCTCGAGCTGAGCGGCCTTCTCGGTCATGGGCTTGCCAAAAAGGTTTTCACCTCGGCAAGGGACATTGACCAACTTGTCCTGAACCCATGGCTCGAGGTCCGATGACTGCAGCCATGCCAGGCTTTGAGCCGCGATGCTGGCTGCCGCAACTCGGGCCGAAGCCTCGAAGCCATGGTAGGCAGCGCGGGACATGAACTTCGAACACTCCCGAATCCCCGAGGACAAGGACTTAAATCTCTGCAAGGGTTCCCCGGAGAGACCAGCAGAGAACACGGCCAACTCCTTGGCCAGGTCCCGCAAGTACATGCCCATGTACAGCTGGTAAGACTGGACACGGCAAGCAAGCATCGAGCCCTGAAAACACTTTCTACCGATGCCATCTAGGTTTTGGGCCTCCCTGCCAGGAGGCACCGCGGAGTGCATCTTCTGACTCTTCAGACGATGCATGGCCGATTCCACAACCATGGAATGGTGTGGTAGCTGTGCCTTTTGAAAACCAGGGCTCTTGCGGAGCCGATAGATCGAATCGACTCGCTTGCTAAGAACCGGCGCCGAGACCGGTGGCTCCCACATACGGAAGAGGAGCCATTCCAGCATCGGAGCAACCGGGACAGTAAAGGCCTCCTTCGGAGGAGAGTCATACTGCAATGCCTCGAGCTCTTCAGCTCGAGGCTCTTCCTCGGGATCTGCCGGAATAGCCAAGGCAGTGGCCATATCCCGGACGAACTCCGAGAACCGGGTGTCCTCCGGGGGGGGACCTACTCCGGGGCTCAGACTGCGGTGAGTCCGAAGGGACGCACCTAGTCTTAAAGTTGTCAGGAGACTCCTCGTCCTCCGTCTCCCAAGCCGACTCGTCTGAGGAAGAGTCGGGGTCCGACCCCGCGAGGCCCTGGAGCAGCCGCCCCGATGCCGGAAGCACCGGCGTCGACGCCCTTGGTCCCAAACGGGAGGTCGAGGGGGACTGCGACCGAGGTCGACTCCGAGCCACGATGGACTCGAGTATCGGCTCGGTCTCCGGGGTCGACTTCGACGTCCCGGTGGTCGGAGCAGATGCGCCAGACAGGCTGGCCATCAGTGCCCGCTGCTGCTCCATGAAGGCAGACATTCTGCTCTCCAAGGCTGTCATCCTGAGACTCAGCTCGGGAGGCGCAGCAGCCACCGACTCGGGCCCCGGCGGCGGCGCCGGGCCCGACGTCGGCTCCCTGGGAGGAGAGTCCACGAGGACTACGGGGCTTACGTGTCCAGCAGACTCCGGCTCCACACGAGGAACTTTGGCAGGCTTCTCCGGTTCCACAGGCCCAGGGCGACAGTCGGGGGTCTTAGACCTGGCCCTCGAGGAGCCAGGGACCTCTTCCGACGACGCCCTCGTGAGCCGTTTCTTCCTCTTGCATGCCCGGTCGGGGGACCCCCTGTCCGAGGAGCTTCGACGGCGCTCGGGATCGGAGATGTCGAGGCCTCAAATGAGGTCCGGGCCCGGCTGGAGGCTGAGTCCGAGAAAAGCCTTTCCTTTTGCTGCTGGTGACTTCGTAGTACCTTGGAAGACATTTTTCCACAGGCCCCGCACGACTTAGGATCGTGGTCGGGGCCCAGGACCGAAGGCAGCAGTCATGTGTGTCGGTGAGAGACATTAGTTTCTTACACCGATCACACTTCTTAAAACCACTGGAAGCCATCGGGGAAAAAAAAGAGTCCCCTTGAGGTCAAAGGACCAGCCTTCCAGGGAAAAAGAGAAAAAAGGGCGCGAACGCCAGCCACGAAGGGCAAAAACCAAAAAAGAGGAATCGGGCTCGATACCGGTGTACCGAACCTGGCGGGAGGGGAACCGGCGTCGAACCGGTAGAAAAAGAGCAAAAAATCGCTGAAAAATCTAATTTTAACCGGGAAAACTGGACACACGTCCAGTGGGCTTCACGGAAAAAAAGAAACTGAGGTAAGATGGCACCTTTAGAAGAAGAAACTTGCAAGAACTGTAATGAAATACAATGCAGTCAGCGAACGCTTAATCTCTATTCGTCTACGAGGATTGCCTATCAACACAACTATAATTCAAGTATATGCCCCAACAACAGCTGCAGAAGAGAATGAAATTGAAGAGTTCTATGAACAAGTACAAGCTGAAAATGACAGAACATGCAAACAGGATATCCTGATAGTCATAGGTGACTGGAACGCAAAAGTTGGCAACAAAGCAGAAGGCAAAGTAATTGGAAAATATGGACTTGGCAACAGAAATGAAGCTGGAGAAAGACTGATAGAATTCTGCAAGACCAATGATCTATTCATCTCAAACACCTTCTTCCAATACACTTGCATGGAAATTTTAACAGAAAAGAAGCCCCTAAAGCAGTAACTCGAGGCTTTAACAAAAGAAAAGCTTTCCTCCGCTTTTGAGGGGATCTACAAACATCTGGAAAAACCTGAATAGGAGTTCCACAGAAATTTTGATCCTTTTTTGTAAAATATAAGCGCAAAATCATATTCTTCTCTGCCAAAGTCATAAAGGAAACTATCAAAGTAGCTCTATGTGGGATTACATCCATTGAAGACTCCAAAAAATCAGAAACATTCAAGGAATCATTCAAAGGAGTATTCCCCCCAGGTGAGGGAGTGGTCTCTGCGGCAGGCCTCTTAGGAATATAGTACACAGAAGAAAATTGCAAGTGTATTGTTATATTTCGATCGCTTAAATATATTTTTCTCGAGTGTGAACAACTGGAGGCATTCTTGTTAAACAAAGAAAAAGTTTGAGAGTTGTTTCCTTTTGGCCTAGTATTAAGGGTTTATATAAATTTGGGAATCCAATCTGGGTTTTTTTTATCTTTGTTAATATTTCCCTAGTTTCTTTTCTTGATTTGTATCAGGGCAGCGCTCCTCATGATGTGGACTTGATTGTATATCTTTAACCATGTTTGTTACATGTTATAAAAATTGAATAAAGATAAAATTTAAAAAAAAAAAAAAAAAACCACCTTCTTCCAGCAACACAAGCGGCGACTGTACACATGGACTTCACCGAATGGATTATATAAAAATCAAATTGACTACATATGCGGAAGTCAACGATGGAAAAGCTCTGTAACATCAACAAAGACAAAACCTGGAGCTGACTGTGGTACAGATCATTAACTACTAGTATGCAAACTCAAGCTAAAGTTGAAAAAGAGCAAGTCACTCATGAATGCAGCAAAATATGACCTTGAGAATATACCACTGGAATTTAAAGACTGCCTGCAAAATTGATTTGCTGCTTTAGATACAAATGACAGAGCTCCGGAAGAGTTATGGAATGACATCAAGAAGGTTGTGTTGGAAGAAAGCGAGAAGTCTCTACAAAAGGTGAAAAAGCAAAAACGGCCAAAATGGATGACGGAAGAAACTCTGAAAATTGCCCAGAAATGCCGAGAAGCTAAAGCCAGAGGAGAAAGAAAGACAATTGCAGAACTCAGAGATTTCCAATGTGCAGCAATATAGGACAAGGAAAAGTACTACAATGGCACTTGCAAGGAAATAGAAGCAGAAACTATAAGAGGAAGAACAAGATCGGCTTTCCTAAAGCTACGAGAGTTAAAGAAAAAGTTCCAGCCTCGAATTGGAATGTTACAAGATGCTCAAGGTTCTATGTTGAATGATGCTGAGAAGATCAAGAAAAGGTGGAAGGAATATACAGAGTTTTTATATGATAAAGATCAAGTGGACCAACAGCCGTTTCAACCTGTACCTTATGATCGGGAACCATTGGTGATGAAAGAAGAAGTTGAAGCAGCATTGAAAGCCTTATCAAAGAACAAAGCACCAGGCATTGATAGCATTCCCATAGAAGTATTACAGCAATCTGATGCAGCTGTTACCTTACTCACAAGGCTCTGCCAAGAAATATGGAAGACATCATGGCCAACTGACTGGAAAAGATCTGTGTTTATACCAATACTAAAAGAAAGGTGATCCAACTGACTGTGGAAACTAACGCACAATCGCTCTGATCCCAAATGCCAGCAAGATTCTACTGAAGATTATTCAAAAGAGACTACAACCATACCTGGAACAAGAACTACCTGAAGTGCAAGCAGGGTTCAGGAAAGGGCGAGGAACGAGAGACATCATTGCGGATGTGAGATGGATCATTGAAAAGACTAAAGAATACCAAAAGGATATCTATTTGTGCTTTATCGACTATAGCAAGGCTTTTGACTGTGTAAACCATGAGAAACTCTGGGCCACATTAAGAAGCATGGGTATACCAGAACACCTGATCGTTCTCTTGCGCAATCTGTACATTGATCAAGAAGCAACAGTTCGAACGGAACAAGGAGAAACAGAATGGTTTAAAATAAGCAAAGATGTAAGACAAGGCTGCATACTTTCCCCCTACCTGTTTAATTTATATGCAGAACAAATCATCAGAGAAGCAGGATTGTACGAAGACAACAGAGGTGTGAAGATTGGTGGAAGACTCATCAACAACCTTCGCTATGCTGATACCACATTACTGGCTGAAAGTGAAGATGATCTGAAACATTTGCTTCTCACAATCAAATTACATAGTCTCAAAATGGGCCTGCACCTTAATGTAAAGAAGACAAAGATCATGACAACTGGCATAATCAAAAGGTTCATCGTTGAAGGAGAAGAAATTGAAATTGTGAACAACTTTAACCTACTTGGATCAACTATCAATAAAGAAGCAACAAGCAGTCAAGAAATCAGACGATGCATTGCTCTTGGCAGAATGGCTATGAAAGACCTAGATAAGATTCTCAAGAGCAGAGATGTCTCTCTCTATACAAAGATTCGACTTGTTCAAGCCATGGTATTTTCAATAACATCATATGGATGTGAAAGCTGGACAGTGAAAAAGATAGACAGGAAGAAAATTGATGCCTTTGAATTATGGTGCTGGCGGCGAATACTGTGTATACCATGGACTGCCCGAAGAACAAACCAGTCGGTACTAGAGGAGATCAAACCTAAGCTTTCTTTAGAAGCTCAGATGACAAGACTTCGACTTTCATACTTTGGACACATCATGCGAAGAGAGAGATCATTAGAGAAAGACATTATGCTTGGCAAGATAGAAGGTCAACGCAAAAGAGGAAGGCCAGCAATGAGATGGATCGATAAAATAACAGCAGCTACGGGTACCAGTCTGTCAACAATGAGTCGCCTGACTGAAGACCGAACACAATTTAGGATAGCTATCCAGAGGGTCGCCATGAGTCGACTCCGACTCGACGGCACTTAACAACAACATAACAACTCAACACCACAGGCACGCGGCTTAACACAACATGTAAAGCCTAGCCCTCTATATTGCAGCTCTAGAAAGCACAGCTCTGTATGCAATATACTGTAGAGGGCTAGGCTTTACATGTTGTAGGTCTATGCTTTACATGTTGTGTTAAGCTGAGTGCCTGTGGTGTTGAGTTGTTATATTATACTGTTTATATGAAGAAAACATATGCAATATTAGTTGATAATCAATGCTGGATGAGTATGAAGGGAGTTTTTCAGGATCCCTGGTGTTATAGAGCCGATCCTTGGCCGAGATTGACTAGCCAGGATATATTGGCCCACAGGTACTGAGATCCTTTTCTCCCCGATAAAGTTTCTTGTAAAGTCTTGTAATTTAGCAGGGTGGAATGAAGTTCTTTTGGATATAGATATGAACAATGGCTCCGGATTTACTTCCATATCAAATTTTAGAATTCTTATGCTTGCCTATCAAGCCTACTATTCAGGAATTCCTTTTTACTTGAGTTCCCTTTTGGTCCCCTATAAGCATGAATATGTGCTTTGTTCTTCCTCAAGTGAATTTTCTTGTTCCATCTAAGGCCATCCTCCCAGAATAGGGCCTTTGGCTTTCTTATGACTTCACTCTGGAACTCTCTGCCTTTAGAGCTTTGCCTTGAGAGCTCTATTAAGAAATTTAAGACTGGCATGAAGACCTGGCTTTTCATCTAGGCTTTTCTACCTGTGACTTACTGATACCGTATTCATGGCAAGCGGTTGATGTTCTTTCCTGCCTTGAACTGCCCAGCCTTTTCTAGTTCTAGAACAGCAGCTCCCAAACTGTGGGTTGCAACCCCAAATGTAGTCGCAAAATCCTCATTTGGGGTTGCGGGATCACACGTTATGCTCGGGGGAGGAGCAGTTGCCCTATCAGGCATTCAGACAGAGCAGAGGCAGCAGAAAGACTATCGGCAGCCGCTTCACTTAAACTCCAGCCTTTGTGCCGGCAGCGGCAATCAAAGAACACAGACATGGGGTCTTTCTGATACAGGCATGTGCGCGCTTCTAAGAC
The DNA here is from genome assembly GCA_033557465.1 of Ichthyophis bannanicus. Taxonomy (NCBI): domain Eukaryota; kingdom Metazoa; phylum Chordata; class Amphibia; order Gymnophiona; family Ichthyophiidae; genus Ichthyophis; species Ichthyophis bannanicus. The sequence continues at coordinate 188,013,914 of CM066042.1, read as the reverse complement.
CCTGCCAGCCATCCCTGTCCTGCTCCCTCTGACAAGATAAGGATGCATCAAAGGGAGTGGGACAGAGATAGCTGGCAGGATCTTAGAAGTGCATGCATGCCTATATAAGGAAGTCCTCATGCCTGTGCTCTTTGATAGCTGCTGCCGCTGGTGGTGGGAAGGACGGTTGGAGTTGAAGTGGCCACTGATTGAGACTGACCGTCCTACTTTGTGCTGCCTCTGCTCGGTCTGAACGCCTGATAGGGCAACCGCCCGTCCCCAGAGTACAATGTGCGATCACGCTCGCTACCCTAAGGTAAGCAGAAGGTGCTACTCTTTGACCTTATTTTAGAACCTTAAAAATTTGGCGTCCTAGGCTGTTGCCTCTGCCTAAATCTGGGCATGCCCCTTCCTTGATGTAGAATTTTGTAGAACTTTTCTCCGGGCAAAATTCATGTGAGCTAATGCCTTATGTGGTGTAAACAGCCAGCCAGCTCCATGCAGCAGTATGCTGGACATGGAGGAGGGGCTACGAGGAAGACATAGGATATGCTGGACTGGGAAGGAAGGGAGATAGAGAGGAGATTCTTGATGTGTGGGGGTACTGGGCAGGGAAACAGGAGATGTTGAATATTGGTGGGAAGATGACTGGTGAGATAGACACAGGAAATGATGGCCGGAGGGGGGGAGCAACTAGGAAAGAGGAGATAACAGTCATGTGGGAAAACTATAGAAATGCTGGGCATGGAAAGGAAGAGACAAATAGGAGATGTATGACATTGGGGGTTACAGGGGAGGCAAGAGAAAAGAGATACTAGACATGGAGGGTGCAATGACTGGTGAGACTGAAAATTAAGGGTGGGGCTAGGGAGACAGAAGAGATGCTGGGGACCTAGGTAGACAGAAGAGAAGCTGGATATGGGAGCTGGGCTTGAGAGACAGCAGAGAAGCTGGACATGTGTTGGGGGAGTCTACAAAGGCAGAAAGGAGTTATTAAACATGGAATAGAGATGGGAGAGATACGGATGGGGAAGGAGAGAGAGGAGAAAGTGAATATACTGCACACAGGTGAAGGAGAGAGGAGGAGAGTGAAAGACTGGGCAATAAAAGGCTTGGGAAGGAGAGAGACCGGAATGGGAGGGTTCATTGAGGGAAAGTGATGGAAAGCTATGGGTAAATGCAATAAACAATGGGAGACTGACAAGTAAATAGTAAAAGAAGAAAGAAAATGGAAAAGAAGAGAACAGGAGGAGAAAGGAGAAAATGCAACTAGACAGGTGACCCTGGAAAAAAAAAAGAGTTAAAAGAAAACGGAGAAAAACAGAAACCAGAGTCACACAATTAGAAAAATAAAATACCCAGAAAAGAAGGCAGAAAAAAGAATTTTTATTTCCATTTAGTGATTGAAATATGTGAGCTTTTGGAATGTACATCTGCCAGAACTGATGATAGATATGGCTGGGGACTAGATCTGGGTAAAACTCTGGGAGGCAACCTCAAAGCCCACCAGCTTTCTTCAGCATCAAACATACACACGCTGCCTCACATCTGCACAGACATACTACTCCCAGACACTCAGCCCCCATACGCATACACACACGCACGCACACACACAGAGCCTCCCAAACACTTAGTCCCCACACTGCAAATGTTCAAGAAGCTGTGCCATTACTTTGAAGCCCATATGCATCAGGCATGTTCAGTACATCTGAATTGCTTTTAAAAGCATAGCTTTACACATTTATATGTTTAAATATGTTTGCATGATAATTTTATTAGTTTCTGGGGTCATGCAAATTTTTCTCAGCTAAAATGGAGTCACATAGAAAAACGTTTTGGAAGCACTGTTTTAGAAACTACTGTTGTTCTATGCAGCCCCCTAGTGTAGCTTTCATCTAGACCTGTCTCAGTTCTATTGACCATTAATCCAAATTTTCTTCTGTACCAACTACCAGACTTGTAAACAGCTTAGATGGTACCCACATACATCTACATATCAAATCTTGTTAAAGAAAAGAAAATGGCCACCTCCACACACTTTATCCTGACCAGATTAACATGGTACAACAAAATAATAATTTTTTGGCTAGTCTGTCCATATTTTGAGAAAATTATTTTCCTCAAGACAATACCGCCGAGAGAGAGAAAGAGGTAGCTACTCACCTGTAACAGGTGTTCTCCGGGGACAGCAGGAGCCTGAAAAGGTACACCCCTGAGAAGGTTTGGCAGCTGTAGCCACCACTGTAAGGAGTTCAGAAGTCGTCTGGACACCTTTACTCTGTCTCAGAGGTCACCGGTGGCTTGTGTCCACTGATCTCTGAGGCACCATTGAGCAGCCCACGTGTGCAGATGGGCATTCGGGATCATATGTACTGTAGATGCCATGTGGCCCAGGAGCCGCAGATAGTGCCTGGCGGAAACACGAGAATTGCTTTGGAACTGGTTGGCCAAGTCCATAAGTCTGTGGGCCATGTCCTCAGGCAAGTAAGCTCTTGCCTGAAGAGTGTCCAACCTGGCCCCTTATAAACTCTAGGTTCTGAGAGGGGAGCAAAATGGACTTTGCATAGTTTATGACAAAGCCCAGATGCTGAAGAAGAGAGACAGCGCGGAGAGTGGCTTGTCGGGCCTCCTGGAGTGACTGGCCCCTGATTAGCCAGTCATCCAGATAGGGGAAGACGAAAATCTCCTGATTTCTGAGAAAAGCCACCACCACCGCCAGGCATTTGGTGAAAACCCTGGGGGCAGAGGTCAGGCCAAAGGGAAGCATGATGTACTGAAAGTGGTTTCCTCCCACCACAAAATTGAGATATTGTCTGTGGTCTGGATGGATGAGGATGTGAGTGTAAGTATCCTTTAGATCTAAGGAGCATAGCCAGTCTCCCTGCTGGAGGTAGGGCAGCAGTATTTCAAGGGCAAGCATCTTGAACTGTGCAGGAGCCGGGGCTGGCGGCTTGGGGGTTTTCTGCCTACGGGGCCCATGCCCCTGCCCCCTTGGCCTGCTGGCCCTGTTGAGGAGCTGGAGAGGCCTGATACTGAGGGTAGGTTTTGTAGGCAGCACCCTTCCTTGGGAAAAAGGGCTTCTTCCCCGAGCCCTTCTTTTTGTGAGAAGGGGCAGAAGCCTTTCTGGACAGCCTTGTCCTGGTGAGAGTCTCAGTCACGATTTCTGCAGCCTTTTCAGTCATGGGCTTGCTGAACAGGTTGTCACCTCGGCACGGGACATCGATCAACTTGTCCTGCACCCATGACTTCAGGTCCGATGACTGTAGCCAGGCCAAAGCCTCGAAGCCATCATAGGCTGCTCGAGAGATAAACGTAAAGCACTCTCGTATCCCTGTAGACAAGGCTTTGAATCTCTGCAAGGGATCCGCGGAGAGGCCAGCCGAGAACCCGGCAATCTCCTTTGCCAGGTCCCGTAGGTACATGCCCATGTACAGCTAGTAAGTCTGGAAACACTTTCTACCGAGGGCATCCAGGTTTTGGGCCTCCCTGCCGGGAAGCACCAAGGAGTACATCTTTTGACTTTTCAGCCTATGCATGGCCGATTCCACAACCATGGAGCTGTGCAGTAGCTGCCCCTTCTGGAACCCAGGGCTCTTACGGACTCGATAAATGGAATTGACCCACTTGCTAAGAACCGGCACCAAGGCCGGTGCCTCCCACATACGGAAGAGCAGCCATTCCAGCATCAGAAGAACCGGAACAGTAAAGGCTTCCTTCGGAAGAAAGTCATACTGGAGGGCATCGAGCTCTTTGGCTGGAGGCTCCTCCTCAGCCTCTGCCATGTCCCTGACGAAGTCCGAGAACCGGGTATCCTCCGGGGGGGCCCTTCTCCGAGGCTTGGACTCCAGGGAGTCCGACGGGATGCACCAGGTCTGGAAGGTGTCAGGAGACTCTTTGTCCTCCGTCTCCCACGCCGACTCCGGCCGTGTGGGCCTCGATGACACCCGCCCTGACGCTGAGGGCACCGGCGTCGACGACCTCGGCCCCACACGGGAGGTCAAGGGAGACCTCGGCCGAGGATCGACTCGAGACTTGATGGACTCGAGGATTGGCTCGGTCTCCGGGGTTGACTTAGATGTCGAGGTCACGGTGGTCGGGGCAGATGCACCGGTCAGACCGGCGTAAGTACCCGTTGCTGCTCCATGAAGGCAGCCAGGCTGCTCTCCAGGGCCGTCAACCTGAGACCGAGTTCAGGAGACTCTGCAGCCCCCGACTTGGGCCCCGACTGCGTCAGGCCCGACGTCGGTTCTCCCAGAGGAGAGTCCATGAGGCCAACAGATGTTACCTGACTCAGGGACTCCAGCTCCAGGCGAGGCAGTTTGGTCGGCCACTCCGACTCCGAGAGCCCGGGACGGCGGTCAGGGCTGCGCAACCTGGCCCTTGAGGATCCAGGTGCCTCCACTGACGCCGCCCTCATGAGCTTCTTCTTCCTTTTGTGCTCCCAGGCGGGAGACCCCCTTTCAGAGGACCCACGATGGCACTCGGGGTCAGACTCCCGAGATGTCGAGACCTCTGACGAAGTCCAGGCCCAGCCGGACGCGGACTCCAAAAAAATTGTTTCACTTTGATGCTGACGGCTCTGAAGCGCCTTCGACATCTTGCCGCATAGGCCACAGACCCATGGTTGAGCCCGAGGCATCGGAGGCAGCAGTCGTGTGTGTCAGTGAGAGACATACGTTTCTTACACCGATCATATTTCTTAAACCTGCTGGCAGCCATCAGGGGAAAAAGGGCCCCTGCAAGGTCAAAAGACAGGGCTGCCAGTGAAAATAACAGAAAAAGCGCAAACGCTAGCCACAAAGGACAAAGTAGCCTAGTGGTTGGGGCAAGGTACTTCAGGCCGGAAGGTCGGGGGTTCAAATCCCACTAGAGGACAGCAACCTTGGGCTGGAAGGACTGGGGTTTCTAGTCCCACAGGTGCTCCTTGTGGTCTTGGGCAAGCCACTTAACCCTCCATTTGCCCACGTTCCCTGTAAAATAGTTATCTCCAAGTTATAATACCCTGTTCAATGTAATTTCAGTTTGTTCAATGTAAACCGCACTGATGCAGAATAGCGCGGTATATAAGAGAATGTAAATAAAATAAAATAAATAAATAAACCGAAAAAGACGTTCCGGGCTCGATACCGGTGTACCAAGCCAAAGCGGGATAGGGAACCGGCGTCAAACCAGATAAAGGGACGTGAAAAATCGCAGAAAAATCAACTTTTTACCGGGTGACACGAACTACGTCTGTTGGGCTCTGCGGAAAAAGAAAGACTGAGCAAGATGGCACCCTTGGGCGGGAAGGGGATCGCGCATGCGCGCTGCATTCCCAAAGGCTTTCTTTGAAAGCTGTGGAAATGCTCCACACGAGGGCTCCGTCGGCGCTGACATCACCCATATGTGAGGACTGACTTCCTGCTTGGTCCTGGAGAACTACGCTTTCTCCGGGAACAAGCAGGTCAGTCCTCACATATGGGATTCCGCAGCTACAGGCTACCGAAAGCCCATAGTGAAAAAACATGGTCTCCCTCAAGGGGAGCCGTGAGCAGCAGCAATCAAGTTTGTGGCTACACTGGGGGTCCAGCTGCCACTTGTCTGATGAAACTAGCACTCCGGTAGCCTGAACACAGAAGGGTCAGAGAGTAGGTGTTCCTTAAACCCCAAAAAGATTATGTAACACAGCCTGGCCGAAGGCATTGTCCTGTCAGGACTCCCTTTCTAGGCACTAATGGGCTGCAAAGATATGGACTGAAGACCAGGTGGTGGCCCAGCTGATGTCCACCATCAGGAGAGAGCGCAGGTTTGCCATCGAGGCCACCATGGTCGTGACACGGCCTTCCAGCAGAGCCCCGCCTGCTCATAGTCAAGGGCAACACAGTACAAAAACGTAGCAGGTTCTCACCAAACCTTTATTAATCCAAACATATAAAGGGAGACATGACCCGACACAGGCCGTGTTTCGATAAAATCTTCTTCAGGGGCTGGCTCACCTTATGCTAAAAACATATCATAAATAAATTAAAACAACAATTATAAAAAATTAATTTAACAAAATACATGAAATAAAATATCATAAAGGAACGCAATAAAAATATAATAGGTAATAAATAAACAAGTTTAAAATTGTAACATACGAAACTTATTATTCATAAACCTATACCAATGTGCGTCGTCCCCATAAAAAACAAGTATAAAACATTAATAAAAACTATAAATATAGGTAAGAAGTTTATAAAAAAACTATAGATTAACATAATTATCTATTCAAATTGTGCCGGCAAGTGCAGACTATCCAAATTATAAGAGGAAGTAGTGACTTATTATAGATAATGATCATGCTACATAAACAAAAGTACACAACACATATAAATGTGGCACGAGAATGAAAGCCATAAAAAGTAAGCAAACAGAGGAAAAGGAGACTAAGGAGCAGGAGTGAACCACGGTTTACCTGGAATATCCATATTAGAACATGCTAATACGGTTGTACTGAAATAATACCTCCTTTGGTAGCTGGAAGGGTGTGAGAGGCAAAAATATATGCATTAATGATTTAAACCAATGGATATCATACTGAAGGAACAAATGATACCAACGATTAAAAATACTGTCAACCTTAAATTATTGAACTAAACTAGCAGATCCTAGACATTCTAGGCAATGATAAAAGCTGATAATTACCGTATTTTCGCGCATATAATGCGCACCCGCATATAACACGCACCCGCATATAAAGCGCAATTTTCTGCCTGTCCCGCATTGACTTTCTCACATAATGCGCACACGCGTATAACGCGCATGTGTCGATTGCACTGAGGTGTATAAAAACTTTGCGATCTCTTCTATTATAATCCAGTCATCATGCCAGGAATTAAGCGCAAGTCTTATACTGCGGACTTCAAGCTGAAAGTTGTTGCAAGAGCAGAAGAAACAAGTAACAGAGCAGCAGCAAGAGAATTTGATGTTGGTGAGTCATCTGTTCGCGACTGGAGAAAGGAGAGAACGGCGCTAGAGGAGATGAACCCGCGAAAACGTGCGCGTCGAGGTCCAAAAGAAAAGTGGCCAGAGCTAGAGAGTGACTTAAACAAGTGGATTCTGTCTAGAAGGGAGCAAAATCAAGCTGTCTCAACTATCGCAATTAAATTCAAAGCAAAACTGCTGGCCAATGAAAGAGGAATTTCAAGTTTCCATGCTAGTTTCAACTGGATTTGCAAATTTATGAAGAGGAATGGTCTTTCCGTGCGAATAAGAACAACTGTAGGCCAGAGGATTCCGGATGACTGGGAACAAAAGATGGCGGATTTCAGCACATTTGTCAGCAAAGAAATTTCTGAATTCGGCATTTCGGCAACGGATGTTATTAACATGGATGAGGTTCCTGTGTCTTTTGACATTCCACCAACCAGGACTGTAGCTGCTTCGGGTTCAAAAACTGTCGCAACAACAACAACTGAACACGAGAGGGCTTGCTTCACTGTAGTCCTGGGTTGCACAGCTAATGGGCATAAATTGAAGCCGATGGTTATTTTCAAGCGAGTAACCATGCCCCGCGAAAAATTTCCACAAGGTATTGTTGTCCACTGTAACAAAAAGGGGTGGATAGACTCTGAGGTCATGAAAATATGGATTGATAAATGTTATAGGGCCAGGCCTGGAGGTTTTTTTTCTAAAAGGTCTTTGTTGATCTTCGATTCCATGGCTGCCCATAAAGAAACAAATGTGCAAAATTATATTAATTCGGCAGGTGCCCATATCGCAGTGATACCGGGTGGTCTTACTTGCAAACTGCAGCCGCTAGATATAGCTGTTAATCACCCCTTCAAAACGTTCATCAGACGAGAGTGGGATAATTGGATGCAGCATGGAATCCATGAATTCACTCCATCGGGACGATTAAAGAGGGCTACATTAATGGAAATCTGCAATTGGTTGTGTTCTGCTTGGGACAAAATATCCCCTGAAACCATCAGAAATGGATTCCGAAAAGCAGGGATTGTTTATAAGAACGAGGATGGGGTGCACAGTGATGACGAAGATGACGATGAAAACGTCGAAAGTAGTGACGATGAAAGTGCATATGTTACGGAAGAGCGTCTTCAGACGGTTTTAAATTATTTCAATGATGATGTTGATGAGGGGAGTGATTTCGAAGGTTTTATGGAATCGTATGATGAAAAGTAATTAAATATATTTTTGTACCAAGATATTCTTGTGGTGCCTCTTTTTTGGGATCAGCTACTTGCAATAAAGTTTTGGTATAGTGCGCCCTCGAAAATACCGCGCAGGAGGGTTGCGCGGTAAGTAAAAAAGTGTATAACGCGTGCGGTATATGCGCGAAAATACGGTAATGGTAAACAGAAATTTATGGATTAAGGATAACCAAATGCAAGGACTTCGTCTAACTCTCCGACCAGAGACTTACATAATTGACAAGGGAGCCAAACGTTTCAAATTATATCTATGCCTTCAGCGTTTAATAAACACTTTTTTTTAAAAAACTTTAGAAACCAAACAACCTCAACTGATTGTGTACTAAATACATTATTAAAACAATAAATAAATGAATGTGAATATAATAAATATAAACGGGAAGGATAAAAAGAAGAAACGAAAGGCTCTTGATAACAAAACATGCCGACCTATTAAAAGCATTGTCTGCCTACAAATGTAAGAACAAAGTAGCAGTGCCCGATGTTACAAAACTCACTATAAGACTGATTTCAAACCATAGCCAGAATCTTGTGAGGGAAACTTACATATTCAGCAGCTTAATACTTAAAAACCGTAAAAGCAGCGTCGGACAGACATCAACACTATCTCATGGATTAAAAAACGCTGGCGCATGCGGATCAGCATATATGCCGTTCTCAAGCGCGCGAAGGGAACCACGTGTCCATTGCAACTCCTCAAACATTCTATGTGCTAACAAGTCGGAACACATTGTTAATGAAGATCCCTTTTGATTTTTTGTATCTCTTCCGTTTAGATTTATATTTATTTATTGTTTTAATTATGTCTATAGCATATAACTAGTTGAAGTAGAATCATGTTCTTCTAATGTGTTTATTATTTTACGCAGGATTAATTACGTTTTGATACTTTTGGCATTCTTTTTAATTATGTGGTTTGTGGTCGGAGAGCTAGGTGAAGTCCCTGTATTTGTTCATCTTTAATTTATATGTCTTTGGTAACAATCATGATTTAGCTTTTTCCACTGTTTTAGAGCATCTAAATGCTGTTAGTTTGTTTAATTTTAAGGCAGATACTAGTTTTAAAAGTTGGTTTTATTTGCTAGCACATAGAATGTTTGAGGAGTTGCAATGGACACGTGGTTCCCTTCGCGCGCTTGAGAACGGCATATATGTTGATCCGCATGCGCCAGCGTTTTTTAATCCATGAGATAGTGTTGATATCTGTCCGACGCTGTTTTTACGGTTTTTAAGTATTAAGCTGCTGAATATGTAAGTTTCCCTCACAAGATTCTGGCTATGGCTTGAAATCAGTCTTATAGTGAGTTTTGTAACATCGGGCACTGCTACTTTGTTCTTACATTTGTAGGCAGACAATGCTTTTAATAGGTCGGCATGTTTTGTTATCAAGAGCCTTTCGTTTCTTCTTTTTATCCTTCCCGTTTATATTTATTATATTCACATTCATTTATTTATTGTTTTAATAATGTATTTAGTACACAATCAGTTGAGGTTGTTTGGTTTCTAAAGTTTTTTTTTAAAAAAGTGTTTATTAAACGCTGAAGGCATAGATATAATTTGAAACGTTTGGCTCCCTTGTCAATTATGTAAGTCTCTGGTCGGAGAGTTAGACGAAGTCCTTGCATTTGGTTATCCTTAATCCATAAATTTCTGTTTACCATTAATTATCAGCTTTTATCATTGCCTAGAATGTCTAGGATCTGCTAGTTTAGTTCAATAATTTAAGGTAGACAGTATTTTTAATCGTTGGTATCATTTGTTCCTTCAGTATGATATCCATTGGTTTAAATCATTAATGCAAATATTTTTGCCTCTCTCACACCCTTCCAGCTACCAAAGGAGGTATTATTTCAGTACAACCGTATTAGCATGTTCTAATACGGATATTCCAGGTAAACCGTGGTTCACTCCTGCTCCTTAGTCTCCTTCTCCTCTGTTTGCTTACTTTTTATGGCTTTCATTCTCGTGCCACATTTATATGTGTTGTGTACTTTTGTTTATGTAGCATGATCATTATCTATAATAAGTCACTACTTCCTCTTATAATTTGGATAGTCTGCACTTGCCGGCACAATTTGGATAGATAATTATGTTAAACTAAAGTTTTTTTATAAACTTCTTACCTATATTTATAGTTTTTATTAATGTTTTATACATGTTTTTTATGGGGACGACGCACATTGGTATAGGTTTATGAATAATAAGTTTCGTATGTTACAATTTTAAACTTGTTTATTTATTTATTTATTACCTATTATATTTTTATTGCGTTCCTTTATGATATTTTATTTCATGTATTTTGTTAAATTAATTTTTTATAATTGTTTTAATTTGTTTATGATATGTTTTTAGCATAAGGTGAGCCAGCCCCTGAAGAAGATTTTATCGACACACGGCCTGTGTCAGGTCAGGTCTCCCTTTATATGTTTGGATTAATAAAGGTTTGGTGAGAACTTACACCTGCTACGTTTTTGTACTGTGTTGCTGATATCTGCGTGGCAGTGTGCTGCTCTTGGTGTCCATAGTCAAGGGCAATACAGTCCACCACACCCAGGTAGACAGAGTACGTCTGGTCACCGCCTCCCCCAGACGACTGGGGACATACGAGATGAAAAGCTGAGCAGCTTTGTGGTGGCCTTGAGTACGTTGGATGTAGGACAAGACCCTCTTACAGTCCAGAGTGTGAAGGACTGTCTCATCCCTATTGGTGTGAGGTCCTGGGAAGAAGGTGGGAAGTACCACCTCCTGGTTGAGGTGGAAGGACAATACCACTTTCGGAAGGAATTTAGGATGTGTGTGGAGCACCACCATGTTCTTGTAGAACCTGGTATATGGCGCCTCATCCACTAAGGCCTAAAGCTCGCTAACTCTGCAAGTGGAGGTGAGCGTGAACAGGAACGCCACCTTCCACAAGAGGTATCACAGATGGCAGGTAGTCAGAGGCTCAAAGGGTGGGCGAGTGAGCTGCCCCAATACCACACTGAGGTGCCACTCAGTCGCCAGAGGACAAACCGGGGGCTTCAATAAGAGCAGATCCCTTAGGAAGCGGGTCACCAGCGGCTGGACTGAAAGGGGATTGTCATTCACAGGATGGTGGTGCGCTGCCAGGGCACCGAGGTGCACCCTGACAGAGTTTGATTTAAGCCCAGATTGAGAGAGGTGGAGAAGGTACTGTAGCACCAGCCCCACTGGGCAGAACGGGTCGGTCCCAAGTTCTGCACACCACGTTGAAACACACACCATTTGAGAGTGTACACTTTCCTAGTAGAGGCCTTACAAGAGGCCAGCAGGATCTCCTCTATCTCACCCGAGAGGTTAAGAACATAAGAACATGGTCTTCCAGTGACGTCAGTGGATCGGATGGTGGCGAGCTAGAGGAGCTCTGCCGCCGTAGCCTGCCATAAGGGCAAAAAAAGAGCGTTAGAGGCAGCAAGAAAGCAGTAAAACTGGGGGCAGTGATGCAGTAAAACCCCCAAGTCAAGGGGAAGCGAGAGCGGGCAGCACACACCCCCAGCAGAAGAAGAGGCGATGGAGTGCTGAGCCACGTGGCGAAGAAGGGATACGGACATGGAGACCTCAGGGAGAGCGACAGCAACAGGAGGGTCACGGAGAGCAGGTGGAGAGGAGAGCGGGGGCAAGTGCGGGAGGAGCCAGCACCAGGAAGTGAAGAGGCTGTGAGCTGCGGCAGATCCCCGCGGCCGCCAAAGTGCGGCAAGAGCTGTCTGGAGGGAGCGGAGAAGGCCGGCGAGACCCGACAGCAAGGAAGGAGGGCCAGACGTGAGCCAGCGACAGAGCATGCTGAACTGGAGCGGCAGAGAGAGGAGGAGGTGCAATTTGGAGGTGAGATGGATGCAGGGCAGTAGCTGAGCCTGGGAAGAGAAGCCGCTCAGGTGACAGGTCGAGGCTGGAGTGTGAAGCTGGGCCTGAAAGTAAACAGCAGAGGTCCTGTCGAGCTGAGAGCATGGCTGAGAGCAAAGTTGCACAGTTAAGTCAGCACCAGGAAGAGAAGGAGAGGAGACAGAGTGCTCAGATCGCCCAGGGAGCGACAGGGCTGAAGGAGCATTGGTACAGTGGTAGAGCGGAGCAGCCTAAGAAGTCAAGTATCAGGCCACGTCGTGGGAAGTCCAGCGAGTCAGAGCAGAAGCTGGGGTAGAGTGCAGTGGACTCACAGTGGCAGAACCATATAGGAGGAACAGTGCTAAAAGTTGAGGGAAGAGGATGAGGCTCTTTCTACTGCTTGAATACAACCCCACGGGGAGGGGGAGAAGAGAGGAAGTGGACAAAGAGGCTGCTACCTGCAGAGGGGAACCACTAAAATAAAACATGGAGAAAACAAAGAGAGAAGGGGCAGTGAAGAAGAAATTGGCAGAGTTCCATTCCTCGTATGTGCCATCAAGAGGAGGAAAGGAAGGTGAGAAGACGGGCCAGATGAGGGGGGACCTCTCACCGGGGCACGAGGAAGAGACAGAAGGAGAGGAGTGCGCGGGAATGGCAGAGAAAATTAAGCTGTGGCTTATGGAACTGAAGGAGGAGTTAAAGGAAGAAATTGGAGGAATTAAAAATGAGTTGAAGGAGACGTTGCAAACAATCAAGCAAGACATTACGGAACTGGGAGAGCGTGTAGAGGATGCGGAGAATCAAGTGGAACAACATGGAGCAGTGGTGGAGCAAATCCAGAAAGGATGGAAAGAGCTGAGGGAAGCACAAGAGGAGCTGAAGGCAAAAACGGAAGATTTAGAGGACCGCTCGAGAAGGTGCAACATTAGAGTGCGGGGAGTCCCGGAGGTTCCCAAATATAGGAACAGCGAGGTGGTGGTTCAGAAAATATTTGGAGAAATCTTAAAGGAGAGGGGACTCACAGAGGAGGAAGACGACACTCAGATAAAAATAGAAAGAGCTCATAGAGGGCTGGGGCCCATAAGGGACAATCGCCTGAGAGACATTGTAGTTTGTCTGGCTTCCTACAAGCTGAAAGGACGCATACTGGGAGCAGCAAGAAAGCTAAGATATGTCCAGCGGGAAGGAAACAAACTGGAACTGTTTCAGGACTTGTCTCAGGGGACGCTGCAGCGTAGAAGAGAGATAAGAGGTCACGGCCTACCTGAGAAGGGCTGACCTGAGATATAAGTGGCTGTACCCGTTTGGACTCTTGATTACGGTACAAGGGCGGTCGAGGAAAGTAAAGACACGTGCAGAAGCTTGGATAGCGCTGAGAGACTTGGGAGCTGAAAACCTACCGGAGGCGGCCAGCAGTCCGGCTAAGCCAATGGATGACACCGCCAATAGCAGCACGGCGGAGAGTTCTAGGTGGCACAGAGCAGCAGAAGGCGGTCGGAGATTGGCGAGATTGGTCAAGGAGCGGCAGCGAGGGAAGGAGATTGAAGAAGATGCAGGCTGAAGCAGCAGACAACACATGGACTTGAACTAGATGTCTTACAGTGTGGAAAAGGCTTGGGGGGATACTACTGAATAATGAAGCGGGAGGGGGATGGTAGAAGGGTAGGGAGAGGAATGGAGGGGGTAGGGGCAAATGGGGTAGATGGAGCTGGGAAGGTAGATGGGGGAGGGGGAGGGGGAAGAGGGATGGGGCAGGGGATAGTCTGCTTCGAGGTCACTGTGATGGAAGTCAGATCTCCGGGTCGGAGAAGGTTGGAGGGGGGGAGGGGGGAGGGGGAGGGGGAAGGGGGGCGTTAGACGAGAGGTGGCTCAGAAGGTGGGGGGAGGGGCGGGTTGAAAGCTGGAGGGAAGGGTGGAGCAAGGTTGGAGGAAGCTCTGAAAATTGTAACGTTGAATGTGAAGGGGTTGAACTCACTATGGAAGAGACAGAAATTGTATAAAGAATTGGCCAGACACAAGGCGGCAATTGTAATTGCAGGAGACACATTTACAAAAAAAGCATGAAACGTTAGTGCATCCAAAGGGTTATAGAGAGTGCATTTTTGCATCAAACTTAAGGGAAAAGAAGAAAGGAGGGGTGGCGGTTTTTATTACAGGGGAGCATAAAACTGAAGTGCAGAAAGGGAGGGAGGTACCTGTTGATGCGTGTGAGAGTTGGGGATGAGTGGTTTTGCGTGGTGAATGTTTATGCGCCCACAGGTTCCCAGAAAGAATTTTGGGAGGAGTTAGGGAAGCAGGTGGCGGTAATGGGGGATGGAGCATTGATTTGTGGAGGGGATTTTAACATGCCTTGGGAGGTGGGGAGGGATACGACGGGCAAGAGGGAAGGGCGGAGGGCGGATAGACAGAGATATCATAGATTTGTGAAAGAGAATGATTTGATAGATGCATGGAGATTGATGAACTCGGGGAGACGGCAGTTCTCCTTCTCAGCAGTGCATGGGACGTATTCAAGATTAGATGTTATCTGTGTAGGGAAGGAGTTGGCGGGCAGGATAAAGGGAGGGGAAATTGAGCCCATTACGTGGTCGGACCATGCACCAGTGGTGGTACAGGTAAGGGGGGAAAGTAAGGGGGGGCAATATTGGAAGCTCAATGAAGGCTTGTTGGAGGATACTAGGGTGGTGAGAGAGATGGAACAGTTAATACCGGAGTATTTTGAAAGGAATGGGAAAGGAGAGGTAAAAGAGGGAGTGGTTTGGGATGCTTTTAAAGCAGTGGTAAGGAGGGCACTGGTAAAGCGTGGAGCACGAATAAAAAGGGAACGGGAGGAGCAGGAACTGCAACTAAGGCATCAACTAGTGGAACTGGAAGAGAAAGATGCTCAGGAGGGTGGTGGGATATTTAGGGGAGCAGTTTTGGAAACGAGGGCTAAATTAAATGGTTTGGAAGCGGGGCAGATAAGGCATAGAATGCAGCTATTGAGGCAGAACTTCTTCGAAGGGGGTAATAAAGCTGGGAAGTATCTGGCCCGGCAGCTGAAAAAGAGAAAGGAATCAAATCGAATCATACAGATTAAAGGTAGGGGGGGGGGGGTAGTGCGAGAGGATCACCAGATTAGAGAGGAATTTGTAGCGTTCTATCAGACGTTATATGGAGCCCAGGCAGAGGGAACGGAGGGGGCGATCAATGAATACTTGGGAGAAGTGGGGCTGCCATGGTTGGAAGAAGGGGAGCAGGAGGATCTTGACAGGGAGATCGGAGCAGAGGAAGTGCTACGGGCGATTAAGGGTATGAAGTTAGGGAAAGCCCCGGGCTTAGATGGGCTGACAGCGAGCTTCCATAAGAAATTTGGGTGTCAGCTAATCCAGCCATTAATATCTCTCTTCAATTCAACGCGGCGGGGGGAGAGGTTGGCGGATACGATGGGCTGGGCAGGCATTACCTTGATACACAAGGAAGGGAAAGATCCGCAGGATTGTGCATCCTATAGGCCAATTTCACTGTTAAATCATGATGCGAAATTGCTGGCAAAAATACTAGCGACACGACTTAATAAAATCTTAGGAAAGCTAGTTCATGAGGACCAAGCAGGTTTTACTCCGGGGAGGCAAGTGGCGGATAATATCCGGAAGGTTCTCAATGTGCTTTGGGCAGCAAGGCGTTCAGGCGATAATGCGCTGCTGGTCTCGCTAGATGCTGAAAAAGCATTTGACCAAGTGTCATGGAAATTCTTATTCTTGGTATTAGGGGCCATGGGGTTCGGGGCAGAATTTGTGAAGTGGATAAAGGCTTTGTATGAAAGTCCCAAAGCATTTATTTATTTATTTACATTCTCTTACATACCGCGCTATTCTGCATCAGTGCGGTTTACATTGAACAAACTGAAATTACATTGAACAGGGTATTATAACTTGGAGATAACTATTTTACAGGGAACATGGGCTATGGAGGGTTAAGTGGCTTGCCCAAGACCACAAGGAGCACCTGTGGGACTAGAAACCCCAGTCCTTCCGGCCCAAGGTTGCTGTCCTCTAGTGGGATTTGAACCCCCGACCTTCCGGCCTGAAGTACCTTGCCCCAACCACTAGGCTACTCCTCCACTCCATGTGTGAGAGTAAATGGAGGATACTCATGCTTTTTTCCTCTGGGGAGGGGAACGAGGCAGGGCTGCCCGCTGTTGCCCTTGCTCTTCACGCTTTCCTTGGAGCCATTGGCAGCGCGGATAAGGGCGAGCCCAGAGATAAGTGGAGTGAGGATAGGACAAATAGAGTATCGCATGTCGCTCTTCGCAGATGACATCTTGCTAACAATCACACAGCCAGGGGGAACCTTACCAGCCTTAATGGGTGAGATACAGAAATATGGGAGTGTGGCAGGGTTCCGAATTAATTGGGGGAAGTCAGAAATATTAAGTGTGGTGGGGAAAGAGGAACAGCAGAGGGAGTTACAGCAGCGCTTTCCATTTAGGTGGGAAAAGAGATCGATCAGGTATCTGGGGGTGCAGGTGGGGAGGACCCTGGAGGAATTATTTGAATTAAATTACAAAAAGCTCTTAGGGCAACTGGAGTCACAGCTGGGGGGTTGGAGTAGGGGGTACTACTCTTGGTTTGGGCGGATGGCGATTGTTAAGATGATGCTGCTCCCCAATTCTTGTTCTATTTCCAAGTACTACCCATAGCGATACCGAGAGGAGTATTAAGGAAGGTACAAAAACAAGTGGAGGGGTTTATTTGGGGGGTCAAAAAGCCAAGGGTGGCGGCGCGGACACTATAAGTGCAGGGGATGGAGGGAGGGATGAGGGTGCCTAACTTTGCACTGTACACTACAGGGCAGCGCAGCTTCAGGCAGTGTATGCATGGATAAGGGAGCTACTTAAGCAATGAGTGAGGATGGAGGCAGCAGAATTTAGCCCCGGAGAGCGAGAGCAGATAGTCTGGGGGGAAGGGGGGCTAACCCTTTGGTGGTACATATGTTAAATGTATGGCAACAGAATAGGCAGAGGATGGTGGGGGATAAGAAGTGGTCGCATACCATGTTCCTCCAGGCGTGTTGTGAAAAGGGAGTGGGACCGAGTAGAGTAGTGCTGAAGAGGTGGGAGGCACAGGGGTTGAGTCAGGTGTCACAGATATTAATGGGGAAGGAGGTAAGGGTGTTTGAGGGTATCCGTGATATGTATCAGTTGCAGGAAACAGATAGGTATGCGTATGCGCAAATGGGGTCGCTGATTCGAAAAAGGCAGAGAGGGCAGGATAGTGGGGTGGGGGGAGTGGAATAGTTTGAAGGGGCATGTCTGGGGTCCATGGAGCAAAAGGGCATGATTTCTAGAATTTATAAAGGGTTAATAGCGAGGGGAGTTGGGAAATTGAGCTATATGGAAGGATGGGAAAGGGATTTGGGGGTGGAATGGGGGGTAGAGGAGTGTGAGGAGGTGGCGAGGGGGATAGCCAAATTCACAACTGCCACGGCGCTACACGAGAATGGGTTCAAGGTGCTGAGTAGGTGGTATCTCAAGCCAGAGAGGTTGTATAAAGCGGGGATTTTCAAGACGAATGAGTGTTGGAGGCAGTGTGGTGAAGAGGGCACATGGATGCATATGTGGTGGTCATGCCCAGTAGTTCAAAGGTATTGGGGGAAAGTTGGGGATAATATTAAAAGGATTGTGGGAGCAAGAATAGAACCGACTCCTGAAGTGTGTCTCTTGCAGAAGAAAGATGGGCAGTGGGAAGGAGAGTGGAACATCGTTTGCTTTTGTGTCACGGTGGCCAGATGTGAAATAGCCTGGCACTGGAATAAAATGATTCTACCATCTATGGATAGTTATGCTAAAAGAATGTCGGATATTTATCTTATGTATACAGTCACGGGAGAGAAAAAGGGTAGGAGGGGACAAATGGAGAAAAGGTGGGAGGGGGTATGGAGGTGGCTGAGAGAGAATATGTGGAAGGAAGGAGCAGTGGGGGAGGGGGAGGGGCAGGGGGAGGGAGTGGGGTCAGAATTAAGGTAGGGGTAGGAGTGGAAGTATATAGTAGAGGGAGGGTAGGGGTTAGGGGAAGGGAAGGGAGGGAGGGAGGGAGGGGGGAGTCTAGAATTGGGGTAACGAGTGGAGGGATATAGGTAAGGAGAGAAAAGAGAAGATGCAATGGGCAACTTTGGGGGTAAATGTTATAGGTTAATTCATGGTTGTTGATCATTGCTGAATGTAATATGATGTACTTTGCCTGATATAACTGGCTTGTTGAAAAATTAATAAAAATTTTAAAAAAAAGAACATAAGAACATAAGATATGCCATACTGGGACAGAGCAAGGTCCATCAAGCCCAGTATCCCGTTTCCAACAGTGGCCAACATAGGTCACAAGTACCTAGCAGTTTCCACAAAACACACAGATTCCACGAGGTTGAAAGGGGCTATGGTCACCCTTTCAGCAGCCACGCCATCAGTGACAGGGACCCCAAGTTAGGGTGCAGAAGAGAGCTCCTCTCTTGAGACAGGAGCCCTGGAGAGTCCCCCAATGGGATAGGAGTCTCCACCGATAGCCGGAGGAGTAGCGGGAACCATGGTTGCCTGGGCCATCGAGGGGCTATCAGGATGAGCAAGGTCTTGTCATGGAGGGTCCTGAACAATGTTTTGGGAATTAGCGGCTTGGGTGGGAAGGCGTACATGAGACCCTCCAACAAGACTAGCAATGCGTCTGCTGCCACCCTGGAGGGATGGGCCTACTGGGAGCAGAAGCGGGGCAACTGGTAGTTGTCCGGGCTGGCGAACAGGTCCATCACAGGTTCCCCCAGAGCTGAAAAGGTGAAATTAGACTTACCTGCTAATTGTTGTTCCTTGAGGAACTCTAGTCCAGTCCCGGAACCTCCGAGTTTAGTACCTCCTCCAGTAGCTTTGGAGACTGAAACACATCATCGCTTTGATGTCACCGGTATAAGTAGGCAAGGATCGCCTCTCCACACCAGTACCTATTGACAAAGCAGACTCAGCAGAGCAACAAATAAGTAGTTTAGTTACAATCCAAAAACAGCCATAGCTGTACCCTTAACCACTCTTTTTTTTTTTTAAACATAACTGTTAAACTTCATCTTTTCAATAACAACCTTATACCTATGAGAATCTTCCCTGGAAGAAGAACTTCATCGAAAAAACTAAATACTGCATAGGCAGGATTTCCTCTCTCTGCTAGAGAATAAACAATCTTATGAGAGCCCCTCTTGAGATCCGTTGACCGCCACCATCCTGAAAATGGCTGCCTACCACTACTCTGACCTGCCAGGACTTCAGGCTGACAAGAAACTTGAAACACCACCCCAGGTGGGATCCAGGACTGGACTAGAGTTCCTCAAGGAGCAACAATTAGCAGGTAAGTCTAATTTCACCTTCCTTTTCGTCCTGCTAGTCCAGTCCCGGAACCTCTGAGGATGTAAGAGCAGTAAATATCAACGGGAGAGCCCTGAAAGAGCAGCCTGAAGTACTGCCGACCCAAACCACACATCACCTGCCGCCTGCACATCTAGCCGATAATGCTTGACAAACGAATGCAAGGATGACCAGGTTGCCACTCTACAAATCTCCGCCGCCGGCACCAAACTGAATTATGCCCAGGAGGCTGCTTGCGCCCTAGTTTAATGAGCCCGGAAAGCCTCCGGAACCACCTTTCTTTTCAAAATATATGCCGCTTCAATGGTTTCCTTCAACCATCTGGAAATGGACGCTTTAGTCACAGCCTCCCCTTTCTGCGGCCCTCCGAACACCACAAACAATCGATCCGACTTACAGAAGGACGCTGTCCCACGGAGGTACCGCTTAAGAGACCAACAAACATCCAGAAGACGTAATCTACTCCCATAGACTCCTCCTCTCCACAGAACACTGGTAATGAAACTGTCTGGTTGACGTGAAAAACTGAAACCACCTTGGGCAAGAATACGGGAACCAGCCACAGCACCACCTTCTGATCTGAGAATGACAGAAATGGTTCCCTACAGGACAAAGCTTGCAACTCAAATACTGCGGGCTGAGCAAATGGCCACTAGAAAAATCATCTTTAACGTCAAATCCTTCAAAGATGCCTTACCTAACGGCTCAAAAGGCGCTCTAACCAGCGCTTCCAACACTAGATTCAGGTCCCACGGGGGAACCGAACACCGGTGTGGAGGCCGGAAGAGCAACACGGCTGTAAAAACAGTTTGACATCTGCATGCGCCCCCAACACCTCTCCTTGAACTTTACTGCGGTAACACAAGATTGCCGCTAATTGTACCCTCAAAGAACTGGCTACCAGCCCATTCTCGAAACCATCCTGCAAAAATGAAAGGATCTGCGATATAGATGCCGCTGAGGGACGTATCCGCCAGTCCGCGCACCAGGCCTCGAAAATGCGCCAGACCCGCCGAATAACCTTTGGTTTTCATCCTCGCCCTTTCAAGAGCCAAGCCGTAAGCGAGAATCGACTCACCTGCAGCATGCAAAGCGGCCCCTGAAGCAACAGGTCCTCCCGCAGCGGGAGCCGCCACGGACTGTCTTCCAGCAAACGAACCATATCTGCATACCACGGCCTTCTCAGCGCCACCAGAATCACCAGGCCCCGGTGTCGCTCTATGTGCTGCACCAACCGTCCGATGAGTGCCCATGGTGGAAAAACGTAGACGAGACCCTCAACTGGCCACCTCTGCATCAAAGCGTCGAGACCCTCCGACATTCTTTCTCATCATCTGCTGTAAAAACGGGCCACCTTTGTGGACTCAAATGTTGCCATCAGATCCATTATTGGCATCCCCCAACGCCTTGCGATTAGTGCAAACACGTCCAGGTGACGCATCCACTCTCCTGGATCCACCTTGCGACGACTCAAATAATCCGCCTCTACATTGTCTACTCCTGCTACATGCTAAGCCGAGAGGGCCAGTAGATTTAGTTCGGCCCAGGCCAATAGCTGACTTGCCTCTGCCTCCAACGCCGCACTCCCCATGCCACCCTGCTGATTGATGTAAGCTACTGTGGTCGCATTGTCGGAGAGTACCCAAACCGCCGACTGACCCAGGCACGACTGGAACTCTAACAAGGCCAAATACACCGCCCTCATCTCCAGTCTGTTGATCGACCAGTCCTTCTCTAGCGCCGACCACTGTCCTTGCGCGAGTCTTCCTTTGAAATGCACTCCCCAGCCAGAGAGACATGCATCCGTCGTCAAGGGCCTCCAGGCTGGAGCCTCCAGGGACATTCCTTTCTCCAAGTTCTCTCGCCGTGACCACCAGAGAAGCTCCTGTCTCACCTTCGGAGGGCAAACGAGCCACTGCGACAGCGCATCCGACTGGTGTGACCAACGCCGTAGTAGCGCCCTCTGTAACGGTCTCATGTGAGCCCTGGCCCACGGGACCACCTCTATCGTAGCCGCCATCATTCCAAGCAATGGCAGGTACTGCCACACTATGGGAGCCATTTGAGACAAAAAATTTCCGCACCAGCACTGTCAAGCCCTGCAACCAACCCACTGGAAGACCGACCTTGCCCTGCGCTGTGTCAAACCGTGCCCCCAAGTATTCTAGGGACTGTGATGGGACCAGCTTGCTCTTGGAGAAGTTGACCACCCATCCCAGACTCTAACATCTGCACTACCCAGGGTTGTGGCTTTTCCGCTCTCTTCTTCTGACTTTGCCCGAATCAACCAATCGTCCAAATATGGATGCACCAGCACCCCTTACTTGCAGAGAGCCGCTGCCATCACCACCATAACTCTGGCGAATGTCCTTGGTGCCGTTGCCAGGCCAAATGGCAAGGCTCTGAACTGGAAATGCCCTATGGGCACCGCAAACCAAAGAAATTGTTGATGCTCTTGCCAAATGGGAATATGCAAATAAGCTTCTGTTAGATCCAACGACATAAGGAACTCTCCCTTTCTGACTGCCACAATCACGGAACGCAACGTCTCCACATGGAAATGAGACACCCGGAGACATCAATTCACTGCTTTTTTAAGTCTAGAATAAGCCGAAACGCGCCATCCTTTTTTGGCACCATGAAATAAATGGAGTACCAACCACACCCGCACTGTTCTGGCGGAACTGGCACCACCACCCGAAGTTGTAGCAATCTTTGAAGCGCCTCCCGCACCGCACGGTACTTGAGCCGCGCCCTGCAAGGAGATTGGACAAACAAGTCTACCACTGGACGTTGGAGCTCCAGAGCGTAACCCTCTCGAATGACCTCCAACACCCACTGATCCAACGTTATTTGGACCCGGGCAGGGTAAAAGTCCCACAGGCGCCCCCCTACTGACTTGCACCCCCCACCTGAGTCCCCCTCATCTCACTGTGGTTTCTTAAGGTTCGAGGACGAGAAGGGCGCAAAACCTCTACCTACCCCTCGAAATCCTCGAAACACCTGGCCTCGCACAGGAAACCTGCCCCGCTGAAACTGTCCAAAACGGGGCGAACGAAACCTACGAAAGTCTCTCTGCGACCCTTTGGGAGCCGTACTAGGGCAGCCTTGGTTTATCTTCCGGCAACCGACTCCCTTTAGACTCCCCCAGATCCTTGACTAACTTGTCCAAATCTTCTCCGAACAACAGCTTCCCCCGAAACGGAAGCTTACTGAGTCGAGCCTTGGAGGAACTGTCTGCCGCCTAGTTGCGCAACCACAAATACCGCCGAGCTGCCACCACAGAAGCCATAGTCTTTGCAAGCCCCCGGATCAGATCATAATGAATATCCACCAAATAAGTGATCCCGGACTCTAGCTGAGACACCTCATCCACCTGCTCCCCTAACTGATCTACCTGTAGTCGCTGAGACCAACGCAGACAGGCCCTCGCCACCCAAGCCCCCACTATAGAGGCCTGCATGGACAGGGCACTTATGTCAAACACTTGTTTCAACAACGTATCGAGCTTCCTATCCTGACCATCTTTAAGCGCTGACGATCCTTCTAACAGGATCGTCGTCTTTTTCGTAACCGCCGATACCGCTGCATCGATCTTTGGGGAGCAAAAGAGATCCCTATCTTGGTCAGACAGCGGATAGAGTCGAGCTATAGCCCTAGATCCCTTGAGGGCCGACTCGGGCAAATCCCACTCTTCCTGAATCATGTTCCTGAACACCCTGTGAATAGGAAATACCCGCTGCATCGTACGTACGGCCTGCAACAACGGATCCTCTAATGCCTCATCAGTCACTGGAACCGCAGACTTCATATTAAGCGTCTTGAGAGTTTCGGTAATCAGTGCTGGCAACTCTTCCCGCCTAAACACCCTGACTACTCTAGCCTGCTGTTCCGCATCAGGCAGCTCAGCCTCTTCTAACTCCTCCACTGAATCTTCCTCGAGATCCCCTTCTGCTGCCTCCAGATCTTCTAAAGGCATAGGTGTCAACATCTCTACCCCCGCTCCCTTACCTCTCTTAGCAGGGGTACCAGCCGACTCCGGCCTCAGTAGACTACCCAGGCGCTTCTCCCCCCGTACACTGGCAGGACCTGTGGCCATGGCGGGTTGCAGCAGAAAAAATGCCTGATGCATTAGCAAAAAGAAATCTGGAGGGACCATGGGTTGGCCCCCCCCCCCCCACCGGAGCCTGTCCCGGCAGAGGAGAAGGCCCCACTGCCGTAGACAGACTGGCTACGGGCTCCGAGGGAACAAAGGACGGAGGCAGGACATCCTCCTGAGTCTAGGACACCATCCCCTGCCCCTCTGTCCCCCCTCTAGTGCCTGCTCCATCAATGTCGCTTCTTGGGTGCAGCCTCTACACATCCCTGAATCTAGGACCGAGCCTCGCCTCGTGCCACAACTAAGCACCGAGGCCTAGCCGGCATACTACACCAGAGCCCGATGCCCCAGGAAAACCAGCCACTAGGAGTCCTCAATCACTCCCCAGCTGTTAAACTCTCCTTCCTTCTGATGCTTAAAAACATTTTTTTTTTGTAGGCCTCCAGAAAACCCAGCAACGTCTGGGTCACCAGGAGTCAGGACTGACTCGAAGGCACACTTTAAAAACTAACCCTCCACAGAATCCATGACCCACAAAAACACCCCGGGAGCCCAACTGCCGCTTCCCTCCCAGTTTCTGTGAGCCTGCTGTGCTGCAAACACCGAAAATGTCTTCCTGCGCGAACACCACACGGTCAGGCCCGTCGCACCCGATCAGCACCAAAACGCTGCAATCGGAGCTGCCCGGCCTCCCCGCACTCTATCCTCTAACCCCTGGCCACTGCTTAAAAACTGTACAAAAAAACTCCCAATTTAAAAAAAAAAATCAACTCTGCCTTATTTGCCACTGCCTGAGCGCAGACCCCTAGGCTCAACACCTTCTCCAGCTGCTCTGGAGACTGAAACTACTGGTGTGGAGAGGAGATCCTTGACTACTTATACCGGTGACATCAAAGCGATGACGTGTTTCAGTCTCCAAAGCTGCTGGAGGAGGTACTAAACTCAAAGGTTCCGGGACTGGACTAGAGGGACGAAAAGGAAAGCCAGTCGGCCACACTGGGGTCCAGCTGCCACTCATATTATCAATGCCAGGGCCATATCTGGCCACGGGCATTGAATATCCAGGTTTGCTGCAGAACCCAGCAGCTAACCAGGCAGCATCGATATTGAGCCACTGCCTGGTTAGCTTCTGTGGGTAAAGTAAGTTCAGCATTTGCTGCACCTTACTTTACTCATTGTCACTAACCGGCCAGTGGCTCAATATCACTGCTACACAGTTAGTGACAAATGCTGCCTCCGACCTGCTCCTGGAATGCCCCAATACCAACAGCTTAGCATCAGTGCATATAGCAGCATCTGCGGATATTCAACAAAAATAACCATGTTAGTACCGCTGAATATCCAGCTCAGCAGCATTTACATGATTTGCGGGTGTGCAAACTATGTAAATGCCTTTGATTATCTACCCCCCCATCCCCCCTCATATGCTTGGTTCCATACAACTAGTGGGCCTAATTTTCAAAAAGGCTGATATTCCAAAGCCATGGCAGTCAGCCATGGCGCTTAAATATTGGTGAGATATTCAACAGCAGTGTCCAGATAGGAGGTGCCATTGAATATCTGGGCTGAGCAGCACTGTCCAGGTAAGTGTCAACACTTATCTGGATTGCAACTTAGGACCTGCAACATGCAGCCTAAGTTGCCCAGATAAGCACAGACTAAAAATTCTGCTAACTAGATAAAGCTGACACTTATCCAGATAGTGCTGACACCACCCTTGCTCTATCCGCTGACCACACTCGACAGCACTGGGCAGTCTGTGGAGATATTCAGTGGAGCTATCGGGATAATGCTGATGAATATTGCAGTCGGCACCTTTAACTGTACAGCCTCCCTGTTGGCCGACCGGCTAAGGGTTCTGAATATTGGCCCCAGTAAGACTACCACAATCTCGATGACATATCAGGTTTATCTGAATATTTTTATTATCCTTAAAATAAAACTGTTTGCAGCCTCAGAGATAGCATTTCATCACTTTTATTTCATTCTGCTGATTTCTTCTTATCCACTGCTTAGTCACCTCTTGTCTTGACTACTGCAACCTCCTCCTTGCTGGTCTCCCTCTGAGTCATCTCTTTCCCCTTCAATCCATTCAACATTCTGCTGCGCGACTAATCTTCCGCCAGCCTCGCTATACCCACATTACTCCTCTTCTCAAGTCACTTCACTGGCTCCCTGTCCGCTTCCGCATCCAGTTCAAACTTCTCCTGACCTTTTAGTGCATTCACTCTGCGGCTCCTCAGTACCTTTCATCTCTTATTTCTCCTTACAACCCCTCTCGGGAACTCCACTTTTCTAACAAACTACTTCTGTCTATGCCCCCAACTCCTTCTGCTAATTCCAGACTTCGCTCCTTTCACCTTGCTGCACCTTACGCCTGGAACAAGCTACCGGTATCTGTACGCCAGGCACCCTCTCTAGCCTTCTTTAAATCCAGGTTGAAATCTCACCTATTCACTGTTGCTTTCAGATCTTGACCTCTGTGTTTGTCATGACTAGATTGTAAGTCCTGTGTTGTTCTAACTAGATTGTAAGCTACGATGAGCTTGACTCTGACGGGCAGGGACTGTCTCTTGTATGTTGGCTACCTCTTGTAGGTCAGCTGTGCAGCGCTGCGTGCGTGGCGCTTTACAAGTGCTGAATAGTAGTAGTAGTGTTTTGTCTTGTCTAGATTGTAAGCTCTGTGTTTGTCTTAACTAGAATGTAAGCTCTGACGAGCAGGGACTGTCTCTAACATGTCTGTACAGTGCTGCGTACAACTGGTAGCGCTATTTAAATGCTCAACAGTAGTAGTAGTAGATGTAATAGCACATTTTAGATGTGTTCAATCTGCTTATTTTTGTGTCAATTTCACAGATCTTTTATCAACAACTCTGAATGTTCTGAAATGGCTTCCTAGAACATGAAAGCAAGGTAAACTTGCTTCAAGTGCCCAGAATATTTAGTGGCCCTTCTCTGCTCCAACACTTTCTGGGTCAAAAGAAGTAACCTAGTCGGCAGTCAAGCAGGGGCACATTTAAATGTTACTTGAGGTCTCACAAATTAAAATTAAAACAAGACAATTTTAAAAATAAGAAAATACACTGCTGACTCATAAAAAAAAGTCTTTTGATGACAGCAAGTATACCAGGTAAATTTGGTGATCTACTTTAATATCAAGCAGTTCTATAATGGAATTCTGAAGCATTTCACAGTACATTTCTTTGTATAATATATGTCTTTCAGTTCAGTTCTACTGAAAAAACTAACACACCAATTCTGCTTCAAATCAGGGTTAAACATTTCTTACAGCTGAACAGGTATTTTTTTATAAATGTAACATGACATTTTTTCAGATCTGTAGAAAATTCTATAAAAATCGAAGATGTACTTCAGCACTATAAGTAATGTGTACAATGTGTGTTTGATGATGGATTATCCTGAATTCCTGCAACATTGATCTGGGAGAGTCTGGACTCATTAGATCTTTTAACTTAAATAAGTTTAGGCTTTGCAAAGAGGATCATCAGGGAAAGATCATCTCTATGAACTGCAGAAGATCATGGCAAACCTCTACAGTCCTCTGCCAGAGAAGTTACAGAACTTGTTCAACCTTTAATCCTCAGAAATGGGGATAAAGAGGCTGGAAAAAAACAAAAACAAACCAGCTTATTAAACAGTGACAATTTTCAAAACAGCCAATATTCAAACACCACGCTAATCAGCCATGGCGTTTAAATATTGGTGTGATAGTCAGCGGCAATACCTAAAGAGGAGCTGCAGCTGAATAATCAGGGCTGAGCAGTGTTAACCAGATAAATGGTGACAATCTGGTTAGTAGAAATTTTCAGCTGTCACTTATCTGGCTTGCTACTTAGGACAGCTTTTCAAGCAACTTAGGTGGACCAGATAGGTATTGACTGAAAATCCTCCTAACCGGATCAAGTCATCGGTTATCCAGTTAGCCCTCATCTCCCCCACAGACCACCCTTGCACTAAATGCCACGACAGTCTGTGTTAATATTCAGTGGCACTATCTCGGCAAAGGGCAGTCAATCAAAACCTAATAAACAATAGTGCCACTGAATGCTGTGGTCAGTGCCCTTAGCCGGTCAGCTTCCTGTTGGCTGGCCAGCTAAGGATTTTGAATGTCGATCACAACAACTTGAACATTCATTTATGGCTTCCCAAATTTCTTTTTGTGATACCACAACCAATCAGATATTCAGGATATCTCAAAATATGACCAAAATATTTGTATGCACTAGTGTTCCACTGAAGGAAATACATACAATATCTAATCACTCTTGATATCCTAAAAACCTTACCATTAGAACAAGTTTGGGAAGCCCTAAAGTCAGCTATTTCGTCACAGTTATATTAAATACAGCGTACACAGCAGAACCCCACCTATTTTATGTCAGCATGAATGGAAAGCATAGTTACTCACCAGTAACAGGTGTACAGGTAAGTTACTATGCTTTCTCTGGGAACAAGCAGGAAGTCAGTCCTCACATAGGTCACTCCCCAGCTACAGGCTACCGAGAACCTGTAAAAACGCCACAGTGACCTGCAAACGGTGAGCCGTGATCAGCAGCAGTTGAGTCCCTACTGAGAGACTCTCGCAAAACCCAAACATCCATCAGAGAACCAGAACTCCGGTAGCCTGAACACAGAAGGGTTGGAGGGCACAAGTTGCCTACACCCCGAAGAATTTAATGAGGCCCGTCAGGACTCTCTCTCTCCAGGCAGTAGTGAGCTGCGAAGGTATGGACCGAAGACCAGGTGGCGGCACAGCAGATTTCCATCATGGGGACGGAACGCAGATTTGCCACGGAAGTAGCCATGGCCCTGATGCGGTGCACCATGACCCTAAGGTCCAGTGAGATCCCTGCTTGCTCGTAGGCAAGGGTAATGCAGTCCACCACCCAAGTGGACAGAGTTTGCTTAGTCACTGGGAGCCCCAGACGGCTGGGGTCATAGGATACAAATAGCTGTGGTGCTTTGCGATGGCCTTGAGTCCGTTGCAGGTAAAAGGACAGGGCTCTCTTACAATCCAGATTGTGGAGAATTATCTCCACCCTACTGGCATGAGGCCTCAGAAAAAAGGTAGGGAATATCACCTCCTGGTTGAGGTGGAATGGGGACACCATCTTTGGCAGAAACCTGGGGTGTGCGGAGCACCACCCTGTTCTTATAGAACCTCGTAGATGGCAGTTCCGCCATCAGAGCCTGGAGTTCACTGACTCTGCGTGCTGATGTGAGTGCTACCAGGAAGGTGACCTTCCAGGACAGGTACCGGAGCTGGCAGGTAGCCAGAGGTTCAAATAGAGGTCTAGTGAGCTGCGAGAGCACCACATTGAGATCCCACTCCGCTGCTGGAGGGCATACAGGGGGTTTTAATAAAATGAGGCCCCACATGAATCTGGACACAAGAGGCTTGAGCCGAGAGGAGTTTTCCCTCAACGGAATGGTGATATGTTGCGATGGCGCTCAGGTGCACTCTGATCGAATTGGACTTCAGTCCCACCTGCAATAGATGCAGCAGGTATTGAAGGATCACTTGTACTGAGCAGGAGAACGGGTTTGCCCGCCTTTCCACACACTACACCGAAAATCGGTGCAACTTGAAGGCGTATGCCCTTCTTGTGGAAGTCTTACGAGAGGTCAAAAGAATCTCTTCCACATCTCGTAGAAGGTTGAGGGGGGCTAGCGCTACCCTTTCAGCAGCCAAGATGTGAGTGAGGGGGACCCCAGGTTGGTGTGTAAAAGAGAGCCCTGCTCCTGTGAGAGTAGCCATGGAGCGTGGCACAGGAGAATCAGCGATGCCACTGATAGAGAAAGGAGCAGTGGGAACCAGGGCTGCCTGAGCCACCGAGGGGCTATCAGCATTAGCGATGCTCTGTCACGCTGGACCTTGAATAGTGTGTCTTGGCTACTAGTAGTATCAGTGGGGAGGCGTACATGAGGCCTTCTGTCCACAGGATGAGGAACGTAACCACTACCACCCGGGACAGTTGCGGCTGACGAGAGCAGAATCGGAGTAGCTGTGTGTTGTCTGGGCTGACTAAATGGTCCATTGAGGGGATGCCCCAGAGATGAAACAGCCATGAGGCTACAACTGGATCCAGGTGCCACTCAGTTTGTCCGCCAGGGCACTGTCCTGGCCCGGAGGTACACCATCCTTAGGAGCATCCCTCTTCGTGCAGCATAGGAGCAGAGGGTTACCGCCTCCTGGCGGAGGGGTACGACCCTGTCCCCCACTGTTTGTTCATGCAGAACATTGTGACCTGATTGTCGGTCTGGATCAGCATCAAGTAGTGTTGGAGCTGGTGGCGCAAGGCTTGGAGGGCTAGGTATATTGCCCTGAGCTCTAGCAGGTTAATTTGCATCCGGGATTCCCTCTGGGACCAGCAGCCTTGCATCTGGAGACTCCAGCAATGCACTCCCCAGCCCATTAGAGAGGCATCCGTGGTGAGGACCTTCTGGGGATTGGGTGCCTGAAGGTGATGTGGAATCTGCCACCATCCGAGGGAGTCTGCCAAATGACAGGTCACCTTCACTCTGTCCCTGAGCCTGCCTGTGGCTTGTATCCACTGAGAGCGGAGGCACCACTGGGTTGCTCTCATGTGCAGTGGGCATAAGGGGTCACATGAACTGTGGAGGACATGTGTCCCAACAGGTGGAGTAGGAGCCGGGCAGGTAGCATCGGGCATTGGTGTACCTCTGTGGCTAACTCCCTGAGGCGTTCTGACCTCTCCCAAGGGAGGAAGGCTTTTGCCTGGAGAATATCTAGTTGCGCCCCTATGAACTAGGCACTGGGCCAGAGTGAGGTGGGACAGAGTAATTTATGATGAACACCAGGTGCTGTAGAGCGCTGATGGTGCGCCTAGTGGCACATTGTGCCTCTGCAGCAGTGTCCCCCTTTATGAGCCAGTCATCCAGATAAGAGAAGACAAAGGCCCCTTGGAGTTGAAGGTGGGCTGCGACCACTGCAAGGCACTTTGTGAAAACCCTTGGTGACTAGGCCAGACTGAAGGGCAGCACCCTGTATTGGTAGTGCTGTCTTCCCACCACAAAATGGAGGTATTTTCTGTGGCTGGGATGAATAAGGATGTGAGTGCAGGCATCCTTTAGGTCTAAGGAGCATATCCAATCTCCCTGCTGGAGGAATGGCAGTAGTGTCCCAAGGGAGAGCATCTTGAACCTCTTCCTGACCAGAAACCTGTTGAGCTCTTGAAGGTCCAGGATGGGCTTGAGGCCCTCTGTCCACTTGGGGATGAGGAAATACCTGGAGAAGAAGCCTGTGCCCCAGAGATGTTTCAACAATGGCTCCACTGTTTTGTCATTGATTAGGCCTGCTAGCTCAGTGAAGAACAGGGTCTGGTGAAGGAGAGGCCTGGTGGGTTCTCCTGGGAAGTAAGAGGGTGGTGGCCTCTTGTAGGTGGAGGAGGTAGTCCTCCTTGACTACTTGTAGCACCCAGGTATCGGTGGTGATGGCTGTCCACCTGTGGACAAACTGCGCTAGGCGTCCCCCTATGGGCAGCAGAGGACCCCCTAGAGGTAGGGAAGTCACGCCTAGGCAGTCAAAAGCCCCCCACCCCCCCGGCTGGTTCGGAGCCGGAACTTGGGACTTCGGGGCTTTTTGTTTTCTGGGACTATGACTTTGGCCTTTTTGTTACTGGCCCTGTTGAGGGGCTGAGGAGGACTGGAAGTGTGGTGTACCACCAAAGCCCATTTTCGTCTTCGAGAATAAGGGCTTTTTCCCCTGGGCTTTCTTCGGGGTTGCACCGAGGTCTTCTTTGAGAGCCTGGTTCTTGTCACATACTCGGTCTCTATTTACGCTGCCTTATCCACCAAGGGCTTCCCAAATAGGTTTTCTCCTATGCAGGGGGCATCAATCGGTTTGTCCTGCCCCCATTGTTCCAAGTCGGATGACTGCAGTCATGCTTGGCATCATGCCCCGATGCCTGCGGCGGCTACCCTGGCCGATGACTCGAAGCCCTTGTAGGCTGCCCGGGACAAAAGCTTCAAGCATTCTTTTACCGCCAAGGTCAGGGTCTTGAATATTTGTAGGGGTTCCCCATCAAGGCCTGCCGAGAATCCCCCAAGCTCCTTCAACAGTTCCATCAGGTGCATGCTGATGTAGAGCTGGTAGGACTGGATCTGGCACGTTAGCATCGAGCTCTGAAAGGCCTTTAGGCCGAGGGCATCGAGGACTCAGGCCTCCCTGCCAGGTGGCACCAACGTATGGAATTTTTGGCTCTTAAGCCCGTGCATTGCTGACTCCACGACCATGGTGTTGTGGGAAAGCTGGGTCTTTGAAACCCAGGGCTTCGGCATACCCGGTACGTAGCGTCAAAGCACCTATTAACAACTGGTACAGAAGCCGGTGTTTTACAAATCCAGAAGAGGAGGCAGTCAAAGATCAGGGGCACCGGTGCCATAAGGGTTTCCCTTAGGGGGTGCCTCGTATTGGAGTATCTCCAATTTCTCGGTGTGCGGGTCCTCCTATGCCTCGGTCTTGATCACGAGGGTCTTGGTCATGTCCCACACTGAATTGAGGAACACATCCTCAGGCAGGGAATGGTGTCGGGTCGTTGGGGGAAATAGGTCCCAGGGCACATCACGGTGTCGCCTCGTGTCTGGGGACTCTTCATCCTCGGTCCCCTATTCAGACTTGAAGTCTGAGTATGAGTCCGATGCCGTGTAGTCACCTTGATCGAGGACAGCTCTCAGTGGTCCATGACCTCCAGAGGATCATTCATCTGAGCCTCCGGTGTTCGCCGGGGAGGACTGGTGTCCCAAGGAACGGGACTGGGACCTTGTCCGGGGGCTCTCTTGAGGTCAGTGGGGCTTGAGGACCGGCGACATCTGGGGAAGCCCTCGATGTCGAGGGTCCCGTCGTCGGGGCGGATGAACCAGACAAGCCGGATATGACCACCCGCTGCATGGCCACGAGGGCATCATATATACTGCTCTCTAGGGCTGCCATTCTGGTCTCTATACCAGTTGGCTCCGCAGCCTTTGACACCGGCACCGAGGATTCGGGCCCAGCGTTGGTACTGTTGAGGGGGGGGGGGTCCTCAATGAGGATGTCCTCGGAGGTTCGAGGCTGGTCGGCAAGTGCCAACTCCTCCTTATAGAGCAGCCTGGCAGGCCGCTCCTGCCCAGATTCCTCTGACTCATGCCTGAGACTGCGGGTCCTGGGGTGGGATTTCCCCTTCTTCCTGGATCCATCGTCTGAGGTGGTCTTCAAGGGTTTCTTCTTCTTGTGCTCCACCTCCGGGGATTTCTGCTTGGAGGAATCACAGCCACAGAATTCCAAGGTGGCTCTGCCTTCCCGGGGCACCGAGGATATTTCGAGGGGGCCCTGAAATGTGGTGTCACCGGAGACTCCGGTGCAGAGTCAGACTTCTGAAAAAATTTTCTTGCTGCCGATGGCGACTCATTAAGGCCTTTGAGGTCATGGTTCTGCACAGTTCACAGTCAGAGTCAGTGTGCTCCAGGCCGAGGCATCGGAGGCAGCAGCACACCGGTCACACTTTTTGAAACCACTGGAGACTAATCGGAAAAAGGGGGTCCCCGCCTCCCGGCAGAGGTCCAAGTTCTTCAGCTGAAAAAGGAAACAAATGCCAGTCGAGGAACACCTTGATAAAAAAATGAGATAACGAATATACGAACCATATATGAATATCCTTCTTGCTCTTCTCAGCGAACTTCACCGCTCTCACGACCGGGGTGACCTATCCATTGCTGTCTCTCTAGATCTCTCCGCTGCCTTTGATGTTATCGACCACCGCACTCTCCTTAACCGTTTGTCTGATTCTGGTATTCGAGACACTGTGCTGCACTGGTTCCGGTCTTTTCTTTCCCTTCGTTCCTTCGCTGTTCACTTTGGCTCCTCTGCTTCCGCCCTCTCCCCCCTACACTGTAGCATTCCACAAGGTTCTATCCTCGCCCCTCTACTCTTTAATGTTTTCCTCGCCCCCCCTGGCCCTTCTCATTCAACAGTCCGGTATCTCCTTTTACTTCTACGCCGACGACATTCTCCTTGTCCACCACACTAGCTCTGCCTCCCCAGACCTCTCTGCTCTCAACGCCTGCCTCAATCTTATAGCATCCTGGTTTTCTGATAATTTTCTGTGTGTTAATCCCTCTAAATCCTCTGCCATCTGGTTCTCTTTCATCCTGGCCCCTATGATGTCCTCTTTCCCCATCCCTGTCGTTTCTTCCCTCCGTTACCTGGGTGTTACCCTGGATTCCTCCCTCTCCTTTCACCCTCATATCTCCTCCCTCGTCCGTAGTTGTCTCTTCCATCTTCGCCGCATTCGCTCCCTCCGGCCCTTTCTTTCCACTAAATCCCTCACCACTCTAGTTCTATCCCTGGTAACCTCTCACTTGGATTACTGTAATTCCGTCTTTGCTGGTCTTCCCTCATATCAACTCCATCGTCGTCAGCTCCTTCAAAACACTGCTGCCCGCTTACTCACCTTCTCCTCCCCTTCTGACCACATTACTCCCTGTCTTTTCTCCCTTCACTAGCTTCCCATTAAATTTAGGTTCATTTACAAGTATTTCATCACCACAGAGTTCTCCACACCAGCACTCCTCAATATCTTTCTGATCTTATCTATCATCAGCCTGCTCCTCGTCTCCTCCACTCGTCCCATACCAACCGTCTTTTCCTTCCCTCTCCATCTCAGGCCCACCTTGAACTTACCCATCATTCTGCGTTTTTCTTCCTAGCCCCCGCCCTGTGGAACTCCCTTCCCCACGCACTCCGCACTGAGCCCTCTTTTCCCCGTTTCAAAGTAGTCCTTAAGACCCATCTTTTCTCTCAGGCTTTTGGCCCCCCAGCTTCTCCATGACAGATATATTAGTCCCTTTTTTTCAGGCTTTTAATCTTCCAGAACCTCCATGACAGATATATTAGCCCCACTGCCACATTCCACCCCCTCACCCCCTTCCCCTCGTGTTTAAGTGTCTAGTCATATTATCCCTGTCCTTCCCCTCTCTGTCCTTCTATCTGTATCTCCCTAGTTCTTTCCTGTATTTGAATGGCGTTCCTTTCTCTCTTTCAACCCGCCTGCAGCCGCTTTTTCTTTATTGTGAACCACCCTGATACCTCGGTTTTGGGCGGTATATCAAGCCTGTAAAATAAATAAATAGAGGAGCAATGCCGAGGCATGCTGGTTTGGGGCAGGAAAGAACCGGTATGCAAACCATACAATACCTAATAATAAAAATCAGATTTTTTCCCAGGGAAAGCTGGACAACATCCGATGGGCTCCACAGAAAAAAGGAGACCAAAGCAAGATGGCATCCTTGGGCGGGAAGTGGATCATACTTGCGTGATGCATCTGCCAAAGGCTTTCTTTGAAAGCTGGGGAGATGCTTCTGTGTGGACTCCGTCAGTGTCGACGTCACCCCATATGTGAGGACTGACTTCCTGCATGTTCCCAGAGAAAAAGAGAATACACATGCAACAGTTAGCTATAAGAGCACAGACAAATCCCTAATCCAACATAGGACTATGAATCTCTAAGGTGCCTGAGACACATACATAAAAACTGCCACCAAAGATTAAAACAGAAAAATACTATCAAAGAACAAAATATAATATTATTTCATAAATCTGAATTCTGAGGGAGATATTACCTCTAGAAGTTAGTGTTCTCTCATAACATTTTAAAATTCAGCCATGGATAAGTGGTACACATGAAAGAACTGAAATATGAGATTGCAGACCTGCTATTAGTAATCTGTGAACTTTCATTAAAATCATCTGTAATACCTGAAGATTGGAGGATCGCCAATGTAACGCCAATTTTAAAAAGGGTTCCAGGGGTGATCCAGGAAACTACAGACCGGTAAGCCTGACATCAGTACCAGGAAAAATGGTAGAAACCATCATAAACAACAAAATTACTCAGCATGTAGATAGTCATGGTCTAATGGGAGACAGCCAACATGGCTTTAGACAAGGAAGATCTTGTCTTACTAATCTGCTATGTTTTTTTGAAGGTGTGAATAAACAGGTAGACAAAGGTGAGTCGGTTGATATAGTGTATCTGGACTTTCAGAAAGCCTTTGACAAGGTCCCTCATCAGAGACTTTTGTCAAAACTAAAAAGTCATGGGATAGGAGGCAGTGTATTACTGTGGATCAGGAACTGGTTAAAAGATGGAAAGCAGAGGATAGGGCTAAATGGCCAATTTTCCCAATGGAAAAAGGTGAATAGTGGAGTACCCCAGGGATCTGTGCTGGGTCCGCTGCTTTTTTACATATTCATAAATGACCTGGAAAAGGAAATAACGAGTGAGGTTATCAAATTTGCAGATGACACAAAACTATTTAAAGTTGTTAAAACCCAAGAAGACTATGGAAAATTGCAAGAGGATCTTGATAAACTGGAAGACTGAGTATCCAAATAGCAGATGAAATTTAATGTGGACAAGTACAAAGTTATGCACCTAGGAAAGAACAACCCAAACTATGGTTACACGATGCAAGGTTCCACATTGGGAACCACCACCCAGGAAAAAGATTTAGGCATCATCGTGGACAAAATGTTAAAACCCTCCGCCCAGTGTGCAGCGGCAGCCAAGAGAGCAAACAGAAAGCTAGGTATCATAAGGAAAGGAATGGAAAATAAAACAAAGGATATTATAATGTCTCTATCGTTCCATGGTGCGACCGCACCTTGAATATTGTGTGCAATTCTGGTCACCGTATCTTAAAAAGGATATAGCGTTATTTAAAAAGGTACAGAGAAGAGCCACTAAAATGGTAAAGGGGATGGAAATACTCCTATGAAGAGAGGCTAAAAAGGTTAGGGCTCTTCAACCTGGAAAAGAGACGGCTGAGGGGAGATATGATAGAGGTCTATAAATTAATAAACGGAGTGGAACGGGTAAACATAGATCGATTGTTTACGTTATCAGAATATAGAAAGACTAGGGGACATGCAATGAAGCTACAGGGTAAACTATTTAATTAAGACAAATAAGTGAAAATATTTTTTCACTCAACGTGTAATCAATCTCTGGAATTTGTTACCAGAGGATGTAGTAAAGGTTGTTAGTGTAGCTGGGTTTAAAAAAGGTTTGGACAAGTTCCTGGAGGAAAGGTCCATAAACCATTATTAAAAAGGGACCCAGGATATCACTGCTTGACCCAATACAAGCATTGTGGAACCTGTGTCTTTTGGGGAAACTGCTAGGTACGTATGACCTAGATTGGTCACTGTTGGAAACAGGATACTGGGCTTGATGTACCTTGGTCTGACCCAGTATGGCATATCTTATGTTCTTATGGTTCTCCACTGCAGGCATATAGAACTAAAATTTAATATTATATTGTCTAAAGAGAGTTTTTGCCTAGTAGTTTCTTCCAGCTCCCTGCAGCTGTCATAACCAGCCTCTGTTGGGCTGTAGCACCACAAGTCTTCAAATGCAATAAGCTGAGAATTGTTTTTCCTCATTTTATATGCTCCTTTCTATTCATTTAGCCTCGTCATTGCAGAAACAATCCTTAACTAAGGGTTATACACTAGGGCTTCTTCCAGAGGTCTGCAATGTGAGCCTCAAGTCTGGTTACTAGGTGTCCCCACTGCATAATTAGAACTCTACTTCTAACCCCAAGGGTTAACACAAACTCCAGAGAGGGAAAGACCTGACCTAGGACATTTGCATTGCAATACATAACCATGTTACTGAAGCATGGGGCCAAAACACAGAAAATGTCACTAGAAAGTCATTTAATTTATAATTTGACTCTTCCAGATCTGCAAAATAACAATCACAAAAACAATACAGTTTTTATCTAGCACATTTGCTCAAAGCATTTTCAAACAAGCAAATCTACCCCAGACTTTGCACTCATTTTATATACAAGATACATACTTAACATGTACAAAAGAAATTCCTAATCTCCAAATGGAAAGACAAAATCTCTTCTTGCAAATTTTTTTCTTTGTGGGATAAAAAAATGCTACATTCTAGTCTTATAAAGTTAACGATTCAATGAGCAGCGCTGGGACTGCACAATGAATGACAAAAATAATTTATTCAAATTGTAAAACGTCCTAGTGACCCAGATGGTAAGTGCTGTGCTCTTCTATGCACAAGGTTTGTGGTTCAAATCCTGAGTCAGGCTTTCCGTTCAAGTCAGCCAAGGTAGGGGATGCTGCAAAGGGAGTACTGGAGATAGACTGACAACTAAATGGCCAATTAGGAGCTCATGGTTGTCAAGTCCTGACAGGAAATAGGCTACACACCATTTTGGTCCATGATGGCTGCTGCAATGGTCTACATAGGAGAAGAAAGGGATACAAGATATGGGAAAAATGCCGGTATTGTGAAGGAAGATTCTTGGTGCCAGATCTCATCCTGGTTCTACCTGAGCTGGAAGAAATAGCAGCAGCAGCAGAAGTCATCCTAGCAGGAACACAAGCTACTACACAACCTGATCTGAGGTACACTGTAATGACAGAACTAAGTAGCAACTGGATCAAGTATAGCAATTAGAAGTTCCAGTAGAAATAAGCACGCATATAGCCCGCAGATTATGAAGGGGACTTAGGTGGCCAGGTGTTCAGGCAATGGACATGCAGATAGGAAGGGGGAAGTTTTGACTGTGAACTAAGTGAGGAATCTTGTATACTCATCAGCATAAGATGGTAGAGTACAAAGGAAAAAGAAACAATATCATAGACAAATAGAGCTATCTTAAAAACTGTCAAACTCTTCAGATGTCAGCTGAGACACATCCTTAATAGCGTGAACAAGGATAACTTGGATAAGCTAGTTGATCACGTTATTCCATTATCTATTGTGTTACCATGTTTAGTGTTTCCAAAATTTCTGCAGGACTTACTCAACAGCCCTCACTTCTCCCTCAGCACTTTCTTCCCCAGGTGCAGCTCTCTTTTCTTCCCTGTTCTTTCACTGCTGCTTGCCAGCTGCTAACTGGGGTCCAAAGATGATGCTGCAACCTCCCATTCCTAACACAGTTTTTAGCAGTCACAAAAATCTCTTTACCTTGGATGAGTGATTTTTTTCAAATCTCAGTTATGTTACTATGACTTACAAGATGAGAAATAGTCATTTGTGAACAATTATAACTACTCTTATGCTACATAGAATAGAAACTAATAAGTACTGATTGGGGAGTTAAAAGTGGTGACATGGAATGTGTGTGGTATTGGGTCCCCGGTTAAATGCCAAAAGCTATTAAAAAAACTAAGGGATTGCCATGCAGACATCGTGTTTTTGCAAGAGACTCACCAATCAGCTGAGGAACATGCCAAGCTGTGCAAATGGTGGGTGGCTGAGGTCTATGGAGGAGTTGTGATACTAGTTAGGAAGGAGCTGGGGCTTAAAGTGACTGGAACAGAGATCGACTTGGATGGCAGATATGTATTTATCTAAGGGGAAATCTCAAATCAACGAGTAGTTATAGGCTCAGTATATGCCCTTAACACCTATAGTGCTTCTTTCTTTCAGGGCCTGGTCTGGCGCGTTGCGGCCATAGAGGGCGGTTCTTTAATATTAGAGAGAGAGACTTTAATTGTACTTTGGACAATACCATACCCGCTCTGCGAGATATGGTTCACAGGATGAGCAATCAGGCAGGTGCCTTCATGGTATTTGTGAGGGATATGATTTACTGATGTTTGGCGTGTACTACATCCTACTGAGCAGGATTACACCCACCTCTCGCAGGCCCGTGGCACTTGGTCCAGGCTAGACTATTTTCTTGTCTCCTCTGGACTACTGTGCCAAGTCCGGCAAACAGATATAGGATCTATTATTTCAGATCACGCAATGGTATCCCTCATCCTGGATCTGGGTGCTCCGGGAAGTAGGTATGTGGCATTTTCCTTTAGAGGTAATGGGGGACACTTATTGCCCAACATTTCTTCGGACTAAGTGGGAGGAAGGTGAAATTAGACTTACCTGCTAATTGTAGTTCCTTGAGGAACTCCAATCTAGTCCCAAACATCCGGGGTCTTGCATCTCTTCTAGCAGCTTTGGAGACTGAGTACATCATCTTTTTGATGATGCTGGTATAAATAGCTGAGGGACCGACTTCCTTCTCCAGTAATCTATTAAAAAAGCAGACTCACCGGAGCAACAATTAAGTAGCAACACCACAAATAACCTGAAAAAACCTATTATAACTATCAACTAAAAGAACAAGGAGGAAAAGCCCCCCTGTGTTGCCCCCCTTTACCGAGGATACAGCAAAACCTTTGGCCTTGCCCAGGTCTGCCCTCCCCCGCAAGGGAATCCTGCACTCGTGCTGTAATCTTAGTACATTTCTACCCTCTTCGGAAATACACTCTCTGCAGCTGCGCCACTCACCTGTGTCTGAACCTATTTCCTCGCTTCAGGCTGCAGATCTCTGAAAGAAAACCGGGTAGGGAAGTGGGACTAGACTGGAGGCAATTAGCAGGTAAGTCTAATTTCACC
The DNA here is from genome assembly GCA_033557465.1 of Ichthyophis bannanicus. Classification (NCBI taxonomy): domain Eukaryota; kingdom Metazoa; phylum Chordata; class Amphibia; order Gymnophiona; family Ichthyophiidae; genus Ichthyophis; species Ichthyophis bannanicus. Next base: position 187,973,966 of record CM066042.1, on the reverse strand, counting down.
TTCCTTATCGTTCCTCCAGTCTAGTCCCAAACATCTGGGGATGTAACAGAGCAGTGAAAATTTCAACAGGAAGGACCTGCCAGACCAGCCTGAAGCACCGCTGCCCCGAAACGAGACTCCCTTTCTGCGAAAACATCCAGACGGTAATGTTTAACAAAATAATTCAGCGACGACCACGTAGCCGCCTTAGAAATGTCCGCTGCTGGTACTGAACTACACTCTGCCCACTATGCCGCTTGCGCCCTAGTCGAATGAGCCTTTAGCCCTTCTGGAACAGGCCTACCTTTCAACAGGTACGCCGATGCTATTGCCTCCTTGAACCACCTGGCAATAGAGGCTTTGGAAGCGGCCTCTCCTTTTCTTGGCCCCGCAAACACGAACAACCTATCTGACTTGCAAAAATCCGCAGTAACATGCAGATACTTCTTAAGAGCCCGGCAAACATCCAAGAGATGTAAGTTCTCGGAAGCCGCAGAGCCGCTATCTCCTTCAAAAACCGGCAAAGAAATCACCTGATTGACATGAAAAGGAGAAACTACTTTAGGCAAAATGACAGAAAAGGCTCTCGACAAGACAAAGCCTGCAACTCTGAGATCCTGCGAGCCGAACAAATGGCCACTAGAAACACCACTTTAAGGGTAACATCTTTTATGGAAGTTGAAGATAAAGGCTCAAAAGGAGCCCCTACCAACGCTCCCAACACCACCTGAAGCTTAAACTTCGGCAGTGCCACTCTACAGGGCAGCCTCAACAAAGACACCGCCTTCAAGAAACGCTTAACATCTGGAATAGTTCCCAGCATCTCCCCTTTAACCTTACCTCTATAACAGGAAAGCGCTGCCACCTGCTCTCTTAAGGAAGCCACAGCCAAACCCTTCTCAAAACCTACCTGCAGGAAAGCCAAAATTTGAGGCACCGATGTTCGCCAAGCCCGCAGCTGTTGGTCTTCACACCATGCCTCAAAAATACGCCAGATTCGAACATACGCCATTGAAATGGACCTTCTCCTAGCCTGAAGCAGAGTAGCAGTCACCTCTGGGGAATAACCTCTCGCTCTCAGACGCACCCTTTCAAGAGCCAAGCTGTAAGCGAGAACCGACCTACCTGCGGCATGCGCAGAGGCCCCTGCAACAATAGGTCTCTTCGCATCGGCAGCCGCCACGGTCGGTCTATCAACAGCCTCACTAGATCTGCATACCATGGTCTCCGTGACCAGTCTGGCGCTATCAAGATTACTTGGCCCCTGTGAACCTCTATTCTTTGAAGCACATGACCGATCAACGCCCAAGGAGGAAACACGCATAGCAGTTGATCTTCTGGCCATCCTTGAATTAGAGCGTCGAGACCTTCCGACATTCTCTCGCGCCGTCTGCTGAAAAATCTGCTGCTTTTTGCAGACTCGTATGACGCCATCAAATCCATTATCGGAGTCCCCCATCGGCGAACTAACATTTCGAACATTTCTGGATGGAGCACCCATTCCCCCGGATCTACTTTGACCCGACTCAAAAAATAAGCTTCCACATTGTCCACTCCTGCCACATGCGCCGCCGACAAGGCTACCAGATTCATTTTGGCCCACAACAAAAGTTGATCTGCCTCCGCCTCCAGGGACACACTGCTGGTGCCCCCCTGACTGTTGATGTAAGCCAACGCAGTCGCGTTGTCGGAAAAAGAGTAGTTACTCACCTGTAACAGGTGTTCTCCAGGATCAGCAGGAATCAGTCCTCACATATGGGTGTCATCGACGCCGATGAAGCCCCAGCGGAGCATTTCCCCAGCTTTCTATGCAAGCCTTTGGGAAAGCAGGCACGCATGCGTGGTTCCCTTCCCGCCTAAAGGTGCCATCTTACCTCAGTCAAATGACATCGCTAAGAACAGCACACAAAAGATGTAAAAACAAACTATGTACAACTGCAACTCCCAGGGGAGGAGGGAGGGTTGTGAGGACTGATTCCTGCTGCTCCTGGAGAACACCTGTAACAGGTGAGTAACTACTCTTTCTCCAGGACCAAGCAGGAAGTCAGTCCTCACATATGGGTGACTCCCTAGCTCTGGGCTACCAGGAACCCAAGCTGAACAAGAGAACTCCCTCTAGTCTCAGCAGCAAAGAAAGGCTTTTCACTGACACAACCTCCACCAGTAGCCCAACAGAGGGCAGGAGTTGCCTAAACCTCAAAGAGATTCCGGAGTACTGCTTGGCCAAAAGCACTGTCCCTACGGGACTCCCTCTCCAGACAGTAATGGGCAGCAAAAGTCTGGCTTGAAGACCAAGTTGCAGCCCTGCAGATGTCTACCAAGGGCACAGAGCGGAGATGAGCCACTGAGGCAGCCATTGCCCTGACACGGTGGACCGTAACCCGACCCTGCAAAGGAAGGTCAGCCGCCTTGTAAGCCCAGGTGATAGTCAGCCACCCAGATGGACAAGGTACGCTTGGACACAGCCAATCCCAACTTATTAGGGTCAAAGGATACGAAGAGCTGAGTAGCCCTTCTATGCCCTTGCGTACGGTCAAGGTAGAAGGATAAGGCCCTCCTACAGTCCAGGGTATGCAGAACTGCTTCAGCCTGGCTTGCATGAGGCCTAGGGAAGAATGTTGGAAGAACCACCTCCTGGTTAAGGTGGAAGGAGGAGACAACCTTTGGGAGGAACTTTGGATGAGTCCTAAGGACTACCCTGTTCCCATAGAAGCGAGTGTAAGGCCTATCACAGACCAGGGCCTGAAGCTCATTCACTCGCCTGGCCGAGGTAAGGGCCACTAGGAAGAGTGTCTTCCAGGACAGGAAGCGTAGAGGGCAAGAAGCCATCGGCTCAAAAGGTGGGCGAGTCAGTTGCTGCAAGACCACATTCAACTCCCACTCAGGAGCAGGACGACGAATGGGAGGCTTGAGCAAAAGTAGGCCTCTGAGAAACCGGGACACCAAGCGGTGAACCGACAGAGAATGTCCTTCCACTAGTGAGTGGTGAGCTGCTAGAGCTGAGAGGTGGACCCGAACAGAATTGGACTTAAGTCCCTGATTGGATAAGTGCAACAGATACTGAAGTACTACAGGGACAGTACAGGAGAAGGGATCTTCTGTACGTAGCTGACATCACACAGAAAACCTCTTCCATTTGAGAGCATAGGTTTTCCTTGTGGACTGTTTCCTAGAGGCTAGAACAACCTCCTCAACTTCCTGAGGTAGGCCCTAGGGAGCCAAAACTACCCTTGCAGCCTCCAAGCCATCAAATTGAGAGTTTTGAGGTTGGGGTGCAGAAGAGACCCCTGATCCTGAGACAGAAGGTCGGGTTGCAACCCTAGAGGCAGTGGGGGATCCACTGCCAGCTGAAGCAAAAGTGGAAACCAAGGCTGTCTCGGCCACCGGGGAGCCACAAGCAGGACAGAGGCCTTGTCCTGGAGAATCTTGAACAGAGTTCGGGCCACCAGAGGCTTGGGAGGAAACGCATACAGGAGGCCCTGAGACCATGGAATCAGAAAAGCATCTGCTGCTATCCGCATTGCAGTTGCCTGGAGCAGAACTCTGGCAGTTGCTTGTTCAGTGGGCTGGCAAAGAGATCTATCAAAGGGAGACCCCATTTCAGGAAGATCTTCTGAACTACCAAGGGATGCAGCTGCCACTCGTGGGGCTGCAAAATTCTGCTCAGCCGGTCGGCCAGGTAGTTTTCCTGGCCTGGAAGGTGCACCGCCCTGAGGAGCATGTTGTGCTTGAGGGCAAATGAACAAAGGTCCTGAGCCTCCCGACAAAGGAGCCTGGACCCAGTTCCGCCCTGTTTGTTCACATAAAACATGGCTACCTGATTGTCTGTCTGAACCAGGACAGACTGATGAGCCAGGGCAGGAGAGAAAGCTTTGAGAGCCAAGCGAATAGCCCTGAGTTCTAGGAGATTGACCTGTTGTGCAGCCTCCCAAGGAGACCACAGGCCCTGGGTGCACTTGTTGAGACAATGAGCTCCCCAGCCCTGTAGGGAAGCGTCTGTGGTCAGTACCACTGTGTACCCTGGAATTTGAAAGGGCACCCCCTTTAGTAGATTGGGTGGGAGTCCAGAAATGGTCTGGACACCCTTATTCTGTCTGAGGCTGCCTGTGGCTTGTGACCACTGATTCCGAAGGGACCACTGTGCAGGCCGCATAGGGAGCCTTGCATTGGGGGTTACATGAACTGTCGAAGCCATTTGGCCAAGCAGCCTCAGGCAGAGTCTGGCGGAGACTAGTGACCTGCTGAGAAATTGATTTGACAAGCTGATGAGTCTTTGGGCTCTGTCTGGCAAGAAAGCCTTTGCCAGGAGAGAGTCCAGCCTGGCCCCTATGAACTCCAAGTTCTGGGAGGGGAGCAAAGTGGACTTTGCAAAGTTTATTACAAAACCCAGGCTTTGAAGAAGAGCAATAGTTCTGAGGATGGCTTGTCTCGCCTCCTGGCACGTTTGACCCCTGATGAGCCAGTCGTCCAGATAGGGGAAGACAAAGATTCCCTGATTTCTCAGGTAGGCCGCCACCACTGCCAGGCATTTGGTAAAGACCCTGGGAGCGGAGGTGAGGCCAAAAGGCAGGACTCTGTACTGACAATGGTTTCCTCCCACAATGAACCTGAGGTACTTTCTGTGGTCTGGATGAATGAGGATGTGAGTGTACGCATCCTTTAGATCTAAGGAGCATAGCCAATCTCCCTGCTGGAGGTAGGGCAGAAGTGTTCCAAGAGTAAGCATCTTGAACTTTTCCTTTTCTGAGGTCCAGAATAGGTCGAAGGCCACCGGTTCTTTTGGGCACCAGGAAATACCTGGAATAGAACCCCTGACCTTTCAAGTGGGGAGGCCCAGGCTCCACCGCCCTGTCCACCAACAGACCTTGAATCTCTTGGAAGAGAATATCTGTGTGCAGGGGAGGCCTTGGAGGCTCCCCTGGAATGTATGGCGGAGGCAGTTGGTGAAAATGAAGAGCATAGCCCCTGTGGACTATGTTCAACACCCAACTGTCCCCAGTGATGTGGGGCCACTGGTGGGCAAAGAGGGCAAGGCGACCTCCTGTGCAGGGTTGGGAGAGCAGGGACTGAGAGGCTACGCTCAAGGAGTCAAAAACCCCCACCCTGCTGAGTGGGAGCAGGGGCCGGAGGCTTGGGAGTCCTCTGCCTATGGGGCCCATTACCCTGCCTCTTGGCTTGCTGCCTCTGGGGTGCAGCTTGGGCAGCCTGATACTGAGGGTACTGTTTGTAGGCAGTGCCCTTCCTCGGGTAAAAGGGCTTCTTACCCGAGGCCTTCTTCTTGTGAGAAGGGGCAGAGGTCTTTCTGGACAGCCTTGTCCTTGTAAGGTGCTCAGTCTCGAGCTGTGCGGCCTTCTTGGTTCTCACCTCGGCAAGGGACATCGACAAACTTGTCCTGAACCCATGGCTCGAGGTCCGATGACTGCAGCCATGCCTGGCGTCCAGCTGCGATGCCGCGAGGTCCGATGACTGCAGCCATGCCTGGCGTCGAGCTGCGATGCCGGCTGCCGCAACTCGGGCCGAAGCCTCGAAACCATCGTAGGCGGCGCGGGACATAAACTTCAAGCAGTCCTGAATCCCCGAGGACAAGGACTTGAATCTCTGCAAGGGCTCCCTGGAGAGACCAGCGGAGAACCCGGCCAACTCCTTGGCCAGGTCTCGCAAGTACATGCCCATGTACAGCTGGTAAGACTGGACACGGCAAGCAAGCATCGAGCCCTGGAAGCACTTTCTACCTACACCATCGAGGTTCCGGGCCTCCCTGCCGGGGGGCACCGCAAAATGCATCTTCTGACTTTTCAGGCGATGCATGGCCGATTCCACCACCATGGAATGGTGTGGTAGCTGCGCCTTTTGAAAGCCAGGGCTCTTCCGGAGTCGATAAATCGAATCGACCCACTTGCTTAGAACCGGCGCCGAGGCCGGTGCCTCCCACATCCGGAAGAGGAGCCGTTCCAGCTTCGGAGGAACCGGGACAGTAAAGGCCTCCTTCGGAGGAGAGTCGTACTGCAGGGCCTCGAGCTCTTCGGCTCGAGGCTCTTCCTCGGGGTCCACCGGGATAGCCAACGCGGTGGCCATATCCCAAACAAACTCCGAGAACTGGGTATCCTCCGGAGGGGATCTACTCCAGGGCTCAGACTGTGGTGAGTCCGACGGGACGCACAGAGTCTTGAACGTGTTGGGGGACTCCTCATCCTCCATCTCCCAGGCGGACTCGTCCGACAAGGAGTCACGGTCTGACCCCGCGGGGCCCTGGAGCATCCGCCCCAACGCCGGAGGCACTGGCGTTGGAGGTCGAGGGAGACCGCGACCGAGGTCAACCTCGAGCCATCATGGACTCGAGTATCGGCTCTGTCTCCGGGGTCGACTTCGATGTCGATGTCCCGGTGGTCAGGGCAGATGCGCCAGACAGGCTGGCCATTAGTGCCCGTTGCTACTCCATGAAGGCAGACAGTCTGCACTCCAAGGCTGTCATCCTGAGACTCAGCTCGGGAGACGCAGCAGCCACAGACTCGGGCCCCGGCGGCGGCTCCCTGGGAGGAGAGTCCTCGAGGACTACGGGGCTTACATGTCCAGCAGACTCCTGCTCCATGCGAGGAACTTTGGCAGGCTTCTCTTGTTCCACAGGCCCGGGGTGACGGTCGGTGGTCTTAGACCTGGCCCTCGAGGAGCCAGGGACCTCCTCCTCCGACGCCCTCACGAGCCGCTTCTTCCTCTTGCATTCCCGGTCGGGGGACCCCCTGTCCGAGGAGCCCCAACGGCGATGGAGTGGAGGAGTGGCCTAGTGGTTGGGGCAAGGTACTTCAGGCCGGAAGGTCGGGGGTTCAAATCCCACTAGAGGACAGCAACCTTGGGCCGGAAGGACTGGGGTATCTAGTCCCACAGGTGCTCCTTGTGGTCTTGGGCAAGCCACTTAACCCTCCATAGCCCATGTTCCCTGTAAAATAGTTATCTCCAAGTTATAATGCCCTGTTCAATGTAATTTCAGTTTGTTCAATGTAAACCGCACTGATGCAGAATAGCGCGGTATATAAGAGAATGTAAATAAATAAATAAATGTCGAGGCCTCAGACGAGGTTCGGGCCCGGCCGGAGGCTGAGTCGGAGAAAAGCCTTTCTTTCTGCTGCTGGCGACTTCGTAGTGCCTTGGAAGACATCTTCCCACATGGTCCACACGTCTTAGGGTCGTGATCAGGACCGAGGCACCGAAGGCAGCAGTCGTGTGTGTCGGTGAGAGACATCAACCTCTTACACCGATCACACTTTTTAAAACCGCTGGAAGCCATCGGAGAAAAAAAGAGTCCCCGCGAGGTCAAAGGACCGGCCTTCCAGGGAAAAATCAAAAAAGGGCACGAACGCCCGCCACGAAGGGCAAAAACCGAAAAGAAGAATCGGGCTCGATACCGGTGTACCGAACCCGGCGGGAGGGGAACCGGCGTCGAACCGGGAAGAAAAAATAGCGAAAATTGCCGAAAAATCACACTTTTATCCGGGATGACAGGACACACGTCCGGTGCGCTTCTCGGAAAATGAGAGACTGAGGTAAGATGGCACCTTTAGGCGGGAAGGGAACCGCGCATGCGTGCCTGCATTCCCAAAGGCTTTCATAGAAAGCTGGGGAAATGCTCCGCTGAGGCTTCATCGGCATCGATGACACCCATATGTGAGGACTGACTTCCTGCTTGGTCCTGGAGAACACCCGAACCACTTTTCCACACAGGTAAGGATGAAAAGCTCTCATCGCCAGAGTAACTGCTCTCAACTCCAACGTATTGATGGACCACTTCTGCTCCACTGGAGTCCAAGCCCCTTGGGCGAAATGGCCCTCGAAGTGCACTCCCCAGCCTGAGAGACTGGCATCCGTTGTCAGCGGAACCCAGGACGGCGGTTCTAAGGGCACCCCTTTTTCCAGATTTCCTGGGTGCAACCACCACTGCAACACCCTGCGGGTTTGCAGAGGACAGGGGAGCTTCCGAGTCAGCGGATCCGACTGGTGAGACCATCTTCGAAGTAGAGCTCTCTGCAACGGCCTCATGTGAGCTCTCGCCCACTGCACCATGTCGATCACCGCCGCCATGGTACCCAACACCTGCAGATAATGTCATGCTGTAGGCAACTTTTTCCGCAAAGAAATTGCATACTAGCTTTCTCAACCTCTGTGCCTTCAGCTGAGGAAGAAAAACCCTTGCTACGCTCGTGTCGAACCGAACCCCCAGGTATTCCAGGGTCTGCGATGGAGTCAGCCTGCTCTTTGCCATATTGACCACTCAACCCAGACTCTGTAGGAAGTCCACTACCCAAGCTGTAGCTGTCTCGCTCTCGCCTCGGGATTTTGCTCGAATCAACCAATCATCCAGATACGGGTGCACTAGTATTCCTTCCTTTCGTAATGCTGCCACTACTACCACCATTACTTTAGTGAACATCCTCGGCGCCGTTGCCAAGCCAAACGGCAGAGCTTGGAACTGAAAATGGCCCATAGGAACCGCAAACCTGAGATATTTCTGATGTTCCACGCGGATCGGCACATGCAAATAAGCTTCTGACAGATCTAGAGAGGTAAGAAACTCCCCTGCTCTTACTGCTATGATAACTGACCTTAGCGTTTCCATACGAAAGTGAGACACTCGGAGGCACCGATTCACCCCTTTGAGGTCCAAAATTGGCCGATACGAGCCCTCCTTTTTTGGCACCACAAAATATATGGAGTATCGACCACAACCGTATTGGCTCGGGGGTACTGGAACCACCGCCTTCAGGTTTATCAGTCTTTCTAAGGTTTCTTGTACTGCCTTTAACTTGCCATGCGCTTTGCAAGGAGACTGAACGAAGGAATCTCGGAGCAAACCTTGAAACTCTAGCGCATACCCCTCTCGAATCACTTCCAACACCCATTGATCGGAGGTAATTTGGACCCAGGCAGGAAAAAACTCCCGTAGCTGACCTCCCACGGGTATTAGCCCTACCTGGGTCTGCCTGACTTCATTGTGATTTTCTAATGTTTGGGGAGGAAGAGCCCCCAAAACCTCTGCTCCTCGAAATCCCCAAAACCCCGGATTCCTATATGGAAACCATCCTCTCTGAAACTGTCCAAACCTCTGAGATCGGAACCGTCAAAAATCTCTTTGTGACCCCTTGGACTGGACATTCTGCTTATTCTGTTTCGGTTTGTCCTCAGGAAGCCGTCCGCCCTTGGACTCCCCTAGGTCTTTTACCAACTTGTCCAAATCCTCTCCAAAGAGCAATATGCCCTAAAGGGAAGCTTACTTAACCTGGTCTTGGACGAACTACCTGCCGCCCAATTACGAAGCCACAGGTACCGTCTTGCCGCTACCACTGAGGCCATACTCTTTGCTAATCCACGAATAAGGTCATAATGAATATCAGCTAGATAGGCCACCCCAGTCTCTAATCTGGCTGCCTCTCCGCCCGACTCCTCCACCTGCTCCCCTTGTAACCTTTGAGACCACCTCAGACAGGCCCTCGCTACCCATGCTCCACAAACCGAAGCTTGCATGGAGATGGCATGAACTTCAAAAACCTGCTTCAACAAAGTGTCCAGCTTCCGATCCTGGGCATCTTTGAGAGCAGTACTACCTTCAACCGGAATGGTAGTCTTCCTGGTAACTGCCGAAACTGCGGCATCCACATTTGGGGATTTGAATAAATCTCGATCTTGATCTGACAAGGGATAAAGACGGCTCATCACTCTGCCCCCTTTAAGGCCTGCTTCCAGCATGTCCCACTCATCCTGAATCATTTCCCGAAATACTCTATGTACGGGAAAAACCTTCTGAGCTTTGCGTACTGCTTGCAACAACGGATCCTCTAAGGAAGCCTCTGCTTCTGGACCCGCGTCCGGCATATTAACAGCCTTAAGCGTCTCCGTAATGAGCGCTGGTAACTCTTCCCGTCTAAAAACGCGAATTAGCGAGCCTGATCCTCGTGGTCCACCAGTTCTCCTTCCTCAAGCTCCTCTTCGCTCTCTACATCCGGATCCAAATCCTCGGAGTGTGGAGTCTCTGAAGCAACCGAACGTTCTTGCTGGTCCTGGACGACCTTCGACCTCTTGGCCGGACGTTCCCCAGCTCCGGAGTCCAAGAGACTGCCTGGATGCTTTCCTGGTAGCATCTGCTCTGTGCCGCCGTCCCCCGCCCCCTTAACGAAGGACTGTTGCAGAAGCCGCATAAACTCTTGAGAAAATATGGCTGCCAAACCTCCAGGGATAGGCCCCTGAGAAGGAGGCATATCGGGTACTGAAGATGGTCCTGCCACGGGCTCTAGCGGACTCAATATAGGTGAAACGGGCTCTTGCCCAGCAGCCGAGGCTCCTCTTTGACTCCCAGCATTGACCTCCAACTGTTGCTCCAGAGTAGATACCTCCTGGACGCATTCCCTGAAGAGCCCTGACTCTGACAGTGATCCCCTCTTTGCCCCGCAACCATGCAGAGAGGCTTAGAAGGCATCTTGAGCCAAAAAACACTATCTGTATGTTCAAGCCCTGTTAACAACTGTAATAGACCTCAACCCCGCTGCTCTGCCAATTAGGGGCTTTTTTTTTTTTTTTTTAAATATCTAAATTAGCAGAGGCATACCCCCCTTGCAACCTCTGACTAAAATAGGCCGAAAACGAAGCTTCCTGCCTTCCCCAGGCCCCTCAACAGAAACTTGTGATGACACTTATTTCCTGCACGGGAAACACGCGGTCAGGCCTGCCGCCCTCCGCGATCGTAGAAATACTGAGAGTCCCGGAACCGCCCGAAAACACACTGCGCTCTCTCCTTACCTCAGAAGAGTCGCCCCTGGTGCCGTACTCACTCTTCTGGCACTCCTGCCTTGCTCTCTCAACACGCGCTTAGCCAGTATCCATGGCTTCTGCGTCGTGGAGGAGGTAAGAGCTGAAACGGGCTGCTGCAGTGATCTTCTACTTCCGTTCCTACTGCTGCTTGCCCCTTACTACCGGCTCCTCACCCAAAATCGTGGGTTCAGGAGCCGGAGCCTTCCCCCTGCAACGGGCTCTTCTTCAACCCTCCAGACAACAACGGCAGGTAAATGAGAGGGGAGGGCAGGCCTTTTTAACCTTCCTCAAAGCTCCTCTGAATCAGTGGAACTGAGGCCAAATGTATAATTACCCCAAGTAAAAATAAAAAATTCAACTAAATTTAACTAAAATCTCCTTAATTGTCCCTGAAGTGAGTCCTGAACATCTGGGCTCACTACTCCTAGCTGCTTGGAGACTGAGATACTGGAGAAGGAAGGCGGTCCCTCAGCTATTTATAACAGCATCATCAAAAAGATGACGTACTCAGTCTCCAAAGCTGCTAGAAGAGATGCAAGACCCCAGATGTTTGGGACTAGACTGGAGGGACGATAAGGAATACTCTTATTTTAATGCCCAACATCTTGATAATCCAGCCTTGTTTTGGGAGGCAGGGAAGGCAGTATTAAGAGGGGTCATAATTGGATATGTAAAGATAAAACACAAAAAACTGAATAATCAGATAATACAATTGGAGAGGACCAAAAGCAGGCTCAGCGGTGATACATAGCCAGGGCCACCATAGACACTAAGAAGGAGATACAGAGTATAAAACAGGAATTAAATTCTCTGCTCCATGCCAGAGATCAGAAATCAATGTTTTATTATCGATACCACCTTTATCACTTTGGCAATAAAGCTGGCAAGCTCATGTCATATCTCATTAAGGCTAAAGGAGGCCCATAGTGTGTTAGAGCATTGTGGGATGCCACCGGCCGTCTGTAATCCATGCCAGAAGGAGTTGAGCGCGTCTTTCGGGAATTTTACCGGGCCCTATATCAAGCAGACGTGTCACAGAGCAAAGGTGTAGTGCAATATCTTCTCCAAAGTGGCCTGCCAAAATTGACCCAAGAACAAACAGCTGCACTTAATATCCCTATAGAACCGCAAGAGGTGCAACATGCCATGAAAGAGTTAAGAAATGGGAGGGCATGGGGAATTTTATAAGATGCTGCAGGACAAGGTGGCACTTCCTCTGGCGGACTATTATACTGACATTGTGGAGAAAAGACACTTCCCATATGAACCTAACAAGGCACTCATTTCAGTCATAGCCAAACCAGGGAGGGGGACCCAACCTTGGCGGGATCTTGTCACCCTATCTCGCTACTCAATGTTGACATTAAATTCCTTGCCAAAATCATAGCCGACCGCCTAGTTAATTTCCTCCCGTCCTTAATCCATGATAATCAAATCAGTTTTGTGAAAGGCCGTAGTGTGACAAAAAACCTACAGTGCATTCTGGTGTCCATGATTATAAGTGGGCGAGGAGAGGATCCATCACTATTAATTAGCTTTGATGCCAGAAAGGCATTTGACAGGGTCAGTTGGGATTTTATGTATCAGGTGTTAGAAGCGATTGGGATTGGCATTTTTTTCTTGGAGGTAATTCGCCTGTTATATGCGGACCCTTGTGGAGCCATACTGGTCAATGGCAGTTGCACTCAGGCATTCCCGCTAGGGTGCGGTACGAGGCAAGGGTGCCCACTCTCACCGCTGTTTTTTGTGTTAACCCTTGAACCTTTACTATGCATGATTCGTATGAACCCAGATATAGTTGGGGTCAAAATGGGGAGGGATGAAGAATTTCGGGTCGCTGCTTTGGCAGACGACATACTGGTACACTTGACAGACCCGGTACAGGAGCTCCCGATCCTTTTGAGCTTGTTTGAGGAATACGGACGTTACTCAGGGCTAAAACTTAACGTGGACAACTCATAAGCCCCATCTTTGAACCGGGACCTTCGTCCGAGTTGGCCTGGGCCTTTTCCGCTAAAGTGGGCAACCAGGCAATTTAAATATTTAGGGATTCAATTGACAGTTAGCCTTTCTGATCTATACAAGGCCAACATTGCGATATTACCAGAGGACTCCAAACAAAAGGTACAGAGGTGGAGAGACCTTCCTTTATCGCTTGGCAGTCGAATAGTGTTGTATAAAATGGTGCTTTTTCTAAGGTGGCTATATACTTTGCAGATGATACCAATAATAATCAAAGGTCTGGATCTCCGCATAATGGAACAGCAGCTAAATATTTTGCTTTGGAGGGGTAGGTGGCCTAGGATAAATTGAAGGTGTTGCAAAATCCTTGGGGCCGAGGGAGGATAGGACTCCCAGACCTAGCCCAATACAACATGGTATGCCTGCTAAGGCATGTCCGAGATTGGTTATGAGATAAGTCGGATTACACACCTCTGCGTTGGAACAGAGCCTGGCAGCTCCACATCACCTGCACTATATTTTACATGTGCCCATTGTGCATACTTTTTCTCCCAGTTAGACAAGCTTGGCAGTATTTTACAAAATTGCTGGGGCAGTCACCTATCTCGTCACCATACCTGCCAATTTGAGGCAATGGAGGATTTTGGACTGGGATAGATACAGCTAGCTAAACGAAGTGGGAGGAGAAAGGTATAGTTAATATAGAATAACTTCTTTCAAGTGAGGGGGTGTTGCTTTTATTCCAAGATATGAAGAAGCAATCAACAGCTCTCCCCAGCCCGGGGATAGAGCCTCCGGCATCAACTGCAGCAGCGGCACTTCTTCTGCCCAAATCGGGGCGCACCAGAGGGCTATAAAAGCCCGCGCTATCGGGCGCGTGGTCCTCCTTCCTCCCGACGCCATCAACAGCTCTCCCCAGCCTGGGGATAGAGCCTCCGGCATCAACAGCGGCAGCGGCACTTCTTCTGCCCAATCGGGGCACACCAGAGGGCTATAAAAGCCCGCGCTATCGGGTGCGTGGTCCCCCTTCCTCCCGACGCCATCAACAGCTCTCCCCAGCCCGGGGATAGAGCCTCCGGCATCAACAGCGGCAGCGGCACTTCTTCTGCCCAATCGGGGCGCACCAGAGGGCTATAAAAGCCCACGCTATCGGGTGCGTGGTCCCCCTTCCTCCCGACGCCATCAACAGCTCTCCCCAGCCTGGGGATAGAGCCTCCGGCATCAACAGCGGCAGCGGCACTTCTTCTGCCCAAATCGGGGCGCACCAGAGGGCTATAAAAGCCCGCGCTATCGGGTGCGTGGTCCCCCTTCCTCCCGACACCATCAACAGCTCTCCCCAGCCCGGGGATAGAGCCTCCGGCATCAACAGCGGCAGCGGCACTTCTTCTGCCCAATCGGGGCGCACCAGAGGGCTATAAAAGCCCGCGCTATCGGGTGCGTGGTCCCCCTTCCTCCCGACACCATCAACAGCTCTCCCCAGCCCGGGGATAGAGCCTCCGGCATCAACAGCGGCAGCGGCACTTCTTCTGCCCAATCGGGGCGCACCAGAAGGCTATAAAAGCCCGAGTCATCAAGCGGGCCCGTGCCTGAGGGCCTCGCCAGAGGGCCCTTAGGCGGAGCACTGGATAACAGCTTCTAAGTATCCACGTTGACCGGATCCTCATTCAACTGGGTCATCCACAGCAAGAAAACAGCAAATAGAAAAACTATTGCAAGTAACCACTACCTTTTTACACTGATATACCATTGCTAGTAATAACTGATATACCGTTATAATAATTGATATACCGTTACCGTTGCTAGTAATAATTGATATACCGTTGCAGGTAATAATTGACCTCATGCTCTGTTGCTAGTAATCTCTAACTCATAAACTATTATAAGTACCTATACTGTTACCTGGAACCACTCCCACTGTTGCCAATTGATGAATATACTGTTGCCAGTAACTAAATGAATACATTGTTGCCAGTAACTAATTGAACATTCTGCTGCCAGAAACTAAATGAACATACTGTTGCCAGAAACTCCCCACCATTACCAATTGATGAATATACAGTTGCCAGTAACTACAATTTATTGCCAGAATAGAATATTGAATATTCAATATATTGAAAATTGAATATTGAATATACTGTTGCCAGAAACTAAATGTACATACTGTTGTCAATTGATGAATATACTGTTGTCAGTAACTAAAATTTATTGTTGCCAGTAATTATATATACTAATACCTCGAGCTACACTCAACATCAGCGTTTGCAATACCATCAGAGACCATTAATCCCAACAGTGCTCCCTCCTACACAACTCTCTACCCTAAAAAAACAAACACAATGTCTCCTGCTAAGTTAGAAAGCCTCCCTCTTACTCTCCTTCTAATAGCACTCCTAACCCAACACATACACACATACAAAACCAACAAAAGCCCCCATAATAACATCCCCATCATCCACAATCATTACCGAAACCCTTATAACTTCCCAATCACCTACAATCAGTACCAGAACCCAACACACAGCTCTACACACACAACCTCCCACAACAATTACGCACGCCACACCTCAGACAAACACCACCGACTCATCCAAATAAAACTCCAACCACTCAAGGATATAAATGACAAAGCTGACAATACAAACCATAATCTAAAACGCATACTAATAAACATCCGATCCATACGAAACAAAATACCAATAATCAATGACATAATAAATGACACAATCCCTGACATTATCTGCATCACTGAGACATGGCTCTCACCTACAGACACTATACTACTAAATCAACTAACCACACATCAATATGACATATTTAACTGCCACCGGAATATAAAAAGAGGAGGAGGTGGCACATTAATACTCACCAAAAAGGAACTACAATTCACCCTAATAAACTTAAATAATATAGACGGAATGGACATTGTCAATATAGAAAATAAAACCCTTGCACTCAACCTCATATACAGACCCCCAACATCCGATCAAAAAAACCTCACCCCTATCCTTGAACTCGCATGCACAGCATCCCAAAGCAAACCACTCATACTCCTCGGTGACTTGAACCTTCCATCGCTGAACCACTCACAATCAGATAATTTCATTGATGCTAAGACACAAATGGGTTACACTCAGATAATACATACCCCTACACACAAAAAAGGTAACATACTCGACCTAATATTCCTCCCATCCACGCTTTACAGCCATCGGCTACATACCACCCCAACTATAACAGAAGTACCTTGGTCTGACCACCACCTTATCACAATCCACTTACCAGCACAAGCTCCAAAAACAACTACAAGCGCAACTCCACATACCTCACGCTTCGCACGCTTTGACAAAAGCACATTCCTCGACAAAGTATTACCCAAACTCAACACCAACTCAACAGATATCAATTCAACTATAAAACATTGGAACCTCACCATCCAAAATGCAGCTGTCCCCACACAAGTCTTACATAAACAAATAAAGACGGAAAAATGGTTCATGAAAGAGCTAAATAAACTAAAAAAAGCAACTGAGGAAACAAGAAAAGAGATGGAGAAAAACAAAATCAGATGAAAACAAATCCCAATACATGCTCTTACTTACTGGATACAAAAATGCAATCAACAAATCAAAAAGAGATTACCATTCTAAAGTAATAAACTCAGCCATCAACCGCCCCAGAGAGTTATTCGCGATTGTAAAAACACTAACCAAAACGAATAACACTGAACCTAAACAACAAACAATAAGTGTACAAACACTAGCAACACATTTTGCAGAAAAACTAAAAAACAAAACCACCACCCTGACACCACTATCAACACGCACCAAAAACCATTAACGAATGGACAAGTTTTCATTTGACAGATCAAAAACAACTCCTCAAGATCATAACAATGATCAACACCACAACCTCCCCACTTGATCCATGCCCTGTGTCTTGGATCAAGTGTACAAAGGATGAACTGGCTGAATACTTACAACACATAGTCAACCAATCCCTTTCACAAGGCACCATGCCTGATGCCTTAAAACTCACGACACTCCGACCAATAATAAAGAATAGTAAGCTTGACTCAAAAGACCCAAACTCATACAGACCAATAGCCAGCATTCCATTCATAGCCAAAATAATAGAGAAAACAATCCAACTACAGTTACAAGAACACATTGATGAACACAAACCACTTGACTCACACCAATTTGGATTCCGCCCCTTCCATGGAGTAGAAACTCTCTTAATCACCCTAATGGACTTCCTCATCCAGGGTACAGATGACAACAACCAAGGCTTCCTACTCCTCTTTTTAGATATTTCAGCCGCCTTCGACAACATCAACCACCATACACTGATCAAAAGACTAGAGAACCTAGGAATAGGCGGGACTGTCCTTAAATGGTTCAAGTCCTACATCACGCATAGACTAATAGGCGTCCAAATTGACCAACAAGCATCAGAAACATTCCCCCAGGGACAGGGAATACCCCAAGGATCGGCCCTCTCAGCACTCCTATTTAACCTGTACCTGCAACCTATAACAAACATATTTAAAAAACACAGAATTAAACATTTTATATACGCTGACGACATCATGCTTGCTATTCCCATAGATACTAAAAACCCCACCTATGACACACTATCTGAATGCATGGCAGAGATGTTCTCCTGGATGGAATCTAACTACCTCAGCATCAACCTCAGGAAAACAGAAGCAATGTTCGTAACAAGGTCAACTATGACCGCGAACACTTACCCGGAAACAATTACAATCAACAAAACTACCATACCTGTTAGAAAACAGGTAAAATACTTAGGTGTAATAATAGACCACACACTTACTATGCTACCACACATAAAACAAACAGTAAAAACCATTTTCTATAAACTTAAAACTATTCAACACCTTAGGCCACTCCTCGAAACACAATATTTTAGATCTGTAGTAAGCACC
Source organism: Ichthyophis bannanicus (assembly GCA_033557465.1). Taxonomy (NCBI): domain Eukaryota; kingdom Metazoa; phylum Chordata; class Amphibia; order Gymnophiona; family Ichthyophiidae; genus Ichthyophis; species Ichthyophis bannanicus. The sequence continues at coordinate 187,956,283 of CM066042.1, read as the reverse complement.
CTGATCACCCCTCACTTCGACTATTGCAATAGTCTACTAATAGGCCTTCCTCAAAAAAGCACATACCTTCTACAAAGAGCACAGAACATCTGTGCAAAAGTAATTGCTAAAGCTCACCTAACAGATCACGTAACCCCAATACTACGGGAACTACACTGGCTCCCTATTAACAGCCGAATTAAATACAAAATCATCCTAACAACCTTTAAACTCATAAATGACATAGCCCCCTCACACCTATCTACACTACTGCACTCTCCAACCACAACCAGATCCCGCAGACAAAACGCAGCCCACTCCCTCATCACACCAAAAGATATCCGGAAGACTAAGAAAACCACTAGCTCCAGAGCATTCACGTTAGCGGCTCCAACACTCTGGAACAACCTCCCAATAGACATCCGCATAATAAAAGACCTCTCCCAATTCAAAAAAGAATTAAAAACCTACCTATTCACTGAGCACTTTGAAATCCCTTACTCCCCCAAAACATGCTCCACAACAAACATGGACACACATACACAAACCCCCTAACCCCCCGCTAACTAACTCCCTGTCTGCCCCCCCCCGCACCCCCCACCTACGACATAAAAGGAAATTATGCATAAAAGGAAATAAATTCCAACTTCCTACACTTGCCCTCCTCACCACACACAGCCATTGTAAATACTTATTGTAAATAGTTAACTGTTTTACTTAATACCTTACAAAGTTAAATTTTATTGTTCAATGTAAATAGTTGATTTCTACTGTTCAATGTAAATGTATACAAATGTGTACAATACTGTTAAGCTGTTACATGTAAACCGCCCTTGATCTCTGGAAGGGGCGGTATAAAAGAAATAGTTAAATAAAAATAAAATAAAAAAATAAAATAAATATGCACTACGGAAGGAAGATATATTCCCATATTTACAGATACGAAGTTATGTCCGCATGCTCCCATTAAGATCATTACAGGGTAGTTTTTGCTCTAAAATAGAAGAGTTGTTATTAGGAGGAGAACAAAGAATAAAAGTCTCAAGTCTCCATAAGGCTGTTTTGGAAATACTGCCAGAAGTGGTAGAAACAAAGCTAGTGGAGCAATGGAGTCGCGATCTGCAGGTCAGAATTAGTGAACGAGAGTAAATAGTAGCGATGAAGGAGGTGGTGACTCTTACAACTCAGGTAGACCTGAGAGTTTTGCAGTATAAAGTGATACGGCATGCATACTTTGCCCCTCGCAGAGCATGGTGGGCTGGAATGGTGGCCTCGGATGCTTGTCCTAGATGTGAGGAGGTAGTGGCAACCCTAGGACATATGCTCTGGCACTGCCTGGTGATAAAAGGTTTTTGGAGGTGAGTGATGGAAGTTTATAAAATGACTTTCCCCTATGGTGACCCAACTGCCATCCGAGTCTATTGTTTTAGATATATGGCTCAAAGGGCAACACCCAAAAGGCAAAGCCAGAGCATGGATTCGGATAGCATTATTAATTGCTTGGAAAATTATCCTTCAGGTTTGGCTGGCCCCAAGGGGTCCAGTTTATGGACAGTGGAAGGAAGCTCTGCATGGCATTCTCCTATTGGACAGAAAAAACTGTCAAAAAGACATTCAAATAGTGTCTGCAATTGCCAAATGCAAAGTGCATAAATATCATCCACACTATTAGGCATTCAAATACTCATCTGCAAAGATATGGAAACAATGTAGCATTCCGCGATTTCATGAAGATACAGTCTTTCAATTCAAAGTCAGCGCTTCCTCTCCTCAGATGGCTATACAATGTCGAACAGTGCTGCCAGCAATCCGTTGGGTGGATTTGGCAATTGCAGACACTATTTGAATGTCTTTTTTACAGTTTTTACTACAACTAGCTGGATTTTGCGGTGGTTGGTTCTGGGGAACACACAACCTCACGCACTTTGACCATTTTAACGGTTTTTGAATACTGATTAAAAAGGAGGGCCCGTCGCAGGAGAGTGTTTTTTCACCCTCATGACTGGCGATCGGACAAAAAACACTTTTGCATTTTAGGTCTGCCCGAATTGTCAATGGGGAAATAGAATATGTGGGTTTACATGAGGTTATCTATGTGCCTTTATTTTCATAATTATATGGTGGCGACATAGTTAGGTTTTGATAGTGATTTAATTAAATTAATGACAATGGCAAGAGTCTTTGTTTTATCTCATTTGGACCACTGTAATGCTGTTTATGCTCAGTCGACTCAGATTTGTATTCAGTGCCTACAACTGACCCAGAATACTGCCACCTCATATTACTGGGGAGTTGCCCATGTCACCTCTATGCCTAAACAACTGCACTGGCTTTCAGTATGATTTCAGATAGATTTTAAAATACCAACATTATACAATAAAGTAAGTATTGGGCAAGGTCCACTGTTTTTCCAAAGTAAAATAGCTAAGTACATTCCTGGCTGCAATTGAAGATCAACGAATGGAAGAATTTTTTCATGTTCTTCTTAAAGATGTCAGATTAGTGCATTATAGGAGACAGAACTTTCTCCGTTATGGCTCTTACTTGGTGGTTTGAATTTCTTCAAATTTTCAGATGGGAGAGGGACTATATGACAAACAGATCATCACTTTATCTACCTGATCTGAACTGTAAATATTGTTCACGTAAATAGTTTCCTGTAAGTTAAATGTTGCACTGTAATCATAAGTGCTATGTACTTTGGTTTGTTATATTGCAAACCGCCCTTAATCACAGGAAGGGGAGGTATAGAAAAACTCATAAATAAATAAAGTATGAGGTTTCAATGGCAGCTTAATGCATTTTTATTTGTGCAGGCATACTCTAAGGGTCATGTTTACTAAGCTGGGCTAATGGTTAGCACGGGCTATTTGTAACTAGGTCTCACTGAATAACATGGGACTACTTACAAATAGTCCATGCTAACCATTAACCCAACTTAGTAAACATGCCCCTTAGAGTATGCCAGCGCTTGGTGGGAAGCAACTACCATCAGCACAATAGTTGGCGGTAATTGCACCCCGCAGTAGTATTAATACCGTGAATAGCACTAAAATTCAGTGCAACGGCCGTCTCCACCCCCCCTGCATCTAACATTGTGCCTTCAGCTAGTAATGAAATCCAAACCCACGTTACTAGCATGGGGCTTAGTAAACATGCACTATAGTAAAATATAACATTAGGAACTAAACAGAAACCAACACCACGTTTTCAATTAACTTCTGAAAATATTGAAATGATTAAGGCAAAATACATGTGTTTATCAACAAGACAGCATGTGCTACATCAATTTTGTTCTATTATCTCAAGAGCCAAAGTGCAGACAACATAACCACTACAGCAGTATAATTTTCTTACACAGTGCAATTGTCTGATGACAAAATCTCTACAGTAAAGAAGTTTAAACTTTTTCCTGGTGGTGGGAAATTCACGGCCACTATTCTGCTCACTCTGGGAGAACAGTGTAAGATCAATTGGAATTTTTTTTTCTATATGACGAAACCTCAAAAATAAAAGTTAGCATCTCAAACAGAAACAGATGGCAACTCACAAGGGGATTTGGTGAGGGGGGAGGGGAACTGTGAGACAGCGTCTGACTCAAACAAGAACAGAAATGAAAGTCACACTGAATTTCAAATTTTAAAGTGCTTCATTAGCAAGCATTACTGAAATTACCAACAGAGGTTCAGGCCTTCATCCCTTACAATAGTCTTCATATATTCCCTAAGGGAGTGAAGTATAAACAATTAGCAAATTAAGTCCTTTCCCTAGTAACAGGCTGGGCAGGTGGGCAGGCAGACCTGCATTCCTTCCACTTCTTGTAATACATGGGTCCGATTTTAGTTGAAAGCGTTTGAGATACACTCAGTTGCACAAATTGAATTTTAGATGTTTGATAAACCCCTGTAACATAACACTCAGCATGGCAGAAGTTCGCCTCAAAAACAGTAGTCTTATGCTGATGCTTCCAAATGACACATTTTTCACAGCGTCCCAGACTCTTGGATAATAAATTGCCTTTAGATGTATAAGATCCGTTTGATAAGAATACATTAAGTTCACCATGACAATGTGACAAACCACCCTATTTTGAAGTATGAAGATGGTCAGTGCCATCATTCCTAACATCAAGATCCAGCGAGGAATATTTCAGAGAGATACCATATCGCCATTTCTGCTTTGTAAGGCATTTAAATCCAATGAGTACTCTCATCAACTCTTTGAGATACGGATTTAGCCTGAATCTTAAAGAAGGTAACAACCCAGAGGTAACATCCTATTTACTATTTGTAGACGACCTGAAGCTCTACAGTGTCAGTGACCAACAATTAGCAGAGCAACTCCGTGTAATGAAAAGCTTTTCTGATGACATCAGGATGACGTTTGGCCTACACAAATGCGCTAAGACAACTTTTTTTTTTTTTTAGGAAAATTGAGCAAAAACGGAAAACATTTCCCTGGCTGAGGGCTGTGACATCAAGGAACTTGAACAAGAAGGTGTATATATATATCTTGGAGTAGAGGAAGGAATGATACTCAAGCAGAAATTACTGAGAGAAAAGATCAATAAAGAATACTATAGAAGATTAAAATCATTATTGAAAAGTTTATGTTTATGTTTATGTTTATTGATTTGATTGACCGCCCTTCAAAATAGCAGAGCGGTTTACAATGATAATAAAATATTACAGTAACAGCAAGGCACAAGGCCGGAAAAGTAGAAAGAAAGTTACAATTACTTTGTAGAGAGAAAATGGGAGAGCAGGTTGATATCAAAGGGTATAGGAAAAAAGGTTAGGGGTGAGAGGAGGGAGGGCCAAAGGCAAGGGAGAAAAGGTGAGTCTTTAGATCCAGCTTGAAGGTAGGGTGATGATGTTCCAGGCGGAGGGCGGTGGGAAGGGAGTTCCAGAGGGCAGGGCCTAGAAAAAAAAAAAGCTGAGGAACGGGTAGAGTGCAGGTGGGCTAGGGAGGGAGGGGTTAGTGTGAGACGGTTGAGATGAAAGGAACGGGGAGTGTGTCTGGGAGTGTGAAAGTGGATGAGGTCAGCCAGGTATTGAGGAGTGGAGGTGTGAAGTGCTTTATGAACAAGGGTGAGTAGTTTGAACTGAATGCGGAAGGAAATTGGTAACCAGTGAAGGCAGAAAAGAAGGGGGGTGACGTGGTCTCTGGGGGAGGAGTGGGACACGAGTCGAGCGGCTGTATTTTGGATTCATTGAAGACGTTGACACTTGGAGCTTGGTGAGACCAGTGAAAATGGAATTGGCGAAGTCAATGCGAGAAATAACCAGTGATAGAAGCAGAGTAGTAAGAGCAGAGGGAGAAAGAAAAGGACGAATTGCCCGGATCTGACGGAGGTAGTAGAAAGAGGTTTTGGAGATATGGGAAATGTGGGCTGAAAAGGAAAGGTCAGAATCGAAAAGTACACCAAGATAACGAAAAGTAGGAACAAGAGAGATAGGTGAACCAGAGAAAGAGGGGGCCAAAGTGTCTTAACATCATGGAATAAGATACAAGCATCAATCAGCTGGCAATTCCTGTACTCTCATATAAAACTTTGGGATTATAGACTGGGCTCAAAGATCTTGAGAAACTGGATCTGCGAAGAAAACTTCTCTATGTCGATGATGTAATTTACAAGAATCAGTGTATGCCAAGACTGTACATTCCTAGAGCTGAAGGAGGGCTAGGCCTCATAAGAGATTGATTACACCTACTATCATAGGCCTTCAGGCCAAACTAACATCATTGGATCCAAATAACACTTACCTTGAAACAACTGCATTGGCTCCCACTTGCTAGCCGAATCAAGTACAAAACGCTTCTAATAATACATAAAGCAATCAACAGTAATCCTCCATTGCACCTAAGCACACTGTTCCAAACACCGCAATATACATTAACCGTGCAAGAAGACATGCTACGACAAACACCTTAATCATTCCCCATGCAAGAACAAAATCAACCCAACAAGCATGTGCTTGAGCCTTCAAACTGTAGGCACCTTCAGCCTGGAATGCTCTCCTAGACACAATTTGTACCATCACAGACCTATCCACATTCAGAAAATGCCTGAAAACCCTTCTATTTGCCGAGCACTTTACCTACCACTCCCATGAAACCCATGGTGGAGACAGAGCGCAAGTGAGCCACTGAAGTTGCAATAGCGTGAACATTATGCACTGTGACGTGGCACTCTAAGGTAAGCCTAGCCTGGGCATAAGCAAAAGAGATGCAATCAGCTACCCAGATGGATAAGGTGTGCTTAGAAATGGCTACACCCAGTCTGTTGGGGTCATAAGAAACAAACAGCTGAGTGGAATGGCAATGGGGCTTTATCTGCAGGCGCTCTCTTACAGTGCACAGTATGAAAAGAGGCCTCTGCCCTGGAGGCATGAGGCTGTGGGAAAAAGGTGGGAAATACCACAAATTGGTTTAGGTGGAATGCTGAAACCACTGTAGGGAGAAATTTAGCATGAGTGCGTAGCACTATTTTTGTAGAACCTGGTATAAGACGAGTGTGCTACGAGCGCCTGCAGCTCACTGATTCTGTGTGCTGAAGTAAGCACAATCAAAAAGACAGGTGGACAGCGGCTCAAAGGGTGCACGGAGCAGCTGTCCTAGGACGACATTGAGATCCCACACCACCAGAGGTGGTCAAATAGGGAGACAATTAACCCGCATAAAGCATCCTATAAGTTGATAGGCAGAAAGGGGCTGATCATCAACGTTGTGGTGATATGCTGCAAGAGCACTAAGGTGCACCCTGACAGAGTTAGATTTTAGTCCAGAGTTGGAGAGGTGAAGCAAGAAGGTTAGCACCATCTCTATCAAGCAAGTGAAGGGGTTGAGGGCCTGGTCCACACACCAGACTGAAAATCTGCGCCACTTGAAGGCATATACCCTCCTGGAGGAATCCTTGCAAAATGCCAGGAGAATATTCTTGACATCTATCGGCAGATGGAACTCCGCCAGAGCTACCTGCTCAGCAGCCAAGCCATGAGTGAGAGACAGCAGAGGTTGGGGTGCAGTAGGGTGCCCTCCTCCAGTGAAAGGAGATCTGGGGCACAGCCCAGGTGAATGGACAGTGCCTGAGACAGCTGTAGTAACGAGTACCACCAACGGTTGCCATGACCACCTTGGGGCAATGAGTATCAAGGAGGCCCCGTCCACTTGGACCTTGAAAAGAGTCTTGGCCACCAGGAGAGTTGGTGGGTAAGCATAGAGTAGGCCCTCGCTCCAATCCAAGAGGAAGGCATCAGAAGCCACCTTACTGGGACAGGGCATCCAGGAGCAAAATAATGGCAGCTGGGCATTGAGAGGCGATGCAAAGAGATCCATGGCGGGGGTGCCCCACATCCAAAAGATCCGGCGGATCACCTGGGAGTTGAGAACCCGCTCGTGCGGTTGCAGGACCCTGTTTTGCTTGTCCACTAAGGCATTGTCCTCTCCTGGGAGATACACTTCCCAGAGATGCATCTGGTGGTTCATGGCAAATTGGTCCAGAGCGAAGTGTAAATTACAATGTACTTTGAGGGAAACACTAGGGGCCAAAAGACCTGTCACAGGCAGGTCTTCTTCAGGGATATTGGCCATTGTACTTCACGCTGCACTAGATTAACCTGCCTTATTCAGGTAGATAATTTCCAATGTGATAAAACCACACTGTGAACTTATGCAATCCATTTGGACGATTTACATATTGGGAATTGCTTAAGTACACTGTTCTGATGTTATTAGGTGCCACTTGTGGGCACAGTGACAGAGTCTGCCAGCTATGTGGAGAGGTTGGGGACTCTCCAGAGGCAGACTGGCAATACTCTCTAGGAAGGAGTCAAAAAATAGGCAAAGATTGTACCTGAGCTAGTGTTTGAGGCCTTGGGCTTCTTAGGTTGGTGAGGGCCCTGCTGCTGCTGCTGTTGCTGCTGAGGCTGGTAAGCAGTTGCAGGTGGGTAGGATGAATAATATCTCTTCTTCTTAGCATAGAAAGGTTTCTTTGACAGACCTCTCTTTTTGGAGGGGTCCACAGTTTTCTTTGAAAGGTTTTTGAGGGTGGGATCATCTGTCTCAATCTAAATGGTCTTTTCTCTCCAACCTTTTCCGTACATGGTATATTAGCCAACTTATCCAGGACCCACCGTTCAAGATCCGATACCTGTAACCAAGTCTATCCTACAAACTCCTTTGCAGATTGCTGAAGTTCTGCTGGTTGACTCAACAGCATCAAAAGATACCCTGGTAAGAAATTTGAGGTATTTTAACCCTGTTTGATGCACTCCACTTTATTTATTTATTTATTTAGTAAACATTTATATACCGCTACTTCCAGCGATCAGAAGCGGTTTGATTATAATTTTGGGATTTGTCACAAATCAAGACAGAAACTTTGGGGCATAGATAGAGAGAATAGGGGTAATACACAGCACACATAATAGGGTCTAAATATAGACCTTAATGTACCAACATACATTTACAAAAGAGATTGTCCTTCATCTATTTACATTTTTACATACAGCTACTCACTTCATCTTTTATCTTCTTGGATTTACATCTGGTCGTAGTGACAATTGAACAGATGCGTTTTCAATTTCTTCCTGAAGTCAACTAAGCCTGGAATTGTTCTCAGCTCGTGTGGTAGGCGGTTCCATAAAGTGGGGGCGGAGAAAGAGAACGCTCTGCGGCTGGTACTGACTTTTACATGTCTGATGTCGTTTGGAACTATTAGTGTGTCTGAATTGATGGTTCTCCTGCTTCTGGTGGTTTGTTGCGTGGAGATAAGGGTGGATAGGAATGAGGGGGCTAAGTTGTGTATTAGTTTGAATGTAGTTACCAATGTTTTGTATTGAATCCTGGCAACGACTGGTAGCCAGTGCAGTTCCATCAATACAGGTGTGATATGTTCCGTGACGCTTGATTTCATGATGATCCTGGCCGCTACGTGTTGTGCCAATTGTAATATATTGGTCGTTTTCTTTGGTAGACCCTGTAAGATGGCGTTACAGTAGTCTAGGTGAGGCATGATGAGCGCTTGTGCAACCGACCGGAAATCACATGGATCAAGTATATTCCGCAGGGGTCGTAGTACTCGAAGCTTGTGAAAGATGGCTTTGTTGGTGTTGCTGAGGTGTTTTTCCATCTTTAGTTTGCTATCGATTGTGACTCCTAGATATTTAATTTCATTTTTAGTGTTGTAAGTATTGTTGCACAATGTTATTGTTGGAGGTGGTTCGAAGTCAGGTTTACTGGATATAAACATTACTTCCGTTTTCTTGTGATTAATCGACATATTGTTTTGTTTTAGCCATCCCAACATCTCTCCCATACAGGTTTCAAGCTGAGCGTAATTAGGGTCTGCAGCCTCCAATTGGGTGTACAGCATGATATCGTCCGCGTATATGTGGTAGTTAATGCCATATTTCCTGAATATTTCACTGAGGGGTTGCATGTAAATGTTAAAAAGTAGTGCCGAGAGTGCCGAGCCCTGCGGTATGCCTTGAGTTTGAGTGAAGGCTTCAGCTCTTTCTCCGTTGAATTGGACCTGCGGCTTTCTGTCCGTTATGTAGGAGGAGAACCATTTCAAGGCTGTTCCTAAGATTCCAATTGATGCCAGCTTGTTAAGGAGGGTTAGATGATGGACAGTGTCAAAAGCAGCAGAGATGTCGATGAAAATGAGGATAAACATTTTCTTTCTGTCTTCCAGGCCCTTGAGGAGGTTGTTAAGCAGTGCCAAAAGCAGGGTTTCGACCCCATGATTCCACTTATCCTCAGGAAGCATGGGGGCAAATGTCTCTAAGTCCCAGGTGACATCTTTGAGGAACATGCCCTTGTATAGCATGTAGGAAGAAATCGTAGAGGTAAGCATGGGTGCTTGAAAACATTGACACTCAATGGCATCAACTGTCCTCGATTCTCTGCTGGAGGCAAGGATGAGTGATTCTTTGAACTCTTTATTCAGTCTTGGGCAAGCCACTTAACCCTCCATAGCCCATGTTCCCTGTAAAATAGTTATCTCCAAGTTATAATGCCCTGTTCAATGTAATTTCAGTTTGTTCAATGTAAACCGCACTGATGCAGAATAGCGCGGTATATAAGAGAATAAAAATAAATAAATAAATAAATTGAAAGTAACACTAAGCAACTGGGTCGTCCATTGCTTCTGCTCCTTGTGTACTCTATTGATTCCTGCAGGAGCCCTGCTCTCCTGTGTGCTACTCTGGTACTCGGTACATGGTAAATAGTTTTTTTGCTGATAGGCGGAGCAGTGGGTGGATCATGAGATCTTATAAGATTCAATGCACCAATAAAGTAGCCGCTTCTTTGGGTGTGGGAGGGTATTGGAATATCTCCAATTCCTCTGCTCTTGGTTCCTTCTCCAGGAGCGACTGTGATGTCCAGTGCACAGCCATATCCAGGATGAAGTCTTGGAAAGACAGGTCTTCTGGAGGAGATCTGCGCCACTCCTGAGGAGGGTACGGTACTGAAGGAATGACTGGAATTTCTTGCCATCAACAGAATAAGTGGTGGAATCGGATTCCGACAAGAAATCAAAGTATTGACTGTCTTTTGGTTGACCTCGATACTGCACCAATGTCAAGTGTCGATGTTGATACTGATGCTCAGAGACATCGGCATTGGGAGGGTTTGCAGTGGTAACCTGTTGAGTACTGATGGTATCAATCGGTTCCAATGGAGGCATTGGTCTTGAGACATCCCCCGCTACAGCGTCAAGGGCCGGCATCAGAACCAATACAGTCTGCTGTAGGCAGGGTGCCAAAGTCTGCACATCTGGAGCTGCCAAACCTATCGGTACTGAAGCTGCCAGAAACGCAGCCAACTCCTCTCGATAGCCAATATAGCGTAGTTACTCACCTCTAACAGCTGTTCTCCAGGGACAGCAGGAATCAATCCCGCTTATGAGTGACATCAGCACCAATGGAGCCCGCGCGGAGCAATTCCCCAGCTTTCAAAGAAAGCCTTTCGGATTGCTGCCCCCGCATGTGTGGTCCTCTTCCCGCCCAAGGGTGCCATCTTGCTCAGTCAGGTCCCTTAGCTCGAGCCCTATCAAGCAGATGGCAAGGGAAGGATAAAAATCCAGCAACTCATCAAGGGAGGTAGGAGGGTAGTGAGGACTGATTCCTGCTGTCCCTGGAGAACACCTGTTACAGGTGAGTAACTACGTTTTCTCAGGAACAAGCAGGAAGTCAGTCCTCACTTATGAGACTCCCCAGCTACAGGCTACCGAGCCTGTACCATAAAAACGCCTCTGCGAGGTCATGAGCAGAAGCCGATGCCGAAGGAGCCAGAGTCCTCGGGTCCCAGGGGCAAAACCCTCGGTAGCCGTCGAGAAGGGTAGGAGGACAGGAGTTGCTTATACCCCAAACAAATTAAGGAGTACAGTCTGGCCAAAGCTGCTGTCCCAGCGGAACTCCCTCTCCAGGCAGTAGTGCGAGGCGAAAATGTTCACCGAAGCCCAGATCGCAGCCCGGCAGATGTCCGTCAGAGGCACTGAGTGCAACGAAACCATCGAAGCTGCCTTGGCTCAGACGCTGTGTGCGGTGTCCCACTGATCCAGCGGGGTGCCCGCATTCATGTGAGCAAAGGCAATGCAGTCCACCACCCAAATGGAGAGGGTGCACTTTGTGACTGCCTGCCCCAGGCGATTGGTATCGTAGGTCATAGGATTGGGACCGTAGGTCATGAAAAGCCGGCCAGACTTGCAATACTTCATGAATGGAGTGGAATGGGTAAACGTAGATCGATTGTTTACATTATCAGAATATAGAAAGAGTAGCGGACATGCAATGAAGCCACAGGGTAAACTAAGACAAATAAGAAAAAATAGTTTTTCACTCAACGTGTAACACTGGTCAACATTGAAATCGTTACTGACTTTAAAAGGCCCTAATCTGTAGTATCTTGGTGAGCTGAACATGAATATAACATTAAAAAAATTGTATTGGCTCTCGTTTTGAAGATATTGCATGTAGTTCATTTTTGACGTTTCACCGTGTAAATTTATCCAGCAGGACATCAACAACATCCCAAATAAACCTTGAATGATGTAATATTGCATCACATTGCATAATACCAGCATGCACACATCATCCAGAGTTGATTGCATCATTTTCTGATGCAATGCAATACTACTGCCAGACGGCTGCTGAAACCATCTGACGTCAGCAATGTACTATACGCAGTCGGAAAGGAAAGTAATCTGGTATTCTGTTCCGATATTGAAAGCCTCATGAATGCCTTAAAAATCACTCATGACCCACAAGACTGGAGACTATTTATAGACTCTTAGAAACTGAATCTGAAGGCTGTGTTTATGAACAATGGAAACCGTCTTCCATCTATTCCAGTAGCGCATGCCGTCCACATGAAAGAGACATACGATAACTTAAAGCATCTACTGACTTCCATTAACTATAACAAGCACAGCTAGCACCTCTGTGGTGACTTGAAGGTAGTTGCCCTTTTAATGGGATTGCAGCAGGGATATATAAAATACCTGTGTTTCTTATGTGAGTGGGATAGCTGAGCAAGGGATTGGCACTTCTTGCGGAAGGAATGGAATCACAGACAAAATGTAACAGTTGGAGAGAAGAATATCCAGCACCCAGCTCTAGTTGAGGCTCACAAAATCCTGCTACCACCCCTTCACATCAAACTAGGTTTGATGAAAAACTTCATGAAAGCCATGGACCGCACTTCGCCAGCTTTCCGATACCTGCATGAAAAATTCCCTCGACTCAGCGAATGAAAGATTAAAGAGGGCGTTTTTGTGGGTCCTCAGATTCGAGAGCTCTTCAAAGATGACCGGTTCAACAACTTGCTGCAGGGTGATGCGAAACAAGCATGGAATGCTTTTCGCCTAGTGTCAACAAACTTTCTCGGGAATGTTAGGGCAGAAAACTACAAGGAACTAGTAGAAGACATGCTGATGCAGTATCAGAAACTTGGCTGCAATATGTCTCTAAAGATCCATTTCCTTGATTCCCATCTCGATTTCTTTCCTGACAACTGTGGTATGGTTAGTGATGAACAGGGCTAACGTTTTCACCAGGATCTCTCAACGATGGAGCAAAGATACCAGGGAAAATGGTCCACTACAATTCTGGCTGACTACTGCTGGACACTCCCCAGAGAAGCTCCCGAACAGCTGTACAAGAGAGAGGCGAAAAAAATCTAAGAAGTAGTCTATGACTTGTTTTTTTTTACAGGTATTAACCAAAGGCCTATTATATTTACTATTGACATGCATTTTGTGATGTAAACATTAATTCTTGTAGATTACAAAAACACTAGAGCCAACTTTGCAATTTCACTGCCATATTCATTTTCAGCATATAAAAATTGATAAGAAATTACTTATTTCAGTAACATGACTTTTGTAAAAATTTGTTGACCAGTGATAATCAAACTCTGGAATTTGTTACTGGAGGATGTAGCAAAGGCTGTTAGTGTAGCTGGGTTCAAAAAAGGTTTGGACAAGTTCCTGGAGGAAAGGTCCATAAACCATTATTAAAAAGGGACCAGGATATCAATGCTTGACTCAATACAAAAATTGTGGAACCTGTGTCTTTTGGGGAAACTGCTAGGTATGTATGACCTAGATAGGCCACTTTTGGAAACAGGATACTGGGCTTGATGGACCTTGGTCTGACCCAGTATGGCATATCTTATGTTCTTATGTACACTGCAGATAGAAGGCAAGAGCCCTCTTGCAGTCGAGTGTATGCAAAACCGTCGACGCCTGGTCGGCATGGGGTCTCGGGAAGAATGTCAGTAAGACTATCTCCTGATTGAGATGAAAATCCAAAACAACCTTCGGCAGGAACTTGGGGGGGGGGGGGGGTACAGAGGAACACCCTGTTCCTATAGAACATGGTGTAAGGGGCTTCAGCCATGAGAGCCTGGAGTTCACTGACTCGGCGGACCGAAGTCAAAGCCACCAGGAAGACCAGTTTCCAGGACAGGTGCCGAAGAGAGCACATCGCCATCAGCTCAAAGAGTAAACGAGTCAGCTGTATGAGCACTACACGTTCAGATCCCATTCTGCCGGAGGAGGCCAGATGGGAGGTTTGGACAACAAGAGACCCCGCATGAAGCGGGAGACCAAGGGTTGCTCCGAGAGGGGTTTGCCCTATATGGGGAAGTGATGCGCTGAGATGGCGTTCAGTTGTACCCTGACAGAGTTAGACTTCAGCCCCTACTTCGAGAGATGGAGAAGGTACTGCAGGACCCATCGAGTAGGACACGAGAAAGGGTCGATCTGGAGCTCAGAGCATCAGACCGAGAAGCGTTGCCACTTGAAGGTGTAAGCTCGCCTCGTAGAGTCCTTTCTTGATGCAAGGAGGACCTCCTCGAACTCCTCCGGGAGGTCTGGTGTGGCTAGGGTGACCTGTTCAGCCTCCAGGCTGCGAGAGACAACGAGGCCAGGTTCGGGTGTAGCACGCGCCCCTCCCCCTACCCTTGCATCAGCAGGTCTGGGGCACAGCCCAGGGGAATCGAAGGCTCGGACGCGAGCCGAAGCAGGAGTGGGAACCACGGTTGCCGAGGCCACGAGGGAGCGATGAGTATCATTGACGCTCGTTCCCGCTGAGCATTGTGGAGGGTCCTCGCAATGAGAGGAGTGGGAGGGAACGCGTAGAGAAGCCCCAGCTCAAGAGGAACGCATCACGCCCCTCCCTGCTCGGGTGCAGGACTAGGCCGCAAAACCAGGGGAGCTGAGTGTGCGCCGGGCTGGCAAACAGGTCCATGGTTGGGGTCCCCCACTGATGGAACAGCCAGCTGGTCACCTCCGGGTCCAGCTGCCATTCGTGAGGGCGAAGGATTCTGCTGAGTTTGTCCGTGAGGATTTTTTTTTTTTTTTTTAAGTATACATTTGTATACCGCTACTTCCAGTGATCAGCAGCGTTTTTTGATTACAGATTGGAAATTGTCAAATCATGACAGGAAATTTTTGAGGTATAAACACATTGATTAGACAGGAAAGCACAGCACACAGAGAACATGGGCTATGGAGGGTTAAGTGGCTTGCCCAAGACCACAAGGAGCACCTGTGGGACTAGAAACCCCAGTCCTTCCGGCCCAAGGTTGCTGTCCTCTAGTGGGATTTGAACCCCCGACCTTCCGGCCTGAAGTACCTTGACCCAACCACTAGGCTACTGTTCTCGTGGCCCGGGAGGTAGACCGCTCGTAGGGTCATCCCTCGATGGAAGGTGAAGGAGCAGAGAAGGACCGCTTCCCGGCAGAGGAAGTGTGATCCCATGCCCTCTTCCTTGTTGATGGAGAACATCGCTACTCGATTGTTGGTCTGCACGAGTACAGACTTTCCCTGGAGATGGTCCTCGAAGGTCCTCAGGGCCCATCGGACTGCCCGAAGCTCGAGCAACTTCATCTGCTCTTGAGACTCTTCGGGTGACCATTGTCGCTGCATGCACAGTGCACCGCAGTGGGCTCCCCATCCCAACGGGGAAGTGTCAGTTGTCAGCACTAGGTCGTGCGGCGGGGCTTGAAAGGGCAGTCCCCAAAGGTAGCGGGGGTCCTGTCACCAGTCTAAGGCCCTGCGAAGGTTGAGGGAGACCTGAATGGGGTCCCTGAGGTGACTGGAGGCCAGGCTCCACTGAGTGCCGAGGCACCACTGGGCCATACAAATGTGCATGCGGGCATGTGTGACCACATGGATGGTGAAGGCCATATGCCACAGGAGATGCAACAGATTCAGCGGCGTGACCCGAGTGTTGCTCTGGACCTGGGCCACCAATGCTCAGAGGCGAGCTGCAAGGTCTGCCGGCAGAAAAGCGATCGCCCACTGAGTGTTGAGGCATGCGCAGATAAACTCCAAGACCTGTGCTGGCTCGAGGTGGGACTTGGGATAGTTGACCAAGAATCCCAGACGCTCGAGGAGGATTGTGCGTGATGATGCAAGGCGGGCTTCCCCGGCCAAGGGCCCCATGATGAGCCCGTCAACGAGGTAAGGGAAGACCGGTATGCCCTGCCATCTGAGGTAGGCGGCAGCTGCGGAGAGGCACTCTGTGAAGATTCGCGGAGCAGATGCGAGTCCGAACGGGAGCACCCTGTATTGGTAATGCTCCCCTTGCACCCTGAAGCGCAGGAACTACCTGTGCTGAGGTGAATCAGAATGTGGGCATAAGCGTCCCTGAGATCTAAGGAGCATAGCCAGTTGTCCTACTGGAGGAAGGGCAGCAGGATGCCAAGAGATAGCATTTTGAACTTCTCCTGCACCAGAAACTTGTTTAGTTTTTGGAGGTCAAGAATGGGCTGCAGGCCCCCTGTCTTCTTCGGGACGAGGAAGTACCAGGAATAGAAGCCCCGATCTCGGAGGTGCGTTGGTACCCTCTCAACCGCCCGCCTGGCGAGGAGGTTGTCTAACTCCCGCTGTAGGAAGGACTGGTGCGCGGGGAGTCAAGAAGGCTCCGCTGGGGAGAAGGGAGGGGGAAGCCTGTCCAAAACAGAGACGGTAGCCATCCTGGACTACTCGGAGGACCCACATGTCCGACATGATGGACGCCCAGTGAGGGGCAAAGGAAGACAAGCGCCCTCCCACTGGCTGCGGCACTGCCAGGGGGTGAAAGGCTATGCTGCTGGCGTCAAAACCCCTAGGCATGCTGAGGTGGAACTGGGGTTTGGGCCTTGGGCCCTTTTGGTTTGCGATGACCATGTGGCCCAGGCTTTCCCTCCATCGCGGTGGTCAGCGCGGGAGTGGGTGGGTAGCCTCGGTAGGGTAGGCCCTTCTGCAGAAAGAATGGCTTCTTGATTTGCTGTTTCTTTCGAGGAAGAGGAGGTTCTTGCACGAGAGGCAGGTAGGGGTGACAAACTCAGTCTCAAGCACGGGACTTATCCTCCATCGGTTTACCAAAGAGTTGTTCACCAAGGCAGGGTACGTCCAGGAGCTTTTCCTGGACCCACTACTCCAAGTCAGAGGACTGGAGCCATGCCTGGCCCCAATGCCAGCAGTCGCAACTCGAGCCGACGGACTCAAATCCATCGTAGGCAGCGCAGGAGAGGTATTTTGAGCACTCCACAACGGACTTGAGGAGGGTCGGGAACCTGTTGAGGGGTTCGCTCGTGAGACCCACGGAGAAGCCCCCATGTTCCTTAGCTAGGTCACATAAAAACATGCCCGTGTACAATTGGTATGCCTGAATACGGCATGAGAGCATGGACCTTTCGTAGGCCTTGCAATCTAGGGCATCGAGGGCTCTTGACTACCTGCCCGGTGAAACCGAAGAATGTGACTTAGGGCTCTTTTAAGAACATAAGAACATAAGATATGCCATACTGGGTCAGACCAAGGTCCATCAAGCCCAGTATTCTGTTTCCAACAGTGGCCAATCTAGGTCATACATACTGTCACACCGCCCCCTTGGTGGTAGTGGCGGAACCCAACAGAAAGGGGGTGGACATGGAAGAAGAGTTTGTTTGTGGAGGAGCTTAGTTCAAATGCAGGGCCCAGGTTCTTATAGGCCTGGTAGCCTTCTGGTTAACTAAGAGCTCCCTAGAAAATAACAGTCCGAGGGTAGGGAAATTATAAGGCTTTTATTTCCCACGTTGCAAATAGGTTCCTAAGCTCAGAATACAACAGCACACACAAAAGAAATGTCCTTGCTCCAGGTTAAAGGAAAAACATGAACTGAAAAATCTGTTAACTTCACAGTACTGTCAAAAACGGAATACAGCATCAAACTTTACATACAGGCCACAGCTATTCCTCTGCTAGGGCTCAATCCTCTTGGTCAGGCAATAGCTACATTCCATCGGAATATCCGAGGGATCCTCCGGGAATTCCACCTGCATGGGCTCGCAGTCCGGAATGTCTGAGGACTCTCTTTCAGGCCTTCTGTGTAACGCTTGTATGATGCGCCAATGGTCAGCATTAAAAGGTAAGTCCTTGCATTGTATACTTTTATAACAGGAACAGTCTCTCCTGCACCCTGTTTCTTCTCTAGCAAGTTTCCTGTTTAATGCAGGTTTGTATCTTGTCTCATGAGTGCCTCTAGAAGGACAGCATTCTCTAGTGCCCTGCTCCTTCTGTATCACATCATTCCTAAAATCATAGTTATTAAAATGGCAATTACCTTTTCTTCTAAGGTTCTCAGATTGAGGTGAGGGCTGAGGCCTGCTCCTACTGGGTCTTGGTTTCTCAGCTGTCCAGGTAGGCCTTTGGTTCTCAGGTCTGCCTGCTGCTGGGGTTAGGCCTTGTTTGTGCCACAGCTCCTTTCTCCCAGGGTTTTGAAAGTTACCCTTCACAATTCTCCTTTCACCTCCTTGTTTGCTATTCCTTGTTGCACCTTTCAACAGTGGCTGGCCCTTGTTACTCTCAGGCCTTGGACTTTCTGGTATAGTCCTCCTCCTTTCAGGGTCAGCTTCCTTATGGTATCTTTCCTTCCTGGAAAGTGTATCTTTTCCTCTTTTAAACCATTTACAGCAAGTTTCTTCACCTGGCTCTGCTGAGTCTGCTAGGCCGTTTCCCTCGGTCAGGACTCCTATTCCTGGATCCTCCGAATATCCATGCAAAGCTGGAACTGGAACTCCTTGCACCACTCCTTGCCAGTCTCCTTGCCAATCTGCTTGCGAATCTCCTTGCGACTCTCTTTGGCACTCTCTTTGCCACTCTGCGTACCGGTCTGTTTGCCCTTCTCTTTGCCACTCTGTGCACCGCTCTGACTTCCTCCAGTCATCTGAGCTTTTAAAAGGAATTCTTCCCTTTCTACATTGGGTGTTGGCTGGTATTGCATCATTGGCTCTAGGGCGTGGTTCCTCAGTCCTCCAGAGGTCTCTCTGGCTCCCCCTATATGGCTCCTCGTGATGCTGCAGCCGGTGTTTACCTCTTTTTTCTGGGTTTAAAACCTTTTCTTCTGCCTGCAGCTGGTCTGCAGTGCCACATATCCCCCCTCTTAAAATATGACGGGCTGGTGAAGCCTCTTCCACACAGCACGGAATACGCGACATTGCGTCCGCATTAAAGTGTAGTTTCCCAGCTCAATGTTCTATTCTGAAATCATAAGGCTGTAAAGCCATATACCATCTGGTCAATCTATTATTTTTGTTCTTCATGGTATGCAACCATTTCAGAGGGGCATGGTCGGTTATGAGGACAAATTTTCGCCCCATTAGATAGAACTTTAATGCCTCTATGGCCCACTTGATAGCGAGACATTCTCTCTCAATCGTAGCGTACTTTCGTTCCGCCAACGATAGCTTTCTGCTCAGGAACAGAATAGGATGCTCTGCCCCATCCTGTATCTGGGACAACACGGCGCCGAGGCCCATCTCCGACGCATCCGTTTGCAACAGGAAGGTCTGATGGAAGTCCACCCCGCGTAGCACGGGTGCTTGGCATAGCTTTCCCTTCAAACGCTGGAAAGCTGTCTCCGCCGTCGGTGTCTACTTTATCAAATTTGGGGCATTTTTCCTCAGCATCTCAGTAAAAATATGGCTTTCCTCTGCAAAATGTGGTATAAAGCGTCGATAATAGCCGATAAGGCCAAGGAAGCTCCGTAACTGCTTCTTATGTTGTGGGACAGGGAAGTTCCTGACGCTTTCTACTTTATCTTGTAGAGGACGTAGTGTTCCACGGCCCACGAGGTGACCCAAGTATTTAACTTCCTTCGCTGCAAAGGTACACTTTTTCGGGTTCAACGTAAGGCCCGCTTTTCTCATAGCACCTAGTATAATGCCCACTTGGTGTAGGTGGTCCTTCCAAGTGGAACTGTGGATTACCACGTCATCCATGTAGGCCGTGGCGAACGCTTGGTAGGGTCGTAGAATGATGTCCATTAAGCGCTGGCATGTGGCCGCTGCCCCATGCAGACCAAACGGCATTCTACGAAATTGGAAGAGACCTGAGGGCATACTGAAGGCAGTCTTGGGCTTGGCATCCCGCGTCAAAGGGACCTGCCAATACCCCTTCGTCATATCTAATGTCGTCAGAAATTTTGCTTGGCCGAGCCGGTCGAGCAACTCCTCAATTCGAGGCATGGGGTAAGCATCGAAGGTAGATACGGCATTCAGTTGGCGAAAGTCAACACAGAAACGTAGAGACCCGTCTGGTTTTGGCACCAGTACCACTGGGCTACACCACGGACTGTGCGACTCCTCGATGACCCCTAATTGCAGCATTTCTTCCACTTGCTTGATAATTTCTTGCCTCTTAGCCTCCGGCAGGCGATAAGGACGTTGCCGGATAATTTTTCCCGGCGGCGTTAGAATTTCATGAGCCACTAGTGACGTTTCTCCGGGTATCGGAGTGAGGACGTCTGTATACTCCTCCAATAATTGACTTAATTCTTTTCGTTGGCTTACGGAGAGTTCTTCGCCCATCTTGGGTATGGAGCCTTCCTTACAATCCTCTATTTGAGGGCCAAGATCCGCTTCTGGGGGGTCGTTTCCTATGGCCATGAAGCCTTCCATCTCTCCTGTCCCGGTAGAGCCGAAACCATCCGTTCCTCGGCTGGTGGGAGCTAGCATGGCGACTTCTTCCAAGCTGGGGAAACCCACTCGCTCACAAATTAGTTGAGGTATTCTGTCCCCCACTTGGACTTTAAAATCTTCATCCGAAAAGTTGCAAAGGAGTACTTTCAAGATGCCCCTGTAATCAGGGTCCACGACTCCTGCAGCCACATCCAGGCTGTGTTTCGCAGCCAGTCCTGATCGTGGAGCTATTCTCCCTTAACACCCTGGAGGTAGTTCTACTTGTAAGTCTGTACTGACTAACTTGCGTCCTTGGCATGGGATGACCTGGCTTTCAGCGCTGTAAAGGTCGTAGCTGGCGGCTTGTGCTGAAGCTCTTTGCGGACACCGGGCTTTGAAAGTTACCCTTCACAATTCTCCTTTCACCTCCTTGTTTGCTATTCCTTGTTGCACCTTTCAACAGTGGCTGGCCCTTGTTACTCTCAGGCCTTGGACTTTCTGGTATAGTCCTCCTCCTTTCAGGGTCAGCTTCCTTATGGTATCTTTCCTTCCTGGAAAGTGTATCTTTTCCTCTTTTAAACCATTTACAGCAAGTTTCTTCACCTGGCTCTGCTGAGTCTGCTAGGCTGTTTCCCTCGGTCAGGACTCCTATTCCTGGATCCTCCGAATATCCATGCAAAGCTGGAACTGGAACTCCTTGCACCACTCCTTGCCAGTCTCCTTGGCAGTCTCCTTGCCAATCTGCTTGTGAATCTCCTTGCGACTCTTTGGCACTCTCTTTGCCACTCTGCGTACCGGTCTGTTTGCCCTTCTCTTTGCCACTCTGTGCACCGGTCTGTTTGCCCTTCTCTTTGCCACTCTGTGCACCGCTCTGACTTCCTCCAGTCATCTGAGCTTTTAAAAGGAATTCTTCCCTTTCTACATTGGGTGTTGGCTGGTATTGCATCATTGGCTCTAGGGCGTGGTTCCTCAGTCCTCCAGAGGTCTCTCTGGCTCCCCCTATATGGCTCCTCGTGATGCTGCAGCCGGTGTTTACCTCTTTTTTCTGGGTTTAAAACCTTTTCTTCTGCCTGCAGCTGGTCTGCAGTGCCACAGTACCTAGCAGTTTCCCCAAGGGACACAGGTTCAACAATGCTTGTATTGGTTCAAGCATTGATATCCTGGGTCCCTTCTTAATAATGGTTTATGGACCTTTCCTCCAGGAACTTGTCCAAACCTTTTTTAAACCCAGCTACACTAACAGCCTTTACTACATCCTCCGGTAACAAATTGCAGAGTTTGATTACACGTTGAGTGAAAAAATATTTTTTTATTAGTCTTAAATAGTTTACCCTGTAGCTTCATTGAATGTCCCCTAGTCTTTCTATATTCTGATAAGGTAAACAATCAATCTACGTTTACCCGCTGCACTCCGTTCATTAATTTATAGACTTCTATCATATCTCCCCTCAGCCGTCTCTTTTCCAGGTTAAAGAACCCTAACCTTTTTAGCCTTTCTTCATAGGAGTATCCTTCCATCCCCTTTACCATTTTGGTGGCTCTTCTCTGAACCTTTTCTAAAATCGCTATATCCTTTTTAAGATACGGCGACCAGAATTGCACACAATATTCAAGGTGCGGTCTCACCATGGAACGATATAGAGGCATTATAATATCTTTTGTTTTAATTTTCCATTCCTTTCCTTATCATACCTAGCATTCTATTTGCTCTCTTGGCCGCTGCTGCACACTGGGCCGAGGGTTTTAACATGGTATCCACAATGACACCTAAATCTTTTTCCTGGGTGGTAGTTCCTAATGTGGAACCTTGCATCGTGTAACCATAGTTTGGGTTGTTCTTCCCTAGGTGCATAACCTTGCACTTGTCCACATTAAATTTCATCTGCCATTTTGATGCCCAGTCTTCCAGTTTATCAAGATCCTCTTGCAATTTTCCACAATCCTCTTGGGTTTTAACAACTTTAAATAGTTTTGTGTCATCTGCAAATTTGATAACCTCACTCGTTATTCCACTTTCCAGGTCATTTATGAATATGTCAAAAAGCAGCGGACCCAGCACAGATCCCTGGGGTACACCACTATTCACCTTTCTATTGTATTCTTTTGTTTTCGCACTGCCGACTCCACCATCATGGAGGTGTGGGGGAGTTGGGTTTTCCTGAATCCAGGGCCACGCTGGACCCTGTACATCGCATCGAGGCTTTTACTCACGATGGGGGCCGATGCAGGTGTCTCCCACATGCGGAGTAGCAGCCTGGACAAAATGGGAGGAACCGGGACAGCAAAATATTCCCGAGGAGGGGACTCATACTGCAAGATATTGAGCTCTTCAGCTCGAAGTTCCTCCTCCGCCTGGATAGCCAGGTTGAGAGCCTGTACCATATCCTGGACAAACACCGAGAAGGTGGTGTCCACGGGTAGCGAGCGCCGCTGAAAGGTGGGCAGGGACGGGTCCAACGGGAGGTCCCGATGGGTACGGGTCTCAGGGGAAGTATCCCCATCCAACTCCCAGCCCTAAATTTCGGAAGAGGAGTTTGATTCTGGCTGATCACCTTGCCCGGAGGCCGAGGCCCATTTGGAGCTGGAGGCCCTGGAGGATCTTGCCCCCGAGGAACAGGAAGGCGAGCAAGACAGATGCTGAGGAAACTCATGAGGCCCATGGCTCTCAGAGGATTCCAGGGAGGATTTTGGTGTCCCTCTCAAGGGTACCTCGGTCTGTAGGCGCAGAGGGACAGGAGCGCCTGCTGGGAAGCTATGAACGCAGAAACGCTATGTTCTTGTGCCAGCATACGGGACTCCCACGTGGGCGTGGGGCCCTGCGACGCCGACACCGGGGTCACCGGGTCGGGCGTTGAGGAGGAGAGGGCGTCCTCGCCGGGACAACCCTCTGGAGATCTGCCACCATTGCCCGGGGCCTCCGAATCTGTTCGAGGTACCTTACAAGGCCACTCCTTGTCTGACTCTCAGGAATGCAGAGGGGGGCTAAGTGACCGAGTGCATAAGCGCTCGCGTTTGTCGGGATCCACCAACAGCGACTTCGAGGTCGTCTTCTTCTTCTTACGCTGCTCCACTTCAGGGGACCCCTGGTCAGAGTGCCATCTTGAGTGTGGAGCCGAGGTGGGGGACCCCACCGGTAGAGAGGCAACTGAGGGTGCCACTGGGGATTCCGAGGCAGCCTTTTGGAGAATGTCCTCGTACCTCTGCTTACGGCTGAGCAGGGCTTTGGAGGACATTTTCTTACAAAGCGTACAGAGCTCTGGATCAGGGTCGGCTCCGAGACACCACAGACAACCGTCATGGGTGTCTGTAAGTTCTTGGAGCATCTATCGCATTTTTTGAAACCGGTGGCCATCGGGGCAGAAAGGGCCCCCGCGAGCTCGAAGAGCCACGCAGCCAGCGGTTAGAAGAAAAAAAGGGTGCGAAGCCCGTCAACAAAAAATTTAGGGAAAAAATGTCCCCTTTGCTCAAAAGAGATAGGAGCAAGGGGGAGGATGGGTAGAGGACCGGTGTAACCGGAAAACAGTAGGCCAGAGGCCGAAAAACGAAACACTTTTTCCAAGGGACGAGGACGTGCATCCGAAGGGCTCTGCAGAAAAAGGGAGACTGAGCAAGATGGCACCCTTGGGCGGGAAGAGGATCACGCATGAGTGGCAGCAATCCCAAAGGCTTTCTTTGAAAGCTGGGGAATTGCTCCGCACGGGCTCCATCGGTGCCAATGTCACCCATAAGTGAAGACTGACTTCCTGCTTGTTCCTGGAGAAGTGCTGGTCCAGGGAGATGGTTGATGTTGGGGTGGAGCTTCCTACGGAGCTTAAGCCACTGTCCCAGAACATGGAACCGGTAGCTCTACAGAGGTTGATTTCTCAGGAGCATCTTGGAGTCCCTCTTGTGCTTTAAAGGACAGGTCCTCCCGCCGGGGCTGCTTAGCTGGCCGGTCTGCATCTGAAGCACCTTTTGGTGAGTCTTGGTGTCTATGCTGGGACTTTCCTCTAGTTTCAGGATCGGACTTCAATGCCAAAACCTTGGTAGACTTACTGTTAGGTTTGGACTTGGAAAGTGGATCAACAGCCATTTCAACCTGCATCTTATGATCAGAAAACATTGGTGTTGAAAGAAGACGAAGCAGCATTTAAAGCCTTATCAAAGAACACTGATGGCATGCCCAATGAAGTATTATAGCAATTGGATGCAGCTGTTACCATACTTACAAGGCTCTGCTAAGAAATTTGGAAGACAAATTCATGGCCAACTGACTAGAAAACATCTGTTTTTATACCTATACTAAAGAAAGGTGATCCGACTGACTATAGAAATTATCGTACAATTGTTTTGATTTCACATGCCAGCAAGATTCTACTCAAGATTATTCAGCAGAGACTACAACCATACCTGGAACGAGAGCTTCCAGAAGTGCAAGCAGGGTTCAGGAAAGGGCGCGGAACGAGAGATATCATCATGGATGTAAGATGGATTCTTGAAAAGACAAAAGAATACCTAAAGGATATTTAGATGTGTTTTATTGACTACAGCAAGGCTTCTGACTGTGTAAACCATGAGAAACTCTGGGCCACATTAAGAAGTATGGGTATACCAGAACACCTGATAGTTCTCTTGCACAACATTTATATTGATCAGGAAGCAACAGTTCGAACGGAACAAGGAAAAACTGAATAGTTTAAAATTAGCAAAGGTATACAACAAGGCTGCAATACTTTCCCCCAACATGTTTAATTTATATGCAGAACAAATCAGAGAAGCAGGACTGTATGACAACCGGGGTGTGAAGATTGGTGGGAGACTCATCAACAACCTTCGTAATGCTGATACCACCACATTCCTGCTGAAAGTGAAGATGAACTGAAACATTTGATTCTCAAGATCAAGGAACATAGTCTTAAAATGGGTATGCATCTTAATGTAAAGACAAAGATCCTGACAAAGCGTAGTTACTCACCTGTAACAGGTGTTCTCCAGGAGCAGCAGGAATCAGTCCTCACTTATGGGTGACGTCGGCGCCGACGGAGCCCTCGCGGAGCAATTTTCCCCAGCGTTCAAAGAAAGCCTTTGGGAATTGCAGCGCGCATGCGCGGTCCCCTTCCCGCCCAAGGGTGCCATCTTAGCAAGTCAGATGACATAGCTAAAAAAGATAGCATAAAAATTTGCAAAAAACTAAAGCAGATGATTGCAACTCCACGGGGAGGAGGGAGGGTTGTGAGGACTGATTCCTGCTGCTCCTGGAGAACACCTGTTACAGGTGAGTAACTACGCTTTCTCCAGGACCAAGCAGGAAGTCAGTCCTCACTTATGGGACTCCCAAGCTCAAGGCTACCGGAGACCCTAAGCACAAAAATGAGCTCCCTCTAGCTCAGCAGCACAGAAGGAAAGAATCTTCGCTGAATTATTACCCACCGGTAGCCCACATCCGGGATGGAGGGTAGGAGTTGCTCAGACCTCGAAGAGATTACGGAGGACTGCCTGTCCGAAAGCACTGTCCCTGCGGGACTCCCTCTCGAGACAGTAATGGACCGCAAAAGTCTGGCTCGAAGACCAAGTAGCGGCCCGGCAGATGTCTGCCAGCGGAACAGAGCGGAGGTAAGCCACTGACGTAGCCTTTGCCCGAACGCAATGAGCCGTGACTCGACCTTCCAAGGAGAGTCCTGCTGCCCCATAAGCCCAAGAGATACAGTCCGCAACCCAGATGGACAGAGTACGCTTGGAGACCGGGAGCCCCAATTTATTGGGGTCAAAAGACACAAAAAGCTGAGCAGCTTTACGGTGCTCCCGCGTACGGTCAAGGTAGAAGTTCAAAGCCCTTCTACAGTCCAGGGTATGGAGGACCGTTTCAGCTCGGCTGGAGTGTGGTCTGGGAAAGAAGGTTGGAAGTACCACCTCCTGATTGATGTGAAAAGGGGAGACCACTTTTGGAAGAAATTTTGGGTGAGTCCGTAGGACTACCCTATTTTTGTAGAACCGAGTGTAAGGGGGATCAGACACGAGGGCCTGCAATTCACTTACGCGTCTAGCGGAAGTGAGGGCTATCAAGAACAGTGTTTTCCAAGAAAGAAAACGGAGAGAACAGGTAGCCATAGGTTCAAAAGGCGGACAGGTGATCCGCTGTAAAACCACATTCAGGTCCCAGTCAGGCGCTGGCGGGCGCAGAGGTGGTTTAAGTAGAAGGAGACCTCGGAGAAACCTCGCTACGAGAGGGTCGTTGGAGAGAGGTCTGCCGTCCACCGGCACATGATGTGCTGAAAGAGCACTGAGGTGAACTTTGACGGAGTTGGACTTAAGTCCCAGATTAGAGAGGTATAGCAAGTACTGCAAGACCACAGACACCGGGCAGGAGAAGGGATCCTGAGACTGTCGGGTACACCAAACGGAAAAACGATGCCATTTTAGGGCGTAGCATTTGCGGGTAGAAGGTCGTCGCGAAGCTAGGACGACCTCCTCCACCTCTGCCGGCAGGAGAAGGGGAGCAAGGACTACCCTCTCAGCAGCCAGGCCATTAGGTTGAGAGACCTGAGGTTGGGGTGTAGCAGAGACCCCTGATCCTGAGTGAGGAGATCCGGTTGTAACCCCAGAGGGAATGGATCCTCCACCGCTAATTGCAGCAGGAGCGGAAACCACGGCTGTCTGGGCCAGCGAGGGGCCACCAGGATCAGGAAGGCTTTGTCTCGGAGAACCTTGAAAAGAGTCCGAGAGACTAGCGGGATGGGAGGGAAAGCGTACAGAAGGCTCCCCGACCATGAGAGCAGAAAAGCGTCCGCCGCAACCCGAAGGGGGTGTGGCTGACGAGAGCAGAAGCGAGGAAGTTGCCGGTTGTGAGGACTGGCAAAGAGATCCACCGTGGGGAGGCCCCACTTTAGAAAGAGCTTCTGAACTACCAAGGGGTCCAGACGCCACTCGTGCGGCTGGAGGATCCTGCTGAGTTTGTCCGCCAGGCAATTCTCTTGGCCTGGGAGATAAACTGCCTTGAGGAGAACGCCGTGACTGACGGCCCAAGAGCAGAGCTTCTGTGCCTCCCGGCAGAGGAGGAAGGAGCCCGTGCCCCCCTGCTTGTTCACGTAGAACATGGCAACTTGATTGTCCGTCTGGACAAGGACGGACTGGTGAGAAGTCAGGTGGGAGAAGGCCTTGAGAGCCAGGCGGATCGCCCTGAGCTCCAGGAAGTTGATCTGCTGAGCAGACTCCCACGTGGTCCAGAGGCCCTGAGTACGTGCCCCTTGGCAATGCGCTCCCCAGCCCAGGAGGGATGCATCTGTTGTCAGCACCCGGGCCGGCTGAGGTGACTGGAAAGGCATGCCGAATATCAGGTTCGGCCGCTGAAGCCACCACCGGAGAGACGAGATCAGCGGCTCGGAGACGCGCACTAGGTCTGCTAGGCCGCCTGTGGCTTGTCGCCACTGCTGGCGGAGACACCATTGAGCAGGCCGCATATTCAGGCGGGCATTGGGGGTCACATGGACGGTGGAAGCCATATGGCCGAGTAGTCTCAGGAAGCGCCTGGCGGAGACCAGGGGCTGGCTGCGAAAACGGTCGGCTAGGTCCATGAGCCGTTGAGCCCTGTCGAGCGGTAGGTACGCTCGTGCCTGAGGAGTGTGCAGCCTTGCGCCGATGAACTCGAGATCCTGTGAGGGGAGCAAAGTGGACTTTGCGAAGTTTATAACAAA
Source organism: Ichthyophis bannanicus (assembly GCA_033557465.1). Lineage (NCBI taxonomy): Eukaryota > Metazoa > Chordata > Amphibia > Gymnophiona > Ichthyophiidae > Ichthyophis > Ichthyophis bannanicus. The sequence goes on along the minus strand of CM066042.1, from coordinate 187,928,198 downwards.
GCCCAAGTACTGCAGAAGAGTCACCGTGCGGCGCGTGGCGTTGGTGACCTCCAGAGCGGACGCTGCTCTGATGAGCCAGTCGTCGAGGTACGGAAAGACATAGAGGCCGTGAAGCCGGAGATGGGCCGCCACCACCGCGAGACATTTTGTGAAGACTCGCGGTGCGGAGGACAGGCCAAAGGGTAGTACTCTGTACTGGTAATGATTTCCTGCCACCACAAACCTTAGGTATTGGCGGTGGCTTGGGTGGATGAGGATGTGCGTGTAGGCATCCTTTAGATCCAAGGAGCATAGCCAATCTCCCTGCTGGAGGTAGGGCAGAAGGATTCCAAGGGTAAGCATCTTGAACTTCTCCCGCACGAGGAACTTGTTGAGGTTGCGCAAGTCCAGGATGGGTCTGAGGCCTCCTGTTCTTTTTGGTATTAGAAAATACCTGGAATAAAAGCCTTGACCTTTCAGGTGGTGGGGCACCGGTTCCACCGCCTGTTCCTGTAGAAGACCTGCTAACTCCTGAAGGAGTAATTCCCTGTGCAGAGGGGGTCGTGGAGGTTCTCCCGGAAAATAGGAGGGAGGGACTTGGTGGAAGTGGAGAAGATAGCCTTCTCGCACGACTTGAAGCACCCAGGCATCTGAGGTGATGCTGGACCACCTGTGGGCGAAGTGAACCAGCCGGCCTCCGGTGCTGGGAGGAACCAGCGGGGGGGGAGAGGCTATGCTTAAGGAGTCAAAAACCCCCACCCTGCGGAGCAGGGGCTGGTGGTGCAGGCTTGGGGGCTTGCTGCCTACGGGACCCGTTACCCCGTCCCTTGGCCTGCTGGCCCTGTTGGGGAGCTGCAGGGGCCTGATAGTGGGGGTATTGTTTGTAGGCAGCCGCCTTCCTCGGGTAAAAGGACTTCTTTCCCGAGCCCTTCTTTTTCTGGGAAGGGGCGGAGGTCTTCCTAGAAAGCCTAGTCCTGGTGAGAGTCTCCGTCTCAATTTGTGCAGCCTTATCAGCCATGGGCTTGCCAAAGAGGTTTTCGCCTCGGCAAGGGACATCGACCAACTTGTCCTGCACCCAGGGCTCAAGGTCAGACGACTGAAGCCAAGCCTGTCGGCGGGCACCGATGCCGGCTGCGGCCACTCGAGCCGATGCTTCAAAGCCATCATAGGCTGCTCGGGACATGAATTTTGAGCATTCCCGAATGCCAGTGGACAAGGCCAGGAACCTCCGCAAGGGTTCCTCGGACAAACCAGCGGAGAAGCCGGCTAGCTCTTCAGCCAGGTCTCGGAGATACATGCCCATGTATAGCTGGTAGGTCTGGACACGACATGCGAGCATAGAGCCCTGGAAACACTTCTTACCAAGGCCATCCAGGTTACGGGCCTCCCTGCCAGGAGGCACCGAGGAGTGCATCTTCTGGCTCTTAAGACGATGCATGGCCGATTCCACTACCATGGAATGGTGTGGTAGCTGTGCTTTTTGGAAGCCAGGGCTCTTGCGGACTCGATAGATAGAATCGACCCGCTTGCTCAGGACCGGCGAGGTGGCCGGACTCTCCCACATGCGGAAGAGTAGTCGTTCCAGCATGGGAGGAACCGGTACAGTAAAGTGTTCCCTGGCGGGAGAGTCATACTGGAGGGCGTCGAGCTCTTCGGCTCGAGGCTCCTCCTCGGGGTCCGCAGGGAAGGCCAAAGCCTTGGCCATATCCCTGACGAAGTCCGAGAACCGGGCATCCTCCGGGGGGACTGCTTCCGAGGTTCGGACTCAGGTGAGTCCGAGGGGACACACCGAGTCCGAAAAGAATCAGGCGACTCTTCCTCTTCAGACTCCCAGATCGACTCCGACGAGGACTCGGTGGGGTCGGCCCGGGCAGGGCGCGGCGCCTGCCGCCCCGACGCCGAGGGAGTCGGCGTCGGCGACCTCGGTCCCGAACGGGAGGCCGAGGGTGACCTCGACCGAGGATCGACTCGAGTTCGCATCGACTCGAGGATCGGCTCGGTCTCCGGGGTCGACTTAGACGTCGATGTCCCGGCGGTCGGGGCAGCGGCGCCAGCGAAGCCAGCGAGCAGTGCCCGCTGCTGGTCCATGAAGGCAGACAGTCTGCTCTCCAAGGCCGTCAACCTCAGTCCGAGCTCAGGCGACCCAGCAGCCCCCGACTCGGGCTCCGACGGCGTCGGGCCCGACGTCGGCTGTCGCGGAGGCGAGTCCAGAAGGACCACAGGACTTACCCGAGCAGGCAGCTCCGACTCCAGGCGAGGTCGCTTCGTGAGGTGCTCCTTCTCCAAGGACCCGGGGCGGCTATCGGGGCTATGCGACCTGGCCCTCGCGGAGCCAGGAGCGTCCACCGACGCCGCCCTCGCGGGTTTCACCTTCCGTCGATGGTCCCAGGAGGGAGAACCCCTGTCGGAGAAACTCCGGCGACGGTCCGAGCTGGAACCCCTGGACGCGGAGGCCTCCGACGAGGTCCGGGTACGGCTGGGGTCAGCGAAGATTCTATCCCGCTGATGCCGCCGACTTCTCAACGCTTTGGAGGAAAGTTTGCCACAAGGCCCACAGATCATTTCTTCATGATCCGGGCCCAGGCAGCGGAGGCAATTGTCGTGTGTGTCAGTTAGTGACATATTTCGGTCACACTGACCACAACGCTTGAAACCACTGGCAGCCATCGGGGGAAAAAGGGCCCCGGCGAGGTCAAAGGACCGGGCTGCCAGGGAAAAACCGAACAAAAACTGACTAAGTCAGAAAAACCGAAAAAGAAGAAGAGGACTCGTGACCGGCGTCGCGAGTCCGGGCGGGAAAAAGACCGGCGTCGAACCGAAGGAAAAAAGAGTAATTATGAAGAAAAATCAACTTTTTTGCGGGGACACGACGGGTACGTCTGTAGGGCTCCGCAGAAAAAAGAAGACTGGCTAAGATGGGACCCTTGGGCGGGAAGGGGACCGCGCATGCGCGCTGCAATTCCCAAAGGCTTTCTTTGAAAGCTGGGGAAAATTGCTCCGCGAGGGCTCCGTCGGTGCCGACGTCACCCATAAGTGAGGACTGACTTCCTGCTTGGTCCTGGAGAACTTGCAAAAATCAATAAGTTCATCGTTGATGGAGAAGAAATTGAAATAGTGGACAATTTTAACCTACTTGGATCAACTATCAATAAACAAGCAGTCATGAAACCCAATGACTCATTTCTCTTGGCAGAATGGCTTTGAAGGACCTAGACAACATTCTCAAGAGCAGAGATGCCTCTCTCCATTCAAAGATTTAACTTCTTCAAGCCATGGTATTTTCAATAACGTTATATGGATGCAGAAGTTGGACAGTGAAAAAGAGAGGCAGGAAGAAAAATCAATGCCTTTGAATTATGGTGCTGGCAACAAATACTGTGTATCCTATGGACTGCCCAAAGAACAAACCAGTCAGTACTAGAGGAGATCAAACCTAAGCTTTCTTTAGAAGCTCAGATAAAAGTTTTCAACTTTCATGCTGTGGACACATCATGTGAAAAGAGAGAGAACAGTAGCGGAAGAGTAGCCTAATGGTCAGCGCACTGGCTTGGGAACCAGGAGACCAGGGTTCAATTCCCACTAGTACTCCTTGTGGCCTTGGGCAAGTCATTTAACCCTCCATTGCCTCAGAAAAATCAAAGTTATCATTGTCCCTGTTTAATGTACATTACCAAATTGAAGTTACAATGTAAACGGCTTTGACTGAAATGATAAAGCAGTATAAACAACCTCTTAAATAAAATGGAAATTACACTTACCTGGTAATTGTTGTTCCTTGAGGAACTCCAGGTTCAGTCCTCCACCTCTGGGTAGTGTACCGCCTCCTGCAGCTGAGACTGGGCATGTCAAAATCGTGACATCACTGGATGTAGTCTGCTGATCTCTCCCATCAGCCCCAGTGAACTATTGACAAAGCACACTCAAAAGAGCAACAAATAAGTAGCTATCATATTAAAATTTCTTTTTTTTTTAACTTATCAAGAAATTGATTGTATAACCACTAACTATGCTAAAACGGAACTGCCCTCTAGCAAGAAAGGGACTTTTCTTGTACCTTTTCCTTCCGCCTTAAGCAGAACAATAGACAGGAAAGAGAAAAAAATAGACCGAAATTAATAGAAAGAATCAAAACTATCAGGATTCCATTAAGAATTATACCTACCGGTAATCTTACTCTTCTCCCAACTAAACACCCACTGCCAACGACACCACCCCGGGTGGGAATGAGGACTGAACTGGAGTTCCTCAAGGAACAACAATTATCAGGTAAGTGTAATTTCCATTTCCTTATCGTTCCTCCAGTTCAGTCCTCCACCTCTGTGATGTAACAGAGCAGTAATCATTGGGAGGGCCTTTTCCAGCCGGCCTGCAACACCGCCGACCCGAAACGAGCATCATTCGCTGCCAGAACATCCAGGTGGTAGTGCCTACTGAAAGTATGAAAAGACCAGACCAGGTGGCCGCTTTACAAATTTCTCTTGGCGGAACCAAACTGTGTTCCGCTCAGGAAGTCGCCTGCACTCTGGTAGAGTGAGCTCGCAACCCTGTTGGAACTGCTCAACCATGCAGAAGATATGCTGATGCAATCGCCTCTCTAACTCATCTAGAAATGGACGCCTTTGCCGCCGCTTCCCCTTTGCGGGGGCCACCGAACAATACGAACAGACGGTCCAATCTGCGAAAAGTCTCCAACACTTTTAAATACTGCTGTAACACCCGTTTTATGTCCAACCGGCGCAACCCCCGGTCTGATGCATTCCCTTCCAATGAACCTAGAAATGGAAGAGACACCGTCTGATTAAGATGAAACGGAGAAACCTTCGGCAAAAACGACGGAACCGGTCGCAACACTACCTTTTCCCTGGAAAAGGACAAAAATGGCTCTCTACATGACAATGCCTGCAACTCCAAAATTCGCCTCGCCAAACAGATGGCTGCCAAACACACCATTTTCAAAGTCAAATCCTTAAACGACGCCTTGTGTAAGGGCTCAAAAGGTTCCTTAGCTAATGCCCCCAAGACCAAATTGAGATCCCAAGGCGGCACCACGATTCTACGTGATGGCCGCAACCTGGTCACTGCTTTAAGAAAATGCAGTTCATCTGCATGCGCACCTAGCGCCACTCCCTGCACTTTGCCCCTATAGCAAGAAATCGCTGCCAACTGCATTCTCAAAGAACTGGCTGCCAGACCCTTATCAAAACCGTCTTGCAGGAAACTTAACACCAAGGCAACGGACACTGTAGCCACTTGCACTTGCCACCGCGAGCACCAATCCTCAAAAATATGCCATATGCGAACATACGCCAGGAGACAGACTTTTTGACTTTTTTTCTTGCTCGAAGTAAAGTTGCGATGATTGCTCCAGAATAATATTTTTTCTTCAACCTCGCCCTTTCAATGGCCAAACTGTAAGCAAGAACCAATCCACATGCAGCATTCGAAGTGGCCCCTGTATCAACAGGTCCTCCGACGTCGGTAATCTCCACGGATCCCCATCGAGCAGCCGAATAAGATAGGCGTACCACGGGCGTCTTGGCCAGTCCGGAGCCACCAGCAACACTCTTCCCCGATGAGACTTGATACGCTGAACCACCCGGCCTATGAGCGCCCACGGGGGAAATACATATAGTAGATCTGCCAACGGCCAAAGCTGCATCAGTGTGTCGATCCCTTCCGACATCCTCTCTCACCGTCTGATGAAGAAACAACTCGCTTTTGCCGACTAAAAGGTCGCCATTAGGTCCATGATCGGCAGACCCCATCTGCGAACTATTTGTGCAACCGCATCCGGATGCCATTCCCATTCTCCGGCATACACTTGGACCCTGCTAAGGAAATCTGCCATCACGTTGTCCTTTCCTGCAATGTGCGCTGCCGAGATACCTGGTAGTCGATGCTCTACCAATGAGAACAGCGTCTCTGCTTCTTCTTCCATGGCTGCGCTTCCTGTGCCGCCCTGCTAATTGATGTAGGCTACCGTTGTGGAATTGTCCGAAAGCACTCACACTGCTCGACCTGTCACCGTAGCTTTGAACGCTTGCAGTGCCAAATAGACAGCTCTCAGCTCCAGTCGACTGATCGACCATTCGCTCTCTTGAACAGTCCAAGTGCCTTGTGTGAATAGATCTGCGCAATGAGCTCCCCATCCCACGAGACTCGCATCCATCAACAATGGGAGCCACTCTGGCTGCTCCAGAGGCATTCCCATTTTCAAGGAGCCTGGAAGAAGCCACCACCGGAGGGACTGCCTGACCCTGAGAGGACAAGGAAGCTGTTTGTTCAACGAGTCGGACTGATGTGATCAACGGTGAAGAAGCACTCTCTGCAAGGGGCGCATATGAAATCTGGACCATGGAACTGCTTCCAAGGTTGCTGCAATCGTTCCCAGCACACGAAGGTAACTCCACACTGTAGGCGCCGGAGCAGACCTGAACTTGCGCACCAACTGTTGAAGAGCTTGAACTCACCGGTCCGGTAGGAACACCGCTCAGTTCCGAGTGTCGAAGCGAATCCCCAAATATTCGAGATCCTGGGATGACACTAAGTGACACTTGACCAAGTTGACCACCCAGCCTAGACTCTGCAAAAATGTCACTACTTTGTCCATAACCTGAACGCCCTCGGTCTCGGATTTTGCCCAAATTAACCAATCGTCGAGATAAGGATGAACCAGAATTCCTTCCTTCCACAATGCCGCCGCCACCAGCACCACCACCATGATCTTGGTGAAGGTCTGCGGCACCGTCGCTAGACCAAAAGGCAATGCCTGAAACTGATAATGTCCCCAAGGTAGGGCGAAGCGCAGAAACCTTTGATGAGCCGCTCTGATCAGGATGTGCAAATACGCTTCCGTAAGATCGAGGGAAGTCAAGAACTCCCCTTGGCGCACTGCCACAATGACCGACCTCAACATCTCCATTCTGAAATGCAGTACCCGAAGACACCAATTCACTTCTTTTAAATCCAAAATAGGACGTAGGGATCCGTCTTTCTTTGGTACTACGAAATAAATGGAGTATCGACCCGCACCATAATCTTCTATCGGGACCAGCGTGACCGCTCCGATTTGTAAAAGTCAATTTAATGTATCGCGGACCGCCAGGGTTTTCCACTGACTCCTGCAGGGAGACATTACAAATGACTCCCGAATCGGCCTTGCCAACTCCAGTGCATAACCCTCACGAATTATCTCTAGCACCCACTGATCGGTCGTTATTTGGGTCCAAGCAGGAATAGTGGTCTTCTTCGTGACCGCTGAGACTGCTGCATCAATTCGCGGAGACCGGAATCTCTCCTTGTCCTTGTAAGCCAAGGGATAAAGCCTGTTCATTGTCCTGGTTCCTCTTAGTCCTGCTTCTGGTTGATCCCACTCCTCCTGGATCATCTGGTTTACCACACGGTGGATGGGAAACACTACTTCCATCTGTCTCACCGCCTAAATAATGGGGTCTTCCCCAGTTTCCTCTTCGGTTGGCTGTTCCATAGCCAGATGTAATGTCTGGAGGGATTCCGTGATAAGCACCGCCAACTCATCCTTCCGTAATACCCAAATGATTTTCGCTTGATCCTCAGGCTCAGGAATTTCTCCTTCCTCTAATTCCTCCATTCCTGCTTCGAGGTCTACCTCTGTGCCCTCTGTTTCTTGCCACTTCAAATCTGAGGGGGAGAGCTCCCGGTCTTTTTGCGGTCTCTGGGAACTGCAACCCACTTCCGCTCTTCCGGGCTACAGCATAGCACTAGGCAGTGGCAAAGGTTCCGGCAATTTCCCCTGCCGCCTCAAACAAAACACCTGATGCATAATTAATACAAAGTCTGGACAAAAATCCCTGAGTTGCGGACCCGGGCTTACGGCCAGTACCGCCCCTGATGGTAAACGCACAGTACCAAATTAACAAATCCAGGGAATAGGGGCAAAACAAACCACAAATATAACTCTAAGGCTACTCTAAACGCTCCTTATCTGTTCCTCAAGTGAGCCCACCACCTAGGCTCACTACATCCTCCTGCTGCATGGAGAGTGGACACACTAGGGCTGATGGGAGAGATCAGCAGACTACATCCAGTGATGTCACGATTTTATTTATTTATTTTTATTTATTTAACAGTATTTCTAAACCGCCTTATCTTAATAATCAAGGTGGTATCACAGCAAGCAATCAGGTAAAGTGTGTGTGTTGTACATGCAGTGAGGATAAAACTTAGTTGTGTGAGGGATGTGTTGGGTGCTTGATTTGTTTGAGCTATATACAGGGTGGGCTATTTACAGTGGTTTTGACTATTTACAGTGATTTTGGCTATTTACAGTGATTTTGACATGCCCAGTCTTCGAGATGCAGGAGGAGGTACACTACCCAGAGGTGGAGGACTGAAATGGAGGAACGATAAGGAATAAATCATGCTTGGCAAGGTAGAAGGTCAACGCAAAAGAGGAAAGCCAGCAATGAGATGAATCGATACAACAGCAGCTACGGGTGTCACGCTTTCAACAATGAGCCGCCTCACTGCAGACCAAATACAGTTTAGGACAACTACCCAGGTCACCATGAATTGACAGACTTGACAGTGCTTTTCACCACATGTTGCTGTTAAGGGTTAAGTTTAATAGGGGGTGGTAAGTAGGGGTGAATGGGTTTCAATTTTGTCGGGGTGGAAGGGGGATCAGTATGATGGTGAGAAAGAGTGCTCGAGTGGCGTTAACTTCATCTGCTTGGTGCTATAGGTGCAAAAATGAAGGAAGGGAAGAGGGGGGATAGGGGAAAGTAAGAGGTTTGGGAGGGAGCAGAGGGGTGGGGGCTGGTTGGGTGCAGGAATTCAGAAGATATGATTCGAGGGATCCTCAAGGCTGTTGGTGCAGGAAGAATAGGCTCAGAGTATAGATTATTTTTTCATCCTTAAAGATGGGGTCTATTAAATTAGAATCTTTAAATGTCAAAGAACTGAATTCATCCCACAAGAGATTGCTCTGTTTTAAAGAAATGATAAGAATATAGGGACAGACTGTATTTTTGCAAGAAATCCATATAGAAACATGACAGCAGAAAAGACCACATGGCCTATCTAGTCTGCCCTTCCATATCAACTACAATAGTCCCCTTTTTCCCTTTAGAGATCCTGAGTTTGTCCCATGCTTTCTTGAATTCTGATACTGTCCTTGTGTCTACAACCTCCACTGGGAGACAATTCCACAAATCTACCACTCTTTTCATAAAGAAATATTTCCACATATTACTCCTAAGTCTAACCCCTTTCACCCTCATCCTGTCCCCTCATAGTAGAGCTTGCTTTCAATCTAAAGAGGCTCTCCTCTTGTACATTTACGCCACGAAGGTACAGTATTTAAACATCTCTATCATATCTCCTCTATTCCACCTTTCCTTTAACGTATACATATTAAGATCTTTAAGTCTATCCTCATATGCTTTATAACGAAAACCACTAATCATTTTCGTAGTCATCCTCTGCACCGAATTCATCCTGTTTACATCCTTTTGAAGGTGTGGTCTCCAGAATTGTACACAATATCCAAATGAGGTTGCACTAGAGACTTATACAGAGGCACTATCACCTCCTTTTTTCTGCTGGCCATTCCTCTCCCTATGCACCCAAGCATCCTTCTGGCTTTCAATGTTGCCTTTTCTACCTTTTCAGCCACTTTAAGATCATCAAAACCAATCATGCACAGGTCCCACTCTTGCATGGGCAGAAGTACCTTGCTCCTACACTGTACTGTTCCTTTGAACTTTTTTGCTTCTAATCATTTGGGTCAAAAAATTACTGGAGTGGGGATTTTATCAAGTTATGAAGTACAGGAAGAAGTTGAAGAAGGATTTAAGGAAAAGGAGGGCATTTTTTTTATTGCTTAAAATTATCACTGTCAACTGTATACCTTTGCTAATCTGTATGCCCCCAATGTAAGACAAGGGATGTTTTGAGCAGCTGGCGAAAAAGCTACTGGGGTTTCATGAGTGGATTTTGATTATGGGGGAGAGTTTTCAACTTAACTGAATCCCTCTATGGATAATTCAAATACTCTAAAAAATCTGATGGGGGGCAAATCACTCTAAACTGAAGAGGATGATTATTAATTTTTTTTTAGTAAATGCCTGGCATGCACTCCATGGTAAGGTGCAAGACTACACTTTTTATTCCAATGTATATTCCACATTATTCCCAAATTGATTTTTGGTTGATTTAAGCGAATACACTTCAAGGGGTTGAGTTAGCTGGAAATGGGTCTGTTGCTTTCTCTGACAATGCTTTGGTCTGGCTGGAACTTACACTGGGGGAGTTGGATAACAGGTGTTTGTTTTGGATGCTTAATGATAACTTATTAGATAAGCAACACCCATACATCTGTCAGCAAATCAGTAAGGAGATTTACACCTACCGTACTTGGAGTTTAGTGATACAGGTGAACAGAATCCTGGGATAATTTGGAACTTTAGAAAGAAAGCATAAGCATGCCATAGGGGCCAGGAGAGCTTGGAGAAAGCCAGGGTTGATTTGAGGGAAATTGGAGATGGCAGATGCTGCTTTTCAATTGCAAAAGCTCAAACTGCGCTACTTTGACTAAAGAAATAAACTGAGCAGGTTGCTGGCTTATAATTGAAGAAACAAACCAAATAACAAATAGTATTCGGCATGTGCAAGATGCCTTTGGATGAAAAAAAACACACATATTAGGGACAGTTTTGTTCAATTTTACCAGCAGCTATACTCTCCTGATAATAATATTAAAGCGTACAACAGAAAATTATTTGAGGAGCTGCCAGCTGCCCACTGGACAGAAGATAAGACTATTTTACAAACAGACCAATCACTGAACATAAATGGTGTATTTCAATATGCACAAGCATACCACCTTTTGCATGTCAAGGCCTGGAAAGATCTGAATAAGGAGGAATCTTTGTTTGAGGGCTTTGAGGTCTGAACAGACTAAAGGAGGTATATCCTGAATTTGTAAAGCTCTGTTTTCCCAATTGGGGGAGACACCTGGCTTTCTCAAGCGACGGGAGCATGATTTGGGAGTAATCATGGACAAGATTCACAGTAGAATTTATACCAAAGGTCATTTAGGAACTTGAGAATGAGTAATTTGATTGAAAACTCTTATAAAATGCTATATTGGTGGTATTATACCCCCAGATAGATTGCTTAAAATGTTTTATATGGATGGCAGCAATCTCTGCTGGCAAAAATGTGGCCAGTTGGTACCTTCAAGCATGTCTAGTGGTCATGCCCAGGGCACCCAAACCTTTTGCAACAAAGTGGTGGAATACTTGGGGAATATCTTGGGGGGTACACCCCTGAAAAGAATATGCACGTTACTTAATGGGGACCTACTGATCCCCCAACCCAGAAGGTACACAAGATTCTCTTTTTCTGCGATATGTAGCTTCAGATGCCTGATCAACAGTTGCAGATAATAGGAAGAAGGTTGAACCTCCTGTTTCTGAGCACTTTCTGGGGAGGATATAACACATGTATATCATATGGCTAAACTGCTGTGCTACATGCAAGAGTTTCTCACTTGAAGCAAGTTTGGTAACCCTATGAAGAATGGTTATAGAAGAATCATCTGCAACTCTCAGTGGAAGCTAATTAGTTGGGGGAAAAAAAACATCCTTGCTAAAAATGTTAAGGAGGCCACAACCCAAGGTCTGGTGAGCCATACACTGGATACCCCTGATGTTCATGATTACACATCTCAATACTAATGAAGTAGATATGGACGGTTCTGGGGAATTAGTTCCCACTTTACCTTCTCCAATAAGCAACTGCACCGTGATCTAAAACAAATCTGAGTTGTACCATGTATAAACGCACAAGGCTTCAGATTAAAAAAAATTTCTTACAAGCTGACCTCCAAATAAAAAAGAAAAATTAAGTCAAAGTATCTTTTAAGTTAAGATTCCAAGTAACCAGACAAGTGTGTTCATGTGGTGGTAATATCTTAGGAATGTCCTGTTCAACAAATGTCAATATCCTGCATGCACTTCTTCCTACAGGCAGAGTGTTAATTACTAGCAAATGACCTTTCCAGCTAGGATGATTGAATATAATTAATCCTGTCTATTGCATTTCAATGGGATAAATCAGTCTCCACAGCTGAAATGTCCACAAAACAGCTTCCAGAAATATATCTTTTCTATCTTTGTGGACAATAATTAGTATCTTAGAAAAGTATAAGTATTGTAGTATGAAGCAACCAAGTTCCTTTATATTAAGCCTTCAAGTGGACAGTTAAATTAGAGCACAGAAGACAATGGCAGAAAAGGACCACTTGGTCCACCCTGATTACCCATCTGTATCTATAGCACAGTTACTTACCTGTAACAGGTGATCTCTGGGAACAGCAGGAATTAGTCCTCACATATGGGTACGTCGGTACCGACGGAGCCCGTGCGGGAAAGCTCCCCAGCTTCTTAGAATAGAAGCTTTTGGGACCTCCCACTGCACATGCGCACTGCCTTCCCGCCTTCCTGAACAGCTCTCCTCAGTTTCGAGTTTATAGCTGAGTCAACAGAGAGAGGACAGGAAGATAGATAGATAAAAGATACAACTCCTAGGGGAGGTGGGTGGGTTGTGAGGACTAATTCCTGCTGTTCCCAGAGATCACCTGTTACAGGTAAGTAACTGTGCTATCTCCAGGAACAAGCAGGAATAAGTCCTCACATATGGGGACTCCCTAGCTTAGATGCATGGGATCCCCTGTAAAGGTTCGCCATCTTCGTATGGATCTCAGGCATCCATTCTGGGAAGGTGGGCAGGAGTTGTTTAGGAATGGAACAGGTGCTTGAGGACAGCCTGGCCAAACAAGGCATCCCGGCGGGAGTCCTTGTCCAAACAGTAATGGGCTGTGAAGGTATGAACCGAGGCCCAGGTAGCGGCTCGACAGATCTGATCTATGGAAACAGAGTGCAGATGAGCCATAGAAGTTGCCATGGCCCTCACATTGTGAGCAGTGACATGGCCTTCCAGAGAAATGTTTTTGCTCTGGTAAGCAAAAGAAATACACTGAGCAATCCAATTGGAAAGTGTACGCTTGGAGACTGGAAGTCCCAAATGGGAAGGATCAAAGGCCACAAAAAGTTGAGAAGACTTTCGATGTGGCTGAGTCCTATTAAGGTAAAAAGCGAGAGCTCTTTACAATCCAGAGTATGAAGGTTCCTCTCTGCATTGGATGCATGAGGAGCTGGAAAAAAGACAGGTAGATATACCTCTTGATTAAGATGAAAAGGCGAGACCACTTTAGGCATAAAGTGGGGATTCGTCCTAAGGACCACCTTATCATGATGAAATCTTGTGTAAGGTGGATTAGCCACTAAAGCCTGCAGCTCACTGATGCGGCGAGCCGAAGTGACTGCAATGAGGAAGATGACCTTCCAGGAAAGAAATTTCAAGGAGGTGGAAAACATTGGCTCAAAAGGTGGCTTCATAAGTTGACCGAGCACTAGATTCAAATCCCATGCGACCGGGGGTGGTCTGATGGGAGGTTTAGTGAGAGTCAGGCCTCTCATGAATCTTGCAACAAGAGGATGAGAGGAGATAGGTTGTCCATTTATATGTTTCAAGGATGCTGCAATAGCGCTTAAATGGACTCTTACCGAATTCGTCTTGAGGCCTGCATTGGATAGATGCAGGAGATAATCAAGAAGAGAATTCAAAGGAAGTGCCAGAGGGTCAAGACCCTGCTGAGCACACCAAATGGAAAAACGTTTCCATTTGAAAGCATAGGAACGCCTGGTAGAGGGTTTCCTAGAGGCAGAAAGGATATCTTTCACTGGTTGGGAAAGATGAAAGTCTTGAAGGCTTAAGCCTTCAGTAACCAAGCACTGAGGTGAAGGGATTTGGGGTTTGGGTGCCACAAAGTCCCCTCCTCCTGAGACAGGAGGTCTGGCGCAGCTCCCAGATCCAAGTAGGATCCCTGGGAGAGCTGTAGAAGTAGAGGGAACCACACTTGGCGTGGCCAGCGTGGAGCTATGAGGATCATAGTTCCATGATCCCTCTGGAGTTTGAACAGAGTCTTGGGAATCAAAGGAATGGGTGGAAAGGCATATAGGAATGCCTGATTCCAATTCAGGAGAAAGGCATCCGTAGCCTGAGCTCCCTGACACGGAGTTCTGGAACAGAACCGGGGAAGTTTGGCATTCCACGGACTTGCAAAGAGGTCTATGTCCGGGGTCCCCCATTCCTGAAAGATTCGGTTTATTTGGTCCAAATGTAGGGACCATTCGTGTGGCAGCAGAACTCGACTGAGCCTGTCTGCCCGAGAGTTTTGAACTCCTGGGAGATACACTGCTAGCAGGTGAATCTGATGCTCTCTGGCGAAGGCCCATAGTCTTAGAGCTTCGTTGCAAAGCGACAGAGAGCCCGTCCCTCCTTGTTTGTTTATGTAAAACATGGCCACCTGATTGTCCGTCTGAACTAGGACAGTGAGGTTGGCTAGGAGGGAGTGGAAGACCTTGAGGGCAAGGTAAATTGCTCGCAGTTCCAGAAGATTGATATGAAGGGTGGTCTCCTGTAGAGACCAAGTGCCCTGAGTGGAGAGAGTTTGCAGATGGGCTCCCCACCCTGTTTGGGAGGCATCTGTTGTGAGGGTTGCTTGGGGTAGCAATGGTTGAAATGGAGCCCCCAACAACAGATTCTTGGTGGAAGTCCACCAGTGGAGGGACCAAAACAGACGATCGGAGGTTTGTATTTGGTCTGAGAGCGCTCCTGACGCCTGAGTCCACTGAGTGGCCAGGGTCCATTGAGCTGCTCTCATATGAAGACGAGCATAGGGCACCACATGCACTGTGGAGGCCATATGACCCAGTAGGCGTAGCATTTCCCTGGCTGTCAAGTGAGTGCTGGACTGAGCTTGGGAGGCCAAACTCAGGAGGCGCTGGCCTCGAACATGTGGAAGGTAGGCCCTTGCAGTGATGGTGTCCAACTGGGCCCCTATGAATTCTAGAGATTGAGTAGGGATGAGTTGGGACTTGGGAAGGTTTACTACCAGTCCCAGATACTGCAAAAGGCTCCTTGTGTGGTCCAGGGAAATCTGGGCCTGTGACTGAGTTGGAGCTCGGATGAGCCAGTCGTCCAGATATGGGAAGACAAAGATTCCCATGCCTCTTAGAAATGCGGCTACGACTGCCATGCATTTTGTGAATACTCTTGGAGCAGAGGCTAGACCGAAGGGGAGTACTCTGTATTGGAAATGTTTTCCCTGAAACAGAAAGCGAAGATACTTTCTGTGGGATGGATGGATGAGTATATGTGTATACGCATCCTGTAGGTCTAGAGAACAAAGCCAGTCCTGACCCTGGAGGTAAGGAAGGAGAATGCCGAGAGACAGCATTTTGAATTTCTCCTTGAAGAGAAATTTGTTCAATTCTCTCAGATCTAGGATTGGTCTGAATCCCCCTGTCTTCTTTGGAATGAGAAAATAAGGGGAGTAGAAACCGGACCCTTGTTGAGGAAGAGGAACCTCTTCTATGGCCCCTTGGGCAAGAAGAGAGGAAACCTCTTGACCCAACAGGGTTAGGAGAGATGGGGGAGAATTGAATGGTCTCACCATATGATGGGGAGGAAGGCTGGAGAAATGAAGTTTGTAACCCTCTCGAATGATAGAGAGGGTCCATTGTTCTGTTGTGATTTGTTCCCATCTGGGAGCAAAGTGAACCAACCTTCCGGGTATGGTGAGAGGTTCTGGTTGTGTTAGAACCAGAAGTGGCAAGTTCCCTAGGAGCAAGTCAAAACCCCTGAGGGGTTGGAGCCTGCTGAGCTACAGTAGCTGCTGCAGGCTTAGCTCGTGCTTGTTTGGATTGCTGACGCTTAGCAGTATAGCGAGGTTGAGAAGACTGCTGGCCAGTATTTGAAGCAACTCTGGCCTTCTTATAGTAAGGCCTTTTAAAAGACTTTTTCTTAGTAGGAATTGAAGTGGACTTTGAAAGTCTTTCCAAGGTGGCATTTTCAGCATCCATCTGGGTGGCTTTGATTTGCCACTCTTCCCCAAATAAGTTCTCACCTGTACAGGGCAGATTACGTAAGCCATCTAGAACCCAAGGTTCCAGATCAGAGGCCTGGAGCCAAGCAAGACGTCGGGCTGCAATAGCAATGCCCGAAGCCCTACTGGCTCCCTCAAAGGAATCATATGCTGCCCTATTAGAGAACTTAGAAACCTCTAAGAGTTGTTTCACTAGGGAAAGGAAACCCTGCTTTTTATCCTCAGGGATAAAGGGGGCAAAATGCCGCACCTTTTTGGCAAGTTCCTCCAGGAACATGCCCATATAGAGACTGTAGGAATTAATCCTGGCTATAAGCATACTAGCCTGGAAAATTTTCCTACCAAAAGAGTCCAAAGTCTTACATTCCCGTCCTGGAGGGGTGGAAGAGTGCCTTTTGGTACTCCTAATCTTCTTCATTGCAGACTTCACCACAATAGAGTGGTGGGGCAATTGAGTCTTTTGGAAACCAGGAGAAGGAGGGACCCTATACATGGTGTCCAACCTACGGGAATAAGGAGACAAAGTCAAAGGATTTTCCCAGAAATCCATCAGTTGTTCTTGAAGGATTTCATGGATAGGCAGGGTAACTGCCTCCTTAGGGGCCTTTGAGTATCCCAAAATATCCAGTTTTTTGGATCTGGGTTCCTTTTCAGAGGATGTGGTAATAGAAAGGGCTGTAGCCATATCTAAAACAAAGTCCTGGAAGGACAAATCCTCTGGAGGGGACATTCTCCTTTTAGGAGAAGAGGGCTCCTCAGGTAAGTTGAGTGAAAACTCAGCAGAATCATCAGAGGAGTGAAAATCCTCAGAGGAATCGGTGCTTTCCTCTAACGCACGATACGCGTACCGATCGGTATCGATATCGGGCGTATCGGGTATGGAACCGGTATGGAGCGAAAGCCCATACGGTACCGACTTGCGTTTAGAGGTGGACGGCCTCGATACCGGCATGGCGGACGATACCGGTATCGGGCCCGGAACCGCTGAAAGCGGAACCGATGGCGTTGCAGCTTTAATGAAAGCCATGACGGCCTGCTGCATGGACTGTACAGTATCGCCCATGGACGCCATAGCTGCCTGGATGTCGGTACCGGAGTGACCCGGTACCCCAGAGCAGGCTAACAGGTGATCTGTCGAGGCCGTAGCATCGATATCAACCTGAGACCCCTGAATTGGCGTTTTTGGAAGTTGGACTTCCCGCCGGGGTTGTTTGGCTGGGGCAGGGTCCTCAAGTTCTAAGCTAAGAGCCTCTCGATGCTTTGAAGGAGATTTGCTCTTTGAGGACTTGCCCACAGAAGGTTTGGTTACCTGAGATCCATCCGGAGAAGAAGACCTGGATGACTGTGATGCTGTATTCTCTGAAGCAAACAGCACATGGAATTTGTTGGCCCGGTTCTGCAGCCCACGTTTAGACATGTGGGAGCAAGATGGGCAGTCCGGTATGGAATGGTCAGGCCCCAAACATTTCAGACACCAGTCATGGGTGTCTGTGACTGAAATAACAGCATTACATTTGGTACACTTCTTAAATCCAGGGGCTGGCTTCTCCATGAGGAGAAAATTGAGTAGGCCGAGAGGCCTCTCTGAAGTGACCAAAAAGCTAAAAAATAAGAAAAAAGAATTATAATTTTTTAAAGAAAGAAAGAAAAGACCGGCGATACCGGTATCGGTATGGGGAAGGCAGGTACGCGGTCTAAAGAAACAAATAAAATAACAATTTCTTCAGCGGTGACAGGAACACGACCTGCTGGCTCCGCGGAAAAAGAGAAACTGAGGAGAGCTGTTCAGGAAGGCGGGAAGGCAGTGCGCATGTGCAGTGGGAGGTCCCAAAAGCTTCTATTCTAAGAAGCTGGGGAGCTTTCCCGCACGGGCTCCGTCGGTACCGACGTACCCATATGTGAGGACTTATTCCTGCTTGTTCCTGGAGATTTGCAGTGTTGTCATAGGTCTTACTTGATCTATGGTCTTCTCCCTCCCTCTGCCAATAAGATCTCTCTTTGTCAGTGGTGTAAATTCCACCTTAGAAGCCCTGCAGAGCTGATGGGGAGGGAGGGATAGGAGGCACAAGGCAAAGAGGAGGCCCACACAGTTCGACAACCCTGCACCACAGCAGCAAAGGCAGGGTGAGGCAGACATCATTTAGTTTAAAATAACTATCCAGTGTGCCTCCCACTGCCTCTCTATTAAAAATATTCTTTCCTGGCAGTCGAAGCATCTCTTGCTGTCAGATCAAAGTCTTGTGATAACAGCCAAGCCATTTTGCAGCTGTTATCATGAGACTTCAGCCCCACAGCAGGAGATGTTTCACTGGCTGCTGGGAAAGAAAACTTAATAGAGAGGTGGTGCAGCAAAGTTATTTTAAAGTAAGTTATGTTTGCCAGCTTTCCTTTAACTTCTAAGAGAAGGGGAGGGGAGTTCCCCCTCTCCTACAACCACTATGGGATGTCCTCAGAAAAATGTTGCTTGGGGGCTCCTGCTCTGTGACTATGCTAGAAATGCTTGAATTCTGCCCCCGTTTTGGCTCCTATGGTTTTGCTGAAACTTTGCTCTAGGTGTCTACCATTTTCTCCATGAAAAAGTATTTTCTCACATTTCTTCCAAGCTTCCCTTCCTTCAGTTTCATATGACACTTGTCCTTGAGCTTTTTTTCCTACGGAAAACACTTCCTTCCAGTACTTTGACTAGAAGATTGAGCATCTAAATGGCAGGTGGAATTTAAATGTGGACACAGGCAAAGTGATAATCCCAACTACAGAAACAAAATGCTAGGTCCAAGTTAGGAGACACCATCCAAGAAAAAGATCTTGAAATCAATGTGGACAATACATTGAAAATTGCAGCTCAGCATGCCATGGCTCAGCATGCCATGGCTGCTAAAAAAGCAAAGAAATTAGGCCTTACCTGCTAATTGTCTTTCCTTGAGTTCTCTCTGGGCCAGTCCAGGAACAGAAGGGTTGTCAATCCCATTCAGCAGCTGAGGACTGAAAACTGAAAAGTTTCTCCTATCAGACTATCTAGCTCCCCCTGACGTCAGCTACTCAGTCTACTCACTGTCCAAGCAGCTCACTAACTACGAAAAAACCTCCTGATCGATCAGCATAACTGTGGAATTATGCATAAACAAACACAACAAAACCCCGCTAACTACACTCTAGCGTTGCATCCCTTTATGTTTTTTTTTCTTTTTTTTTTTTTTGGTCATACTCTCTTTCTAACCGCCTTAAACGCCTTTACTGTTCCCCATGCACCGCCACCCATGGAAGCTCTAGCAGCCAGCCGCGTGCTCTTTGTGCCAGCTCGCAACCACAATGGGTGGGTCCTGGACTGGCCCGGAGAGAACTCAAGGAAAGACAATTAGCAGGTAAGGCCTAATTTCTTCTTCCTCTTCGTCTCTCCGGGCCAGTCCAGGAACAGAAGGGAAGTACCAAAGCAGTTCCTAAACATGGGAGTGTCCTGCGAGCCCAGCCACAAGTGTTGCAGCCCCAACTCTCGCATCCTCCCGTGCATGCACA
The DNA here is from genome assembly GCA_033557465.1 of Ichthyophis bannanicus. NCBI lineage: Eukaryota > Metazoa > Chordata > Amphibia > Gymnophiona > Ichthyophiidae > Ichthyophis > Ichthyophis bannanicus. Next base: position 187,908,712 of record CM066042.1, on the reverse strand, counting down.
TCCAAGTGATAATGTCTAGCAAACGTGTGAAGGGAAGACCACGTTGCCGCCCTACAGATGTCCACCGGCGGAACTAAGGCCAACTCCGCCCATGACGTCGCCAACCACCGGGTAGAATGAGCCCTAACGCTACCCGGAGGCGACTGACCTCTAATCTCGTACGCCGACTATCGCCCGCTTCACCCAACGAGCAATAGAAGCCTTAGATGCTGCCTGCCCTTTACGTTTACCTGCAAAGAGCACAAACAGTCGATCCGATCTTCGAAATGGCTTGGTCCTCTTAAGGTACTTGTGAAGCACCCGGCCCAGATCCAAGAGTTTCAACGATCTCGGTATCTCCCCACCTTCTCCGCTCGAGAAAGTTGGTCAAGAAACCGGCTGGTTCACGTGAAACTCCGACACTACCTTAGGCAGGAAGGATGGGACTGGTCTCAAAACTACCTTCTCTGCCGAGAACTGCAGAAACAGGCTTCGACATGAAAGAGCTTGTAGATCCGAAATTCTACGTGCCGAGCACAAGGCTACTAGAAAACCCGTCTTCCAGGAAAGATGCTGTAAACTAACGGAATTACCCACGTCGAAGGGTGGCTGGGTCAAGGCTTCCAAAACTAAATTCAAATCCCAAGCCGGCATCACGGAACGCACTGGCGGTCTGATATTCCGAGCCACCCTGAGGAAGCGATGCACATCCGGATGCGCAGACAACACCACGCCCTGCACCTTGCCCCTGTAGCAAGCTAGTGCCGCTAGCTGGACCTTGAGTGTATTAAGCGCTAGACCTTTCTCTAGCCCCCCTTGAAGGAAAACGAGAATAGCTGGAAGAGGTGTGGAAAAAGGACGCAATCCCCGCTCCAAGCACCAAGCCTCAAAAATCCGCCACACGCGAACATATGCCAGGGAAGTTGACCTGCGCCTGGACTTTAGCAAAGTAGCGATCACGGCCGCAGAATAGCCCCTCCGCCGGAAGCGCTCCCTCTCAATAGCCAAGCCGTAAGCAAAAACCGATCCACCTGCGGCATTAAGACCGGACCCTGAAATAAGAGATTGACCCGGTTGGGTAGGCGCCAAGGACGATCCACCAGCAGTCGCACCAGATCTGCATACCACGGCCTCCTTGGCCAATCCAGAGCTATGAGAATCACGGTACCCTCGTGACCCACAATCTTCTGAACCACTCTGCCGATCATCGGCCACGGCGGGAACACAAAGCAAGACGTGCCTCGGCCAGGGTTGTACCAAGCCGTCCAGGCCCTCTGACATACGCTCCCTGCGTCGGCTGTAAAATCGAGTTGCCTTGGCATTGGCAAATGTCGCCATCAGGTCCATGACCGGTTGACCCCATCGTACGGAGATGTTGTGGAAGACCGCTGCATTTAGCTCCCACTCCCCGGGATCTAAGGTATGGCGACTGAGATAGTTGGCCTGAACATAGTCTTTTTCCGCCACGTGCACCGCCAAAAGCGCCAACAGATGATTCTCTGCCCAGATCAAAAGCTGGCTCTCTGCCAACAAGGCGGCACTGCCCGTGCCCCCTTGCCGATTGATATATGAAACTGTCACCAGGTTGTCCGAGAACACGCGAACCGCTCTGCCCACAACGAGGCTCTGGAACTCCAGCAGCGCCCACCGCACTGCTTGGAGCTCCAACAAATTGATTGGTGCCCCCCTCTCCACTGCGGACCAGGAGCCCTGCGCCACCTGAGCTTGACAATGAGCTCCCCACCCGACGAGACTGGCGTGTGTCGTGACCAACATCCAATCTGGCTCTTTTAGGGGAACTCCAGCCTGAAGATGCTGCGGGTCTAGCCACCAATGAAGCGAAGACGCCACTTCCTCCGGACACGGCAACCTGCGGTGCAGGGGATGGAGCTGAGGGGACCATTGGCTCAGCAAGAAGCTTTGTAGAAGTCGCATATGGGCCCTGGCCCACGGCACGAGATCTAAGGCCGCCGCCATGGACCCTAGGAGTTGCAAATACCTCCAGGCCGTGGGAGCCTTCAATTGCAGAAAAGCCTGCACTTGCCGTAGAATCTTGTGAACATGTTCCTCGGGAAGGAACACGGATCCAATCTGAGTGTTGAACAACGCCCCTAAATAAGTGAGACGACATGTCGGCAATAACAGACTCTTCGCCTGATTGATTATTCAACCTAGACTTTTTAGAACCTGCACCACCCAAGCCGTTGAGGAAACCAAATCCGCGTGAGAACGAGCTCAAATCAACCAATCGTCGAGGTAGAGGTGAACGTGGATCCCCTCCTCCCGCAATGCCACCACCACTACCACCATGACCTTCGTGAAGGTCCAAGGAGCCGTGGCCAACCCGAACGGTAAGGCCCGAAACTGAAAGTGACCCATTGGCACGGCAAAACACAGACAATTGTGATGCTCGGCTCGGATGGGAATGTGAAGGTACGCCTCCGTGAGGTCTATTGACGAGCACCTCGCCTGGTTGCACCGCTCGAATCACGGATCGCAGTGTCTCCATATGAAAGTGAGGCACCCGCAAACACCGATTGACATGTTTGAGATTGAGGATGGGTCGAAAGGACCCCTTCTTCTTGGGAACCACAAAATAAATCGAGTACCGACCTAAGCCGCACTGGTCGGGTGGCACCAGAACCACTGCCTTGAGCCACAACAATCGTAGAAGCGTGTCCCGCACCACATTCCTCTTTGCTCGAGACCCGCACGGAGACCTCACAAAGCAGTTTGGCAGAGGCTGAGCAAACTCCAACGTATAACCTTCGCGTATGATCTCTAGGACCCAACGGTCCGTGGTTATGGAGGTCCAGACGGAGAGGAACCCTTGCAACCGGCCGCCCACCGGCACCTCCGCCTGGACCTGCTGCCCTTCATTTTATTTATTTGCATTCTCTTATATACCGCGCTATTCTGCATCAGTGCGGTTTACATTGAACAAACTGAAATTACATTGAACAGGCCATTATAACTTGGAGATAACTATTTTACAGGGAACATGGGCTGTGGAGGATTAAGTGGCTTGCCCAAGACCACAAGGAGCACCTGTGGGACTAGAAACCCCAGTCCTTCCGGCCCAAGGTTCCTGTCCTCTAGTGGGATTTGAACCCCCGACCTTCCGGCCTGAAGTACCTTGCCCCAACCACTAGGCCACTCCTCCACTCCATTGCGGCTTCTTGGAGGTATTCTGCTGAGGGGGGCAAGTATCCTCTACCAAACCCCCTTGCTCCACGAAAGGGCTGTCCTCTCGAACCAAATCGACCTCGCTGATAAGGTGCAAAGCAAGGTCCTCGAAACCTGCGAGCATCTCTGGTTTGACCCCGGAGCTGTGATCCTGGCCTCAGCGTCTTAGGACGATGCTCTGGCAGCCGCCCGCCTTTGGAATCTCCTAGATCTTTCACAATTTTTTCTAGAGCCTCCCCAAAAAGTAGCTTACCTTTATAGGGCAGTTTACTGAGCCGAGTCTTAGAAGATGCATCCGCTGCCCAATTCCTCAGCCAGAGAAATCTACGGGCGGCTACCACTGATGCCATGGATTTCGTGGAAATCCTAACCAAGTCGTAGAAGGCATCCGCCAGGTAAGCCGCCGCGGATTCTAGCTTCGCTCCCTCGGTCCCTAAGGGCCCTTCCTTGTCCCCTCCAGACTCCCCCTGGAGCCAGCAGATGGAAGCTCGTGACACATATGCTCCGCTAACTGACGCTTGCAGCGCAAGTGCACATGAATCAAAAACTTGTTTCAAAATGGTCTCTAACCTCCTATCCTGAAGATCCTTAAGAGCCGTGCCACCTTCCACCGGAATGGTCGTCTTCGTTACCGCGGAGACTAAGGCATCCACTTTAGGCATGCGTAACAATTCCTTCTCCTCTTGTGGTACCGGGTAGAGACGTCCCATAGCCCGACTACCGCGCAAGGACGCCTCTGGGCATTCCCACTCAGACTCAATCATTTGCTTGATCACTCTATGGACCGGAAAACACTGATGCTCCACTTTAAACCCCTGTAACAAGGGATCCTCTAACGGCTCTTGTGGGACCGTGGGCGTGACAATATTAAGCGCTGCCAACAACTGCACAATCAGAGCTCCCAGCTCCTCCTTGCGAAATACCCGAAAAACATTAGGGTCATCGCCCGGTGCGATCTCCCCCTCTTCCAGTTCCCCTGACCAGGAATCTACATCTGCCTCAGATATGAGCTCTCCTTCCTCTCCCAAAGGAGGGGTAGAGAGCGAGGGCCCCAAGAAATCAGCCCCATTACCTGGGAGTCTATCCACTTTAGAGGTACCCTCACCTGGATCTGATCCCTGGACTACCATCTGCGGCCCTGCCAAGATGGGAGGGGGAACTGAGGGCTGTGATAAAGATGTGCAGCCAGCTTGCTCTACTTTCAAAAGGTATGCTCTATGAAGCGCCAAAATGAAATCCGGGGAAAACGACAACTCCACATTGTGAGATACTTTTTCAGGGAGCCCTTTATTCCCCTCCTCAGCAGAGGAGGGCTTTTTGGACTTCACTTTCCGTTTTTCCGGCTTTCCCTGAGGCGCGGAAGGAGTCGTCCCTGGAGACAAAATGGCCGCCATTCCCGCCATTATCTGCTTGCCTTTAGAGGCCTCCCCGACATCACCTGACGGCGAAACAGTGTCCATTAATCTCCCAAACACTCTCTCCAACTGACAACTGCCGCGAAAACACGATCTACAGACCCCCAGTCCGGCCAGCCCTCGGCGGTTCCCACACTGCAGACAACTCGCCGACGTTGTGAACATAAGAACATAAGATATGCCATACTGGGTCAGACCAAGGTCCATCAAGCCCAGTATTCTGTTTCCAACAGTGGCCAATCTAGGTCATATGTACCTAGCAGTAACGGGCAGCGATGGCTGAAGGAAGCAGAGCCCAACAGAAGCCCGCCCAGCCCCCTAGTGCCCCGCAACACTCATCAGGCCTACAGAGCCTATAAGCAGCCCAAACTCACTGGACTGGCCGCACTCCCACTTCCCGCTGCTAGCGGGACACGGAGGAACAGTAATAAACGGTAGAGGGAGGAAAATCTGGGGCTCCCAGCGTCTCCCTTGCTAGCTGTGCCGCGATGGTTCTTTGGCGGTGAGCAGGCTCTTCCCCCGATCGCAAATACCGTTGCCAGCAAGCTTTTCCCCTTTTGCTTTTACACGTTGAGAAATTTAAAGTAGCCAACTGGTATGGAAAGGATGCTCTGCTAGAACACCTAAACCCCCAGTCCTGGCTAAAAGCAAGCTCCTAACTGCTGATTTCTCTTAGCCTCTCCGGGAGCCTAACAGGCTATATGTCCAATTCAGCTGCTGAGGACTGAAAGACTGAGTAGCTGACGTCAGAGGGAGCTATATAGTCTGACAAGAGAAACTTTTCAGTTTTCAGTCCTCAGCTGCTGAATGGGATTGACAACCCTTCTGTTCCTGGACTGGCCCGGAGAGACGAAGAGGAATAGAACATTAGGAGTTATCCAAAAAGGGATGGAGAACAAAACTGAGAATATCATTATGCCTGTATAAGCCTCTGATGTGCCCACACCCTGAGTATTATATGCCGTTCTGGACGCCCCATCTCAAAAAGGATAAAGAAGAAGAAAAGCTTCAGAAAAGGGCAACAAAAGTGATAAAGGGCAACAAAAGTGATACTGTACTCCAATGGTTCAGGTCCTATCTAACCAACCGACAGCAACTGATCCGCACCAGCACCTCAACTTCGCCCCCCTACCGGCAACATCAATGAGTACCTCAAGGATCCACATTATCTGCCATGCTCTTCAATATCTACCTCCGTCCACTCTGCTCAGTCATACGCACCCACAACATCAACTTCCACATATACCCAGACGACATAATGCTCTACGCACCAATTACAACCACAAACCCAGCAAATGACCAGCTATCAGCCTGCTTCACTAACGTATCCAACTGGCTACAAGAGAACAACCTATCCATTAACATTAAAAAAACCGAAGCTCTTATAGTAACAAAAGACCCAGACTTCAAGCCACCTACCCACCTCAGCATGGGAACCACGCAAATTCAAGTACAGCCACAAATAAGATATCCAGGCATTATCACTGACCAAGCTCTATCCCTTAAGCATCAAATCAACAAGACCACCGGAACTATATTCCACAAAGCTAAAACTGTACAACGTCTCTGACCCCTCCTCGAACCTCAGGACTTCAGGACAGTAATGCAGGCTGTGACACTCCCACATCTGGACTTCTGTAACAATCTACCATGGACTACCCGCCACACAAACCAACCCCCTCCGAACTGCCTTAAATACTACGGCAAGGATTATTCAGAATGCGAAAAAACGGGACCACATCACTCCAATCCTAAGAGACCTACACATTCTTCCCATCGAAGCAAGAATCAAGTACAAAGCCATCCTACTCACCCACAAAACCATCCACCAAACACAGAACACCCCCCTTCACACCTTACTGCCTCACCCGATCCACGGCAGAACAACCAGACAATCCTACAGTAACTCCATCACCGTCCCCCACAAAAGAACCAAGTCCACACAACGGACCTGCAAAAGAGCCTTTGAACTTTATGCTCCATCCCTCGAACACTCTGCCGAACCACATCAGAAACAACGGTGATCTCACATCTTTCAAAAAACAGCTGAAAACGGTCCTATTCCGTGAACATCTCTGAACAGAAACACCACCCCCTCTTCAAGAACCCATGATTAGAAACTGTAGGATTGTAAATGTCTATGTCCATCCCAAATCATTAATGTTGCCCCATGGTGATGGCCTCACCCTATAACCATTGATCCCCCCCCCCCCCCCCGTTATGTGTTACACCGCTTTGACCCAGTGAAAAGCGGGATATAAATACAGTTAAATAAATAAAATAAATAAATAAAGGGGATAACACACATCCCTTATGCAAAGAGGCTGAACAGGTTAAGGCTTTTCAGCTTGGAGAAAAGACAAGTGAGAAAGGATATGATAGAAGTTTACCAAATTATGAATGAGGTGAACAGTTAAATACAGTTTAACCTGTCTGACAACAGAAAAACAAGAGGACACTCTAAGAAACTAAAGACCACCAGAATGAATACAAACCTTAGAAAAAATTTTTAAACAGTACACAATTAAGCTGTGAAATCTATTGCCAGAAGATGTAGTCAAGGCAACCAACACAGCAGGATTCAAAAGCAGATTATGTTTGTTTGTCTTTATTTGATATACCCTCCCCCCCCCCCACCACCTTAGAGGGGGCGGGGCTTTTTCAGAAATCCAATCAGAGACTGAACCAAACCAAAAAGCCGATTCGATTATATGGAGGAAATGCAAGATGTTTGCACACAGGGCCGTAAGGAGCTGCAATCGCATGCCCCCCTCTTCCCCCAATACCTCCATCCAGCGCTGCCTGCTCTTTCGCTTCTGCTGCCGCCCTCTGTTTTTTTCAAGGCGGCGCCGGCAGCAGGGAAAGAGCAGTCAGCACTGAACAGAGGTATGGGGAGGAGGAGGGGGGCATGCGCCCATGAGGCGCTGGCACTTTAAGCAGATTTGTCCCTCCCTGCTCTGACATCGCATCGGAGGAGGGAGGGACCAGACTTGCTTAAAGTGTTGCAAAAAGGCTTGGGGGCACATTTCGACTGCACCACTAGGTACGGTCCTGTTTACACACCAAGGAACTAAAAGACAGCAAGAACCAACAGCAGTTTATAAAACTTAATTATAACTCATTTTTATTTTGTTATAAACTGCATTATGGTTCTTGCTTTTTCTTTTTCAACATATATTTTGCATCCACAGTAGGTGCCGAGCAGAACCAGGACATTCACCCACAGAACTCAATATTAAAAAAAAAAATTGGATTCTGATCATCTCACTAACAACCACCACCACTATTCTCCAGTACCAGGCATATTGTGAACTAATACAAAACCCTACAAAGAGCAAACCTACCATACCATATCAGCACAAACTTCCAAAACTCACATAAGGAGCCCATCCAAAAAAAGCATCACTGTAAATACTACAGTGGGCCCTGGAACATCCATACACCTATTTGAAAAGCTGAACAAGTCAAATTACTACAGTACAGTATAGATCTTTATGTACAAACTCCATGTTAACAGAACACCTGACCTCAGTCACACACTCACAACATTGACCCTCACCAATTACAGAAGTAACCACAATCTAAAGTAAAAATAAAAATATGTAGACAAAATTTAAACTGAAACCACAAGAAGCCAGAGTCCACATGCAGTGCAACATCAGATAAATAAGAGATGCAGTTCCCCAATACGGTGTAAAATATAAAGATAGCACAAAGTGCAATCACTAAAATTAAATAAAATTATTTTTTCTACCTTTCTTGTCTGACCATTTTATTCTCTGATCATGCTGGTCCCGATCTAAGGCTTCTGCTTTCCTGTCTTCTCCTAGCTCTCTTTCTGTGGTCTATGGTCCATCTGCCATTTCTTATCTCTTCTTTTGTTTTCTTCACTTCCTTCCATCAGCCTATTTCCAGTTCCAGTAAGCCCTCCCTAGTATTAGCCCCCTTTCCAGTCCTCCCCTCCCAGTACCTTCCAATGTCAACTGCCTTGCATTCCCACGACTGCCACTGGTGTCCATTCCCTTCCAGTCCCCCTCCTTCCCCACTCTCCAGCCCCTTCTAGTCCAAATACCATCCCAGGTATCAGCTCATGTCCACTCTCAGTGCCACCCTCTAAGTCAGCTCCCTTCCAGTCTCCCTACCCTCTATCAATCCCCCTTCCAGTGTCATTCGCATGTCAGCTCCCTTCCAGCCTCCTCCCCATTACCCAGTCACCTACCACTCCCATCCCCAAGTGTCAGCTCCCTTCCATTCCCCCTTCAGTACATCCCAGGTGTCATCTCCTTTCCAGCCCCCTCTTTCCTCTGGCAGACCCTCTCAGTATCTGCTCCCTTACAGTCTATTCTACTATCCCCTCAATTCAGCTCATTTGTAGCCCTAGCCCCTAGCTTTCTTCCAGGGCCAGCAGCACCCTCCTCCCCTCCTCCATTAGCCCATTTCCAGTCCCAGCCCATTTCCAACCCCCCTAATCAGCCCATTTCCAGGCCTAACCCCACCAATCAGCCCATTTCTAGTCCTAGCCCCCCCCCCGCCGATAGCCCATTAGCAGTCCTAGCCCCCCTCCCGATCAGCCCATTTCCAGTTCTAACCCCCCCATCAGCCCATTTCCAGTTCTAACCCCCCCATCAGCCCATTAGCAGTCCTAGCCCTCCCTCCCAATCAGCCCATTTCCAGTTCTAACCCCCCCCCCATCAGCCAATGTACTAACCCCCCCCCCCAATCAGCCCAGCTCCAGACTTTTAGGGAACTGGGGGGGGGGAAAAAAAAAAGCTGCAAGCATGAAGTGCCCCGTGGTAGCCGCCTCCCCGGAAGAGCCCTCACAGACCTCTTCCCCCCCTCCCCCCGGAAGAGCCCTCACAGACCTCTTCCCCCCCCCCCCCCTCAGCGCTGCGGGCTCAGCTTTAACAGAGCCGCGTGAAATGGAAACATTCTCCCTTCGCCTCACTCGGCCTCATTATAGAGCTGTCCCTGTATACCAGCAATGCTTTTTACAAAACACTTCTAGTTACAACTGAAAAGAATGGAACTCTACTGCAAATACAGGAAAAAAGAAATAGAGGTGACCGTGTCAAGAGAGATAAGAGCGAGCAAGTCCAAAAGGACTTGAAGGGAGAGGTGGGGAATGAAGTGTTCAGCCAGCAGCGACTCAAAAATACCCGGGTTAGGGGGATTCAAATGCGGACTCAAACAGATGCATCTTTCTTAAAGTGTTTGAAATTAGATTCCACTCATATGAAAGAGGACAAACTGTTCCAGAGGGAGCGGGGGTTAGGAAGAAAAATGCAGATTGTCAAGCGGATTTATATTTTGATTTAGAAGGTGATGAGATATGTAGTGAGTTGCCTTGTAGTGAGCAGAGCGCATGGGCAGGAGCGTATAAAGTAATTAATGAAGGGATGTAGTCTAGTACCTCATTCTGAATGGCCTTATTTTTTTATTTTTTGCAGTATTTATATACTGCAAGTAGTAAGAAACATCCTAGCGGTTTAAAATCCATAAAGAGGAAAACCAGATATAAACATAGTTCAACATTATAGGTGCATACATAACACAGACTGGGATACATAATTAAATTGTAAGCTCTGATGAGAAAGAACGTTCTCTTACATTTGTATGTACAGCACTACATACACCCTGTAGCGCTATACAAATGATTAGTAGTAGTATAAGGGGAAAAAGTGCTATCTGACAACAATTTTTAACCTCAGACAGTAAAAAAACATGGCAAAGACATTAAGAGTAAGTAAACTTGGAGGAGAAATGCAGCCTGAGGGCGGGAATTTTTTTTTCTCTCTTTTTTCATGAAAAAGCATTTGCAAAGAGCCAGGTTTTAAGACCCGGCTGAATTTCCTATACGAGGATTCAAGCCAGAGTTCTGTTGGTAAAACATTCCAGAGAGAAGGAGCAGAAGGGCAAATGGCAATGGATGTGTATGTCTCAAGGTGTAAGAGTGGTCTGGAAGGCACGACTAGAAGATTTTGATTGGCTGAACGCAGAGTTAGAGCTGGCTGATAAGGGAGAAGGCGAGAGTTAAGGTATATTGGGAGGTCGGTGTAGAAGGTCCAATGAGTCAGCAGAAGAATTTTATACTTCTTTATGAGTGAGGTCGGTGTAGAAGGTCCAATGAGTCCAATGAGTCAGCAGAAGAATTTTATACTTCTTTATGAGTCAATGCTGCTCGTAGGGCAGTGGAAATACATGGACTTGTTTCTTTACATTGTAGATGAGTTTAACCACTGTATTTTGTATGGGTTAATGTCAAGATTTTATACTGAATATGCAATCTAATTGGAAGCCAATGGTAGTTGATTAGGAGGGGACTGACCTGATCAAACTTCTGGGCAAGGGCCAGGAAGCATATGGCAGTACTTTGAACAGTTTCTAAACGTTTTAAATGATAAAGTGGTAAGCCGGTGTAGAAAATATTACAGTAATCCAATCAAGAGATTATAGTATGAAGCATGACAGTGATCAGTGCGATAGGGTCTAGGAATGACCCGATGTCTCTGAAATGCCAGAAAGCAAGGAAGGATGACGTCACAACTTGGGCAATCTGTGGGGAAAAAGAAAGCTTATTATCCAATACTATATCTAGGTATTTGAATGTGGGTTGGAGATTAGACAAGTTCCTCAAGAAAAAAGTCCATAAAAAAATTATTGGCCATAGAGAAATGGAATAGCCATTGTTTATCCCTGCAAAGGTATTATGGGGGAAAAAAAAAGTCTACTTTGTGGAATCTGCAGGGTACTTGCAACCCAGACTAGCCACTGTCAGAGACAGGATGCTAAGTTTGATGGACCCTAGTCTGACTCCACATGTCTTATGTTCTTTTTATATTTCTAATCCACCCATAACGCATGATATGTATTAAACTCCAATACTCATACCATAAGTATGAGTGGACTAGATTTCATTTATGTAAACCCTTTGACGTACTACACTAAAGTTGATTCCCCAAGACAATAGATGAAACGAACATCTATGCTGCAGATATTGTCTCCATTTCCCTTATCCCTCAAAAGCCATTCACAGGTTCTGTCTTAACACTTCTCTTATTCTCCAAAAGCAGCACAAATAAACAGATACTAATCTCAGATAAAACAATTCTATTGGCAGTGCATTCCACTACATAGGAACCACTGCTGAGAAGGCCTGCTTTAGAGTATCCTCCCATTTTACATCTCTTGGGACCAATATCTTAAAAACGGCTTAGCGATGACAATAGGGATTGTGTAGTGACCTGACTTACCAGCTTTTCTTCCAAATAAACGGAGCCCAGTTTATGTAAGGTCTTAAAATACCAATATCAGAAGTTTAAATTGTGACCTAAATCTCACCAAAGCATATGTAGGTTCTCAAATATAGGATTTGTGTTCCCTCTGCTAAGTAGCTGAGAACAGGCATAATACCAAATTTGCAAACCACAAGAAGTCTGTTCTGAGGCAGTTAAATGCTAATTTGTTTAATGCTATTGATTCTTTCACCTTAAGAATGCCATGATTTTGGGATCACCTCCTTTTTGTGATGATGCTAATGGCACATGTCTACTTATCAGACAAAAAGCAGAAACCAAAAAGCAGGCCTACACACAAAAAAGTTAATATGCAAAACACTTTATTGGAGGACCCTGAGGCCTTCTTCAGGGGTCTAAAAACAAAATAAAATACATCCATATTAACATATAAACATATTTGTACCATAAGTGTAACATGTAAAAAGCACAAAGATCTTTAATATGCAAATAAAAACAAAATCCCTGAAAATACAACTAAAAATAGAGAAAACGAAAAAAAAAAAGAAGGAAGTAAGAGGAGGTTGCCTTTCACATGAAAGTGCACAGCTAATTGCAATTTGCACGAAATAAAAGGATTGCACATAAATTAACATAAATGGAACATCCATATAAACAAATATATATATTCGTACCATAAGTATAAGGTACAAAACATCTCTAATATACAAATTAGAACTATACATCTAAAATCACAACTAAAATAAGAGGGAGAAAAAAGAGGAGGAAGAGCCTCTGACATAAAAATGCACAGCTACTTATAATTTACAAATAACACAGGTACACTAAAAAAACTTTTTTTTTAAACTGCCTCTAATGTTTCGATTGATTTTTACGTTTTTTGGTGCGCTGAATCCAAATCTGGTAACCAATTTGCTCCATCACGTACAGATTTTTTGCTACATTGGGTTAGCAGTTTGAGGTGAACGTTTCAGATTGAGTGCGATCGAGATAAAAGTTTCTTGGATGAATTCTTTATACTAATTGTTTAGTAGTTATTCAAATAAGAATAAAGAAAATTGTAACAAGGCAGCACATAAGAATAGAGTAATGTCAACAAAACACACTGTGATGGTAGCAAAATTGTCTGCACTTAAAACAGCCACATACATGTGCACAAACATTGAGCATATAAGAGCGAGGTTAGACACAAAGCAAAGCAAAGCAAAGAAATGTGCAAAAAATGTTGTACAGGTATATATGTAAGAATAGAAAACGCAAACCGCACCATTGCAATACATGAAGACAAACACCCGATGGTGTGAAAATAAAATTCTAATAAATGAGATCCGACACTGTGGTAATAACTAGCAAATTTTTATTTCAAAGTTTAGTAAAAACACGATATTTGTCAACACAGTTTAGATTTTAAAGTCATTCTTGGGTCAATCAATCTCCTGGTGGGCCCGTTTCTTCTTCCCCCGAATGCTTCTCTTGGTGCGCTGCTTGGCGTATTTTTCATCTGGGGTTTCCCGCAGCAGCAACCAGCAGAAATCAGCCATCATAGTGGTGTTCCATCTTCCTTGGTACCTTCTCTCTGCGTCCTTGATGTCCTGGTGAAACCTTTTACCTTGTTCTTCACTGTACGCCCCCAGGTTTTCGGGAAAGTAGTTCACATGGGAGTGCAAGAAATGGACTTTCAGGCTCATGTTACAGCCTTGTTCTTTGAAGGCATTGAGCATCCTGGCAACAATATCCTTATAGTTCTCATCCCGCCTGTTCCCCAAGAATTTGAGAACAACATCCTTGAAGGAATCCCAGGCTTCTTTTTCCTTCTCAGACATCGTTTCAGCGAATGCTCCATCTGAAATGAGTTTCCTTATATCAGGGCCAACAAACACTCCTTCCTTTAGCTTTGCTTCAGAAAGTCGGGGGAACTTTGAGCAAAGGTACCGAAAGCACTCACCATCTTTTGGAAGGGACTTGATGAATTGCTTAATGAGACCCAACTTAATGTGGAGAGGTGGTAATAGAATTTTATCACGAGGTACCAAGCTCTCATGAAGAACATTTTTCTCACCGGGTCTCAAATACTCCCGAATTGGCTAGTCTTTTTTCCCCCAGTGTAGGTCGCAGGCCCGGCTATCCCACAAGCAAAGGAAGCAGGGATATTTGGTGAAACAGGATTGCTGCCCTAATAGCATGGATAGAATTTTAAAGTCTCCACAAATCATCCACTTATGCTCATCATAACAAATCTTCTGAAGAATCAGGGCCAAATTCTGGTATTTTTCTTGGAGAATAACAGAGTGAGCAATAGGAACTGAAGCGAATGTGTTGCCATTATGAAGAAGAACACCTTTTATGCTGTCTTTTGACGAATCAATGAACAGCCGCCATTCAGCAGGATCATACTTGAGTTTAAACTTTTCCATCACTCCGTATATATCGTTGCAAAATACCAAATCTTCCTCTTTGCTGAAATACTTCAAAAATTGTGTCTCGCGGTTGCGGTACCAATAAAAAGTTGTTCCTGGTGACAATAGATTTTTCTGTTTAAGCCGAGAACCTAGCAGTTGGGTAGCATCTTTTGGGAGTCCTAAATCCCGGACTAACTCATTCAATTCAGCTTGAGAGAAAAGTTCAGGTTTCGGATCTGGTTCAGTTTCAAACTCGGAAGTACTGGACTCATCGGGAAAAGCCATCTGATGAGTCTCATCATGATCAGAACCGTCCACACAAATATGATCCAAAGATTTTGGTGGTTCAGGCACAGGTACTTCGTTGCTATGAGGCATAGGCCTAATTGCTGAGGGAAAATTGGGGTAACTTATTACGTTCTTATTTTTTAAGTTGTATCCCTTCACAATGCGAGAGCAAAAATAGCAGTCACTGCTGTGGTCTCTTTGTTCACGCCACATCATAGGTATTGCGAAACGAAATGCTTGTTTTTTACCTTTCATCCATAAGCGTAGATCTTCCTCACATGTCTTGCACACTTTGTGAGGAGCCCACGGTTTGTCTTGATCGCCTAACTTCAAACCGAAATAGGCGAAATATACTTTTTTAATAAATGTAGAAATGTTCCTCTGCCGCTTTTTCACGGTATATTCCCCACAAATAAAACAAAAACTGTCCGGAGAGTTGACGCAACCTCTGGCTCTGTGAGCCATCACAAATACACAGCACTGCAAACTACAACTGTAGTGAACCACTTCGGAATAAAGCTGGATTACGACTGAGCAAACAAAAGGTAATAATGAACTTGCAAGAAACTGAAATTTGACAGGAACGTTCATGTCGCAACCACCGTGTTTGAGCGAGCGAATGAGGCGAGGCAAACAGGAAAGAACATGCGCCAGCGCGAGTACTGGATTTAGCCCCCCGCCTCCCAATTGTCCTGTTAATGTATAAAATGAATACAACACACTCTAAAATATCATGAGGGAGTGTTTCTAGTTAGTTAACCATTACAACCTCTATTTTGGGCCAAGAAAATAAACTGCAGTCGGCTAAAAAGAAATTATTTGAACATTCCTTATATGGGTAAGAAATCTAATTTTGCAAGAAAACGTGACGTGATGGAACATTTTGGCTATTTTTCCTGGATTCAGCACCCCAAAATCTATAGGAATCAGTTGCAAAACTGGAGGCAGTTTTTTGGTAGTGTACCTGTGTAATTAAAAGATGTCACATATTCCGTTCCCTTCTTAAAACTCATCTGTTTTCCCTAGCCTTTCCCCCCGAGTCTTAAATGTTTACTCTTATTACTCTATTCTCTTGCCTCTTCTATCCTTACTTACCTCCTGCTCTATCATTTATTGTAATTTCCTCTTTTTCTTTTTCTATAATTGCTATTGATTTTGTTTTTGTAAACCGCCCCGATGTTATGGGGGGCGGTATAACAAATGTGAAATAAACAATAAACAATAAAATGTAATAAAACAATCCATTACCAAAGGCTGTAGCAACAACACATAAATCAGCTGAAAGCTCTCCTCATCTGTGTGAAAAATGATAGTAATATTAGAACTTATCATTATGTCACTGAAAGTAAACTGGTACGGTGCAGAATGTAATTAACCATAATAAGTGTATATGCTGCATATGCTGGTCATAAAAAGGAGGGCAGCTAAAAAAATAGATGCTTAGGATGGGAGGACAGATAAATAAGACCATCATAAAAACTGAAGACACACAATCATGCATTGATAAAAGGAATAAATCCACACTAAAAATATAATAGGCAACAGACGGAAGAAGGAGGAAAACAAACACGAGGTCATATAAAAGAACCGCCACAGTGGCGACGTAAAAAGGTTCAGCATCTTAAAAAAACGAGAGAGCCAACAGTGAACAAGGCTTTAAAGCCGACACCATTTAAAAATGTCATAGCAATACTAAAAGAGGGGGGGGGGGGGTTTGTATTGAAAAATACATATATAACAAATGGCAAGGGTACTTCAAAAATGCCGCCGAAAGAGCGGGAAAACCAACCACTGCAGAACCAAAAAGAGCAACTATCTTTCAATCATTCCAACATTAATACATGAGAAAGACAGTCTCTAATTGTCAGTATGTATTACTATGTCAAATGACAGAGAAATATTGTGAGACTAGTCAGATAGTGGATGTGATATAAAAAAGAAGAAATGTGAAAAACTGCACACATATAGGAACAAACCAAAAGCAGTAAAAGTAGAAACATGCTAGTCCTCCAAACATACATACGAGAAAGAAGGAGGAGAAAAAATATCCCGTAGAAAACACCATATTGCTAGAAAATAAAAAGAAAAGGAGAACTACTCACAGAGAAGCTTTGTGCTTTTTACATGTTACACTTATGGTACAAATATGTTTATATGTTAATATGGGTGTATTTTATTTTGTTTTTAGACCCCTGAAGAAGGCCTCAGGGTCCTCCAATAAAGTGTTTTGCATATTAACGTTTTTGTGTGTAGGCCTATTTTTTGGTTTCCGCTTTTTGTCTGGCTTGCCCTTGCGGATACCTCCTTCTCTTGTGTTCTGACTACATGTCTACTTATCTACATAGATAAAATATTTTAAAGCCAAACAAAATCATTTGAAAGTTTTAGGTACATACTAGAAAAAACAGGAGACAATGTAGAACCTTGTGGAACGCCAAAGTTTGGGGGTGGGCCTGAGGAAGATTATCACCCAAACCAACCTACTGATCTCTCAGTTAACAATGAATGACACCATTAAAATACAGAGTTCCCAATGCCCAAAGTATGAAGTCTAGCTAGAAAGATCTGATTATCAATCACATTACATGCCCCCGGCAGAACTAATAAAAGCTAAAGAGAGTTATTTTCTCTGTTAAGTTTAGATCTTCCAAAAATCATCATGTTTTCTGTACTGTGGCTTCTATGGAAACCAGATTGGGGGTCATCTAGCACAGGCCTTGACAAAGTTGCTTGAAAACTAGGAGCCAGTCTAAAAAAATCCAAAAACTGGCCACAGAAACCTAGGTCAGTTAATGCCAACACCACTCCCTCAAAAAGGTTTACTACAGTTAATTTTTTAGATTTCAAGGCCTGATTTACTAAGACTGTTTCCCCATTTTTTTATTGGGAAAATCGGGTTCAATGGGCCACTGCAAAGAGACAACAGAAGACAGAGGCCTCACTCTTCCTCCTCCCTCTCTCATTACCCACACTGACCCTTTAAAAGCTGCACCTGTGTGTGTGCGTGCGGTGCAGAGATGGGATGCCTGTGTGTTTGTGTGATCAAATTTACAGATGACAAAATTATTCAAAGTTGTTAAAACACAAGAGGATTGTGAAAAATTGCATTAGGACCTTAACTGGAAGACTGGATGTCCAAATGGCAGTTGAAATTTAATGTGGACAAGTGCAACGTTATTCACCTAGGAAAGAACAACCCAAACTAAGGTTACATGTTGCAAGGTTCCACATTAGGAATCACCACCCAGGGGAAGGATCTAGGCATCATCGTGGATGATACATTGAAACCCTCCGCCTAGTATGTAATGGATGCCAAAAAAGCAAATACAATGTTAGGAATTATAAGGAAAAGAAATGGAGAGAAAAAAAACAAGGATATTATAATGCCTCTCTATCGCTCCATGGTGCAATCGCACCTTGAATATTTTATGCAATTCTGGTTACGATATCTTAAAAAAGATATAGCGGATTAGAAAAGGTACAGAGAAGAGCCACCAAAATGATAAAGGGGATGGAAGGATGCCATTAAGAGGAAAGGCTTAAAAGGTTAGGGCTCCTCAACTTGGAAAAACACACAACTGAAGGGAGATAGGATAAAAGTCTATAAAATAATGAATGGAGTGGAACGGGTAAACGTAGGTTGGTTGTTTACTCCATCAAAAAGTAGAAAGACAAGGGAACATGCAACAAAGCTACAATGTAGTACATTTAAGACTAATCAAAGAAAAATATTTTTTCATCCAACACATAATCAAACTCTGGAATTCGTTATCAAAAGATGCAGTAAAAGCTATAAGTGCAACTGGATTTAAAAGAGGTTTGGACAAGTTCTTGGAGGAAAAGTCCATAAACCAAAAAGTACCAGGGGAATCTACTGCTTAAACTCTGAGATAAGCAGCATAGAATCTGTGTACCTTTTTGAGAACCTGGAAGCAGGACACTGGACTTGGACTCTTGCACTATTCAACCCCATCTAACTTGCTAGTGCTTATGTTTCCCGATTATTTGGCTCCTTTTTCCATTTCCTGAAATATGTTTTTTTTGGCAACAGCAGCCTCTCTGACCTTGCCTTTAAACCATGCTCGCAGTTTTTTAGACTTCCTTCCACTTTTCTTAAAGCATGGAATACATCTGGTCTGGCCTTCCAAGATAATATTTTTAAACACCACCCATGCTTGATGTAAATCTTTAATCTTTAAGGCCATAGCAGAGAGACTGAATGAATTCTTTGCTTTGGTCTTTAGTGAAGATATAGGGAAGTTACCCATGCTTGAAATTTCGATAAACTGGGAAGATGTATTACAACTATTTGATAAACTGAAGAGCAGTAAATTGCCTCGACTGGATGGTATACATCCAAGGGTTTTGAAAGAACTGAAAGATGAGATTGCAGACCTACTATTAGCAATTTGTGAACTATCATTAAAATTATCTGTAGCACTAAGACTGGAGAAAGGCTAATGTAACACCAATTTTTAAAAAGAGTTCGAATGGTGATCCAGGAAACTACCAACCTGTGAGTTTGACATCAATGCCGGGCAAAATGGTAGAAACCATTATAAAGAATAAGATTACTGACCATGTAGATAGTCATGGTTTAATGGGAGAAAGCAAACGGATTTAGCCAAGAATGGTCTTGTCTTACTAATCTGTTATATATTTTTTCTAAAGATGTGAATAAACAGGTAGACAGTGGTGAGCTGGTCGATATAGTGTATCTGGATTTTCAGAAAGCCTTTGACAAGGTCCCTTATGAGAGGCTCTTGGCGAAATTAAAAACTCATGAGATTGGAGGCAGTGTACTATTTTTGATCAGGAACTGGTTAAAAGAAAGCAGAGTAAAGCTAAATGGTTCATTTTCTCAATAGAGAAAGGTGAACAATGGAGTGCCCCAGGGATCAGTGCTAGGCCCACTGTGTTTTAACATATTTATAAATAACCTGGAAAGGTGATGAGTGTGGTGATCAAATTTGCAGATTACACAAAATTATTCAAAGTTATTAAAACACAAGAGGATTGTGAAAAACTGCAAGAGGACCTTGATAAACTGGAAGACGGGACGTCCAAATGGCAGAAGAAATTTAATGTGGACAAGTGCAAAGTTATGCACCTAGGAAAGAGCAACCCAAGCTATGGTTAAAGTTTGCAAGGTTCCACATTAGGAATCACCACCCAGGAAAAGGATCTAAGCGTCAGCATGGATAACATGTTGGAACCTTCCATCCAGTATGGAGCGGTAGCCAAGAAAATAATAGACTGCTAGGAATCATAAGGAAAGGAATTGAGAATAAAACAAAGTATGTATCATTCCATGGTGCGATTTTATCTTGAGTATTGTGTGCAATTCTGGTCACCGTATTTTAAAAAGGATATGGCGAAATTAGAAAACATACAGAGAAGAGCTGCTAAAATGGTAAAGGGGATGGAAGGTTACGCCTATGAGGAAAGGCTTAAAGGCTAGGGCTCCTCAACTTGGAAAAAAGATGGCTGAGGGGAGATATGATAGAGGTCTATAAATTAATAAATAGCGTGGAACGGATAAACATAGATAGGTTGTTAACGACATCAAAAAGTAGAAAGACATGCAATAAAGCTACAATGTAACCCTTTTAATATTAAGAGAAAAAAATATTTTCACTCAATGTGCAATCAAACTCTGGAATTCCTTGCCGGAGGATGTAGTAGATGATGTTAGTGTAGCTGACTTTAAAAAAAGGTTTGGAAAAGTTCCTGGAGGAAAGGTCCATAAACCAAGACCACCCAAAAAATCCACTGCTTACCCCAGGACAAGCATTGTGGAACCTATGTACCTTTTTGGGAATCTGCCAGGTACTTCTGACCTAGACTGACCATGGTTGGAAACAGGATACTGGGTTTGATGGGCCTAGGTCTGACCCAGTATGGCATTTCTTATGTTCTTATGACAAGATGGTGCCTACTTTTCACTAACTTGAGAAATGTCTGCTTGAGCAAAGATTGATCCTAGATCAAGAAATAAACTTAGGCTCTCTGAGATAAAACCATGGCTTTGACTCAAAACAGATACTCCAAACAATGCCTGGAACCCCCAAAGCCCTGCAATCTTCAACAGCTTAAAGCAACTACCGTATTTGTAATGGTCTTGAGCTTGTGTCACCCTGACACAGCTAAGCCTTTTATAATGTAAGTCGATATCTCTGAAGTTGGGGCAGAAGCAGTATCATCACAAAAACCAGATTCAGATTCCCATTATCACCCATGAAGTTACCTCTCAAAAAAAAAAAAAAAAAAAAAAAAGCTCTTCTTCTGAATGAAATTATAACATTGGAACCTGGAGCTTCTATCCACAAAATGGGTTCTGGAGGATTGGAGACATTTATTTTAAAAGGAGCCACTTTTTAAGTCACAATGCTTACATATTGTAAGAACTTTTTTATACCCAGATTCAATGGGCCACATTTTTTGTCCAGTTCCAATTTACTATTTGTTACTGTTGTGGTTCAACGACTATTAAAGCTAATGTCTTTTCACAACAGTTCTCCTCTGAGAAATCCTCAACACCTCAGGACAAGAATGGTCCATGAGCAGCATAGTGAGGATCTTCTGGAAAAGATCATCAAGAATCCAACACTCAGGAATCTTCTGCAGTGAGTCCAACTGGCCATATTTTTGTCCCAGATAGTCGACTGGATGTTATCAAATGGGAATGGGGACATGAGTAAGTTCATGATAAATCCAGGAGAAAAGAAAACCACAGAATTAATGTAAAGATGACCACTGATTCTGGAGATAAGGACTGCAGGACTTGTATTTTGGCCCATCTGCTGTGTGCCAGAACCAAAGTTTCATATAGTAACATAATATATGATGGCAGATAAAGACCATCATTTTCCATCTGATCTGCCCAGCAAGGTGGCAAGAGTAGGTGCACCTGCCATTCCATGCAGGTCACCCCTCCCCGTGCCTTTCTTTAGGGGTGTACCCACCGCTCCATGCAGGTCACTCTTATATGTTGAGACAGAGACAGTTAAGGTTACTTTGATTTTATCCTGTTGCTATAAAGGGATCCACTGTGTCTGTCCCAGGCATTTTGAATTCTGTCACTGTATTTGCCCCCACCACTTCCATTGGGAGGGCATTCCAAGCATCCACCACCCTTTCAGTGAAAAAGTATTTCCAGACATTGTCTTTCAGTTTACCCCCTTGCAGCCTCATATTATGCCCTCTATTTTTGCAGCTTCCCCGTCTTTGAAAAAGGTTTGTTTGTTCATTAATACTCTTAAGTATTTAAAGGCCCATATCATATCTCCCCTGTCCCTCTTCTCTACTAGAGTATACATGAAAACACTTTCCAATGAGTTATGGCCACTTCTACATTCACCTATATTGACTTCAATAGACTTCATTACTGACCTCCTAATATTGTCCGGATGCATTGCAATATTGGTGGTGGTAAATTGATACATTTTGTTCCTATTCCTAAGCCACCATTAGCATCATACCTTGGCATCATGAAACTGGCTATTACATGGCATACCAACCACTGTTTTGGATTAAGAACTTCAGTTCATCGCCAAGCATTTGGCAATTAAACTTCATTTTTCTTCAGGCTATCACCCCCCAAACTAATTGGCTGACTAAAAGGGTCAATTGAGACTCTTGAGCAATTCCTGCATTATGTTGTGTTATTGCAGTTCATTAAGACGATTGGCTGAGTTCATTAAGACTGGGTTGAATTTATCCATAACAAACCAGAGAGTCTATAGGGCAGTCCCTATTTTTCACAATTTATGATCAACATCCTTCCCCTCTGTCCTCTTTGCTTCCTTCCTGGTCTCATGTTCTTTATAGAAACCTGCTCTTGCAGATCCTTACGAAAGAAACCAGATAGCTTCAGTTCCAATTTTCATTAAGTCAGCCTGATTTCAAAATCAAACTCTGAAAACACACAGAGCCCGATCCCATAAGGAGCACATTCAGGCCGTCTGGATGGCCAAGTACTGGATGGGCCAGACTGTACCCGATTCTGGTGCTCTTTGTGTATTATCATCTCTCTTTTTATGCTTTATGGTTTATCCAATGGTATCACTGTTAGCACCAGTTTGTACGTTTTTTCTATGATTTACAAGTATCATTTATGCATTTGTTTTATATATTTATATATTTTTATCCTTTATTACTTTAACTTTATTAGTCTTATGAATTTATATTACTATCATAGTCTATATTGGCATATTATTTTATATTGGCTCCTATATATATATGTGTATTATATTTATGTTTATTATTATTTATTATTTGATGTTTTAATTAGATTTTTTTTATTTATTGTTTTATAATTTAAAAATTGTATATATGTATATTTTATAAGGTCACAACCCCCTGAAGAAGGCATTGTGCCGAAACACATATCGGGCAGACCCGGTGACACATAATAAAGCTCCCTTTCCAGTGGCATGGCTCTCCTGCTCTCTTTGTGTTCCTAGGGATAATTAAGACCATCACTTTTGCATGGTCTTTGGCTTTAAGAAAACTAACTTTGCCAAGATGGGACAATACCTCAAGGAGCCATTAATAGCATGGGAACAGTGGGGGACGTAAAAAAAACAATGGGCAAAACTGAAAGAGGATATTTTAGGGGCAACAAACCTTTTTGTTAGCAAAGTAAATAAATGTAAAAGGAAAAGGAGGCCACCTATGGTTCTCAAAAGAAGTAGCTGAAAAAGTGAAAAAAAAACGGTGACCTTCAAAAAATACAAGAGATCACAGAAAGAGGAAGACAAACATCAATATTTGGAAAAGCTTAGAGAAGTTAGGAAAGCAGTCAGGAAAGCAAAGATACAAACAGAAGAAAAAATAGCCAATGCAGTAAAATGGATGGACAAGACATTTTTTAGCAAGTGGAGGACATGCAAAAGTGTTATTATCAGACTAAAAGGTGAAGAGGAGGAATATATAGAAGCTGATAAGGATTAAGCAGAATTGCTTAACAAATATTTTTCTTCTGTATTCCCAGATGAAGGGCCAGGAGCAGGACCTCAGAAAACATCCACAAATAGGAACAGTACTGAAGGGGATCTTGAATAATTTTCAGAAGACTGTGTTTGTGAGGAACTAGCTAAACTAAACGTAAACAAAGCAATAGGGTCGGATAAAATATATCCCACAGTATTGAAGGAACTTGGGGAAGTTCTAGTGGCTCCACTGTCTAACCTTTTTAGAGTCAGGAGTTCCCAGAGGACTAGAGAAAGGTACATGTGGTCCCTTTACACAGAAGCAGAAGGATAAGATTGAGAACTACAGACTGTTAAGTCTGACCTCTGGGGTGAGTAAATTAATGGAAACGCTAATAAAACGGAGGACAGTGAGGTTTCTCGAGTCAAATGGATTGCAGGATCCGAAGCAGCATGGTTTTACTAGAGGCAGGTCTTGTCAAACAAATCTAATTAATTTAACTAGGCGACCAGAGAGTTGGACCAAAAGTAAGCCCTAGATGTGGTGTACTTAGATTTCAGTAAAACCTTCGACACCATTCTGCACAAACAACTTATAAATAAATTGATGATCCTAGGAATAGACCCTAAAATGACTGACTGGGTTAGAAATTGATTGCGTGGGAAGAAACAGAGTACAGGAAAATGGAGCTCACTCTGAGGAGAAGGATGTAACCAGTGGGGTGCCACAGGGATCTGTCCTTACTCAGATTCTTTTGAACATTTTTGTTAGTGATATTGCAGAAGGGCTGTCAGGAAAGGTTTGCCTCTTTGCAGATGATACCAAATCTGCAATAGAGTAGACACCCAGGAAGGAATAGATAACATGAGGAGGGATCTAGCTAAGCTCGAAAAATAGTAGAATTTGGCAGCAGACATTTAATGCTAAAAAATGCAGAGTCATGCAATTGGGCGGCAAAAATCAAAGTATAGGGGGCAAAGTACTTCTGTCCATGAAAGAAGAGCAGGACATAGAGGGTGATCGTTTCTGATGATCTTAAGGTGGCTAAAAAGGTAGAAAAGGTGATGGCAAAAGCCAGAAGGATGCTTGGGTGCATAAGGAGAGGAATAGCCAATAGGAAGGAGGAATATTCTGTGCAATTCTGGACACCACAGCTTCAAAAGGATATAAACAGGATGGAGTCCGTGCAGAGATAAGAACATAAGAACATAAGATATGCCATACTTGGTCAGACCAAGGTCCATCAAGCCCAGTATCCTGTTTCCAACAGTGGCCAATCTAGGTCATACGTACCTAGCAGTATCCCCAAAAGACAAAGGTTCCACAGTGCTTGTATTGGGTCAAGCATTGATATCCTGGGTCCCTTTTTAATAATGGTTTATGGACCTCTCCGCCAGGAACTTGTCCAAACCTTTTTTTAAACCCAGCTACACTAACAGCTCTTACTACATCCTCCGGTAACAAATTCCAGAGTTTGATTACACGTTGAGTGAAAAAATATTTTCTCTTATTTGTCTTAAATAGTTTACTCCGTAGCTTCATTGCATGTCCCCTAGTCTTTCTATATTCTGATAGCATAAACAATTGATCTACGTTTACCCATTCCACTCCATTCATTAATTTATAGACCTCTATGATATCTCCCCTCAGCCGTCTCTTTTCCAGGTTGAAGAGCCCTAACCTTTGTAGCCTCTCTTCATAGGAGTAGCCTTCCATCCCCTTTACCATTTTGGTGGCTCTTTTCTGTACCTTTTCTAATAACGCTATATCCTTTTTAAGATACAGCGACCAGAATTGCACACAATATTCAAGGTGCGGTCGTACCATGGAACGATACAGAGGCATTATAATATCCTTTGTTTTATTTTCCATTCCTTTCCTTATGATACCTAGCATTCTATTTGCTTTCTTGGCTGCCGCTGCACACTGGGCGGAGGGTTTTAACATGTTATCCACGATGACTCCTAAATCCTTTTTCCTGGGTGGTGGTTCCCAATGTGGAACCTTGCATCGTGTAACCATAGTGTGGGTTGTTCTTTCCTAGGTGCATAACTTTGCACTTGTCCACATTAAATTTCATCTGCCATTTGGATGCCCAGTCTTCCAATTTATCCAGATCCTCCTGCAGTTTTCCACAGTCCTCTTGGGTTTTAACAACTTTAAACAGTTTTGTGTCGTCTGCAAATTTGATAACCTCTCGTTATTCCCTTTTCCAGGGCATTTATGAATATGTCAAAAAATAGCGGACCCAGTACAGATCCCTGGGGTACTCCACTAATCACCTTTTTCCATTGGAAAAATTGGCCATTTAGCCCTACCCTCTGCTTTCTGTCTTTTAACAAGTTCCCGAGCCACAATAGTACACTGCCTCCTATCCCATGACTTTGTAGTTTTGCCAAAAGTCTCTGATGAGGGAACTTGTCAAAGGCTTTCTGAAAGTCCAGATACACTATATCAACTGACTCACCTTTGTCTACCTGTTTATTCACACCTTCAAAAAAACATATCAGATTAGTGAGACAAGAACTTCCTTGTCTAAAGCCATGTTGGCTGTCTCCCATTAGGCCATGACTATCCACATGCTGTGTAATTTTGTTCTTTATGACGGTTTCTACCATTTTCCCCGGTACTGATGTCAGGCTCACCGGTCTGCAATTTCCTGGATCACCACTGGAACCCTTTTTAAAAATTGGCGTTACATTAGCGATCTTCCAATCTTCAGGTATTACAGATGATTTTAATGAAAGTTCACAGATTACTAATAGCAGGTCTGCAATCTCATATTTCAGTTCTTTCAACACTCTTGGATGTATACCATCCGGTCGAGGTGATTTGCTACTATTCAGTTTATCAAATAGTTGCAATACATCTTCCCGGTGTAGTGATATTTCTCTCAATTCCTCTGCAGTATCACCTTTAAATACCACTTCGGTCTTGGGTAACATCCCTACATCTTCCTCAGTAAAGACCGAAGCAAAGAATTCATTCAGTCTCTCCGCTATAGCCTTGTCTCCTTTTACTGACCCTTTTACCCCTCTGTCATCTAATGGTCCAATTGACTCTCTCACGGGCCTTTTGCTACGAATGTACTTGAAAAAGTCTTTGTTTCGTGTTTTTGCTTCTGTAGCAAGTTCCTTCTCAAATTCTCGCTTTGCCTGCCTTATCAATGCTTTGCATTTAACTTGCCAGTGCTTGTGCTGTTTCCAGTTTTCTTCGTTTTGCTCTTTTTTCCATTTCCTGAAAGATGCTTTTTTGGCAGCAACAGCCTCTCTGACCTCACCTTTAAACCATGCTGGCAGTTTTTTGGACTTTCTTCCACTCTTCTTAATGCGTGGAATACAGCTGGTCTGGGCTTCCAGGATAGTATTTTTAAACAACACCCAAGCTTGATGCAAGTCTTTAACCTTTGCAACTGC
Organism: Ichthyophis bannanicus; assembly: GCA_033557465.1. Taxonomy (NCBI): domain Eukaryota; kingdom Metazoa; phylum Chordata; class Amphibia; order Gymnophiona; family Ichthyophiidae; genus Ichthyophis; species Ichthyophis bannanicus. Next base: position 187,881,842 of record CM066042.1, on the reverse strand, counting down.
TCCTTTTAGTTTTTTCTTAACTATATTCCTCATTTTATCATAGTCTCCTTTTCGAAAGTTAAAAGGTAGTACTGTGGATTTCTTTACTATCCCTCCTCCACTAATTAAATCAAACACGATCATGCTATGATCACTATTGCCAAGTGGTCCCAACACCCTTATTTCTTGCACCAGAACTGGTGTTCAACTAAGGACTAGATCCAGTATGGCTTCCCCTCTGGGCGGTTCATGAACCAGCTGCTCCAAGAAGCAGTCATTTATTTCATCTAGAAACTTTATCTCCCTAGCATGTCCTGCCGTGACACTGAGCCAGTCGATACCGGGGTAATTGAAATCGCCCATTCTCACTACTCTGCTGTAAAGCGTAGTTACTCACCTGTAACAGGTGTTCTCCAGGAGCAGCAGGAATCAGTCCTCACATATGGGTGACGTCGGCGCCGACGGAGCCCTCGCGGAGCAATTTTCCCCAGCTTTCAAAGAAAGCCTCTGGGAATTGCAGCGCGCATGCGCGGTCGCCTTCCCGCCCAGGGGTGCCATCTTAGCCAGTCAGATGACATAGCTAAAAAAGACAGCATAAAAATTTGCAAAAAAACTAAAGCAGATGATCGCAACTCCAAGGGGAGGAGGGAGGGTTGTGAGGACTGATTCCTGCTGCTCCTGGAGAACACCTGTTACAGGTGAGTAACTACGCTTTCTCCAGGACCAAGCAGGAAGTCAGTCCTCACATATGGGACTCCCAAGCTTAAGGCTACCAGAGACCCTAAGCACAAAAATGAGCTCCCTCTAGCTCAGCAGCACAGAAGGAAGGAATCTTCGCTGAATTATTACCCACCGGTAGCCCACATCCGGGATGGAGGGTAGGAGTTGCTCAGACCTCAAAGAGATTACGGAGGACTGCCTGTCCGAAAGCACTGTCCCTGCGGGACTCCCTCTCGAGACAGTAATGGACCGCAAAAGTCTGGCTCGAAGACCAAGTAGCGGCCCGGCAGATGTCTGCCAGCGGAACAGAACGGAGGTAAGCCACTGACGTAGCCTTTGCCCGAACGCAATGAGCCGTGACTCGACCTTCCAAGGAGAGTCCGGCTGCCCCATAAGCCCAAGTGATACAGTCCGCAACCCAGATGGACAGAGTACACTTGGAGACCGGGAGCCCCAATTTATTGGGGTCAAAAGACACAAAAAGCTGAGCAGCTTTACGGTGCTCCCGCGTACGGTCAAGGTAGAAGTTCAATGCCCTTCTACAGTCCAGGGTATGGAGGACCGTTTCAGCTCGGCTGGAGTGTGGTCTGGGAAAGAAGGTCGGAAGTACCACCTCCTGATTGATGTGAAAAGGGGAGACCACTTTTGGAAGAAATTTTGGGTGAGTCCGTAGGACTACCCTATTTTTGTAGAACCGAGTGTAAGGGGGAATCAGACACGAGGGCCTGCAATTCACTTACGCGTCTAGCGGAAGTGAGGGCTATCAAGAACAATGTTTTCCAAGAAAGAAAACGGAGAGAACAGGTAGCCATAGGTTCAAAAGGCGGACAGGTGATCCGCTGTAAAACCACATTCAGGTCCCAGTCAGGCGCTGGCGGGCGCAGAGGTGGTTTAAGTAGAAGGAGACCTCGGAGAAACCTCGCTACGAGAGGGTCGCTGGAAAGAGGTCTGCCGTCCACCGGAACATGATGTGCTGAAAGAGCACTGAGGTGAACTTTGACGGAGTTGGACTTAAGTCCCAGATTAGAGAGGTATAGCAAGTACTGCAAGATCACCGACACCGGGCAGGAGAAGGGATCCTGAGACTGTTGGGTACACCAAACGGAAAAAAACGACGCCATTTAAGGGCGTAGCATTTGCGGGTAGAAGGTCGTCGCGAAGCTAGGACGACCTCCTCCACCTCTGCCGGCAGGAGAAGGGGAGCAAGGACTACCCGCTCAGCAGCCAGGCCATTAGATTGAGAGATCTGAGGTTGGGGTGTAGCAGAGACCCCTGATCCTGAGTGAGGAGATCCGGTTGTAACCCCAGAGGGAATGGATCCTCTACCGCTAATTGCAGCAGGAGTGGAAACCACGGCTGTCTGGGCCAGCGAGGGGCCACCAGGATCATGAAGGCTTTGTCTCGGAGAACCTTGAAAAGAGTCCGAGAGACTAGCGGGATGGGAGGGAAAGCGTACAGAAGGCTCCCCGACCATGAGAGTAGAAAAGCGTCTGCCGCAACTCGAAGGGGATGTGGCTGACGAGAGCAGAAGCGAGGAAGTTGCCGGTTGAGAGGGCTGGCAAAGAGATCCATCGTGGGGAGGCCCCACTTTAGAAAGAGCTTCTGAACTACCAAGGGATCCAGTCGCCACTCGTGCGGCTGGAGGATCCTGCTGAGTTTGTCCGCCAGGCAATTTTCTTGGCCTGGGAGATAAACTGCCTTGAGAAGAACGCCGTGACTGACGGCCCAAGAGCAGAGCTTCTGTGCTTCCCGACAGAGAAGGAAGGAGCCCGTGCCCCCCTGCTTGTTCACGTAGAACATGGCAACTTGATTGTCCGTCTGGACAAGGACGGACTGGTGAGAGGTCAGGTGGGAGAAGGCCTTGAGAGCCAGGCGGATCGCTCTGAGCTCCAGGAAGTTGATCTGCTGAGCAGACTCCCACGTGGTCCAGAGGCCCTGAGTACGTGCCCCTTGGCAATGTGCTCCCCAGCCCAGGAGGGATGCATCTGTCGTCAGCACCCGGGCCGGCTGAGGTGACTGGAAAGGCATGCCGAGTACCAGGTTCGGCCGATGAAGCCACCACTGGAGAGACGAGATCAGCGGCTCGGAGACGCGCACTAGGTCTGCTAGGCCGCCTGTGGCTTGCTGCCACTGCTTGCGGAGACACCATTGAGCAGGCCGCATATTCAGGCGGGCATTGGGGGTCACATGGACGGTGGAAGCCATATGGCCGAGTAGTCTCAGGAAGCGCCTGGCGGAGATCAGGGGCTGGCTGCGAAAACGGTCGGCTAGGTCCATGAGCCGTTGAGCCCTGTCGAGCGGTAGGAACGCTCGTGCCTGAGGAGTGTGCAGCCTTGCGCCGATGAACTCGAGATCCTGTGAGGGGAGCAAAGTGGACTTTGCGAAGTTTACAACAAAGCCCAAGTACTGCAGAAGAGTCACCGTGCGGCGAGTGGCGGTGGTGACCTCCGGAGCGGACGCTGCTCTGATGAGCCAGTCGTCGAGGTACGGAAAGACAGAGGCCGTGAAGCCGGAGATGGGCCGCCACCACCGCGAGACATTTTGTGAAGACTCGCGGTGCGGAGGACAGGCCAAAGGGTAGTACTCTGTACTGGTAATGTTTTCCGGCCACCACAAACCTTAGGTATTGGCGGTGGCTTGGGTGGATGAGGATGTGCGTGTAGGCATCCTTTAGATCCAAGGAGCATAGCCAATCTCCCTGCTGGAGGTAGGGCAGAAGGATTCCAAGGGTAAGCATCTTGAACTTCTCCCGCACGAGGAACTTGTTGAGGTTGCGCAAGTCCAGGATGGGTCTGAGGCCTCCTGTCCGCTTTGGTACTAGAAAGTATCTGGAATAAAAGCCTTGACCTCTCAGGTGGTGGGGCACCGGTTCCACCGCCTGTTCCTGCAGAAGACCTGCTAACTCCTGAAGGAGTAATTCCCTGTGCAGAGGGGGTCGTGGAGGTTCTCCCGGAAAATAGGAGGGAGGGACCTGGTGGAAGTGGAGAAGATAGCCTTCTCTCACGACTTGAAGCACCCAGGCATCTGAGGTGATGCTGGACCACCTGTGGGCGAAGTGAACCAGCCGGCCTCCGGTGCTGGGAGGAACCAGCGGAGGGGGAGAGGCTATGCTTAAGGAGTCAAAAACCCCCACCCTGCTGAGCAGGGGCTGGTGGTGCAGGCTTGGGGGCTTGCTGCCTACGGGACCCGTTACCCCGTCCCTTGGCCTGCTGGCCCTGTTGGGGAGCTGCAGGGGCCTGATATTGGGGGTATTGTTTGTAGGCAGCCGCCTTTCTCGGGTAAAAGGACTTCTTTCCCGAGCCCTTCTTTTTCTGGGAAGGGGCGGAGGTCTTCCTAGAAAGCCTAGTCCTGGTGAGAGTCTCAGTCTCGATCTGTGCAGCCTTTTCAGCCATGGGCTTGCCAAAGAGGTTTTCGCCTCGGCAAGGGACATCGACCAACTTGTCCTGCACCCAGGGCTCAAGGTCAGACGACTGAAGCCAAGCCTGTCGGCGGGCACCGATGCCGGCTGCGGCCACTCGAGCCGATGCTTCAAAGCCATCATAGGCTGCTCGGGATATGAATTTTGAGCATTCCCGAATGCCAGAGGACAAGGCCAGGAACCTCCGCAAGGGTTCCTCGGACAAACCAGCGGAGAATCCGGCTAGCTCTTTAGCCAGGTCTCGGAGATACATGCCCATGTATAGCTGGTAGGTCTGGACACGACACGCAAGCATAGAGCCCTGGAAACACTTCTTACCAAGGCCATCCAGGTTACGGGCCTCCCTGCCAGGAGGCACCGAGGAGTGCATCTTCTGGCTCTTAAGACGATGCATGGCCGATTCCACTACCATGGAATGGTGTTGTAGCTGTGCTTTTTGGAAGCCAGGGCTCTTGCGGACTCGATAGATAGAATCGACCCGCTTGCTCAGGACCGGCGAGGAGGCCGGACTCTCCCACATGCGGAAGAGTAGTCGTTCCAGCATGGGAGGAACCGGTACAGTAAAGTGTTCCCTGGCGGGAGAGTCATACTGGAGGGCGTCAAGCTCTTCGGCTCGAGGCTCCTCCTCGGGATCCGCAGGGAAGGCCAAAGCCTTGGCCATATCCCTGACGAAGTCCGAGAACCGGGCATCCTCCGGGGGGGACTGCTTCCGAGGTTCGGACTCAGGTGAGTCCGAGGGGACACACCGAGTCCGAAAAGAATCAGGCGACTCTTCCTCTTCAGACTCCCAGACCGACTCCGACGAGGACTCGGTGGGGTCGGCCCGGGCAGGGTGCGGCGCCTGCCGCCCCGACGCCGAGGGAGTCGGCGTCAGCGACCTCGGTCCCGAACGGGAGGCCGAGGGTGACCTCGACCGAGGATCGACTCGAGTTCGCATGGACTCGAGGATCGGCTCGGTCTCCGGGGTCGACTTAGACGTCGACGTCCCGGCGGTCGGGGCAGCGGCGCCAGCGAGGCCGGCGAGCAGTGCCCGCTGCTGGTCCATGAAGGCAGACAGTCTGCTCTCCAAGGCCGTCAACCTGAGTCCGAGCTCAGGTGACCCAGCAGTCCCCGACTCGGGCCCCGACGGCGTCGGGCCTGACGTCGGCGGTCTCGGAGGCGAGTCCAGGAGGACCACAGGACTTACCCGAGCAGGCAGCTCCGACTCCAGGCGAGGTCGCTTCGAGAGGTGCTCCTTCTCCAAGGACCCGGGACGGCTATCGGGGCTATGCGACCTGGCCCTCGCGGAGCCAGGAGCGTCCACCGACGCCGCCCTCGCGGGTTTCACCTTCCGACGATGGTCCCCGGAGGGAGAACCCCTATCGGAGGAACTCCGACGACGGTCCGAGCTGGAACCTCTGGACGCGGAGGCCTCCGACGAGGTCCGGGTACGGCTGGGGTCAGCGAAGATCCTATCCCGCTGATGCCGCCGACTTCTCAACGCTTTGGAGGACATTTTGCCGCAGGGCCCACAGATCATTTCTTCATGATCCGGGCCCAGGCAGCGGAGGCAATTGTCGTGTGTCAGTTAGTGACATATTTCGGTCACACTGACCACACCGCTTGAAACCACTGGCAGCCATCGGGGGAAAAAGGGCCCCGGCGAGGTCAAAGGACCGGGCTGCCAGGGAAAAACCGAAAACGAAACTGACTAAGTCAGAAAAACCGAAAAAGAAGAAGAGGACTCGTGACCGGCGTCGCGAGTCCGGGCGGGAAAAAGACCGGCGTCGAACCGAAGGAAAAAAGAGTAAACTATGAGTAAATATCAACTTTTTCACGGGGACACGATGGGTACGTCTGTAGGGCTCCGCGGAAAAAAGAAGACTGGCTAAGATGGCACCCCTGGGCGGGAAGGCGACCGCGCATGCGCGCTGCAATTCCCAGAGGCTTTCTTTGAAAGCTGGGGAAAATTGCTCCGCGAGGGCTCCGTCGGCGCCGACGTCACCCATATGTGAGGACTGACTTCCTGCTTGGTCCTGGAGAACTTTTGTTAGCTTCCTTGATTTCTTTAAGCATTTCATCATCCATTTGTTCATTCTGGCTACCAAACTGGTCAGTGGACTTTGTCATAAGGGATATGGGGGACAGACTTAAAAACTCAATTTGTATAATTTGGAGGAAAGGCGGGAGAGAGGTGATATGATGCAAATACAAAGTGTGCCTTCGAGTCAGTGCTGACTCCTGGTGACCCAGCAGCTCCTGGCTTTTTTTGACAGTGTTACCAGAAGTAGTTTACCAGGACTTTCTTCCGAGGGAATGGAGGTTGAAATGACTTGCCCAAGGCTACAAGGAGTTGTAGTGGGAATTGAATTCTACTCTCTTGGTTACCAAGCCAGTATGGTTTAACCGCTAGGCTGCTCCTGTCTTAAATGCACAGGAAGACAGCCTTTTTCAATTGAAAGAAAGCTCTGCAATGAAGGGGCATAGGATGAAGGTGAAAGGGAATAAACTCAGGAGTAATAGGCAGAAATATTTCTTTACGAAAAGAATAGTAGATGCATGGAACAGCCTCCCAGTGGAGATAGTAGAGACCAAGACACTAGGACAGTACCTAAATTCAAGAAAGCATAGGACCAACACTGAAGATCTCTAAAAGGGAAAAAGGATCATAATAGTTGGCATGGAAGGGCAGATTGGATAGGCCATATGGTCTTTTTCTGCCATCATGTTTCTATATTTCACATCCACTATATGCAAAGAAAGAAAAATCTGATTAGAAGTGACAAGGAATAAGGTCCTGCCTCCAAGCTTAAAATGTTTCTAGATTCTTCTTTATTACTATCTGTGATTTTATTAACTTCTTTATCAGTCTGTAGTCTATATATTAACAGAATGCCTTTTGTTAAATGTCTACAGATATACAGCAGCGTGCCTGTAGAGTTCTGTAGGCTATTTTCCTATTAAATATTATAGACCAGCACAGAAATCAATAGAACCTAGACTGAAATAGCTATGGATCTTACCTAGGGCCACAAATTACATTTTCAAACCATTCCAAAACACTACACATGTTGTTGTTAAGTGCCGTCGAGTCAGTGTCGACGCCTGATGACCCTCTGGGATAGTTGACCTAAACTTTGTTTGGTCTTCAGCCAAGCGACTCATTGTTGATAGAGTGGTATCCATAGCTGCTGTTATTATATCAATCCATCTCATTGTCGGCCTTCCTCTTTTATAGTGACCACCTACTTTGCTAAGCATTATTTTATTTACTTATTTTATTTAACAGTTTTTATATACCGCCTTATTGTTAAATCAAAGCGGTTTACATCAAACTCACATGTTTACAGAGAACTTATGCAACTTTTAGTTACATTAACTTATGAAGGAGCTAGGGTGGGGAGGAAGGGGGAGGAGAGACATGCAGATGGAAGTAATAAAGCATAACTTATGTACAAAGAATACATATACAATGATGTGAGTTGAATGGGTTTATCTATTCCAGAGTTAGATGGGGTCAATTGTATTCAGGTTTGTTGTAATGATCTGTAAAGAGGAAGGTTTTTAGCTGCTTTCTAAAATCCTTCATGTCGGTGGTGGATCTCAGCTTCACAGGTTGAGAGTTCCAGATCATAGGTACCGCAAGCGAGAATGCTCTCTTGGTGGTTGAATCATTTGCTTTTTTGTATGTCTTTCTCCAATGATCTCTCTCTTCGCATGATATGTCCAAAGTATGAAAGTTGAAGTCTTGTCATCCGAGTTTCTAAGGAAAGCTTGGGTTTGACCTCCTCTAAGTGATTTGTTCTTCGGGCAGTCCATGATATACACAGTATTCGTTGCCAGCAGCAAAACACTACATATACTATCAAAGACAAACACTTCTAGTCTACAAAGATCAAAATATGCAAACTAACCACATATTTAACTTAAAGTTGGCTTCAGAAAGAAGTTATTCTACACAGAATTTCCAGTATACTTTGCAAATATATTGATAAGCTCTGTTGAAATGCTTACAAATTTAGGTTACCAGAAGCCACAGGAAGATAACTTGACTTGGCCAAGGTCAAAGCAAGTGCAGGTGGTAGATAGAGAAATTTTACGTACTTGATAATTTTCTTTCCTTGAATCCTGCTAGACTAGTCCAGACAGGTGGGGTTTGATCCCCAGTCAGCAGGTGGAGGCAGACTTGATTATCTTTCAGTGATGTTATCATTTGGTATATCTGCTGGTGCAGCACTGACAGAAGCCAGTATGACACTTCCCATGCAATAGGCAAGACTGAAAAACTCAGGAAAAAATCAAACTATGAACCGTATCATTCCAAATGGTTTGGTATTTGGTTCTCTCACCACTAATGACTGCCTCAGGCACTGATTCTGACAATGCAATCAAGAGCCAACAGGGCTCCCAAACCTGTAGAAAGTCTTCCAGGGTGAGCTCCAGACTGGTCTAGCAGGATTCAAGTTAAGAAAATTATCAGATATGTAAAATTTCTCATTCCTTATCCAGCTAGACCAGTTCAGTTGTGTGGGATGTACCCAAGCAGTCAGGATCCAGGGTAGGAGGCAGATGACACTCTAAAAGAAACTGTCCAAAGGCACCATCTCTTCTGGTTTCCACATGCAACCTGTAGTGCTTCAGAAAGACCAGAAACGACCTTACAAATATCCTTCAGAGACACAAGATGGATTCTGCCCAAGAGGAGGCCTGTGCCTTAATGGAGTGAGCTTTGACTCTCCCGGCACACACTTTTGAGTTAGAAGGTATGCTGAACCAATAGCCTCCTTAATCCCATGGGCATTGGAGGATTTAGCCACCATCATCCCCTTCCTCGGACTACTAAGGGGGAACAAAACATGGTCTAACCAGAAGGGATTAGCAATTGCCAGCTATCTGACTAATGTCCTTTGCATGTCTAACAGACACAGGGAGGAGTCCAGCCAAACGTTCTTCCCTGAGAAGGAGGGCAGGAAGACAATTTAGTTGAAGTAAAAAGGCAACAGCAATTTTGGGACCTCCCACAAGGAGACAGAAGCTGCAGAGATTACAAAAAAAAAAGAGCTCCCTACAGGGCAAGGCATGTGGTAGAGACACCCATCTAGTGGACACAATAGCCACCAGTAAAACTACTGCGAGGGTCAGATTCTTGAAAGAAGCCTTACAAATGAGCTCAAAAGGGGAGCCCTTTCAGTGCCTGCAACAACCAGATGCATGCCCCTGAAGATGTCTTGATCCATTGCCAAGGAGATCCCTTGAATGTGTCCCTGATAGCATGCTAGGGCTGCTACCTGAACTTTGAGATAGTCCAGAGCCAATCTCAGATCTAAATTGGACCATAAGTAGGACCAGACAGTGACTAGGTCCACCTTACTGGCATCCAGAGCCCAAGAAGACCACCACTCAAAGACCCTTTCAACTCTTGTCTAGGCTAAAGAAGCTGAGGGCCCTCTGGGCCTTAAGGAGGATGCCCACTATCACACTCAAGTAACCTCTCCTGGAAAGCCAACACCTCTCCAGGGACAGGCTATAAATGAGACAGAACCTCCATCACCAGGGCCCCTTGCCACAGAAATCCCCTCACTTGAGACAACAAGAGGGGATCCCGCTAGCAATTTCAAGAGATTCACATACCATGACTTGCATGGCCAGTCTTGGGCAACTAGAATCACTAAGACGTGGAGGGATCAAAATCTGTGCAGAAGGCAATCCATCAAAAGCAAAGGGGGAGAAACATACAGGAGCCCCTCCTGAGGCCACGCCTGAAGCAAGGCATACAAGACCGCCACCAATGGATCTTTCCTGTGGTTGAAGAAGTTCTTCACTTTGGCATTCTCCTGAGTGGCCATTGAATCACAAACTTGAAGCCCTACTTCCGCACCATAACATTGAAGAGAGCTCAGCTACCACTTGCTGAGATCCACGGTATTCCAACCTAAGAAACTGGCATGCACGAAACAAATTCCTGCCAGGTGGGCTACAGACAGTGCAATCAAATGCTCCTCCGCCCAACACCACAGATCTATCACCTCGAAAGCTACTCCAGAGCACTCAAGTTCCATCCTTGCTTGTTGACAAACCACAGCCATGTCTTTGCTCAAGAACATGCAAAACTCCATTGGTTACTAGGAGAGGATGGCGCCTCTCTAGAGCCAGGCAGATTGCTCTGGAGTGGAGTGCAGTGGCCTAGTGGTTGGGGCAAGGTACTTCAGGCCGGGGGTTCAAATCCCACTAGAGGACAGCAACCTTGGGCCAGAAGGACTGGGGTTTCTAGTCCCACAGGTGCTCCTTGTGGTCTTGGGCAAGCCACTTAACCCTCCATAGCCCATGTTCCCTGTAAAATAGTTATCTCCAAGTTATAATGCCCTGTTCAATGTAATTTCAGTTTGTTCAATGTAAACCGCACTGATGCAGAATAGCGCGGTATATAAGAGAATGTAAATAAATAAATAAATAAATAACCAGAAAACTGAACAGGAGGCCTTATGATGGGACCAGAGTACCTGGACAAACTGACCTAGAGAGTGGGCTCCCCAGCCCTTCAGAATGCATCTGTGGTGACTATCACGCAATCTGGCATTTTCAGAGCAGTGAACAAAACCATTCACTTCAAACAATGAATGCAGCCTATATATATATATATATACACACATATATACATATATATATATATATATATATACACACTATATACATATATATATATATATATACACACTATATACAGGAGTGGAGGAGTAGCCTAGTGGTTAGAGCACTGGCTTGGTAACCAAGCAACCAAGGTTCGATTCCCACTAGCACTCCTTGTGGGCTTGGGCAAGTCACTTAACCCTCCATTGCCTCGGAAGAAAGGCCTGGCAATCTACTTCCGGTGACAATGCCAAGAAAACCCAGGAGCTTCTGGGTCGCCAGGAGTCAGGACTGACTCGAAGGCACACATTGCATTGCATACTGTATATATACACATAATCAATATTTTTGGAGGTATATATGATTAGACTGAGCCATTGATGGCCAGCAAGCTGGACATTTTATTTGCAAGCTCTTAATTTGATATCTCAAAAAATATTGGCATTATATAATATATATATATATAATGTCAATATTTTTGAAGTATCAAATGTTCAGCTTATTGACCACCAACAGCTCAAAGTCTAATCATATCTCAAAAAAACACAGACTACATATCTATATCTATATCTATTTATATTTATTTTTTAAATTTTATTTGTTTATGTGTTTGTTTGTTTGAAATGAATGGTTTTGTTTACACCTCTGTGTTTTTGAAATGGTATTTTGATTTGAGGTATAAGTACCTGTTTTTGGACTTTCAGAGGCATCCCATCCAACTGATGGAGAGACAGCAATCACCAGGCTAACGCCTCCTTGATCTCCCATGGGAGAAGAGACTAATCGAAAGAGAGAACCAGGAGACCAGAGAGAAAGCAGATGACCCTGAAGAGGGTGCATGAGCACCCTGGCCCAAGGATCCAGCTCCAGGATCGACATTATGGACCCTAGGAGTTTAGAAGTAGCCCAGGTCATGCGAGCTGACCGAACACAAAAGTTTCCCAAGTTGGCTTGGCATCCTGAATGACCCTTCCAGCATGTTGAAATGACCCAAGACAGTGTAGAATTGAGCCGAGAGGTACCCCAAGTCCTGGTAAGAGATTAGGCTGCCCCTGGAATAACTAAATACTAACCTTAGCCTTTCTAACCAATGTATTATCAGTTCTGCATCAACCCCCGACTTCGCCAGGGAGTCTGACAGAATCAGTCAGACATCCAGGTATGAGTGAACCTAGATCCCTTGTTTGCGTAGGAACACCACCACCAGCACCACCATGCACCTTGTCGAAGGCCAATGAGCATGGCTAGGCTAGAGCCTAGAACTGGAAAAGGCGCCCTACGTCACAGAAGTGGGAAATCACTGGTGTTGCTCCTAAAGGGCTATCTGAAAATGCACTTCAGCAAGATCAAGGGAGAGAGCACTGTCATCTGTTGTTCATACTGTCCTGACCTGAAGAAGGTTTTAACTTTTAAAAGCTAGTCCAAAAATGTATTAAGTTAGTTCAATAAAAAGGTATCGCCTCATTTTCTTTTTTTGTTTCTCTTTTTATTTAACTATATTTTTATGGAAATGCTGCACAATACTTCCAACGGCATGACTGGGCAAAAATCTCATAGTAAATTCAAAACTGAACTTCTAGATAAAATCACCAAAATAAGGATCCCCATCTTCAAATAAGAACCATAGTATAAATAAAATTACCTCTGCAACTTTTGGGGGAACGCCATCACCAAGTACTTCCCTGATGAAGCATTGCTGGCTCATGTAACAGGACAAGCCACAAGTCCTCTTAAAAGCATCCTTCAGCCGTTTCACCTCTATATCTGTAACTGTATTGAGAAACAAAATGCAATGAGAAAATGTTCAGCGTTATTGCACTGCAAACAAAAATAAAGAGCATACAAGTAAAATGCCACATTTATATGTGTTTAGAAACAAACTATTTTAACGCAAATCTGCACATTATCCTTCCTATTACAAGTACCTATGTGCAATTTAAGGCATTTGTTTTGTCACCTGAAAAAAGGAGCAATGAGCAAGTGAGCAGCCATCCATGAAACCCTTCCAAACTGCTAAGCAGATACTGTAGTGCCATGGGTGGAAAAGGTTTAAAAAAACGTGGACAGGGACATTTTTGTTTTGTTTTGTTTTAAATACTTTTATATGTATTTGATTAACTTTTTGAACAGTCCATCTTCTATGGCTGGCAGCTGAAATTTATCCTTACCATCGTGGACTAGAAGAAATGGGCAGCCCAATTGGGTCAATTAGCGTTTTATCTGTCATCTACTATATTACAGTACCATCCTGCCTTTCTCATTTCCCCATTTCCTTCTATCCCACTTAGTTTTTCTCTTCAGTGCCAGTGGAAAGGACACCAATGGCAACTCCTCTCCTGGTCCAAATGCAGGCATCAAAATTTTCACACACATTCACATGCACACAATGTCTACCATGTTATAAATGAATCAAGAGAAACGTAAAATTAAAAAAAAAGCTTACTCAGATGTAAGAAATCTAAGAGAGACTATCAGGGGGTAATTTTATAAGGAAGCTCCTATTTAAAGCATGAAAGCATTTGCCTAAATGGGACTATTTTACAGTGGTGTGCAAAAGTCTGGAATCATTTGTGAGTTTTGCGTTTTTCGTACTTTCTAACGTTTTTTTTTTATTTTGCGTTAGCCCAGCATATTCATCTTTCTACCACATTAAAAGGGATACATTTGGCTATTAGAGTTGACATTTTGCATTCCTTGCTTCCAATTTAAATACTTTACAGACATTGGGAGATAGCTACTGCGAGTTTTGTGGATCCTGCATCAAAACTGGATCGAGATAATCCAATATGCATACGTTATTTCTGACCAATCAGGAGGCTGGTTTCACTAACCAATCACAATGCAGATATCTAGCCAACAACTATAAAAACACACAGATTTTTTTAATTTCATATGCTTTCTGGATCGACCATGAAGAGGACTTGGACCCTGACATTGGAGGAGCGTGTTCATGTGTCCTTTATGAGCGAGGAAGGATTTTCAAGCCGTCAGACAGCCAGAAAAGTTGGCTGCAGTCAGAGTGCTGCTGTTAAGATCATACAGAAGAAGAAAGAAATGGGTTCAGTGATGGACAAGCCTCGTTCAGGTCGTCCACATGCATCAACATCACACCAGGACCGCGCACTACAATGTATTTCACTGACTAATCGCAAGTTGACCTCTCCTTAGCTACTTCGAGAGTGGTCAGACAAGAGTGAGGTCAGTGTCAGCTCATCAACAGTTCGTCGCCGGTGCCTGCAGTTTGGTCTCTGGGACTGCAAAGCACGGAATAAGCCACTGATGACTGACATACAAAGGCGCAACCGGATCGTGTGGGAGAGAAAGCACTCAACCTGGTCGACTGAAATGTGGGAAAAGGTGCTATTCAGCGATGAAAGCACCTTCTGCCTGTTTGGTAACCAGGTCCACACCTATGTGAGGAGATTTCATGGAGAGAAATTCAAGAGTGTCTCAACCTCACTGTGAAGCATCCTTTGAAGGTCATGGTCTGGGGCTGCATGGCTGCCAGTGGCGTTGGACGTCTTCACATTGTCGATAGAATGGTCAATGGGGCCCAAGTACATCACCATACTGAAGAAGTGCATGGTGCTATCAGCACACCAGCTGTTTCCTGGCCAGTTCCTGCTCCAAGATGACAATACACCCTACCATCGCTCCAGACAAGTGATCAGCTGGAAGCAGCGGAACAACATCAGTCTCCAGATCTGAATCCAATCGAGAACCTGTGGCACAAGGTGGCCTTGGAAATATCCAAGAGGCATCCGACATCAAAGCATGAGCTGACTGAGTCACTCATTGCAGCTTGGAACCACGTTGTTACCAACGATCACCTTGTCAGACTGGTTCATTCAATGCCGACAAGGTGCAGTCAGGTGATCAAGAACAAAGGGTGGCCCATCAAATAATGAGCCATCACTGACACATAACAATGGCCTTTTTCAAGGCCACTTTCATTAATTTGAAGGAAACCTGGCGTGCGTCCATAATATTTTAAAGCATACTTACAATAATATATTGTTGGCCAATGATGTACATTACGTGATTTTCACAGAAAATCTATCAACAGGACAACTATGGGGAACAAACTCAGAAAATAAGGGCCAAATCAATACTAAAAGTTGGCCCTAATAGCCAAATCTATCACTTATCATGAGATACACAGAAAAAGCCACTGGGAGGAAAAGGAAATTAAGATATAAGGTCACAAAATTGAAAAAATGTAAAATTTACTAGTGATTCCAGACGTTTGCACACCACTGTAGTCATTTATGCATACATGTGGGCACATAGAAGCATAAATCACCTCTTATAAAATAGTACCCAGCATAAAAGTTCACACGTTGATTTGATGGTGCATACTTTGGTGGGAGTACACATAAGTGGAGTTCGGGTAGAGTGTGCAAGTACATATGTAGATCATAAAATGCTATAATTTATATCCATACTTGCAAAATATAAGTACAGGCATTCACACCAGCTCTAAGGCTGGAGTAAACAACTGCACCTTAAAACCAGTTTTTTGCTACTTACAGTAGTATTTTATAAAGAAAAGTAAGCATCTATTTTTCTTTATAAAATAATGCCCAAGTCTAAGTAGGCACCACCTTATAAAATTACTCTCCACAGTGGCAATTTTGAGGATTCTACATAGTTATTAAGCAGGTAAACCACAGATTTGGTGGCTTTCAAGAAGACCTACTAATTCAGACAGGCATATTCAGTGCGCTGATGGTCTATTATGATTTTTATTTTATGGTTATTGTTTTATTATGCAGGTTTGTTTGTATTCTTATTATGGATGCTTTTTTGTAAACTGCCTAGGTAATTAGTGCGGAATAGAAATATTTTTAAACAAAAAAATAAAAAAGGTTTGGATATTACTCTAAAATTAACTGGCATGAAGCATGAATGCTGAAAAACACCTGGATACTTTGTGCTGGCAAACAGGCGAGGGAGGAAGCCATTATAAAAACAGCATGTTTACTTTCAAGCTTCCATGGATGTACAGTTTTTCCTCTCCCCCAACCTGAACATATCATGCTGGGTGCTCCTTCTTAGCCCCACTAAACAGTACATACCATGGAAGTCTATGCATACCTTTTATCTAGATAAGAGAGAGCAATTTTCAAATAGGATAAATTTACCCAGGTAAATTACTTTGAAAACTGATCTAAGGACCCATTTACTAAAGTTGTATTATCTATTAATATGTTTACTACCACATTAACTGCTAATATGGGTGCTTGTGCTAACAATTCAGCACCTCTGCAGCTAATCCACACTCATTTTTACACTAACAGCTAACGTAGAATGGGGCAGAGTATGGGTGAAGACTGGGCAAAGCCTGCACCTTTCAATTAATGCAGAGGTAGTTACTGTGCATTAACTGTTAGCATGGTTCTGTTAACATCACCTACATAGCTGTAGCTAACTGCATCAGATCTATGGAGAAAATTTCCTTCCTCATCATCCTGACATATCAGTCCAGATGTGTGAATTATGCTCCCTTGCCAGCAGTTCTACTGGTGCAGCACCGAGAGAAGCCAGTATTTGTCTGCCTTCAGCAGGTGGCAAGGTGTTTGGACTGGTGAAGCAGTGCAGATAGGTCTGTCTCCCCTGGCCCACACCACAGTACTGTGGGCCTGTGTGACAGAGACCTGTGGGCCCAACATTGCTCGGAGCTCTTGTACACCCCACTCCTTCAGCCAGCAACCACCCTGTATCCAACACTGTAACCAATGAGGAGGAGGACCTCAAGGGAATCTAGTAAGTTGGGCCCTAGGCCTCCCTTCCACTATCTTTATCTTTATCTTTATTCAGAGAATTTGATATACCGCCTTTACACAAGTATTAAGGCGGTGTACAATATAAACAAGGTGGGCTGCGAAAAAGAAAATGGAAAATGGAAAGGAACGCCAATTGTAGAAAGGAAAGTAAGTAGAGAAAGAAGAGTAGTAGGGACAGCAAAGGACAGCAAAGGACAGCCTACAGAAATTACAGACTAGTTGAGACGGGACTCAGCCCGTGGACTAACAAGACAAGTAGTAGGCAGGTAACAAATAATAAATAGTGTACAGATAGACGAACTACATAACAGATATACAAGGAATCACATGAGGGCGGGTCGGGACAACGAGACTGCGGGGAGTGTTACAGCCCGGACAGGGATGGTGGGTGAGTAGTTGTAGCTGATTGAGTGGGAGTGAGTAGAGGAGGGGGAAGGTCGAAAGCCTGGCAGAAGAGAAAAGTTTTAAGCATGGTCTTGAATTTTGAAAAAGACAGTTCAGTGCGAAGAAGGTGTGGGAGAGAGTTCCACAGGGCGGGGCTGGCAAAAAAGAAGGCGGCGTGGCGGGTGGATTCGAGATGTGCCTGGATTGGGGAAGGGAGAAAAAGGCGGTTTCCGTGAGCGGAGCGCAATAGGCGAGGGGTGGGTTGAAGAAAGATGAGATCGGCCAAGTATTGAGGGGTATTAGTATGAAGGACCTTGTGGGTAGTGATAAGGAGTTTGTAGACAAAGCGGACTTTAATAGGGAGCCAGTGGAGGGAAACCAGGCAGGGGGTGACATGATCGCGTGGAGATGAAAAGGTGAGAAGACGGGCAGCTGTATTCTGGATTAATTGTAACCTGCGAAGTTGGTACTGGGGAAGACCGGCGAATATAGAGTTGCAATAGTCAAGACGACTAATCACCAGGGAGATAACCAGTGTAGTCAGAGATGTGATGGGGAGGAGGGAACGGACGGCACGGATTTTACGGAGTTGAAAAAGAGAGGTGCGTACTACCCCAGAGATGTGCTGATGGAAAGATAGTGCGGAATCAAGGGTCACGCCAAGGTAACTATCTGCTTGCTAGTTTATTTTTAGATTTTTTTCTCAATATTTTCTGCCCATTGTATGTTATTAGGCTGTATTTGACTCCATGCTGATGAACAAAGCAGCGTCAAATTGCAAAAATAAATAAATAATAAACAGTCAGATCTTCAACAGCATGCCTCCTTGGCCTGTGTAGGCTGTTGGGAAAGTCCTATGGTTTCCTCAACTGGCCTGTAGGGTGCTGGGCTTCCTTTTTGAGTCTCCCTTTTTGCCTCTACAGGGTTTTATTTTCATGGCCTGGTATTTTTTTCTTGTGGGTTTTTCTTACAGTGTGGGAACATTGATATCATGCCCAGTACCTGGCATTGTGCCTCTTGTGGTTTCCATCAGGTCAGTTCTTTTTGCCCCCTCTCTGATGTGGCCCAACCAGGGCCCAAATTCTTCAGCACTGTTGGGACACCCCATGGGGGTACCGAGGCCCCATACTGATTCTGATGCCTCCTCTGAGCCCTAAACACCTTTACCACTTGCAGGGAAAGTGGCCCTTTCAGGAGTCAGATGGACACATGAGAGCAGGAGTGCCTTGGCTTCAGGCTCTGGCCAGCAATCCACCTCAGGCCCCCTCAGGGCTATTCTTGCTGCTCTGCAGCACCCTTTGTAGGAGTCTGAGATTCAGTAAGGGGATTAAGTGCCTCTGCTTCAATCTTTTCTCTGTGCTTCCTCCGGAACCCCCAGCCTTATCTTCTATGGAGGTTGGATGGGATGCTGAGGAGGATTCTTTCCTCAGAAGGAGAGTCCGTGAAAGAAGGGGAGCTTCCTCTTGTTGAGGGTAAAGAATCTTCAGTGAAGCATAGTTACTCAACTGTAACAGATGATCTCCGGGAACAGCAGGAATTAAGTCTTCACATATGGGTATCATCGGCACCGACAGAGCCTGCACAGGAACCCTCTCCAGCGTCCAATAGGAACGCTTTTGGGAGCATCCCTCAGCACATGCGCACTGCCTTCCCGCCTTTTCAACTGTCCCTCTTCAGTTAAGTTTGTAGCTGAGTGAAAGGATAGAGGGAGAGAGGAAAGAGACAGAGAAATAGAGAGACAACTCCTAGGGGAGGTGGGTGGGTTGTGAAGACTAAATTCCTGCTGTTCCCGGAGATCACCTGTTACAGGTGAGTAACTACGCTATCTCCAGGAACAAGCAGGAATGTAGTCTTCACATATGGGGACTCCCTAGCTGAAGATGCCAGGGAGATGTCCCCAAGAAGCTGCCACCTATAATGAGGTAGGCCATGCTTCCTCCCATGGATCTCTGGCATCCTACCAGGGTTAGTGGGTAGGAGTTGAATTAAGTCTGAAAGAGATGTTGAAGAACAGCCTGGCCAAAGAAGGCATCCCGACGGAAGGCTTTATCTAGGCAGTAGTGGGCTGTGAAAGTGTGCACTGAACCCCAGATGGCTGCTCGACAGATGTCATTGAGAGACACAGAGTGAAGGTTAGCCATAGAGGCTGCCATGGCTCTCACATTATGTGCTGAGGAAGACACTTACTCTCTTAAGTAAAGGATATGCATTGTGCAATCCATTTGATAGAGTCCTTTTGGAGACTGGAAGTCCCAAATGACTAGGATCAAAAGCAACAAAAAGTTGAGAAGACTTTCTATGATGCTGTGTTCTTTGTAGGTAAAAAGCCAAGGCCCTTTTATAGTCCTAAATATGAAGGCTCCTTTCTGCATTAGAGGCATGAGGCCTCGGAAAAATAACAGGACGGTAAATCGATTGATTTAAATGAAAAGGCGAAAGCACCTTTGGCATAAAATGTGGATGAGTTCTGAGAACAACCTTATCATGGTGAAACCTTGTATAAGGGGGATCAGCCACTAAAGCTTGCAATTCACTAATGCGACGTGCGGAGGTGATTGCAATTAGGAAGATGACCTTCCAGGATAAAAACTTTAGGGTTGTAGTGGCTAAAGGTTCAAAGGGCGGTTTCATGAGCTGTCCGAGAACTAGATTTAAATCCCATGCCACCGGTGGTGGCCTGATGGGAGGCTTTGTTAATAGAACACCTCTCATAAATCTTGCTATGAGTGGATGAGAGGAAAATGTCTGTCCATTTAGAGGCTTATAGGAAGCTACAATTGCACTAAGATGGACTCTTACTGAATTTGTCTTTAGACCAGAATTTGATAAATGAAGTAGTACTCTAGTACCGATTGCAAAGGTATCACAAGGGGGTTTAAGCCCTTTTGAGAACACCATATACCAAAACGTTTCCACTTGAAGGCGTAAGAACGTCTTGTGGAAGGTTTTCTGGAAGCCTGGAGGACATCCTTTACCTGTTGGGAAAGGTTAAGATCCTGCAGGTCTAGGCTTTCAGCAACCAGGCCCTGAGATGCAGGGACTGGGGATTCGGGTGCCATAGCATCCCGTTCTCTTGGGAGAGAAAGTCTGGAGCACACCCTAACTTCAGAGGTGCAGCTTGAGAGAGATGTAAAAGCAGGGGATACCACGTTTGTCGTGGCCACTGTGGCGCTATGAGGATCATACGACCTCTGTCTCTCTGAAGCTTGAAGAGTGTATTGGGGATGAGGGGAATGGGTGGGAAGGCATAGAGGAAGTCCTGACCACAGTGAAGGAGGAAGGCGTCCCTTGCCTAGCAATTGTGAGCCGGAATTCTGGAAAAGAACTGGGGAAGTTTGGCATTCAGTGGACTTGCAAAGAGGTCTATGTCTGGGGTTCCCCAGATGTAAAATATCTTTATCACCTGGTCTAGGTGGAGAGACCTTCCGTGAGGCAGCAGTACTCGGCTGAGACTGTCTGCCCAAAGGTTTTGAATGCCTGGAAGATATAACATGAGAAGGTGAATTTGATGCTCTCTGGTGAGGGCCCATAGTCGTAAAGCTTAGTTGCATAACGACAGAGAGCCTGTTCCGCCCTGCTTGTTCACGTAGAACATGGCTACTTGATTGTCCGTTTGGACTAGGACTGTCTTGTAGCTGAGCTGGGCATGGAATACTCAAAGAGCTAGATAAATTGCTCTGAGTTCTAGGAGGTTTATGTGAAGACAAGCCTCCTGTGGCGTCCAGGTACCCTGGGTGGAAAGATGGTGCAGGTGTGCTCCCCATCCCACCTGTGATGCATCTGTTGTTAGGGTGGCCTGGAATGGGGGTTGTTGGAAAGGAGACCTCACTAAAAGATTCTCCAGTGATTGCCACCATTGTAGGGACAAGATCAGTCGTTGTGAGCTTGATATCTTGTCCGACAGACGTCCTGTGGCCTGTGTCCACTGTGTGGATAGTGTCCACTGGGCTGCTCGCATGTGGAGGCAAGCATAGGGAACTACATGAACTGTGGATGCCATATGTCCCAGTAACTGCAGCAGTTCTCGAGCAGTTAGGAAGGACTTTCCCGCTGCTTGAGAAGCTAGTTGCATTATGTGAAGACAGCGGGGCTGTGGGATGAAAGCCCTTGACTGTCTGGTATCTAAACAAGCTCCTATGAACTCCAGGGTCTGAGAAGGAACAGGTTGGGATTTTGGGAAGTTTATGACCAATCCCAAGTATTGGAGAATTCGCATTGTGCGAGACAGTGCAGAGCTGGCTTCTGGAAACATGGGAGCTCGAATGAGCCAGTCGTCCAAGTAAAGGAAGATGAATATCCCTAGGGTTCGTAGGAATGCAGCTACTACTGCCATGCATTTCATGAATACTCTTGGTGCCGAAGCCAGACCAAAAGGAAGAACCCTGTATTGGAGGTGTTTTCCCTTGAAAAGGAATCGTAAGAATTTCCTGTGATCTGGATGGATCAGAATATGAGTATATGCATCCTTTAGATCTAGACAGCAAAGCCAATCCTGACTTTGAGAGTATGGCAGAAGAGTTCCCAGAGAAATCATTTTGAACTTTTCTCCGAACAGATATTTGTTCAATTCTCTGGGGTCTGGAATGGGTCTGTGTCCTCCTGTTTTCTTTGGAATAAGAAAATAGGGGGAGTAGAACCCTGTTGGGGAATGGGCACTTCCTCTATTGCTTCCTGAGCAAGAAGTGTTGAGACCTCTTGATCCAGTAGATTGTCTGGAGAGGTTTGGGAATTGAACTGTCTTACGACTGCAGGAGGGGGTATGCTGTGAAAATGAAGCTTGTAGCCCTCCCCTACAATGGAAAGAGCCCAATTTTCTGCTGCTATTTGGTGCCATCTGTTGACAAATTGACAAAACCTGCCTGGAATGTTTAGGGGTTCTGGACCCTTCAGAGGCAGGAAAGCTAAGCTCTCTAGGAAGGAGTCAAAGCCCTTGAGGGGGCTGAGTCTGTGGAGCTGGTTGAGCTCTCAGTCCTTTTGGCTTCTTTTGTTGTCTGGATTGTTGCTGTTGTCCCTTTTGAAAAACTTGACTCTGAGCTGGCCCTTGCAGGGTATAGGATGGATAAAACTTCCTCTTTTTGCTGAAAAAGGGTTTTTATAGAGTTTCTTTTTGGCTGGAGTGGCTGTATATTTTGACAATCTGTCTAAAGTGAGATTGTCAATATCTATCTCATTAGCCTTTTCCTGACATTTCTTGCCAAAGAGGTTTCCTCCTGTGCAAGGGATGTTTCCTAATTTGTCCTATATCCAAATCTCCAAGTCTGATGCCAGGCAATCTGACGTGCACTAATGGCAATAGCAGAGGTTCTGCTGATGCATTCAAAGCAGGCATCCTGAGGCCTGGGACCACTGGGAAGCTAAGGTCCACTGGCCGCTCGCATATGAAGGCGTGCATAAGGAATCACATGACCTGCAGATGCCATGTGTCCTAGAAATCGAAGCATCTGTCGAGCAGTGAGGAAGGTTTGTAGCACTGCTTGAGATGCTAGTTCGATGATGCGCAGACAGCGAGGCTGAGGAAGGAAAGCCTTTGACTGCTGTGTGTCCAAGCGAACCCCTATAAACTCAAGGGATTGAGATGGGGTGAGCTGGGACTTTGGAAGGTTTATGATCCATCCTCAGTATTTGCATTGCTCGGGAAAGAGCATGACTTGCCTCTGGAGCTGACAGTGCTCGAATGAGCCAATCGTCTAAGTAAGGGAAGACAAAAATTCCTAGAATCCTCATAAATGCTGCTACTACTGCCATGCATTTTGTGAAGGCCCTTGGAGCAGAGGCCAGCCCGAAAGGAAGGACCCTGTATTGAAAATGTTTTCCCTTGACTAGGAATCGAAGGAATTTTCTGTGATCTGCATGAATAAGGATATGCATGTAAGCATCCCTTAAATCCAGAGAACATAGCCAATCTTGCTCGTGAAGGTATGGAAGAAGAGTGCCGAGGGAGATCATCTTGAACCTTTCTTGGACTAAATATTTGTTCAGTTCTCTGAGGTCCAGGATTGGTCTTAGTCCCCCTGACTTCTTTGGCATGAGAAAATAGGGGGAATAGAATCCTGTGCCCTGCTGGACTTTGGAACCTCTTCTATAGCCCCTTGAGCCAGAAGAGTGGTGACCTCTTGCCACAACAGGTCTGAGAACGGTGGTTGAGATTTGAACTGACTTATTAGCGTGGGTGGGGGCAAGCTGAGGAAATGAAGCTTGTATCCCAGACTCACTATAGATAGAGTCCAATTTTCTGAAGTGATTTGTTGCCATCTTTTGGCAAAATGGCAAATACGGCCTGGAATATTTAAAGGTTCTGGGCTTAGAACAGGAAGAATGGCTAAGTTCTCTAGACAACAAAGACCCTGAGGAGGCTGGGTCTGCAGAGCCTGTTGAACCTTCTGAGTTTATGACTCTTTGTCTAGTTTGTTGTTGCCCCTTTTGGGGAACATGTGTTTGCTGGGTGGAAGATGGATAGAATTTCTTCTTAGAGAAAAAAGGTTTTTTGAAAAACTTTTTCTTAGCTGAGTTAGTTGTAGATTTTGACAACCTGTCTAAAGTTGTATTATCAGTGTCAATTTCATTAGCTTTAAGCTGCCAATCCTTGCCAAAGAGATTTTCTCCTGTGCAAGGAATGTTACCCAGCTTATCTTGCACCCATTCCTCCAAGTCTGAAGCTTGGAGCCAAGCAATACGACGTGCTCCTATGGATATAGCAGAGGTTCTGCTAATACATTCAAAACAGTCAAAGGTAGCACGATTCATAAACTTAGAGACATTTTGAGCATGTTTGACCAAAGTCAAATAATCTGTCCGTTTATCCTCTTGAAGAAAAGGGTTCAAAAGCTCCAAGTCTTTTGTAACCTGCTCAAGAAACATTCCCATGTATAATATATAGGAACTGATTCTTGCTGATAGCATGGAGGACTGAAAGCATAGACGACCAAAGGCATCCAGTGTTCTAGACTCACGACCTGGTGGATTGGAAGAGTGTCGTTTAGCACTCTTAATCCGCCTCATGGCAGACTCTACCACCATAGAATGATGTGGTAACAGTCTTCTGAAACCCTGGGCAAGGTGGTACTCGATACATAGTGTCAAGACGTCTAGAATGAGGAGATACTGTTAAAGGAGCTTCCCACATTCTTAACATTAGATCATGTAAGATCTGGTGCATAGGAAGCATAGCTGCCTCCTTAGGAGCCAAAGGATATTGAAGAATTCTCAATTCTTCTGCTCTAGGCTCCTTTTCTGGTACTTCTGAAATGGCAAGGCCCTTTGCCATATCACGTACAAAATCATGAAAAGACATATCCTCAGGAGAGGACATTCTGCGTTGAGGAGAAAGATGAATCTTGCAAAAGTTCAGCTCTGGTACCGGTGGAATCATCTGCGTCATCGGAATCGGAAGACTCAAAAGGAGGAAGTACCGGGTTCTCCCGAAGCAGATGGCGTCAGTACCACTCGATGTCGGTACCGAAACGAGTCGGAACCTGATCCCCCAAGCTGGAGAGAGATTCCAGGCTCGGCATCGGGGGAAGCATGCCTGTTGAAACAGGTACCGAGGGCACCGGTACCAGCATCGGAACTGGTGCCTGCGGAACCATCTGCAGCAACTTTAGCGGTACCGAAGTAGCTAAAAGAGTCACTAGACTGCGTTCATCACTACTGCCGATGCCGGGGCGTCTGTACCAGTGGAAGCGGCCACAACCCCCGAGCATGGCACCAGTAGTTCCATCGAGGTCGAGGTCTCGGGAACATCCTGGAGCCCCGATAAAGCTTTGGAGCCTGAAGACTCCCGCCAGGGCTGTTTAGCCAGTGAAGTGTCCTCGAGGGCAACGCCAGTGGCATCTCGATATTTAGAGGGAGATCTACCCTTCGAGGACCGGCTAGTCTTAGAAGACTTGTGTTTAGTTACCTGAGATCCCTGCGAAGAAGCAGAAGCCCTGGAAGACATCAATGCAACAGATATCATCTCTGAAGCAAATAGGGCACCGAGTTGATTTGCTCGATTCTGAAGACTTCTTTTAGTCAACTTCCTGCAGGAGAGACACTCCGTAGGGCAATGGTCAGGACCTAAACATTTAAGACACCAGTCATGGGTGTCGGTAATAGAAATTGTACTGCCACATTTTGAACACTTTTTAAAACCAGTGGCTGGTTTTTCCATAAGAGAAAAGAGGGCCTAAAGCCCAAAATGGCACCACGCACCAGAGCAGGGGGGAAAAAAACCCTGAGAAAGCACTAAAATTAAATTATTTTAGAAGAAAAGAAAGAAAAGCACCGGTGGTACCGGTAGGCGTCGACGGAAGGCAGATGCAACCACAAAAAATATAAATTTAAAAGAAGATTTTCTGCGGTGACAGGGGACACGTCCTGTCGGCTCCGCGAAAAACGAAGAACTGAGGTGAGAGAGGTAGTTGGGCGAGAAGGCAGCACGCATGCATGGTGGGATGCTTCCAAAAGCTTTCCTTTTGGGACGCTGGAGAACGTTCCCGCACAGGCTCTGTCAGTGCCGACAGTACCCATATGTGAAGACTACATTCCTGCTTGTTCCTGGAGATTATTATTTTCCATCAAGTAGGTTTTAAAATGTGTCCCATCATTATCCTTTTATTTACTTTTTACACCCAGAAATTGTTGCAAAACAAGTCACCCAGTTTACAGATTCTAACCATCAGCTAGTTCCTTACCAGAAGCCAAAAGATAAACAAAATATTGAGTATTCGGGTTTTGTAAGGATAAAAGAAAGATTTTTTTATCCCTCCTAGTTTTTAAGACTATTGTAAAAGAAAAAAAAGTGTATTATCTCCCTAGGTTTTCTTTTTAGACCAAGAAAATGTTTGAAAATCTGAATCAGCCACCATGAATTTGAGAGAGAAGTCTAACAGGAAAAGAACATACTATGAAAGCTTCTCAGACAGTGAATCTATGCACCCTGGTACTGAACACGGAGAGTGTGGTGAAAGCCTTGTATTTGATAACAGTGTTTCAGAGGACAGAACAAATAATGTTGCATTAGACCCCTCTAAAGAATCAGAACCAGTTAGCTATGTCCAGTTTGCGAAAAAGTGGGAGCGTAAATTGGACAAGTTTAATGGTGTAATTTATTCAGAAGAATTTTGGTTTATTAATTTAGACAATTAATTTAGACAGGGTAATTTTATTACTCCCTCACTTGATTTGCAGCTTGTCATGATGCGAGTGCCTGTGTGCATCAGTGATGCTGAGGGCTAAGCTATCAGTAGTTTAAACTACTGGCAGGGTCTCCCAAGATGGACAGGTCTCAGCTGAGATGCCAGACCAAGAAAAAACACCCATCAGGGCAGCAGCAGAATGGGACGGTGTCAAAGGCAGATGATCACATTTCTGGGACAATGGCAACACACTGCCAAACCTGCCTTCCTTGCAGTTTGTTTAATCTACTTCCATAGCTTGCCACAAAACTCCCAATAGTCACAACAAAACAAATTGCACTATAGAGCTGAAAAATGAGATCTCCAAGTCAGAAGGCACTCAACTGACTTCTGGGGAGGAGCTGAAGACTTTTCAGAGTAAAGCCAGCATTTATGATATGGTTGGATCAAAGCCCTCGGGAGGTCTGACTGTTGATGTAGCTGCGCATGAAATGAGAGTAAGAAGCTGCAAAGATGTCTTACATATTGAAACAAGGAACATATGAAGCATGAACCAAGAGAAGTTGGAGGTGGTCAAGAATGAAATGGAATGTCTACAAATTGATCTGCTGGATGTCAGCAAACTGAAACGGAGTAGCATCGGGCACTTTGCATCAGATCATCACATGGTCTACTGTGCTGGAAATGAAAGACAAAGAAGAAATGGTGTTGCATTTTTAATTAAGAAGAAACTTGCAAGAACAATAATGAAATACAATGCAGTCTGTGAACGCTTAATTTCTATTTTCCTTCAAGGAATGCCTAACACAACTATAATTCAAGTATATGCCCCAACAGCAGCTGCGGAAGAGAGATGAAGTTGATGAATTCTATGATGAAGTACAAGCTGAAATTACAGAACATGCAAACAGGATTTCCTGATAGTCATGAGTGACTGGAATGCAAAGGTTGGCAGCAAAGAAGGTGGAAAAATGATCGGAAAATATAGACTTAGCAACAGAATAAGAAATTAGTTCTTACCTGCTAATTATCTTTCCTGGAGCTTTCTCCGGGCCAGTCCAGGGACAGGTAGGGTTGTCAATCTTCTATAGCTACTGAGGACTGATCTGAAGTTTTGAGAGGTGAAGCCACTCCCCCAGAGGGTTACCCAGCAGTCTACACGTGACAAAGCACTACAAGAAAGAAGAACTGAAAGAAATAGATAACCATTGAAAAATACTGATAACTTTCTATAGTCCTTGAACAAAGTAGAAGCCATGAAAGAAGGCGTCCAAAATGGAACCAGCAATAATAACGTCTACAAATTTGGTTTGTTTGTTTTTTTTTTTTTGTTTTTTTTTTAATAATTACATAAATTACATAAATTACAGGAGAATAGAATCTCCCACTGTTTCACCGCGAAATCGGAAAGCCCCAAGGAATACCTCTGACCGAAAAATATCTCTTAAGCCAATAGAGGTGGGGCCCTGGACTGGCCCGGAGAAAGCTCCAGGAAAGATAATTAGCAGGTAAGAACTAATTTCTTATCCCTATTCGCTTCTCCGGGCCAGTCCAGGGACAGGTAGGGCAGTACCAAAGCAGTACCTAATGATGGGAGGGACCCGCAAGACCTGCGACAATAGCCGCAGACCCCACTTTCGCATCGTCACGGGCTTGAAGATCTAAGCGGTAATGCTTAGTAAAAGAATGCAAGGACGACCACGTAGCCGCTCGGCAGATATCAACAGGCGGAACCAATGCAAACTCCGCCCAGGAAGTGGCGAGAGCCCGAGTCGAGTGAGCCCGTAAGCCCAGCGGCGGAGAAATTCCTTTAGCCGTGTACGCCGCAACAATAGCACTGCGAACCCACCGCGCTATGGTGGATTTGGAGGCTGGTTGACCCTTCCGAGACCCGGCGTACTGCACAAATAGCCGATCCGTCTTCCGAAAAGTCTCTGAAACCCGAAGATACGTCCGCAAAACTCGCGCAAGATCTAATCGCTTGAGCGCCCGATCCATGGGCGAACCGGACGACTCCGTAAAGACGGGCAAAACCACCGTTTGATTAACATGGAAAACGGAGACAATCTTAGGCAAATAGGACGGCACTGTCCGGAGAAGCACCCGTTCTGGCAAAAACTGAAGATAAGGTTCCCTGCACGACAAGGCCTGCAGATCGGAAATCCGGCGAGCGGAACACAAAGCGACCAGAAAGGCCGTTTTCCAAGAACACTCGCGGATCTCACGAAAACTTTGAGATGCCAGAGAAGAATGCGAAAAGGCCTCCAACACCACATTCAAATCCCAAGGTGGAACTAAGGGACGCAGTGGCGGACGGAGAAGCCGCGCTGCCCGAAGAAAACGTTGGACATCCGGAAGCGCCGAAAGACGCCGACGGCAAACGTACCCCCGAAAACAGGCAAGCGCCACCACCTGCACCTTAAGGGTACTGAGAGCCAGACCCTTGTCGAAGCCATCTTGAAGAAAAAGGAGAAGCTGAGGCAAGGTAGACGACATTGGAAAAATATGACGTTGAGCGCACCACATCTCAAACAGACGCCACACCCGAACATAGGCCAGAGAAGTTGCTTGCCTTTTTGAGTGCAGCAACGTGGCAATAACTGAATCAGCATAACCTCGCCGCTTCAACCGAGACCTCTCAAGAGCCAAGCTGTAAGCAAGAAGCGATCCACTTTTGGCATGAGAATCGGCCCTTGATGCAACAAATTGATCCGAGCCGGAAGGGCCCAAGGCGGAGCTATGAGTAGCCGAACGAGATCGGCATACCAGGGACGACGAGGCCAATCCGGCGCTATGAGAATCACCCGCCCCGGGTGACGTGCAATCCGCTGAATGACCCGACTCAACATTGGCCAGGGAGGAAAAACATACAAGAGGGAGTCTGGCGGCCATGGTTGCACGAGAGCATCGAGACCTTCCGACATGCGCTCTTGGCGTCTGCTGAAAAATCTGCCCACTTTGGCATTCGCAAACGTCGCCATCAAGTCCATCACTGGAGAACCCCACCAGAGCGTCAGATCGTGATAAACGGCCGCGTTCAGTTCCCATTCCCCGGGATCTAGCACATTTCGGCTGAGATAATCGGCCTGGACATTGTCCTTGCCAGCCACATGCGCCGCCGAGATAGTTGCGAGATGGGACTCTGCCCACTCCATCAGCTCCAGACATTCGGTCAGAAGGGCGGGAGACTTGGTACCCCCTTGCCGATTGATGTAAGCGACCGTCACCGCATTGTCCGAGAAAATTTTTACCGCCTTGCCCCTGAGCCACGGTTCGAAGCGAAGCAAGGCTAGGCGAGCCGCCCGTAGCTCGAGACGGTTGATCGACCATGAACTCTCCTCTGGAGACCATGTGATCTAGACAGTGCGCTCCCCAGCCGGACAGACTGGCATCGGTGGTAACCAGGATCCAGGAGGGTTCCTCCAATGGAACCCCTGCCGTAAGATGTTCGGGAAGCAACCACCACTGAAGACTGCGCCGGACGGGATCTGGACAGGGAAGGCGCTGCCCCAGCGGGTGAAGCTGCGGCGACCACCGGGAAAGGAGCGCCTGCTGCAATGGGCGCATGTGTGCTCTGGCCCAGGGCACCAGATCTAGAGCAGCTGCCATGGAACCCAAGACCTGTAAATAGGTCCACGCTGACGGATCTTGAAGAGACAGGAAGGTCTGAATTTGTCGCAAAAGCTTTTGCACCTGCACACTGGGCAACGAAACGTGCCCCCGCTCCGTGTCGAAGCAGGCTCCGAGATAAGTCAACTGCTGTTGCGGGATCAATTGGCTCTTGGCGTGATTGATCACCCACCCGAGCTGCTCGAGAAGTTGGACTACTCGCGCCGTCGCCACCAGAGACGCTTCCCGAGAATCCGCTCGGATCAACCAATCGTCGAGATATGGATGTACTCGAATACCTTCCTTCCGAAGCGCCGCTGCTACGACCACCATCAGCTTTGTGAAGACACGCGGAGCCATCGCTAGACCGAACGGCAAGGCGCGAAATTGGAAATGTCCCATGGGAAGCGCGAAACGTAAATAGCGCTGATGAGACCGTCTGATGGGAATATGAAGATACGCCTCTGTGAGATCTATGGAAGAAAGAAATTCTCCCGGTTGCACCGCCCGAAGCACTGTACGCAGGGTTTCCATGCGAAAGTGTGGAACCCGCAAAGTACGGTTTACACCTTTGAGATCTAGTACAGGACGAAAAGAATCTTCGTTCTTTGGAACCACAAAATAGATCGAGTATCGACCGCAGCCGCACTGGTCCAACGGCACTGGAACAATCGCCTGCAGCTGTAACAGACGCCCGAGCGTGTCGGAAATGGCGTGCATCTTCTTTCCGGGCGCACAAGGAGAGAGTATGAATGCGGGTTGCAACGGGCAAGCGAAGTCCAAAGCATAACCTCTCTGAATGACTTCGAGGACCCACTTGTCCGAAGTAATTGCGGTCCAAGCCGCCAGAAACCCCTGTAAGCGGCCGCCTACAGGAACTAACGGCTGGACCTGCTGACCTTCATTGCGATTTCTTAACGGACGGTTGGGAGGCCGCCCTGTAAGATCGGCCGAAACCTCTGGCTCCGCGAAAGGACGAACCATGAAAACTTGAGCGCCCCCGTGAATAAGGCACAAAGCGGGCACCACGAAATCTGCGGGATTCCCGGGAAGAGCCTCACCCCGCTCCCACAGCCCGGAGCGGCTTAGGCCGATCCTCCGGCAAACGCCCGCCCTTGGAGTCTCCCAAATCCTTCACAATCTTCTCTAAGGCCTCGCCAAAAAGTAACCCACCCCTAAAGGGCAGTTTACTAAGGCGAACCTTCGAGGAGACATCCGCAGACCAGTTACGTAACCACAGGAAACACCTAGCCGCCACCATAGAGGCCATGGTCTTGGCCGAAATGCGAACCAAATCATAAAATGCATCCGCCGCATAAGCTGCCGCCGATTCCAACTTCGCGGAATCCGGAACCTCCGAAGCGGGATCTCCCGCTGCGTCCCCCTGCAGCCAGCGAATAGAGGCCCTAGAAACATAGGCCCCACAAACCGCTGCCTGTAAAGCCAATGCACTAGTCTCAAAGGCTTGCTTGAGAAGCACCTCCAATTTCCTATCCTGCAGATCTTTAAGCGCTGCTGCGCCCTCCACAGGGATGGTAGTCTTTTTAGTGACTGCCGACACTAAAGCATCCACTTTAGGCATACGGAATAAGTCCCGGTCTGCTTGCGGAAGGGGGTACAAATGAGACAGAGCGCGCCCCCCTCTTAGAGTAGCTTCAGGACACTCCCATTCGGAGTCAATCATCTGCCGAATGACGCGATGCAAGGGAAAACAGCGCTGCTGAGACTTAAAGCCTTGCAATAAAGGATCCTCTAACGGTTCCTGAGAGGAGGAAGGAGGAATTAGATGCAGGGCCGCTAAAGATTGTGCAATAAGCGCAGCGAGCTCCTCCTTACGGAAAACCCTAAAGAGATTTGGATCTTCCCCCGGAGCTATTTCGCCCTCCTCCAACTCCTCAGGATCTTGATCTAAAGAGAGATCTACACCCTCATCTGAGACAGATTGACCTGTCAGCAGAGATTCCTGTGTTATAAAAGAGCCCAAAGGATCTGCCAGACCCTCTTTAGGCTTAGAGGGGCCTTCCCCAGGATCCTCTGCACCCTGTATCTTATTGGGAACCATCGCAGGAGGGGAACCCCTTGTCGCATGGTCTGGCTGAGCCGACCTAAGTACGAATGCTTTATGCAAAGCCAGAATGAACTCCGGCGAAAAAAACGAAAAGAACGAAGAAACATCCTCTGGAGCCCTTACAGAGACATCTGCAGGCAGAGAAACTGGCAGAGGCTCTTTAGAGGACTTTGTCTTTCTTTTGTGCGGTCGGGACTGCTCTGTCTGCGAGCTGACAGGCACCGGCAAAATGGCCGATTTTCCCGCCTTCTCTGCTGGCAACGAAGAGCTCTCTAAAACCTGCTCCATCTTGTCAGCCATTCAAACACACGCGGAGAGCACTGAAAAAAGAAAGACTCCCGACGAGAACGAAGGACAGCTCGAAGAAACCCCGCCCGAGGCACCGGAAGACAGAGCCGACAGAAGCGCCGAAATGAAGTAAAAACAAAAAAAACAACTCACCGCACTGAGGTAAATGAGACAGGAAGCCGGCAGACCCGCAGCCAGCGGGAAAGGGCAGACTCACTGAATATTCTTCGGCAGAGGCACTAACTGGGGCTCCCAGAAATCTTTCCTCTGCCGACGGAGACGGAGCCGGTGAAGTGAGACAGGCTCTGCCTCTCACCGGTATGAAAACTCACTCGACGTCTCCCGCGCTGTTAAAGGCACAGCGCTACCAATTTACACCCAAGGACCTTAGAAATATATCAGCCCTGCTAGAGCCAATATAAAGTAAGAAAACAATAAAAGAACAAACAGCAATTAGCAAACTGAGGGAGAAGCAGAGAATCGATCCTCTGTAGCTGCTGAGGACTGATAGACTGCTGGGTAACCCTCTGGGGGAGTGGCTTCACCTCTCAAAACTTCAGATCAGTCCTCAGTAGCTATAGAAGATTGACAACCCTACCTGTCCCTGGACTGGCCCGGAGAAGCGAATAGGAAATACAGCTGAAGAAATACTGATAGAATTCTGCAAGACCAATGATCTAGTCATCTCAAACACCTTCTCCAAGCAACACAAGCACCGACTGTACACATGGATTCATCCAATGGATTGTACAAAAATCAAATTGACTACATCTGTGGAAGTCAACGATGGAAAAGCTCTATAACATCAGCAAAGACAAAACCTGGAGCTGACTGTGGTACAGATCACCAACTATTAATATGCAAACTCAAGATAAAGTTGAAAAAGAGCAAGTCAGTCATGAATGTAGCAAAATATGACCTTGAGAATATACCACTGGAATTTAAAGACTGTATGCAAAATTGATTTGCTGCTTTCGATACAAATGACAGAGCTCCAGAAGAGTTATGGGATGACATCAAGAAGGTTGTGTTGGAAGAAAGTGAGAAGTCTTTACAAAAGGTGAAAAAGCAAAAATGGATGACTAAAGAAACTCTGAAAATTGCCCAGAAACGCAAGGAAGCTAAAGCTAGAGAAGAAAGACAGGCAATTGCAGAACTCAGAGATTTCCAATGTGCAGCAAGACAAGACAAGGAGAAGTACTACAATGATGCATGCAAGAAAATAGAAGCAGAAACTATTAGAGGAAGAACAAGATCGGCTTTCCTAAAGCTACGAGAGTTCAAGAAAAAAATTTATATGATAAAAACAAAGTGGACCAACACTCATTTCAACCTGTACCTTATAATCCAGAACTATTGGTGATGAAAGAAGAAGTCAAAGCAGCATTGACAGCCTTATCAAAGAACAAAGCACCAGGCATTGATGACATTTCCATAGAAGCATTGCAGCAATCTGATGAAGCTGTTACCATACTTACAAGGTTCTGCCAGGAAATTTGGAAGACAACATTATGGCCAACTGACTGGAAAAGATCTGTGTTTATACCAATACTAAAGAAAGGCGATCCAACTGACTGTGAAAATTAGCACACAAATGCTCTGATCCCACATGCCAGCAAGATTCTACTCAAGATTATTCAACAGAGACTGCAACAATATCTGGAACCAGAACTACCTGAAGTGCAAGCAGGGTTCAGGAAAGGGCAAGGAACGAGAGATATCATTGCAGATGTGAGATGGATCCTTGAAAAGACAAAAGAATACCAAAAGGATATCTATTTGTGCTTTATTGACTACAGCAAAGCTTTTGACTGTGTAAACCATGTGAAACTCTAGGCCACATTAAAAAGCATCGGTATACCAGAACACCTGATCGTTCTCTTGCACAACCTTTACATTGATCAAGCAGCAACAGTTCCAAGGAGTTCTAGGAGGAACAGAATGGTTTAAAATCAGCAAAGGTCTACGACAAGACTGCATACCTTCCCCCTACCTGTTTAATTTATATGCAGAACAAATAATCAGAGAAGCAGCATTGGATGAAGACAACAGAGGTGTGAAGATTAGTGGAAGACTCAACAACCTTCACTATGCTGATATCACATCACATTACTGGTTGAAAGTGAAGACGATCTGAAACATTTGCTTCTCAAGATCAAGGAACATAGTCTTAAAATGGCCCTGCACCTTAATGTAAAGACGACAAAGATCCTGACAACTGACAAAATCAATAAGTTCATCGTTGATGGAAAAGAAATTGAAAGAATTGAAATAGTGGACAACTTTATCCTTTTTTTTTTTTTTTTTAGTGCCATCAAGTCAGTGTTGACTCATAGCGACCCAGCTACCTCTGGGTTTTCTTGGCAATGTATCACTGGAAGTAGATTGCCAGCCTTTTCTTCCAAGGAGTGCCAGTGGGAATTGAACCCTTGATCTTCTGGATACTAGGCAGTTGCTCTAACCACTAGGCTACTCCTCCACTCCAACTTTATCCTACTTGGATCAACTATCAAGAAAGAAGCAACAGTCAAGAAAGATGATGCATTGCTCTTTGCAGAATGGCTATAAAGGACCTAGAAAAGATTCTCAAGAGCAGAGATGTCTCTCTCCATACAAAGATTTGACTTGTTAAGCCATAGCATTTTCAATAACGTCATATGGATGCAAAAGTTGGACAGTAAAAAAAATAGACAGATGTCTTTGAATTAAGGTACTGGCAATTATTACTGTGTATACCATGGACTGCCCGAAAAACAAACCAGTCAGTACTAGAGGAGATCAAACCTAAGCTTTCTTTAGAAGCTCAGATGATAAGACTTCGACTTTCATACTTTGGACACATCATGCAAAGAGAGAGATCATCAGAGAAAGACATCATGTTTGGCAAGGTAGAAGGTCAATACAAAAGAGGAAGGCCAGTAATGAGATGACCTGATACAATAACAGCAGCTGTGGGTACCAGTCTATCAACATGCTGCCTGACTGAAGACCGAACACAATTTAGGACAACATCCATAGGGTCGCCATGAGTCAACACTGACTCGACGGCATTTAACAATAACTTCATTACCTGAGGCTCAAAATGTCACTCGATAAAGCATCCTACATATTCTGGACAAGGTTTGCAACAGAGTTTCATGTGGTGATTACGTACAGGTGCATCTCTTTTGCACAATTCCTTATATTCTGCAAAGTTAAACTCAGAAGCATTGGATGCAGATGATTTCTTAGACCAGATCGCTAAACTCCTTCAGAGTCACAGAGAAATCCAAGTTTATAATATATTACATGTGGTTGTACTTGTAATAATCGGGGGGGGGGGGGGGGAGGTGCCAAAGGGTCTTAAAGAATATACCATTTAACCAAATCATTTATAAGAAAAGGAAGCATTGAAGTATTTAATAAACTTGAATAACACAGGTAAATAACCCGTGTTTTGCAGGTAGCTTCACTGCAGTCATGTCTCCAGTAAAACTGGCAGTTGCCGAGCTGTTAGGTGCTACAAAAAACTGCACGAGTTGGGGTGGTCGGTACATAAAAAAAATGTTCAATAATATAGCAATATTTGAATAGCATTTAAAGATAAACATACAAGTTGTGCTTTACACAAACTCATGGGGTTGTTTTAAGACATCAGACCGATCCGTGTTCCCTAAGACTGTTTTCCTGTTACTACACAATAACCATTTCTATGGTATAACAGATGTCAAAAAATTCTACGGGGAGCATAACTTCTGCAGTTTTTGCCAGAAACTATACAGTCATGATAATTACACATTATGGTGTCGTCTTTGCTTGACGCCGTGTGTGAACAATGCTGGCATACAACAGAGATGTCCTAAATGCAAACTGTGCTGTCATTCTAGAGTGTTTAGATAGACACACATAGTTGGCACTGAAAAAAGTGGAGTGTTTATCTAAGGCACTGTGCCAGAAATTTGAGTCTTATAAGGACAAGAAACAAATGTAAGCGTAGGCAGTGTAAGCTATGAACCCTTAACCGGAGACGGCAACCACTTATGTTTTATGATCTCTATTGGTAAACCTAAAACATCTAAAAAGTATATTTTTTATAACTGTGAATGTATGCAAGAAACAAGTTGGCATGTCCCTAATTACATATATGCGATGGACTTAAACGATGAAAGAAATTGAGAATTCAAGGGCCTTGAATGTATTTCTGCCTTTATACAGATTTTTTGTGACAAAAAATTTAAAGGGCTATACCTTCATAGCTCATAATTCCAAAGGTTATGAAAGATATTTTGTTCTTAACCAACTGTAAAAGAAAAAATGGATACAAGCCTGCTGATTAAAGGTGGTAAACTTTTACAAATTACCATTGAACCTTTGGCTATTTGTTTTATAGACTCTCTAAAAATTTCCTCCCTAGGAAACTTAGCAAACTTCCACAGGCCAACGTTTTCCAGGCTGTAAGGGGTATTTCCCACTTATTTATTTTATTTATTTATTAACATTTTTTATATACCGCACTATTCGTTATCAGCACGGTTTACATGGAACAAGAAACTTCAGACAAGTTACATTTATCTGATTATTACAGTTAACAGGAAAATCAACTTGGATAACAGGATAACAGGAGCAACTATTTACACAACTATTTACATAACGGTGTCATAGAGTCTGAATACTTTTTTTAAATACTCAGGAAAATCAAAATTATGTGGCCTTAAGCCGGATGTTGAGCATTATAGTGTTGGAAACATGCTGCCTGTAGAAAAAGAGGAATTTTTACAATGGTACAAGGAGAATCAGCATAAAATTTAATTTGCAAAAAACGTTAGTTTATTACTGCAAACAGGATGTGTATATTTTATGACAGGCCTGTGTTCTCTATCAAGCTGAACTCATGAAAATGACAGAGAAAGATGTGGTTGTAGGGCAGGATGGTGGATCAAAAATTCTAACAAGTTGTTTAGACCCTTTCCAGTACATAAACCTTGCATCTATATGTATGGCTATGTTCAGATTAATGTTTTTAGAACCCAAGACTGTGGCACTCATCTCACTGGATAACTATCACAGGAAAGAAATATTCATCCCCCTCTATTCAATGGCGATGTACGTAGAGGCCAAAGAAAACATACAGATCACAGATGCTCTGAAAGGGGGTGAAAAAAAGGCGAGTTCTTATTTTCTTGATGGTTATGCAGTGATCGATGGAGTAGAAACAGCTTTTGAATTGAATATGTGTTTATCACGGCTGTCCAAGTTGTTATAATGATAAAGACCAGAATCCTGTAACCGCCATGACCTTTGGTTTTCTTTATTACAAAACACAGCTAAAGGCAGCATTCTTGGAAATCTGGGGGTTCAAGGTCATAAGTCTATGGGAGCACGAGTGGAAGTGGATGGTAAAAGAAAATGACAGGGGCTTTGCGGACTTCCTGGCTGGCTCAGCATTACCACAATGTATGATTCCAGAAGATGCTGTTTTTGGGGGTAGAACAATTGCAGTTGGTAGTATAAAACAAAACCTGGGGAAAAAAACACACACACTACTATGATTTTACTAGTCTATATCCTTTTGTCAATCAAAAAAAGTAATATCCAATCATTTATGCCAAATTTGGTCCTCCCACAAATTACTTTGGTTTTAAAAAAGCAAAGTAATTTAAAATACCCTCTACAAAAGCTATCTTCCTGGTATTACCCATATGGGGGGCAGTAAGCTTGTGTTTCCTTTGTTATACGTGTGCTGTCACATAGCAACAGGAAATGTGTGCCCACATGGATGAGGAGAGAGCTTTTGTGGGGACTTCGTGTATGGTGGAGATGAATGTAGCCATTGCAAAAGGGTATATGGTTGTTGAAATCTATGAGATCTGGCATTTTGAGCAAAAATCTACTAGTCGCTTCTGAATAAATCAAAATGCACTTCCATGAAAAACAAGAGGCTTCTGGCTATCCTCTGTGGTGCCATGATACTGAAAAACAACATTGGTACATTAGTTCATTTCTACAGAAAAGAGGGTGTGCTTTTGCATGCAGACTAGATTAATGTAAACCCTGCTAAGCATCAAATAGCAAACCTTTTCTTAAATTCTCTGTGGGGTAAATTTGGTCAAAGAACAAACCTGCCTACCACAAGCATTGTGACAGAACCTGATGATCTCTTTAAATACCTGTTTTCTCCTGAATTTGAGGTTTCATCATGCGACTATCTTAAAAGAACATTGCATATTGCAGGGTAGCACAAATGTTTTCATTGCCTGTTTTACAATGGCTTATGCATGTCTAGAGCTGTACAATCTTCAAGACAGTTTGCAAGCGCGTTGCCTGAACCACGATACAGATTCTGTGATATTCCTAATCGAGAGGGTGATTGGAACCCACCCTTGGGTGATTATTAAGGTGAGCTCACAAGCATGATACCCGCAGATGAACATAGAGTTTGTATCAGCAGGGCCTAAAACATATGGTTACAAGCTGTCAAGTTGAAAGACCTATATGAAAGTGAAAGGGATTACGTTAAACGTAGAAAACTGTCAGAAAATCAATTTCACTAGTTTGAAAGATCTAGCTTTTGATTACAAACCAAGGGCAGCAGATTTACCCCTGAAAAAGATAGGGGTACAACAACCTGGTATTAAAAGAAACAAAGAGTTGGACAATAGAGATTGGTGTGATAAAAAAAAAACGACAGAAGGTACAGCGGAGGGTAGTAAACCACGGCCTACCAAAATAATAGTTAAATTCTTTATTGAGGACCCAACTTTACAAGTTTTGGCCGAAGCCTTCGTCAGGGATCTAAAAAACATTAAACATATAGCATAAACATAATAATAAAACCAAATTAATAATACATAATAAAAAGTACAAAAAGAACTGTATGAATAGTCAAAAAATTACCAGAGAAACACATAGAAAGTGTGAAGAACACGTCTATGAGATGGAGCAACCACTCTTCCCAATCTAAAACATAGTAAAAATACAAACATGAATAATGAAAAAAATCCATGTGTACAGAGAGAACATTAGTCTACATAAAAATACAACGGAACATGCATATACAGCAACATCATAATGAGAAGACATATATAAATATAAATGCTGACTAAAATAAACTTAAAAACTGCATGTGTGAAAAACTTGTAAAAATAATACACAAGAACAATCTATAAATATATACACATATATAAGAACCAGCATGCAAAAAACCTTATGCAAAATAACTTAAACATATAGCATGGAGACTTGACACTAGGGTGAAACGTGAAAATAATAGCACTGGAACTGCTAAACAATAAAACATAGAGCTGAAAATAATAAACATATGCTTTTGACAAAAGAAGGAGGAAAGAGAGGGAATACTATTGGCTTATAAGGACTCGTGCATTTAAAAGATAAAATCCCATCAATTGAAATTATAAACCATCGTATTTGTGAAGAATATGTGAAAATAATAGCACTGGAATTGCTAAACACAGAGCTTAAGATATTAAGCAACATGTGCAATTGACAAAAAGGAAAATTACTATTGGCTTATAAAGACTCATACATTATAACAGATAAAACCAAGATAGTACCGCCAATTGAAATTGTAAACCATCGTATTTATGATGAATACATTGGAGAGAGAAGGAGTCTGCCAAAAGCTCACTCATTGTCTGTAAAATAAAAACTATGTGTTGAGAGGAACCACACCTAATTGTACCATAACAAACAATTTTTGAAAATTTTTTAAAAAAACAAATGAGAAAAATGTAGATCAGAAATGGGATTTTATCTTTTAAATGCACGAGTCCTTATAAGCCAATAGTATTCCCTCTTTCCTCCTTCTTTTGTCAAAAGCATATGTTTATTATTTTCAGCTCTATGTTTTATTGTTTAGCAGCTCCAGTGCTATTATTTTCACGTTTCACCCTAGTGTCGAGTCACCATGCTATATGTTTTTTAAGTTGTTTTGCATAAAGTTTTTTGCATGCTGGTTCTTATATATGTGTATATATTTATAGATTGTTCTTGTGTATTATTTTTACAATTTTGTCACACATGCAGTTTTTAAATTTATTTTAGTCAACATTTATGATATTTATATATGTCTTCTCATTATGATGTTGCTGTATGTGCATGTTCCATTGGATTTTTATGTAGACTAATGTTCTCTCTGTACACATGGATTTTTTTCATTATTCATGTTTGTATTTTTACTATGTTTTAGATTGGGAAGAGTGGTTGCTCCATCTCATAGACGTGTTCTTCACACTTTCTATGTGTTTCTCTGGTAATTTTTTGACTATTCATACAGTTCTTTCTGTACTTTTTATTATGTATTATTAATTTGGTTTTATTATTATGTTTATGCTATATGTTTAATGTTTTTTAGATCCCTGACAAAGGCTTCGGCCAAAACTTGTAGTTGGGTCCTCAATAAAGAATTTAACTATTATTTTGGTAAGCCGTGGTTTACTGCCCTCCGCTGTACCTTCTGTCTGACATTTTGCGGAAGGCCTCCTTCTTTCCTCCGTGATAAAAAAAAACACAAAATTTTGTGTATGACAAAAAGGTGAAGGTGGAGGATGGCTTTAGTACACTACCCTACAAATACTAGTATGGTGAATGTGTGCTGGTCACACCCTTTTTCTTGTATTTTAGCAGGGCCATCCAATTCAGGCAAGAGCTTCTTTGTTAAAAAGCTGTTAGAACACGCTGGTCATGTACTGACTGTCATGCCTGACAATACTGTATGGTGGTACAGTTGTTGGAACCTTTGTATAAAGAAAGGTTAAATAAATATCCTTTTATTACATTTATGGACACTTTGCCTGATACTTTTAATCACCAAATGCTTCCAACCAATAAAGTAAACTTGGTTACTGTAGATAATCTAATGGATTCTGCCTGTAAAAGTGGTGAAACAGAGAAAGCCTTTACCAAATATGTGCATCACAGAAACCTGATCGTATATATTGTTCAGAATGTTTTCTGCCAAGGCAAAACAAGCCGAACTATAACTTTAAATACCAAATACATGGTACTCTAAGAATCCTAGAGATAAGTTAGATTGCCATTCTAGCCAGACAGATGTACCCTGGAAAATCAAAATTCTTTTTAGAAACCTTTGAGGATGCCACCAGAAAGCCGTACGGTTATCTTAATGTGGATTTAAACACCACAACGCTTGAGACTTACAGATTCAGGATGGCTATCTTCCTGCCAGATTGGACTACGGTATATTGTGAAAAAGCACAACCCAACCCCCCATAAAAAGAAATGAATATGTAACCAG
This sequence comes from Ichthyophis bannanicus, assembly GCA_033557465.1. NCBI lineage: Eukaryota > Metazoa > Chordata > Amphibia > Gymnophiona > Ichthyophiidae > Ichthyophis > Ichthyophis bannanicus. Next base: position 187,840,615 of record CM066042.1, on the reverse strand, counting down.
TCCTTCATACAAGCTTGTGTGTCTCAGCTTGTGTGTCTGAGGTCCTATTTATCACAAGGAACAAAGACTTCGCCCCCCCTACTACCTTAAAGGTTAGAGATGCAGAGCTCCCTTGCAAGTCTGCCATACGCTACTTGGGCATTACCCTTGATCAACAGCTTGACTTCAAGGAACACATTAAGAACACGACCAGGGCTATATACAATAAGATCAAAACTCTAAGGCTCCTAAAACCCTTGCTAGCTCATGACTACTTCAGGACAATCTTCCAGGCACTAGTAACACCTCATTTCGATTATGCGAACATCATTCTTCATGGACTCCCTAAGAGCACACTGAATCCATTGCAACTTGCGATGAATGCGGCAGCCCGAATATTCTGTGGCCTATCCAGAAGGACCCATATCACCCCCATCCTTAAAGACCTCCACTGGCTACCTATAAACTGCAGGCTCACATACAAGGCACTGCTCATAACCTTCAAAGCAATCAACTTGATTTCCCCATCATAACTCACGGCTCTCATTAGATCCACCCCCAACAACAGGTCAAGAAGGACTGTTGCCACTAATACATTAGATATACCTAATGAATCTACAAGATGTACACAGACTACCATTAACAGAACCTTTGCCTTCTATGCACCAAGATGCTGGAATAACCTCCCTCCACACATCAGAGCGATAAAAGACCTATTTCAATTCAGGAAAGCTCTTAAACACCACTTGTTTACCTTACACTTCGCTCAGCCAAACACAACACAGCCATGTCTCACTTCCCAACTCACTCAAGCTGTACCCAACTCACCTACAAATGACCCGATTAGTCAAACATCTTACTCATTAACTTGCACCTAATAATCGGCTATTAACACACATTGTTGATTTTACTACCTGTTAAGACTCAACCCTTCTACCCTGTTTGTACTTAATGTACAACCTGTAAATAGTTACCCTACCACAACTTGAGTGGTCGGTTATGTAAATAGTTCACTAGTTCAGCTCCAAGTTAAAATATCCTGTTCTCTGTATGTGCAAAGCTGATCCCCTGGTCTCTGCAGAATTTGTTATTTGTAAACTGCACTGATATTGAAGAGTGCGGTATAGAAAAACAAATAAATAAATAAACAACATGTCTCAGCCAGGGGACCAGCATGACCGCCGCGGGTTGCTAGCCCTCCCCCCCTCCCTTTTGCCCCCCCCCCTGCCCCGCAATAAGTACCACGAATCCGGACTTGCCACAAAAGATGTCTTTATTTTCCATTTGTCAACAATAAGTGGAAAGTACAGTATTGGAAACTGTTGGCCACAGCATAACTTAACAACCTCAAACATTGTAACATCCAAACTTTATATAACAGCATTACAACAATATTACATCACAACATCGTAATCCTTACTTCCCTTATCCTCATCCTTCTCCGAGAGGCACAGCCCCCAATCTTTCAACATCTCTTCGACCGCCCGGCAGGGATAATCTGGAACATGGCCGTTCAAGCCACTTCCCCACTGCCGTCGGCCCCCACTAACATGACCGTGGTCAAGGGTGGCGTTGCAGCGGGCCCCCCCCCCCCCCGGCCCTTTCCGGGCTCCGTTACTCTTCGCCGCATTGTCTGTATCAACCTCTGCCCAGGGCCCGTCAAAGGCATGCGCAGAGGTACGCTGAGAAAGGTGTAGGCTCGCCTCTCCGGCCGTAAAAGCGTCAGGAGGTCTTCTAGGCACTATTGCTGCTGACCCATCTTTGTACTCTGGGGGGACCCGCCAGTTCCCATGTGCCCCACTCCCCCTTCTCCTGTCTGGGCTGTGCGCTCTCTCTTAAGGATGGGGTCTATCTCTCTGCCAACCCTTCCCGGCTGCGACCCCTCGCTTGCCGGGGAGTTCCCCCTTTACCCCATCCTGCTGTGGCCAACCCACGTTTTTTGCCATAAGCGTTCTATCGTGTCTTGTATGGCACAGAGGTATACGTCCATCCCGATATCCGAGAGGTGTATCCCGTCCGCGCGATACAGTCCATGGCAGCGCTCTTCTATCAGGTCATGGGCGATGCTGTATCCTCCGATTGAGTCCATGAACCGGGCCATCCATCTATTCACTTTTCTTCTCGTTCTCTCTACAGCGTGGTGGGACCATTCGTCCCTCCAAACTCGCCGCGGTGTGATGTGGGACCATATCAGCAATGTTCCTGGGAAGGCACCCGTCAGTGCCAGCATGTCCTTTTGCATCTTCTTGGTGAGCTCGACACTGCGCGTGCCCGTCAGGTCATTACCGCCCAGGTGCACCAAAATTGCCCATGGCTGTCCGCCCGCCCTCTTCAACTGTAAGAGGCATGGCATCAGCTGGTCCCACATCATACCACGTCGCCCCAGCCATCTCACTACCAGCTGCTCCTTAGGGAAGCCCAGATTATGCCCCTGCGGTCTCTGCCTCGCCCTCTTTTCAGCCCAATGAACAAACGAATGGCCACAGATCCATGCCTCGTAGTGGGGATTGGCACCTGTAAGGAGTTATTGTAAACCAACACAGCTCGTCAATATCACATTTTGGGTGCGCGAATACAAAGGTACTAGCACAGGAATACAAAGTCACATATCTATACATAGCTATTGCGATTTCCATTACATAAACAACAAGCGCAGACAAGCCAGGAAAGGAACTTTTTTTTTTTTTTTTTTTTTGTTACCTTATCCTGATCCCCCCCCCCCCCAGGGGGTGTCTTACGCCCGGCGTCAGACCGGGCGTATATAAAGTTTGTATCTCTCGGAGCGCCATCTCCCGATGGTCATGATCTGCTCCCTCGTCATGCCTATGTTGGCTGCCGTGGAAGCGGCCCCAATGCGGAATGAATGGGTGCCGTAAAAGCACGCTTCCAAACCCACTGCATCAAGTGTCAGCTTCAATACCTTAGCGAACTGGAACCGCGAGAGGGGGGTTCCGTCCGAGTGGACCAGCCAATGCTCGGCCCTTGCAGGGCGCATCTGTTTGTATTCATTGAATGTCGCTACTGGGCAGGACGGGTCTCCCCGCAGCGGGGCCAGCACTACCCGTGCCCCTTTTGCCTCGGTGTCGGTTTTCGACTTGCGTATATGCAGTATGAGTTTCCCATCCTGCATGCTGACGTCGCTCTCCCGGATCCCGCCTTCGGCCGATTCTCGGCTCGCCAAGGCTACCAGTTCGCCTACTCGGAACGCCCCGAAAAATGCCCATGAGAATGCGCATCTGAATAGCCGGGTCTCGAAGTTGTTGAAGCATACCTGACCCGTGATTGCTATCAGTCTCTGCAAAATTTCGTGTGTTATCGGGCGTCGCCAGTCTGGTGTGCGGGGCTGTTCCGGCTTCCAGCCCTTCATTACCTTGGCTATAACAAAATCTGCACGTGGATTGGTCTTACCCATCACCTTCATGAAAAAGGTGATCGCAGCCAAATGCGATTGTACCACTGACTTCTTGGCTCCACAGCTCTTGGAGTGTAGGATCCACTGCAATATGGATTCCGTCGTGGGACCGACGTTCGTGAGTCCGGCTCCTCTGCAGAAGGCTTGAAATTTCCCCCAGGCCGCCAGGTATCGCTGTCTCGTCCGGTCGGATAGGGAGCTCAGAACAAGCTCCCAAACTTCGGCGGACCAAGTTCCCATATCTGTGGCGGTATAGCCGTTTTGTAGAGATCGGCCCTGGGCGCGAGCGATCGGAAGAGTGGGATCTTGAAACGAGAGAGAGCATCGGCAATGTTATTATGCTGCCCTGGGATATGTTCGGCCCTGATATTTAGGTTATGCTTTAGGCATATCATCACTATGTGCCTAAGGAGTGCGACGACCCCTGGAGTCTGGGCCCGCATCCCGTTCACGGCATACACCACCGCTGTGTTGTCGGTATGAATTATGATTGCCTTGTTTACCAGCTGCGGGGCCCAGATGTATAGGGCCACCGTTATGGGGAATAGCTCCAGGAAGGTAATATCCCTAGTGATACCCTCGGCCTGCCACTCGAGTGGCCACTCCTCTGAGCACCATGCTCCTTGGAAATAGATTCCGAAGCCGCTCCCTCCCGCAGCATCCGTGAAGAGGTCAAGGGACTCGCTCGTCACCGGTAGCTCTTGCCAGAATGCCAAGCCATTAAAGGATTGCAAAAAGAGCTCCCACATGCGCAGATCTTCCCGCATGCCTTTGGTAATCCGAATCTTGTGGTGTTTCTTTTTGACTCCCTTCGTAGCCATCGCCATGCGACGGCAGAACACCCGTCCCATTGGCATGATCCTACATGCGAAACATAGCAGCCCCAGCACGGATTGTAGCTGTTCCAATGTTGCCTTCGTCCGCCCTTGCATTTCGCGTACGGCAGCTCGCAGCCTGATGATTTTTTCGTCTGGCAGTCGAGACCGCTGTGCTGCTACATCGAGCTCTATGCCCAAGAATGTGATGGTCCCTGTGGGTCCAGTGGTCTTTTCTCTTGCCAGGGGGATCCCAAATTGCTGGGCAATGTGTTCAAAAGTGCAGAGGATCCTTTGACATCCCTCGTCCCCATTGCCTATGAATAGGAAGTCGTCGAGGTAATGCACGACGGTGTTGTGCCCTGCCATGTCTTCGACGACCCAATGTACAAATGTACTGAACTGCTCGAAATATGCGCATGATATGGAGCACCCCATGGGCAAACATTTGTCATAGTAATATTCCCCGTTGAGGGAGAAGCCCAGGAGCGCAAAGGAGTCTGGGTGCACCGGGAGCAGTCGGAAAGCTGATTCGATATCAGCCTTCGCCAGTTTTGCCCGCCGCCCCAATTTCCGTATGATACCCACGGCCTGATCGATCGTAGAGTACTTCACGGAACATAGGGCTGGGTCGATGTGGTCGTTGACAGAAGTCCCCTCTGGGTACGACAGGTTATGGATTAGCCGGAACTTTCCTGCCTCTTTCTTTGGGACAATCCCCAACGGGGACAGTATCAAGTTTGGGAGGGGTACAGAAGTGAAAGGGCCAGCCACCCTCCCCAGCTCTGTTTCTTGTCGTATTTTGCGCTGTACAACCCCTGCAAATTTTTTGACTGACGTTGAGTTACGGATTGCCCGCCCCTGCGATGTGACCGAGGCTGGAATCCGGAATCCGTAAGCAAAGCCGTTCTCGATATTGAGAGCTTTGTCTCTTTGGGGGTATGCCCTCAGCCAAAGCCTCATGCGGTCAAGCCTGATGGGGGTTGGGGCCAGGCCCATCGTTCCCTCTGGGCAACATCGGCCGGAATGGCTTGTTATCCCTACTGGCTCGGCATGATGTGGCGGGGTGGTTCCCCCCGCATCCGGAACATGCATGCCTAAACTTACATGGCCGCCAAGTGCAGGTTCCTGCGTTGTATTGCCGGCACGCCTTGCGGCCGGCCGGCTGGTAATTCTGCCGCCATTGCGGCGCCTGAAAGGACTGTGATGTCAGTCCCTGCGACAATGGTCTGTTATGTGACATTTCCTCCAGCCATAGATCAATGATCCTGTGCTGCCAGGTCATCGTTGGGTCCTCCGCCAGGCTCTGTCTGAACTTGATATCGTAGTTGAGCCAGGCCCACCCACCCAGCTGCTTATGCGCTTGGGTTATGGTGTCGAGGTACTTGATAAGGTATTGACTGAGTTCGGGTTCGCGTTCCAGAACGATGCTCATATATATGTGGAAGGCAGAGACCCAATTGCTAATAGATTGTACAATCTTGGGTCTTCTCTCCCATCTCTTATCCTTCTCCTTATTCTCACCGGGGTCCCCACCCTGGTCTCTGATCAGTAGAGAGAAGATGTCAATAAATTCCCTCCGCCAGATCCGCTTTTTTATCTTCCTGGGCACCGCGCTGGCCAGAGAGCTCACTCCGCAGCGCGGGTCCCCACTCACTGCTACCGGGCTTGTCAGTGTAGTCGGGACTGCGCTTGCCGTCTCCGCTACCCTGTCCCCCCCGGTCCCCGATCCACGCACGGGGTTGTCCCCGCGCTGTGACCATACCCTTGCTAAGTTTTTCTCTTTTTGGGCTTTATTCTTTCTCTTTGTGAATGTTTTCAGCATGCTCCGCATCGCGGTTGCTAATGAAGTATCTCCGTCTGAGTCAGAGTTAGACTCCTCTGACGAAGAAGACACCACTAAAGTTTCCTTCCCCCCAGCAGACTTACCGGCCGATGCGCTGGTGCTTGGTATACTGCTGTTGGCGCCTGTCATGCTGCTGTTGGTGTTTGGCGTGTTGCTGCTGGTGACAGGCATGCTGCTGCCGGGCAGGACCCCGCTGGCACCCTCCATGCTGTTGCTAGCCGCTATTGGGTCTGTGGGTCCTGGGTCGGCCGAACCTGTGTTAGCCGCCTCAAGCCGCTGCTTAAACACGCTCAGACCGTGTTGGTTTACCTGGTCGCGTATGAGTCTGAAAAGTTCGTCTAGCTCCTGGCTGGACGTTGAAGCCGTGGGGGCGGGCGCTTGCTGCCGTGCCGGGGCCCATCTGTTGCTTTGCCGCGTATTCTTCTCCGACTGCCCCCTGCTGGGCCCGTCCCCCTTTTTTGCCTTGTCTTGCATTGCCCGTTTTACAGCAACGCGTGTTGTTCTCTTCTGTGTACCTTGGCTGGACCCTGCTCGCTTGGGGCCTGCTTGCGTCCCGCTGTCCTTTCCACCGCTCTGCGCTACTTTCCTCGGCATGGTACCCTGTTGGAGAATGCTATAGGAGAAAAGGCAAGGGGAAAAACAAGGGGGTGGACTCATTAAGCTCTTTGCGGGTACCCTGCAGCGAGCAGGCCTTAGCATTGCACTGTCTCCTTGCCCATCACCTCCAGACCTCTCTGCCTTGCACATTTGCACGGTGATATCTCCAACTCCCCTGCCTGATTCACTTATCCTTCGACCGGCACATTTCCTATTTATTGCAGCAAAAGAGAGATACAGCGAAACATCCCTGCCTGCATAAACACAACCCAACTAAAACAAAAAACAGCCTAGCCATATGTTCATTGGCCACTAGATGGCGGCATTGCCTTGCTCTCCAGGTCTCCCAGCATTCAGACAGGCCAGATGCAGGAGCAGAGAAAGCAAAAAAGGCCAAAAGAAAACATGCCAGCTATAACATTCCTGCCCCACTAGATGGCAGCGCAACCCTGCTCCCCTGTCCTTAATGTTAATTGTTTTCAGTACATTTAATTCATTTATTCTCGGTTTGTTTGTTTTTTTTTTGTATCTCCCGGTCCGCGCCCCCCCATTCCAGCTCCACAACTATATGCCGTATATATGTTTTCTTTTGTTGTGAACTGTGTTCTGTAACCTTAATAGTCGTCCCCCCTCTTCACCCAAAGTGAACGTCGCGCACATGGTCAGCATGGCCGGGATCCTTCGCCTTCCACGGCCCACCCCGAGCCCGAAAACCTTGCATTACCACCCCGTGCCTTCTCCTGAGGCACAACCCCCCCCCCCCCCTCCAGGCCTGCTGATTACTTGCTCGGGATTCGGAATCCACCAGGGGCAAGCGCCACTGCTCTGAGCGCCATCCGCTCAATCGCCCTTTCACCTCCTCTCTGCCCGCTTTCCGGCCCCCCCCCCCAGGCATTTTTTATTTATTTATTTATTTTTTTGTTACCTGCCCGCACGTCTGAAGGCCAGAAAGGAAATCGCCGCTCCGGCTCGGCTACCCACACGCGCCTTGAGGTCAGCAGCAGGAATTCACTGCTCCGCCGCGGCTGCCCGCTCTCGCCTGGAGGTCCGCTCTCAGGAGGTAGGCCACGCGGGGTAGCTGCTCCGACGCCGACGCACACACGAAGGACCGCTGAACACCGGACCGCTCAATCGCCCGCTCGTGCACCGCTGGGAGGAGGGAAAGAGGGCGCACACGGCGCACCCGGCCCTTCTAAAGCCGGGCGCCGCGCCGCGCCGCCCTCCCCCTCCCCCGCCCCCCACCAAGGTTAACCCTTGGCTTGCTGGCCCGGCGGCTGCGCCCGGTCGCGGTAATTCGCGGCCGGAGCTAACTGTGTAAAGAGAAACCTACCCCCTTTAAAAAACTTTTGATACAAGCCCCTCTGCAGTACAGAAAAGTCATTTGGGGACTGCTATAGCTGAAATCGCTCTCAACACCCTAAAAGGTAAAATTCCACTTTTACACCATCAGATAAAGGTTTTAAAAGGGAAGAGTCACGCCATAAAGAGTCTGTGTGATAAAAAGACTAGCCATTAAAAAAAAAAAAAAAAAGACACAATTGGTCAGACAATTGGATGGTTTTATTGGATCCCTGTTAAGTTTTGCTTTGCCATTCATAACTGGGCTTCTGACAAACCGCTAATGCAGCACACAAAAAATGTACCTAATCCCTAGTCAACAACTCTAGCAAAATTAAAAATAAACTTGTATCTCTACAAGCACAAGATGATACATCAACGGGCGCATCTCTAGAAAATATTATACCTCTAGACCCCATAATTCAAGAAGTGTTAAAACAGCATCAACATACGCTATAGGAAAAATGCTGAGGTGCTGCTTAATAAAAAACTTAAAAAACAAGGACGTGGCATCCTGGAAAGAAAATGTTACATTTGTACACCGAAGAAAACCTGTCAATGGTTCTAACCTGCTCGATGTCGTTCACGGGGCTACATAGTCTCAAGCTCTTTCACAGCGAAGAATACCCAAAGGCAGTGGGGGGAGTTTATACAAACCCTAGCTGAATTAAATGTCATCCTCTGTAATGGGTAATGCGACCATCAGAGATGTGCTGGCATGCCTCAAGGAAAATCCCTCTGTGAAGATTACTGAAATGCACACGAAGCTTGTGAAGACCAAAAATTCCCTTCCTCATAAAAAAATCTGAAATTGTATCATAGCTATAGGTGGTTGCATGTTTAAAAATGTATTTTCAATAAAATAATACTTTTAAAAACAAAAAATAAAGACTACAGGCGTTGGTTTCATTTCAAAAACCCATTAGAGGATTACTTTTTATTTAGAAACAGCATAACATATATGGAAGGACACCCCTGGGGGTTATGAAACTGATTTTGAAAAGATCTACATAGTTTGTTTTCTTTGTTTATTGCTTTTTACAAAATTCAACACCATTTCATCATTTTGTATTAACTCTTCAGAATACATTTCTAAAATATTTTCAAAAGGCAACCCTTTACAGCGGTGATGTAAGAAAAATACACAATAACCACAGGCCTTGGACTGTGGGTGCTGCAACTGCCTGTTGTGATATAAAACAACTTTACAATGTTCACTGAAAAAGCTTATAATGCTGTTAGGAAAGAATAAACTATCTGGGAGTTGTCCATAAGTATCAAAAAATTCCTCTGTTCATTTCCACTCAGAGGGCTAACCAGTGTTCTCCAGGTAGGTTGTAAGAATATGTATTTACCACCAAACTCACGGGCTTCCTTGCTATTTGTACATCAGCTAGCCAATCACTGGGTAGCACATCTAAAAAGGATTCTGCAACACAGGAGGGTCCTTCTTTAAAATACAAAAGATCTGTATGGTGTTCATTTTCACTAATGGTCAAAGAGAAATTAATCATAGAAGGAATGCTCTATCACACTCAAAAACCTCAAACAATCATGTTCACCGAGTGAGGTAAAGCTCAGGCAAAATGTATTTCAACCCGCAGTTTTAATCAGCAAGAACTGGTCTGCAAACTCCTGATCAGGCAAAAGGTCAAAGGCCAACATGGTATGACCTTTGTAAAACTCCCAACAGTCAGTCTACAACACACTGTCTTTCAAATGTTGGTCAGTTGCTTGTACCAGTTGCATATAGTCTCTCACACAACTTCCATTATCAAAGTCGGGTTGAAGAGGTTTCCCTGAGTACTTGTTTGTATTTAACTAACAGGTTGTCTATACCGCCTTATCTTAGATTCAAGGTGGTTTACATTGTAATAAAAGAGCTTTACACTGAACAGGGAGATTTAACTTAGAGGTTTCAACAAGGATTATGTCCAAACAGGTAAAACTGGGTAACACTATACAATAAGCAATAAGAGTTACATTGCGGTGATGAGGAACAGATAGTGAAGTGATATGAGGACCACTATAAAGGCACTTGTATGCAGGCAACGGAAAGGGAGTAAGATTTGAAGCATAATATGTTCAACATAAGTATTACAGTGTAGCAGTAAATAATAAAGCTCATAGGTAGGAACCATTAATGGTTACATTGTGGTAATATGAACAAATCTGCATTATGGTAATGTGTGAACAACTGTAAATGAGATTATAATCAGGCATATTTAGAAGTAAGATTTAAGGCATGGCAGTTTATAAGAGCATGGGTGATGAATGTAGTGTTCATGTAGTCGTGACATAGTGTTCAGAGAATATAAGCGTCTTTATAGCTTTTCTGAAGTCTTGTAGGTCTGTGATAGCTCTTATACTCTCAGGGAAGGAATTCCATAGTGTTGGGGCATAAAGTGAGAACACCCTATTGCATGTTAGCTGCTCGGCTTTCGTTTTGACCTTTGGGATGAGTAGAAAGTTTTTCTTTGCTTTAAATCTATTTCTGTTTTCTGGATTTTTATCAATCAGTGTCTGAAAGGTGGTTGGTGCCAGCTTGTGAATTATTTCTAATATCATGACCAGTGACTTGAATTTGAATCTTTCTAGTATTGGTAGCCAGTGCAGCTGTTTCAACGTTAGAGTTATGTGGTCATGTCTTGCCATACCAGAGATTATTCTTGCTGCTGTGTTCTGAAATAGCTGTAACAGATAGGTAGCGAGCTTCGGAAGGCTTTGATATAGTAGATTACTGTAGTCCATTAGTGGCATTATCATGGCTTGATAGACTGTCCAGAAGTTATTCTCATCTAGCAGTGGTTTGAGTTTTTGAATTATTCACATTCGTGGTAGGCCAATTTTGCTATTTTCTTTATACTTGTTCACTATTCACATAAAGAGCAGCAAAATTATTATTATAATGTTTAAAACTGAAGGGCTTTTTTTAGCATAATTACTGCTAAAAGCATCATTATCCACAAATCCCAGCAGGATGAGCTTTGGTAACTGTCCCAAAAAGAATTTCCTGGTTAGGCTCCAGCTGTTATGCTAAACACCTTCAGCCCCACGTGCTCTACAGCATACTTCACGTTAGCTTTCAGAAGAGCTTCCACATGTCCCAAGCACACTCCGGTAGAAACTTTAACTATCTTTACAAAGAGGGCAGCATTTAGGATAGAGTTTATAACTTTTGTTGGCACTGGCGCTCAAACAGAACAAATTTTTGTTGGGGGTCAATTTAATTTTGAGACCCACTCCATTAATCTGTAGCTTTTCTTGAAAAAAAATAGATCACTATGTAAATGCCCCAACTGCTCCACCTTATGGTTAAAGGCTGTAAATTGGGCCCTTTTAGTAAAACCGATGTTGCGAGATCCTAGATCTCTCACATCGTGCTGACCAACTGTGTCTTTGTAAAACAAACCGCTTGTAAAGGTGAAATTAGGCCTTACGTACTAATTGTCTTTCCTTGAGTATCTCCAATCCAGTCCCAACATGGATGGTAGCCACACCTGTCCAGCAGCTTGGAGACTGAGCATGTCAGATTTCTGACCTCAGCATACTTGGGTAGCCAGAAGCCTCTCCCAGCCCCAGCATCCAAATGACAAAGCAGAGTTAAAAGAAGAAAAGACATATGCATCCTGCAACACCAGTTCTGTAATTAAGAAACCCCTTTGAAGAACTAACCACATAAGTCTCCTTAAACGCAAAGGAAATAAAGGAAACCCCTCCTTGCCAGGAATGGGGGACCCCAGGATGAGCCAGAATGCCCAAGGGACCCGACCTACCTTCCATTCGGGCACATCCCTGGATCTCCCAGTTCCTCCTTTTTTTTTCTTCAAGAACTTGAACCACTTACCTTTGCTCTCCCTTTGACCATTCCTTAAGATTTATTGATGCACTTCTTAGAGGTCCGGGATTGCAATCCGAAATAAAGAGGTGGGTTAGGGATTGGACTGGAGATACTCAAGGAAAGACAATTAGCAGGTAAAGCGTAGTTACTCACCTGTAACAAGTGTTCTCCGGGGATAGCAGGAATCAGTCCTCACATATGAGTGACATCGGCACTGACGGGGCCCTTGCGGAAGCATCCCCCATCTTTCAAAGAAAGCCTTTGAGAGATGCCACCATGCATGCGTGGCCCCTTTACCGCCCAAGGATGCCATCGCTAAAAAACAGCAAAAATAAAAGATGGTAAAGGAGCAACTCCAAGGGGAGGAGGGAGGATTATGAGGACTGTTTCCTGCTGTCCCCGGAGAACACGTTACAGGTGAAAAACTACACTTTCTCTGGGAACAAGCAGGAAGTCAGTCCTCACATATGGGACTCCCCAGCTACAGGCTACCGAAAACCCATATGAAAAAGAGGGGCTCCCTCATGGGGGAGCTGCAAGCAGCAGCAATGAGTCCATGTCCACAGACCACAGTAGGACCCCTGTGTCCAATGAAACCAGCACTCAGGTAGCCTGAACACAGAAGGGTCGGAGGGCAGGAGTTGCTTAAACCCCGAAAAGGTTACAGAGCACAGCCTGGCCAAAGGTACTGTCCCATCGGGACTCTCTTTCCAGGCAGTAATGGGCTACGAAGGTATGGACTGAGGACCAGGTGGCGGCTGGCAGATGTTCACTTTCGGGACGGAGCACAAGTTTGCCACTGAAGCCGCCACGGCCCTGACATGGTGCGCTGTGACACAGCCTTCCAGCGGGAGCCTCACGGCAAGAGCAATACAGTCCGCCACCCAGGTGGACAACATATGTTTGGTCACCGTCTCCCCCAGCCTTCTGGGGTTGTAGGAGATGAAAAGCTGAGAAACTCTGCGGTTGCCCTGGGTGCGTTGGACATAAAAGGACAAGGCCCTCTTACAGTCCAGGGTGTGAAGGACCATCTCCACCTGACTGGAGTGAGGTCTTGAAAAGAAGGTAGAGAGTATCACTTCCTGGTTGAGATGAAAGGGTGACACTACCTTTGGCAGGAATTTGGGGTACGTTCAAAGCACCACTCTGTTCTTGTAGAACCTGGTATAGGGTGCCTCCGCCACAAGGGCCTGAAGCTCGCTAACTCTGCAAGCGGAGGTAAGTGTGACCAGGAAAGTCACCTTCCAAGAGAGGTAGCGAAGGTGGCAGGTAACCAGAGGTTCGAAGGGCAGGCAAGTGAGCTACCCCAACACTACACTGAGGTCCCATTAGGTTGCCGGAGGGTGAACCGGAGGCTTTGATAAGAGCAGACCCCAAAGGAAACGGGTCACTAACGGTTGGACCGAGAGGGGCTTACCATCCACTGGATGGTGGTGCGCCGCCAGGGCACTAAGGTGTACTCAGATGGAGTTAGACTGGAGCCCGGACTGAGAGAGTTGGAGAAGGTACTGTAACACCCGAGCCACTGGGCAGGGGAAAGGATCAGCCCTGTGTTTGGCACACCAAACAGAGAACCTGCGCCATTTCAGGGCATAAGCCTTCCTAGTAGAGGCCAGCAGAATGTCCTCCACCTCAACCAGAAGGTTGAAAGGGGCCTGAGTCACCCTCTCAGCAGCCACACTGTCAGCAACAGGGACCCCAGGTTGGGATGCAGAAGAGAGCTCCCTTCCTGAGATAGGAGTCCCGGGTCGGTCCCCAAGGGGATGGGGGTCTCCACCGTCAATGGTAGAATTATTATTATTATTTTATTTATTTATTATTTAGCTGTATTTATATACCGCTTTTCACCGGGTCAAAGCGGTGTTACATAGGGGTGGGGGAATTAAGTACAAGGGTAGGGCCATCACCGGGGAGGCAACATTGATGATTTTGACATAGGAGAGACTTTGGACATAGGACAGACGTTGGACATAGACAGGTTAGTGTAGCTTTAAGTTAGAGGTTCATTGTGGGTGAGATTAGAGGTTTGTGGGTTTTTCGGTGGGGTTCGAGTTGAAGTATTCCTGGAAAAGGATGGTTTTTAGCTGTTTTCTGAAAGATAGTAGGTCGGCATTGTTTCTGAGATAGCTCGGTAGAGAGTTCCATAAGGATGGAGCATAAAGTTCAAAGGCTCGATTGCAGGTCCGTTGCGAGCATTTGGTTCTTTTGTGAGGGACGGTGAGGAAAATGCTGGAGGTTTGTCTAGTAGATCTGCCGTGGGCGGACGAGCCAGTAGGGTTAGAAGTTGGGTGTCCTGTGTTTGATGGATAGCTTTGTGGGTGAGTAGGATGGCTTTGTATTTTGTCCGTGCTTCGAGGGGGAGAATGTGAAGTTCTTTCAGAATTGGGGTGATATGGTCGATTTTCTTCGCCCTCTGAATGATTCTCGCAGTGGTGTTTAGTGCAGTTCGGAGGGGGTTGGTGTGTGTGGCTGGAAGGCCATGGTAGATTATGTTGCAGTAGTCCAGATGTGGGAGTGTCATGGCTTGCATCACTGTTCGGAAGTCTTGATGTTCAAGGAGGGGTCTGAGACGTTGCACTGTTCTTGCTTTGTGAAATATAGTTCTGGAGGTTTTAGTGATCTGTTGCTTTAAGGTGAGGGCTTGGTCAATAATAATGCCCAGGTATCTTATATGTGGTTGTATTTGAATGCTTGTAGTTCCAATGATGAGGTGTGTGGGTGGTATGAAGTCTGGGTCCTTTGTCACTATGAGGGCTTCAGTTTTCTTTATGTTGATGGATAGGTTGTTTGTTTGTAACCAGTTAGAGACTGCAGTGAAGCATGCTGATAGGTGGGTGTTTGTAGGGTTTGTGGTTGTAATGGGGGCGTAGAGCATGATATTGTCAGCATAGATGTGGAAGCTGACGTTGTGGGTGCGTATGACTGTGCAGAGTGGTTGGAGGTAGATATTGAAGAGCATGGCTGATAGTGTGGATCCTTGGGGTACTCCCTGGTGTTGTTGGAATGGGGGGGAAGTTGAGGTGCTGGTGCTGGTGCGGATGAGTTGTCTGTTTGTTAGGTAGGAGTGGAACCACTTCAGCACGGTGTCCTTGATCCCAATAGTCTGTAGTCGGTGTATGAGGATGTTGTGAGAGATGGTGTCAAAAGCTGCAGATATATCGAGGAAGATCATGGCGTATCCGGGTAGAAGCAGCAGGAACCACGATTGCCTGGGCCACCAAGGGGCTATCAGGAAAAGCAAGGCCCAGGCGCAGAGAGTCCTAAACAAGGTCTTGGCAATCGGCAGTGTAGGAGGGAAGGCATACATGAGGCCTTCCGCCAATGAGACCAGGAATGCATCCGCCGCCACCCTGAAGGGGTGGGCCTGTCGGAAGCAGAAGCGGGGCAATTGAGAGTTTTCAGGACTAGCGAACAGGTCCATCACGGGTTCCCCCAGAGCCAGAAAATCCAACTGGCTACCCTGGAGTCCAGCTGCCACTCGTGCAGCTGGAGAACTCTGATGAGCCTGTCAGTCAGCAGGATGTCCTGGCCTGTCAGGTATACTGCCCGCAGGAGAATACCCTGTTGGACTGCATACAAGCAGAAGACCAGTGCCTCCCGGCAAAGGGTACGAGACCCCATGCCCCCCTGTTTGTTCACATAGAACACCGCCACCTGGTTGTCCATCTGGACTAGCACCAGCTGGTGATGCAGGTGATGACAAAAGACCCTCAAGGTTAGGTGTATGGCCCAGAGCTCCAGGAGGTTGACATGCTGGGTGGTGACCAGCTGCCCTGGTTGCGGAGATCTCCACAGTGGGTTCCCCAGCCAAGCAGGGAGGCTTCCATGGTGAGGATCCCTCGAGGGGCTTGGGGCCTGAAAAGGCACGCCTGCCTCGAGATGCTGGGGCAACTGCCACCAGACCAGGGAGACCACCAGTTGGCGGGTCACAAACTCTGTCTCGGAGGCGGCTCGTGGCCTGAGACCACTGGTCCCATAGACACCACTGTACCACCCTCATGTAGAGGAGAGCGTCTGGGGCAACATGGACCATGAAGAAAAGGTGCCCAAGGAGGCGCAGGAGAAGCTTGGCAGGCACCGAGGGACGGTACTGTACGTCCCAAGCTAGAGACCTGAAACGATCGGCTCGGTCCCTGGGCAAGAAAGCCTTTGACTGGAGAGTGTCTATCTTTGCCCCAATGAACTCCAGACAGTGTATCAAGAGAGGAGAGACTTGGGGTAGTTTATGACAAAGCCCAAGTGTTTCAGAACCTGGATAGTGCGTGCGGTGGCCTGCTGCACCTCTGAGGCTGTGCCTCCCTTTATGAGCCAGTCGTCCAGGTAGGGAAAGACAAAAACCTCCTGGAGCCAGAGGACAGCGGCCATGACTGCCAGGCATTTTGTGAAGACTCTTGGGGCAGAGGCTAGGCCGAAGGGGAGCACCTTGTATTGAAAGTGCCTGCCCCCCCCCCCATTACGAACCACAGCTACTGCCTGTGGTTGAAGTGGATGAGGATGTGGGTATAAGCATCCTTGAGGTCTAAGGAGCATAGCCAGTCTCCCTGCTGAAGATATGGCAGAAATGTTCCAAGGGAGAGCATCTTGAACTTCTCCCTCACCAGGAATTTGTTGAGGTTGCGCAGGTCAAAGATAGGCCTTAGGCCCCCTGTCCTCTTAGGCACGAGGACGTACCTGGAGTAGAAACCCCTTGCCCTTGAGGTGGTGGGGCAACGGGTTACACAGCTTTGCCCTCGAAAAGACCTGCTAACTCCTTCAGAAGAAGATCCTGGTGGAGGGGAGACCTTAGGGGCACTCCCGGGAAATAAGGGGGAGGTGTCTTAGTCAGGTGGAGGAGGAAACCCTTCCTGACTACCCTTAGTGCCCAGGAATTGGTGGTGATGGTCACCCACCTCTGGGCATAGAGGGCCAGACATCCCCCTGTGGGCTGCTGACTTCCTTGGGGTAGAGAGGCTAAGCTCAATGAATCAAAAGCTCCCCCCTAGCTGGGCTCGAGCCGGTGCCTGGCGTTTTGGAGCCTTCTCCTTACGTGGGCCATGCCCATGTCCCTTGGTCCGATGACCCTGTTGGGGAGGCCTGATAAGGTGGGTAGTTTTCTGTAAGCAGCTCCCTTCACCCGAGCCGTTCCGTTGGGGAGGGGTAGTGGTCTTTTTAGAGAGCCTGTTCCTGTCATGAACTTGGTCTCCAGCTCAGCAGCCTTGTCGGTCATGGGTTTGCCAAAGAGATTCCCTCCTTGGCAGGGGACATCAACCAATTTGTCCTGAACCCACTGCTCGAGGTCGGATGATGGTAGCCAAGCTTGGCAGCGTGCACAGATGTCAGCCACCGCTATTCGAGCCACTGACGCGAACCTGTCATAGTCCGCCCGAGACATGAATTTGGAGCATTCACAGACTGCTTTGGCCAGGTTCTTGAACTGCTGCAAAGGTTCCTCAGAGAAACCAGCCAAGAACCCGGCGAGTTCCTTTGCCAGGTCTCTCAGGTACATGCCCAGGTACAGCTGGTAGGCCTGGATGCAACCGATGAGCATCGAATCCTGATAGCACTTTCTGCCGAGGGCATCCAGAGTGTAGGCCTCCCTGCCAGGAGGCAACAAGGAGTGCATCTTCTGGCTTTTCAGCCGACGCATGGCCAACTCCACCACCATGGAGTTATGCAGCAGCTATGACTTTTGGAAGCCTGGGCTCCGGTGGACTCAACACATCGAGTCAAGCCGTTTGCTTACCACCGGCACCGAAGCTGGTGTCTCCCACATTCGGAGCATCAGCCATTCCAGGATGGGAGGGATGGGAACCGTGAGTGATTCCCGTGGAGGGGCCTCGTTTTGGAGGATTTCCAACTCATCCGCCCGAGGGTCCTCCTCCAACTCTGTCGGGAATGCCAGAAAAATCAACTTTTTCCAGGGACAAGCCAGACGAACATCTGAAGGGCTCCGTAGAAAAAAAGGAGACTGAGCAAGATGGCACCCTTGACCGAGAAGGGGACCACACATGTGTAGTAGCATCTCCCAAAGGCTTTCTTTGAAAGCTGGGGGATGCTTCCACAAGGGCTCCGTCTGTGCCAATGTCACCCATATGTGAGGGCTGACTTCCTACTTGTTCCCAGAGAAGGCCTAATTTCACCTTCCTTATTGTATCCTCCAGTCCAGTCCCAACATGGATGGTATGTAACATAGCAGCATTAGTCCTGGGAAGGACCAGCAAGCCCGGCCTGAACCACTGCCGCCCCAAATTTCGCATCCCTCACTGTTTGTACATCCAAGCGATGATGCTTTACAAAAGTATGTAGGGACGCACAAGTTGCGCCCTGCAGATATCTGCCGGTGGAATCAGTCCTGATTCTGCCCAGGAGGCCGCCTGTACCCTTGTCGAGTGGGCCCACAGCCCCACTGGAACCGCTTTACAAGAGCAGATTAGCTCAGCCAATCGCCTCTCACACCCACTGGGAAATGGAGGCCTTGGATGCCGCCTCTCCCTTGCGAGACCCTCCAAACAGAACAAACAACCTATAGGTCTTTGTGAACCAATCTGAGATTTTCAAGTAATGCCAGAGGGTGCGACGAACATCCAGGAACTGCAAAAGGGGTTCCGACTGGGAACCTCCCTCAGCAGAAAATACCGGAAGAGTGACCAGCTGATTAATATGGAATGCTGATATCACCTTTGGCAGGAAGGACGGTACTGGACGTAGTACCACCTTTTACTTAGAAATGGAAAGAAAGGGTTCACGACAAGATAAAGCTTGCAACTCCGAGATTCTCCTGGCCGAACAAATGGCTACCAAAAAAACCCATTTTTTTAAAGTCAGATCCTTCAGCGAACACTCGGCCAGCGGCTCAAAGGGTGCCGTGGTCAGTGCCAAAAGCACCAAGTTAAGGTCCCATGCAGGAACTATCGACCTCAATGGCAGACGAATCTGCTTCATGGCCCTAAGAAAACGCACCACATCTGGATGGGACTCTAGGGATTTTCCCTGAACCTTCCCCCAGTAACACGCCAATGCTGTCACCTGTACCCGCAGGGAATTACATGCAAAGCTTTTTTCCAGTCCCACCTGAAGGAAGGCTAGCAACTCCAGGAGAGGGGACTCCAGGGGTCTCAATCTCTTGTCTACACACCAGCTCTCAAAGAATCTCTAGACCCTAATGTAAGCTAAGTGGAGCGCTTAGACACCTTCAGCAGAGTCGAGATGACTGTGCTCAAATACCCTCGCTTAACTAACCGCGCCCTCTTAAGAGCCATGCAGTAAGTGATAATTACCTGTGGCCTCAGGACTGATCCCTGCGTCAGCAGGTACCTTCTGGCTGGGAGCCGCCAGGAGTCTACCAGCAACGTGACGAAGTCGACATACCACAGTCTGCATGACCAGTCCAGCGCAATGAGATTGACTCTCCTCCCTGTGCGCCTCAATGCACTGTACTGCCTGCCCGATCAGGGCCCAAGTTGGAAAAACAAAGCAAAGCTGCCTCCGGCAATGATTGCACTAGAGCTTCGAGACCCTCTGACATCCACTCCCTTCGTATGCTGTAAAATCAACTTGCCTCCGCGGACATCAGGGACGCCATGGATCCAAAACTGGAGGGCCCCAACAGAGGACCAGCTGTGCAAACACCTCATCGTTTAGCCTCCACTCGCAGGGGTCCACTCGTACCCTGCTGAGGTAATCTGTCACCACATTTGTTCTTCCAGCCACTTGAGTCACCGACAATGCCTGAAGGTTGTCCTCTGCCCATGCCATTAAGGGAGCCACTTTACTCTCTAATTGGACACTGCCCGTGCCCCCTTATCTGTTGATATACGCCACCGTGGCCGCATTGTCCGAGAATATTCACACTGCCTTCCCTCGAAGAAGAATCCATGAAATTCTGGAGGGCTAAGGCCACCACTCACAACTCCAGCCTGTTTATGGCCCGTGTATTCCTCTGCCGATCAATTGCCCTGTGTCACCTGCTCCAGGCAGTGGGCACTCCAACCTGTCAGGCTGGCGTCTGTCATGAGCGCAGTCCACTTTGGTGTTTCCAAGGGCATCCCCGCTAGCAACTTCTCGGGTCTTGGTCACTAGCAGAGTGCTAATTTGACCTCCCTCAGGCAAGGCAAACGCTTGTCCAATGGATGACATTGGGCTGACCACCTCCTGAGAAGGGATTTCTGTAGTGGTCTCATATGTGCCCGTGCCCAAGGTACTCGCTCAATTTCTGTAGTGGTCTCAATCAGCCCGCGCCCAGTAGCTGTAGATAATGCCAGGCCGTCGGAGCCGGTGTCCGTAAGACGCTGATCTGTACCTGGCATTTTGTTCATTCGTCCAAAGGCAAAGAGACCTTGCCTTCTTGTGTTTGAAAATGGGCTCCCAGGTAAATCAACTGCTGAGATGGGCTCGTGCTGCTCTTGGCCTCGATTACCCAGCCCAGGCTCTGTAGGAACTCGACCACCTGGGTGGTGGCCCTCACATTCTCCTCCCTGGATCTTGCCCTTATCAACCAATCGTCTAGATAAGGGTGCACTAGGATTCCTTCCATTCGCAGAGCAGCCACTGCCCCGCCATGATGCGCTGTCAAATTGGAATACGCAGGTAAGCTTCCATGAGGTCCAAGGAAATAAGGAACTTTCCTTCTCTGATGGCCACGATCATTGACCTCAGGGTTTCCATGATCATTGACCTCGGGGTTTCCATGTGAAAATGGTGTACCCTGAGACAACGATTCACATGTTTGAGGTCCAGAATCGGTCGGAAGGAGGAGTCCTTTTTGGGTACCAAGAAGTAAATGGAGTACCAACCAGACCTGGTTTGGCCTTGTGGCACTTCTGTGACCAACTGCAACTGTACCAACTTCTGCAGGGTGACCTGCACCACCTGGAGTTTGTGAGGTGCTCTGCAAGGGGATTTGCAGGAAGCTTTCTTTGAGTGGTCAAATGAACTCAAGGGCATAACCCTCCTTGATGATCTCCAGGACCCACTGGTCGGAGGTGATCTGGGCCCAGACGGAGTAAACTCACGTAGTCTTCTCCCTACAGGAACCAACTCCACCTAGACTCGCCTCGCTTCATTGTGGCTTCTTGTTGAAAGTGGGGTTGGAAAGGAGAAATGCCCTCCTGGCCACCCCGAAGCCTCGAAAGAGCTGACCTCTTGAGGGGAATTTTCCTCTTTGGTAGGGTGTGAACCGAGTAGATCTGAAACATTAGAAATTCCGTACCTGACCTCAACCTTGCGCTGTTTATTTAACTGTATTTATATCCCGCTTTTCACCGGGTCAAAGCGGTGGAACAATGAACGAGGGGGGGGGGGGAGACAATCAATTTTAGGGTATGTGCCGTCACCAGGCGGGCCAACATTCATGATTTTGACAAATATTTGGGACGTAAACAAACACTGAGCTACAGTCTCATTGGTGGGTGTTTGTTTCTGGTCCGAGGTATTCCTGGAATATTGTGGTTTTTAGTTGTTTCCTGAATGATAGGGGGTCTTTGTTGTTTCTGATGTGATTCGGTAGAGAGTTCCAGATGGACGGTGCGTACAGTTCGAAGGCTCTGTTGCAGGTTTGTTGATTGCATTTTGTCCTTTTGTAGAGGGTGGTCAGGGAGTTGTTGGTGGTTTGTCTGGTTGCTTTGTTGTGGGCTGGTCGGGTCAGCAGTGTGCGGAGTTGTGAGGTTTGGGTTTGGTTGAGAGCTTTGTGGGTGAGTAGAGCGGACTTGTACTTGATTCGTGCTTCCAGAGGGAGTATGTGTAGCTCTCTCAGAATTGGGGTGATGTGGTCCTGTTTTTTTGCTGATTGGATAATTCTTGCTGTGGTGTTTAAGGCAGTCCGGAGTGGGTTGGTATGGGTGGCCGGGAGTCCATGGTAGATTATATTGCAGTAGTCCAGGTGGGGGAGTGTTAGGGCCAGCATCACTGTTCTGAAGTCTTGTGGTTTGAGGAGAGGTTTGAGTCGTTGCACTGTTTTAGCCTTGTGAAATATTGTAGAGGCGGTTTTTTTGATTTGTTGCTCAAGTGTGAGGGCTTGGTCTATGATGATTCCCAGGTATCTTATCTGCGGTTGTATTTTTATTTGAGTGGTCCCAATACTGAGGTGTGAGGGTGGCGTGAAGTCCGGGTCTTTTGTTACTATGAGGGCCTCTGTTTTCTTTATGTTGATGGACAAATTGGTTTTTTTGTAGCCAGCTGGATACTGCTGTGAAGCATTCTGATAAGTGTTTGTTTGAAGGGTTGGAGGTTGTAATTGGTGCATAGAGCATTATGTCGTCTGCATAGATGTGGTAGTGAATGTTGTGTGCCCGTATGACTGAGCAGAGTGGTTGCAGATAGATGTTGAAGAGCATGGCTGATAGTGTGGAACCTTGTGGTACTCCTTGGTGTTGCTGGAAGGGGGGGAGGTTGATGAGTTTGTGCGGATCAGTTGTCGTCTATTGGTTAGGTATGAGCAGAACCATTGGAGTACAGTATCTTTGATGCCAATTGCTTGTAGTCTGCATATGAGGATGTTGTGGGAGATGGTGTCAAAAGCGGCTGATATGTCTAGGAAGATCATGGCATATCCAGAGTGTTTGACTTGGGTCCCTATGACGAGGGTGTTCATTAGTGACGCCATGAGGGTCTCGACTCCATGGAGTGGGCGGAAGCCATGTTGTTGTGGGTCCAATATGTTGTTGGTGTCCAAGTGTTCTTGGAGCTGTTTCTGGACTACTTTTTCAATGAGTTTGGCAGTGAATGGGAGGTTAGCTACAGGTCTGTAGGAGGCGGGATCGAGGGGATCCAGGGTGTGTTTCTTTAGGGTTGGTCGAATGACTGAGGTTTTGAGGAGGTCTGGCATGTGCCCTTGGCTGAGGGATTCATTGACAATGTGGGTTAGTGGTATGTTCAGGTCGTCTTTGGTTTTCTTTATCCATTCTGTAGGGCAGGGGTCGAGAGAAGAGGTGGTGGTATTTAGGCAAGAGATGGTGGATGCTATTTCCTCTTCTGTGGTTGCTTCGAATGTGCTCCAGTCTCTGGCTATAGTGGTGGGTTGGCTTGTTGTTGTTGTCTCAGCGTCCAGTTGTGGATTTTGTGGTTGATGAAGCTGTTTGTATTGTCTTGCGAGTAGTTCGGATGGGATGTTTGGTAGCTGGTCGGAATGGTTTGGTACTTTTGTCAGTTTTTTTGACGATGTTGAAGAGTTCTCGTGGCTTGTTTATGGATGTGTTTATGATCTTTGAATGGAAGGCCTTTTTTGCTTTATCCGTTTCTGTGTGGTATGTGCTTAGTTCATGCATATAGTTCATTTTGTTGTTCTCTTTTTTGGTTTTTCTCCATATTCTTTCTGCTCTTCTGAGTTTGGTCTTTAGCTTCCGTAGGTTGGGGGTGAACCATCGGGCTCTTGTGGAGGTGTGTCTGGTCCTGTTGTTGTTTGTTTTCGCGTTGGATGCTGAGGCAATTGTGGTGTTCCAGTTGTTGATCAGGTCGTCAATATTGCTGGAGCTTGTTTGGAGTTCTGGTAGGGTCTGAGCCAGGAAATCTTCTTTGTTGAATGTTTTAAATCTTCTTATATGTTGTTTGTTTTCCTTGTTGTTCATGTGTTGGCAGTTGTGGGATATGCTGATGAGGTAGTGATCAGAACAGGGTACATGTGTGATTTTTGCATTCTTGTTTGAGGTGGTGGTTTGTATGTTTAAGAAGATGAGGTCTAATGTATTTCCTTTTTCGTGCGTTGGTTCGTGTATGATCTGTGTTAGGTTCATTGCTTCCATAGCGTTGAGGAAGGTTTCTGCTTGTTTGTCTTGGAGTGATGGGAGGTTAAAGTCTCCTAGGATTATTTGTTCTTTCGTGGAGATGGTGCTTTCAGATATATGTTGCAGTATCATTGTTAGGTCAGCGTTTTGGGTGGGTGCTCGGTAGATTAGGCAGAGTGAGAGATGTTTATTGGTAAGGGTGAGTATGTTGCCCAACTTGGTTTCTTTCTTGTCTTCTGGGAGTCCACTGCCCTTGGATTCTCCCAAGTCCTTAACCAACTTCTCCAGAGCCTCTCCAAACAAGAGCTTTCCCTCGAATGGGAGCCTGCTCAGGCACAATTTGGAGGAACTGTCTGCCGCTCAATTTCGAAGCCACGCGTATCTATGCACAGAGACCACTGCTGCCATGCTTCGGGCTTGGCACCTAATCAGGTCATAAAAGGCATCCGCCAAGTAGGCCGCACCCAACTCTAATTTAGCTGCTTCCAGGAGGCCTGGCCCCTGATGTTCCACATCCTCCTGGAAACCCTGTGCCAAGTGCAGGCAGGCGCATGCCATGACCATGCCACACATAGAGGCTTGAAGAGAGGCCGTGTTAATGTCAAAAGCTTACTTCTGCAAGGTCTCCAGCTTCCTATCTTGGATGTCCTTCAGAGCTGAACTGCCCTCCACTGAAATGGTGGTCTTCTTGGCACCACTGAGACTGCTGCGTCCACATTAGGAGAGCTAAACAGCTCCTTCTCTTGTTTGGGAAGCGGGCAGAGATGCGCCATCATTCTGGCTCCTCTCATTCCTGCCTCCGGAACCCCCCATTCCTCTAGACTCATCCGCTTGATGACGCAATGCACGGGAAAAACTGTCTGTGGTTTCCTGATTGCCTGGAACAAAGGGTCTTCCAGGGGCTTCTCCTCCACCTGTGACCCTGAAGCCATATTGAGGGTCTTCAGAGAATGAGAGATCAGAGCATAGTGCCTCCCTGTGGAAAACTCGCACAATGCAGACCTCTTCCTCATGTGGAATCTCGCCCTCTTCCAGTTCATCCGCCTGTGAGGTTTCTCCATCGTCCTGCATCTCCAGTCCCTCAGACCGCGTTGATGCAGAGTCATCCCAGGTCTCAGTCACACACCTGGCCTTGGCCATGGGCCTTCCATGCATGCTGGGGGATGCCTGCACCTCCGTCAAGGGTCTCTTACTGGCCTGTTTCATAGGCCCAGATCCTGATTTCTTCTGTTTAATGCAAAACGCTTTGTGCATAAAAAGGACAAACTCTGGAGAGAAACCCCCCCCCCCCCCTCCTTGAGAAATCCTCTCTCAGAACTTCCTTGGAGATGGAGGGGCAGGGTGCCACAGAGGATCCCAGGCCTCTGCTGTGACCTTAGGGCATTTGAAGGATGAACCTGTTCCGCTTCTCTGCTCCCAGCAGGGGTTCCCCCACTTCCTCTGAAGCGCCTGTCCCCTCCAGTAGGTCATCCTCCATTAAGCGTGCCTGTGTCTCTCAGCCCCTGCAGAAGCCCCTCCTTGAGCCACAAGCTAGGCATCTTTTAAAAGAAAAAAACAAAAACAAAAACAAAAATGAGCAGAACAGGCACAGCTCCTAATTGACAAGGTAGGGAAGAAGAATTACCACGAGCCAGTGCCATGAGAAAGAAGAGGGAAAAATTTAAAAAAAGATGGCCTCCGTCAAGCCTCCTGCCTAAACAGGATGGCAGGTCTTCTAAAATCCTCTTGTTCTGTCTCTCGCCAGTGCACCAAAAACAAGGAACCTCTTTCCAGAGTCTTTCTGTGCCTTCTCCTTGCCAGCTCGAGTAATGATCGCTGTCCTGCATGCCGCTAAGCCTTCTCTCGGCTTTGGCAGCTGCAGAGAAAAAAAAAAGAGAATAGTTGTTTTTCCGGTGTGCGGCACTCAGCCTGTTCCGAGGCTTTAGCGGATGCAGCTCTTCAGGGATGCTGTCTAATGCTAAAATGCTCATGCCGCTCAGCCAGCCGGCTTCGGCAGACACGGACTCCCGCGGGACCAATGACAGGCTTGGCTTTGGGCACCTGCTTCCAGCCCAGAAGTCCCTTTCCTCGCTGCTGCCCCACAGGAGAGACTGCCTGCCCCGCTGAGGAAGGGTCCCAGATATGGGCTTCTCCCTTCCATAAGGCACTGGTGCTGCTTGGAGTAGAAGGCAGAGGAAAGGATAGAGTTTAACAGCAAAACAGCAAACAACAGATATCCCCCTACGGGAAGACACATCTCTCCAGCTATTTGGAGACTGAGGGACTGGGAGGGGCTTCCGGCTAACCAAGTATGCTGAGGTCAGAAGTCTGACATGCTCAGTCTCCAAGCTGCTGAACAGGCGTGACTACCATCCGTGTTGGGACTAGAAGATACGATAAGGAACTGTGATTTGAGGGGTCCTTCACCATAATTGAGGAGCAGCTCTATGAGGGCCCTGTAGGGATTGCAGTTGTTGCTCTGGCTAATGAGTTGGTTTCCCAGGGTGACATCCAGTTAGCTAAAAATAGATGCAATCGGGTAATTCGCCAGTGCTACTTTAGCTGCTGCATCAATACCTGAGCCATCTTCTGCCATAATTTTACAGGTCACGTATAACAGACTGCTATTTAAATCAATGTCAAAGTCAAAGCACAAACCACATAATGCCTATTCTGTACAGTCTTCATTGGTTACCATTTCTACGTAGGATAAGATACAACTCATTTATGGTCATTTTTTTAGCTACTCAGAAATATAGCCCCTTCATAACTCTCCACTTTAATCAAAATACAGCAGCACGTCTTGATACCTAAAGGTGTTGTGTGCTGTAAAATAAAACGCCACATTTTAGATTTTAAAGTCCTGTTAAACCTTTCTACCACTGCTGCTTTAACATAGTTATCGGTCACAAAATGATGAACCCCTCTGTTTTAATAAATTCTGCAGAGACCTATTTACAAATTCTTTACTCTTGTCTATTTATATTTTTCAGATTACGACCTAGATTAAATATTTTTTCAAAGGTTTTAGCAACTTCATGACCAGATTTCATTTTTAAACTCACAACCCAAGCATATTTTGACAGGATGTCTACCACCGTTAAGATATATTTCTGCAATGCAATGTGTGCCTTCGAGTCAGTCCTGACTCCTGGCGACCCAGAAGCTCCTGGGTTTTCTTGGCAGTGTCACCGGAAGTAGATTGCCAAGCCTTTCTTCCAAGGCAATGGAGGGTTAAGTGACTTGCCCAAGGCCACAAGGAGTGCTAGTGGGAATACATTTTAAAAGCTTTATTTTCAGGCTGCATTCTTGTATTTTATTAAAGCTTACACATTTTAAAAAATCAACAAGCACTGGTTCTTGTTGATGCCAAAGGTTTATTTTTAACAATCAGCTTTAAATAGATTCAAAAACACACATTTCACTAAAAGCAATGAGGCACTGTTTTGTGAGAAAAAAGCTCAGGCAGGGAAAAAACCCTTTTTGTTCTCTATTTTACTATACGTCTTCCGGGTTATAGAGGCAATACTGGAAGCAGTCACTTGTATTTCAAGGATCAGACACTCTGCTTCTGTGATGTCAGCATAAACTGGTAGCAGTCACTTGCATTTCCAGGGTCTGTTTCCGCTAATGTCATCAGAAAGCAGCAAGGACCATTACCAATGACGTGGGGGCGGGGGGGGGGGGAATGTGGCCTAATCCCAAAGTGAATGCTGATTGGCTGACATCATCCTTAAGGACATCTGGTTGTGTGTGGGAGGTGGCATTCCTAGGGGGGACCTTGGGTGGAGCTAACCCCATTCATTTCTATGGGAGGGGGTGGGTTGTGGGTATGGCCTAACCCAGAAGTGAACGCTGATTGGCTGACATCATCCTGGGGGGGGGGAGTGGTTAGGGGTAGGAGAGTGTGTTCCTGGGGCTGGTGGAAGGTGAGGCTTGGGCCGAGCTAACCCCATTCATTTCTATGGGTGGGGGTGGAGCGTGGGCATGGCCTAACCCAGACATGAACGTTGATTGACAAGTGTGATAAGAATGATGACAGCCAATCAGTTTCACTAATGCTTTACCCATTATACTACTGCGGGGATATGTTTTTAGGAATGAAGCAGTTGTAAGGGAGTATTTTTTATGGGTAGGGGCAGTATGCAGATTGGTGGGAGACTTGTGTGGGGGTAGATTTTGGAGGTGAGAGTTTGCTGTGTGGTACATTTGGGAGCTTTGGCAGTGTGAAGAGGTGTTTTTTGGTGTGGGAGCAGTTTATAAGGTGGAGGGGAGTTGCAGGAGGTAGGGTTTTGGGGGTGGGAGTTTGTGGGGTGAAAGGACAATTGTGAGGGAGTAGTTTTTAGCGGTAGGGGCCATATCCGGGTTGGTGAGGCACTTGTGTAGTTAGTTTTTGGGGGTGAGAGCAGTTTGTGGGGTAGTGGGGAACTGCAGGGGTAGGCTTTTGAGGTGGGTCGGTTTATGGAGTGGTGGGGCAGTTGCTGAATGTTTTTTAGGCTGGGGTTCATTACTGACATCTACAAAAGTAGAGAAATGACATGAGATCAACTCCAAAATGCTTTTCAATAAAGGTGTGAAATAAAAATACAATGTAAAAGCATATTCCAATGTCAGTATCAAACAATTCTATTCTGTAGGGATTTTCATCGTAACAGATGAAATGCAAGAAATTCCCCAGTGAGCTTCACTGTGTTAGCATTTCCACACAACACCAGAGACATCCTCAAAGTGGGAAAGCATGTAAAGAATAGCTCATGGAATTTTTTCCAAACTCTCTGCATGCATGTCATCTGTCAGTGTGTGCATGGGTATGTGAGTATATGCATTTATATCTTGTTGAGTCTCTGTATGTCTATGACTAGGAGAGACGAGAGGGAAGGTTTGTTTTGCTGCAGCTGTTGGAACTGCTTTTCCCAGAGCATTGGGCCATTTTGTTTTGGGGGGGGGGGGGGGAAGGTTGTTGGGTTTTTTTTGTTGTTGTTTTTTAGGAGTGGCATTGATTTCTCTTCCATCTATCAAAAGCAAAAATGTTGTTTCTACAGCACAGGAACTTCCCCCAGCTCACCACCTCCCTTTCTGTGACTAGAACAGCCTTCAATGCTACAACCCCCCAGTCTCCACATTGGCTGGATCCTACATGCAGTCTCCACTTCTAGTTACACTGGAAGCAAGCAGGGCAGGCTCACTAACACAGGGGAGGATTGGAGATCTGTAGATACAGTTTTCAAATTCTGGAGACATCTCCAGACATGTTAACCATCCTTCTAGCTTCCAGACATTAATGTAAAGAAGAAGAGCAGCTTAACCATAATATGGGTTCTCCATAGACAACAGGGAAATGAAGCCATACTTAAATCTCCTTCCACTCTTAGATCCGCAGCCACTAATACCCTCGTTGTACCAAAAGAGTACACTAAATGTAACCAAGCAACTAGAGACAGGGCCTTCACCTTATTCGCACCAACCTCCTGGAACAATTTCCCTCCACATATCCGATCAATAAAAGACCTCTCTCAATTTAGGAAGACCCTTAAACACTACCTATTCTGTCTTCATCTGGTAGGCCCTAACCCTACACCCCCTCCCTGCATCTCTCAAATCACTCACACAGCCTCAGACATTCCAACAACATAGTCCTGTCAGATCACGAACCAAACTCTCTGCACACCCAAATCATGATCCCAATGTAATCTGAACTGTAAATTAACCACAGATAAAATTCTGTTTGTATATAATTTGTATTTAGTTTCCCCTGTTGTCTCCAAGTTACTGACCCTGTTATAATGTAAGCAAAGGATTGTTCCAATGCAAAAATTTGTTAACTGTAAACCGCGCTGATACCAAAAGTGCGGTATATAAGAACTGTAAATAAATAAATAAATACTCTACCAAAATGAACAACCAACAAACACCGAACCACAGCTCTACTGAGGTGCTACAACTGCTGCAAGGAACATGGGAATATCAGCACACGCACAAAGTCCAAAAGACTTCTCTTAGCTAGAAGACAACTCCAGGCACACAGACTCCTATCAGATGATATCCCCATCAAGTGTGCCTGCATTTCCCTGCTTGTCTACAGAGAATTAGTAGAACTCCGAAGAGCCAGATAGTTATCAATCCTCCCGAACATCTGACACAACCCTCCTTTAAAAAAAAAAAGCATACCAGTTTAGAACCTAGGTACGTTCCTAGTTTGCCAATGCCTTAATCTAGTCCTGCCCAAGGCAGCAAATAATAGTTGGCAATACACATAACAATCAGTAAGAAAGTAATACAATTCGGTCAGTTGGTTTCACAGTAGAAAAAGACAAAGAAAAGGAAATGGAGATTTGAATAATTTAAACTGCTTCTTTACAATCTAGAGTGCTGGAGAAAGGCAGACGTAGTCCCTCTCCAAAAAAAGCAAAAATAAGGAAAAGACAGGGAACTACAGGCTAGTTAATCAGACTTTATGATGAGTAAAATAGAAAAACATTTCTAAAACAAAAAAGATAGGGCAGTTACTGGAATCTGAGGCAGCATGGTTTTACATAAAGTAGGTCTTGTCGGACAAATCTGATCAATTTCTTTGACTGGGTGACCAAAGAGTTGGACTGACAGAGGGTAACAGATGTAGTTACTTAGACAAGGGGGGCGGGGGGGTCATACTATGAAGTTACAAAGTAGCACATTTAAAACAAATAAAACATTTTTTTTTTACTCACACATACTTAAGCTCTGGCATTTACTGCTGGAGAAAGTTGTCAATTCAATTAATGTAGCTGGGTTTAAAAAAAGGTTCGAGCAAATTCCAAAAACAATAGTCCATAAATAGCTACTAAGGTGGACTTGGGAAAGCCACCGTCTATCCCTGGGGATAGGCAACACAAAATCTTGCTATTTTTGGGACTGGCAGGTACTGGTGACCTGGATTTGGCACAGTTGAAAACAGGAAACTGGGCTTGATGGACCATCAGTCCAATCCATTATGTCAGTTTTTATGATCTTAGATAAAGATTTAATAGGAGATTATATGCCTCACTTAAATTTGACAAAAATTGTATGACTATATAGTAGAATTGCCTAATAAGCATTCTTGTCTTTACTTCTGTAGAGACATTAGTGGGCACTATTAAGATATTTTTTCTGTATGTTGTGAAAATGGAGTTTTCCAGAACAGGGAGGGTCCCTATTGAATATATGACATGATAGTGAGGAAGGGGCAGAAGTCTAAAGGGACTCATAGAATCTTAAGGGGTGTCATCTATCAGAAGTAGATGGAAGACAGCAGGGGATGTGTTCTCCGCTGCTCAAGGGAGGGGGAACAGCAGCAGTTCTTCCTTCTCACAAGTAGGATACATGGCTCTCCTTCCACCAATTAGAAGAGTTCTGAGTAAAAATTCATCTTCAGCATTGTCCAAAATGGTGGATATGCCCAGGAACTTTGCCTGCAGGCTTCATCAACATATCTGCTGATTTTTCTATCTTTCATAAAGAGGCAAGGCGGTACTTCTGCAGTTTCCCCGAGGTCAAGAGAGGAAAAATGTCCACTGGAAGCAATAGGTGCCCTAGTTTCCTTCTGTGTTGCTCAAGAAGTTTTAGAAATGCATTTTGAGAGGATTGGCATTTTCTATTTTGGAACCATGTAACTGCTCAAGATTGGAAATTCCGCCGCTTCAGAGACTGCTCTCTCTAGTTTTTGCTCAATTCTTTTTTTACTGCGATACAGATTTTTGTTTCTGTCAGTAAATTTGATTTGGTTTGGAATATATTGGAGAGATGACTGTTTCTGAGGGGAGTAACAAGGAAAGGTGAACCCCCTGGGCCTGTCCTCACACCTATTGCTGTTCCCATCCCAAGAACCTGACTGCAGACACTGCATTTAAAGGAGCACTTTTGATACTGCAGCTTCTCAAGATGATTCCCATACCTCTACTACTACTACTCAGCAGTCGTACACAGCACTGTACAGCACAGACATGTAAGAGACAATCCCTGCTCATCCGAGCTTACAATCTAGTTAAGACAAACACACGAAACATGGAAGGTGTAGGGAGGGGTAGAACAAGGGAGAGAAAGGAGATGTTAGTCAAGGTTGTGCAAGAGAACTAGCAGATGCTCTGGTATACCCATGCTTATTAACGCGGCTCAGAGTTTCTCATAGTTTACACAGTCAAAAGCCTTGCTGTAGTCAATAAAACACATATGGATATCCTTTTGGTATTCTTTTGTCTTTTCAACGATCCATCTCTCACAACTGTAATGATGTCTCTTGTCCCTCGCTGTTTCCTGAACCCTGCTTGCATTTCAGGCAGTTCTTGTTCCAGGTATGGCTGGAGTGGAACGGGTAAACGTAGATCGATTGTTTACGCTATCAGAATATAGAAAGACTAGGGGACATGTAATGAAGCTACAGGGTAAACTATTTAAGACAAGAGAAAATATTTTTTCACTCAACGTGTAATCAAACTCTGGACTTTGTTACCGGAGGATGTAGTAAGAGCTGTTAGTGTATCTAGGTTTAAAAAAAGTTTGGACAAATTCCTGGAGGAAAGGTCCATAAACCATTATTAAAAAGGGACCCAGGATATCAATGCTTGACCCAATACAAGCATTGTGGAACCCGTGTCTTTTGGGATACTGCTAGGTACGTATGACCTAGATTGGCCACTGTTGGAAACAGGATACTGGGCTTGATGGACCTTGGTCTGACCCAGTATGGCATATCTTATGTTCTTATGTAGTCTCTGCTGAATGATCTTGAGTAGAATCTTGCTGGCATGTGGGATCAGAGTGGTTGTGCGATAATTTCCAGTCATTCGGGTCACCTTTCTTCAGTAGTGGTATAAACACAGATCTTTACAAGTCAGTAGGCCATGAATCTGTCTTCCAAATTTCCTGGCAGAGCCTTGTAAGTATGATAACAGCTTCATCCGATTGTTGTAGCACTTCAGTGGGAATGCCATCAATGCCCAGTGCTTTGTTCTTTGATATGGCTTTCAATGCTGCTTCGATGCTCTACAGGGAAGATTCTCAAAGAAAGAGTATGCCTGAACCTGGTAAGCTTGGGATTATTAGGGTCCTGATTCTCTACACTGTAGGTCAACAATTCTTATCCACAGAACATATGGAATTTACTATGTGAAGCTGTTAAATCAAGAACAATTATTTGAATTGTGCCCACGAGTGTTGTATGTCCAATGCAACACATTCTATCCTAACAAACTTAAAATTCCAATGCTGGGCCAACCCAATGGCAATGGCAATGGCTATGGCTATACAGAAGTTCTAGGTTCAATCCCCAGGCTGGGCCACCTGGGGAGAGTAAGTCCCAATTATCACACAATGGCGATACTATAGGACAGACTTAGGAATCAACAGTAGCCATGCGACTGAAGAAGCCACAATCTGCATTCCTTCATCAAGGAGGACTGTCACTGCATTGGCAGGAATGAGTTGCAATGAACATATAATACAAGGGGAAGGGGAACAATTCTAATTAAGAAGAACGTCCAAAGCAGCAGGAGAAACCTGCCAGGCAAAAAAAAAAAAAAGGAAATTCAAAAATCTCCTACACAAACTACTGTATATTTCAATTTCACAAATACTGTTGTGTGTGCCATGAGTATGCACAACTCATTTGGGTGTCATTTACATATATTTTAATACACACTGTGTACTACTATCCATTGGGTTTTCATGGCAAGGTACAGAAGTAGATCTGCAAGGTCTTTCTTCCGCAAAGGTAATTTTAATGTTGTTGCAGTTGTCACAGAAATGTGATCCTAAGGTGCAAACACCATCCCATTCTGCTGTGGATGAGCTGAAGACTTCTCAGAGTAAAGCCAGCATTTATAATGTGGTTGGATCTGCTAATGTAGCTGCGCATGAAATGAGAGTCAGAAGTTGCAAAGATGTCTTACATATTGGGATATGGAATGTACGAAGCATGAACAAAGGGAAGTTGGAGGTGGTCAAGAATGAAATGGAACATGTACAATTTGATCTGTTGGGTGTCAGCGAACTGAAATGGACTGGCATCGGTCACTTTGCATCTGATGATCACATGGTCTGCTATGCTGGAAATGAAAGACAAAAGAAATGGTGTTGCATTTATAATTAAGAAGAAACTTGCAATAACTATAATGAAATAGAGTGCAGTAAATGCTTAATTTCTATTCGTCAATGAGGAATGCCCATTAGCACATCTACAATTCCGGTATATGCCCCAACAACAGCTGCAGAAGAGGATGAAGTTGATGAATTCTATGAAAAAGTACAAGCTGAAATTGACAGAATATGCAAACAGGATATCCTGATAGTCATGGGTTACTGGAATGCAAAATTTGGCAACAAAGAGGAAGGCAAAGTGGTTGGAAAATAAGGACTTGGCAACAGAAATGAAGCTGGAGAAAGACTGATAGAATTCTGCAAGACCAATGATCTATTAATCCTGAACACCTTCTTGCAGCAACACAAGTGCCGACTGTACATGTGGACGTCACCCAATGGATTGTACAGGAAATAGAAATTACACTTACCTGGTAATTGTCGTTCCTTGAGTGACGACAGTTTAGTCCTCCACCTCTGGGTTGTGCACCTCCTCCTGCAGCTTGGAGACTGGGCATGTCAAAGTCGTGACATCACTGGATATAGCCTGCTGGTATCTCCCATCAGCCCCCAGTGTACTATTGACAAAGCAAACTCAAAGGAACAACAAATAAGTATACCATAGCTTTAAATAACTCTCCATTCCTCAACTTGAGGAACCTTTTTAACCTTATCAGTCTTATATTTTCTTTTTTTTTCTTTTTTTTTTTTTTTTTTTAAACTTTACATTCATGTCCCCCCTATGCAAACATGTTTCCTATACCATCCCCTCGTTTAAATAAGAGAGAAGGAAGAAACAATAGAGAGGGATACTCACTGCGATCTAGAATCTGAAAGGATCTGTCTACTCCTTGAGATTGATGCTCCACTCTGTCTGAAAATAAACTCTGAAGAAATCACACCCCTGGGCGGGAATGAGGACTAAACTGTCGTCACTCAAGGAACGACAATTACCAGGTAAGTGTAATTTCTATTTCCTTATCGTTCCTCCAGTTTAGTCCTCCACCTCTGGGATGTAACAGAGCAGTAATCATTGGGAGGGACCTATCCAGCCAACTCACCACACCTTCGACCCGGAACAGGCATCCTTTACTGCCAGAACATTTAGGCAGCAGTGGTTACTGAGGGAATGAAGAGATGACCTGGAAGCTGCTCTACCAATCCCCCCTGGTGGAATAACACAGTGATCCACCAATGAAGCTGGTAGCAAGAGTCAGAAAGCCCCCCAGAATAGTACAACCTCGCCACCAGAATGCTGAGGCAACCACCGCCTTAACCCAGTGCGAAATGGCCGCCTTCACTGCTGCTTCCCCTTCACAGGGACCTCCAACCAACACACAAAAACAAAGAAACGAACGCCGCACCCTGCATTTTATGTTTCCTATTGGCGTAAGCTACAAATAAAAAACTCCCCTTCCAGAAAAACCGAGAACTGGAAGAGAAATCAATAGGCTCAGGAGAAAAATCAGATACCACCTTTTGGAAGGACGACGGGACTGGTCGGTAACACCACCCTCTATCCAGAAAGTGTGAAAACGGCTCATTACATAACACCACCTGAAACTCCGAAACTCGTCGTGCTGAACAAAGATCTATCAAAGCCACTGCCCATAACAGCAAAACCTTTACCGACGCCTGGAGTAAAGAATCAAAGGGCTCTTTAGTTAACGCCTCTAAGGCCCAATCGGGATCCCATGGCAGCACCCGAACTCTCCTTGAGGAGCGCAGTCAGGTCCCAACTTAAGGAAATGCCACACATCGATCTGAACACCTAGCGCTATTCCCTCCACAGAACCTCTACAGCCGGAAACAGTCGCCAGCTGGACCCTCTAAGGAACTGGCCGCTAGTTCTTTCAGACACTGTCCTGCAGAGAACTCAGACCAAGGATACAGACACCTTTGTCACCCGGACTTCCCGCCGTGAACAGCAGCCTTCAAAAAGGCGCTAAGCACGGACCTATGTACCAGATGCAGCCTGCCTCCTTGCTCTCAACAAGATGGCGAAGACTTCCGCAGAATAACCCTTCTTCAGCCCCGCCCATTCAAAGGCCAAACCGTAGGCGGGCACCGATCCACCTGAGACATTCGCCGCTGACCTAGCCACAGCAGAACATCCGCTACTGGCAACTTCTAGGAAATGCCCATCGAGTAGGCGAATGAGATCAGCCTAGTATGGCTGTCTCGTCCAACCGGGCGCTACCAAGAGTACCTTTCCCCAAAAGCCTCGAACACTAACTACTTGCCCTATGAGAGCCCACAGGGAAAGGACAAGACAAAGACTTAACTGGGAGCTTACTGAGCCTCGACCTGGACGAACCATCAGCCGCCCCATTCCTCCACCAGAGAGACCTCCGGGTGAACCCCAAGGAAGCCAATAATATTAGCTAGCGCTCGAATTAAACCATAATGCACATTTGCCACATAAAGCAAATCAGGCTCTAGTCGATTCAACTCCCTGATCCTTTCCTGTTCCAGGCGAGTAGACTGCCGTAAACACTGCGACCACCTGAAGCATGCTCTCGCCCCCCCAGGCTTCACAAATGGGAGCTTGTAAGGACAGAGCATTACCCCCAACGATCGCTTCAGTGAACCATCTACTTTCCTATCTTGCGCTAAAGAAGATTGCTAGGGCTCTCTTCCATACAGTGAGTCCACACCCCCTGGTAGTGCAAGGTGTGCACCCACCCACGTAGTACCCAGGCCTGCCCCTGCTTAGCCTCAAAATGTCAATCAAGAACAGGCGAATTCAGGACAGCTGAATACTTTTTTTTTTCACAAAGACATCTCTTAACCAAAAATTCCTTCAGCATATGTTAGGAGAAGCTCTTTCCGTGCCAACCATATGAAGTAGAAAGAACTCCCAATCACAGGCATACTAATCCACGGCCTTCCTGCTAGAGTAACGCCCCATTCCGTCTGACTGCACAAAGATGGACTTTATATTTTAAGTTCAACTAGCACCTGGTGTTAGGAAATACAGCTCTCTCATTCCACAGTGGCAATTGAGTCAGCAATGAAGAAGCCGAGAAACCGCAGACAAGTTCCCATTATACCACCTGGTAAAGACTCCACCTTTAGACCACTGAAGCAAAAAAGGATGCGAGAGTGCATTGTGTCCTGCCAGTAGCTGATCGAATTTAAATGATTCCGTGTATGCAGGGCATTTTCCAGAGAATGCAAGGTCCTTCATCCAGGCTGCCTCCACATTCACAGTCTAAACCGGCAGCCATCTTGGCTGATGCCGATCAGCGTGGAAGCCATCTTGTAAGCCCAGCATATGATGTATGCCTACTAGAATCTGAGCTGCTGCTATTGCTGCTAGAGAACTAGCCTGCCTGCGCGCTTCTGGCCCCCATTAAGGCATTCGCTGAACACTAGCAGATACTCTCCGTACTGGAGAACCCCTGATAAATGGAATGGGAGCATAGATAGCTTCAAAGGCCAGAGTTCTATTTTGCAACCTCTCTCCGCTGAGCTGCCTTTTCCATATGTAAAATTAAACCACATATAGCCAAAATTAAGACATTACAAATCTACCATAAAATCTTATAATTTGGGCAAAACCAAACTAAACGGGAATATTTTCCATTAAGAAACCACACAACTATAAAACCCCTCTCATGACATAATGCTTATGGCAGAGCATTCCACATCTGTGGAATGGCCATGGCGCTCACCCAAGCACCTGTTACAACTGTCCAAAAGAGTTATCACCATAATTCCTTTTGACTTGAATATGTTTACAGCGGATCATAGCGCTATATCACAGCAGCTAAGCCAAAATATTACCCTAACATATAAACCGACTTTAACGTTTTATAGGACCTTCTATGGATAGTGGAAGGAGATTTTTGTAAATCAACATAGCTATGCCCGAACTGCTCCTATAGCTTTGCAAGAAGCTACCAGCCCCTGCTGCACCCAGCTTTCTTTCCCCCTTATCCTGAGGGACTCAACGTTGCAGGATGCATTGCACACCCCCTGCCAGCCTGCTGCGTCTGCCAGGGAGCTGAAGAGCGAAATAGAGAGTAGAACTCCTGGAAGCAAACAGTGTCCCGACCTTGGGGTTCAGGACGCAAAAGGCCACCGAATAAATCAACAGTGTTAGCAAAAAATGAACAAGGCTATCTCTCACTAAAGAGTGTTTCTTTTTTCTTTTTGAAATCCCACCAAAGTCCGTGGGACCCAAGCCTTTGAACACAGCCCCTTAACGCTGTGCATTAACCATAACCAGAGAAATGAAATGAAATCCTGCTCTAGAAATAGATGAGAATTTCCTGGGAAGGGCATGCTAAGTGGAGCTATGAAACACACAGGCACCTCCCAGTCAGAGAAAGAGCAGTGGGATACACCGACATCCTTGCTAATGGAGGTCTTAGAGGTTGCTGCCTGTGTGAACCTGATGAATAATACAATTTTGTATTTTACCACCCCCCCCCCCCCCCCCAGGGATGGGTGCACTGAATACTATATGTGATTCATGAGCAGCGCTGCCATCCGGTGGCCTTTAGGGCACCAGAGCCCGACAAACGATACAGAAGTTAAGAGCTTTAAATCTTGGTCATATAATCTTGATTTGCAGAACATTACAGTTGCTTGTTTAGTCACTAACCCCTGAGAGCCCATGAGGTGGCCCTGTGGTTATTTCTTCCCTGACTTGCAGAGAATGATCAATCTGATATGGCTGCATACACACGGTCACAGAAAGGCACTATTGAGTATACCAGCTGCCCTCTGGTGGCCATAGACCATAGCACAGACACTTCTTGGTTGACAGTTAACTGTTATATACTTTTTTATATCCTAAGGTTTCCTAAACCTGTCCCTGTGAAACCACAGGCATTTGGGCAACTTTCACTATAGAATACACAAAGGCACACTTCCAGCCTGTCCCTCCTTCCAACTACAAGTTAGGGCTCTGCTCTTAAACCTAAAAGCTGCCAATTTGCCTAATATCTCGGGACTTAACAGATGTTCCTCAGAGACATGATTAGGAGGGAAAGAACATGTGGTATCAGAGATCAATGACAAAACTGCTGTCCTATAAAACTAAGAATAAACTTAAAAATAAAGAGGGTTGACAACAGCCCCCTTAAGGCTGAGGAACCCCCCGAGCCTCAAAAAAACCTATAAACAAAAGAAACACTAGGCCCATAAATCTAGCTATTCTGCCTGTTGTCTTCCTCACACAGGCAGCTCCCTGCAACTCTCGCCATGCGGTCCAAATACCTAGAGAGAAAATGGCCGCCCCTTCGCAAATGAATTTTGGCGCCAAGAACAACAGCCGCTGCAAAAAAGGAGGCCTCAGCAGACTGACAGAGCCCAAAGGCCTTACCTGCCGAAAGTCACGCAACCTGCTCCTACCGCCTTGAATTCATCCGATCCTCAAGCCGCACTAATGCGCCTGTCAGCCGAGGCGAGGACTGCTCAGCCGGTTCCACAGAGTAAAATTAAAATCACGCTGCAACGGAGAGGCTCCGTTTCACACAACT
Organism: Ichthyophis bannanicus; assembly: GCA_033557465.1. NCBI lineage: Eukaryota > Metazoa > Chordata > Amphibia > Gymnophiona > Ichthyophiidae > Ichthyophis > Ichthyophis bannanicus. Next base: position 187,801,528 of record CM066042.1, on the reverse strand, counting down.
TCAGTGTGGCTGTACGGGTCCTGGAGCTCTCTCCCGTACCATCCAGGGAGAGAGAGAGATCCGCACCGGCGAATGCCTGCAGCAAGTGAAAATAACTGACAAGGAGGGAAGGCGAGAGCTGCTACTAATTTAAAAAGCCAGGCTCAAATTTAAAATTACTGTAAATGTAAGGAAATTGGTTCCTAATAACTAAAGGGAACTAATCCCTGATTGCCAATTAACCAAAGGTAACTGAAGTAAATTAAATGTAAAAATCAAAGGAAAATCAGAATAGACTGTCTCACTAAATGCTCCTTATCTGTTCCCCCCAAGTGAGCCCAGAAGCTAGGCTCACTACGTCCTCCTGCTGCATGGAGACTGGACACACTGGGGGCTGATGGGAGATACCAGCAGGCTATATCCAGTGATGTCACGACTTTGACATGCCCAGTCTCCAAGCTGCAAGAGGAGGTGCACAACCCAGAGGTGGAGGACTAAACTGGAGGAACGATAAGGAATCAAATTGACTACATCTGTGGAAGACAAAATAAAAAAGCTCAATAACATCAACAAAGACAAAACTTGGAACTGAATGTGGTACAGAACACCAACTACTAGTATGCAAATTCAAGCTAAAGTTGAAAAAGGGCAAGCCACTCATGAATGTAGCAAAATATGACCTTGAGAATATACCACTGGAATTTAAAGACTGCCTGCAAAATCGATTTGCTGCTTTAGATACAAATGACAGAGGTTCCAGAAGAGTTATGGGATGGCATCAAAAAGGTTGTGTTGGAAGAAAGCGAGTCTTTACAAAAAATGAAAAAACAAAAACAGCCAAAATGGATGACTGAAAAAAAACTCTGAAAATTGCCCAGAAACGCAGAGAAGCTAAAGCCAGAGGAGAAAGAGGCAATCACAGAATACAACAGAGATTTCCAATGTACAACAAGGCGATAGATGGAGAAGTACAATAATGTATGCAAGGAAATAGAACCAGGAACTATTAGAGGAAGAACAAGATCGGCTTTCGTAAAGCTATGAGAGAGAAAGAAAAAATTTCAGCCTCAAATTGGAACACTACGAGATGCTCATGTTGAATGATGCTGAGACGATCAAGAAAAGGTGGAAAGAATATACAGTCATTATACCATAAAGATCAATTGGATCAATAGCCATTTCAACCTGTATCCTTATGATCAGGAACCACTGGTGATGAAAGAAGAAGTCAACGCAGCATTGAAAGCCTTATTAAAGAACAAAGCACCGGGCATTGATGGCATTCCCACTGAAGTACTACAGCAATCGGATGAAGCTGTTACCATACTTACAAGGCTCTGCTAGGAAATTTGGAAGACAAATTCATGGCCAACTGACTGGAAAAGATCTGTGTTTATACTAATACTGAAGAAAAGTGATCAGACTGTGGAAATTATCGCACAACCACTCTGATCCCACATGCCAGCAAGATTCTACTCAAGATCATTCAGCAGAGACTACAGCCATAACCTGAAACAAGAACTGCCTGAAATGCAAGCAAGGTTCAGGAAAACGCAAGGAATGAGAGACATCATTGCAGATGCGAGAGGATCCTCGAAAGAACAAAAGAATACTTACCGGATATCCATATGTGTTTTATTGACTGCGGCAAGGCTTTTGATTGTGTAACCATGAGAAACTCTGGGCCACATTAAGAAGTATGGGTATACCAGAACACCTGATAGTTCTCTTGCACACCCTTTACACTGATCAAGAAGCAACAGTTCAAATGGATCTAGGAGAAACAGAATGGTTTAAAATCAGCAAAGGTGTACACAACAAGGCTACATACTTTCACCCTACCTATTTAATTTATATGCAGAACAAATCATCAGAGAAGCAGGACTGTATGAAGACAGAGTTGTGAAGATTGGTGGAGGACTCATCAATTACCTTTGCAATGTTGATGATATCACATTAGTGGCTGAAAGTGAAGACAATCTGAAACAATTGCTTCTCAAGATCAAGGAATAGTCTTAAAATGGGCGTGCACCTTAAAGTTAAGAAGACAAAAGATCCTGACAACTGGCAAAATCAGTAAGTTGATTGATTGAGAAGAAATTGAAATTGTTGATCCAAGTAGGTTAAAGGTGTCAACTATCAATAAAGAAAGGACAAGCAGTCAAGAAATCCGACGATGCATTGCTCTTGGCAGAATGGCTATGAAGGACCTAGACAAGATTCTCAAAAGCAGAGATGTCTTTCTCCATAAAAAAATTTGACTTGTCCAGACCATGGCATTTTCAAAAACATCAAATGGATGTGAAAGTTAGACAGTGAAAAGAATAGACAGGAAGAAAATTGATGCCTTTGAATTATGCTGCTGGAGACGAATACTGTGTATATCATGGACTGCCCGAAGAACAAACCAGTCAGTACTAGAGACGATCAAAACTAAGCTTTCCTTAGAAGGTCAGATGACAAGACTTCAACCTTCATACTTTGGACACATCATGCGAAAAGAGAGATCGTTAGACAAAAACATAATGCTTGGCAAGGTAGAAGATCACCATAAAAGAGGAAGGCTGGCAATGAGATGGATCGATACAATAATAGCAACTATGGGTGCCACTCTATCAACAATGAGCCGCCTTACTGACGACCGAACACAGTTTGGGTCAACTATCCAGAGAGTAGCCATGAGTCGACACCAACTCGACGGCACTTAACATGCGCCGCATTCTGCTTGCGGTAACATTTTACGCCCTTCTACCACACATGTCCATCTGTTTTCCGCATTCGGCCTACGCGTACAGTCTGTGTTGTATGCGCATAAATGCGCATAAAACCCAGTGTTTATTTTCTCCATCGGCCTGATAGTCTGAAATTACAGTCAACCCCCCCCCCCATACTACCATTCAATTTAATATTTTATAAACAGAAATTATGACGGTTAAAAAAAACAATGTAAACATTTTGGGGGGGGGAAAATTTGCTTCATCAACACATTTAGTAAATAGCAACTACAGGATTCACTCATTCATTCTTTAATGCAACTCCACTTTTCTTATTGTAGTGGCAGTTCAGAAATAATTGGCTTAATACTCTAAAGAAGGATTATAGTAATACATTTAGTCTTAGTTCTTTACCAATGCAAACTTAGGTTCATTTCATCTTGAGTCATACAGACAAGCACAGTTTGATCTCTCATATACCTCAATACCACCCTCGGTATCAAAACAAATTTATTGATGCTATCATCATAAACATTGCTTTGTTTAGACAATACATAAAAATCACATTACCTAAACCAAATCAGAAGTGAAATTAGATACTTTTTCTAACACAATTCCCTTCTTCTCACTGTTCATGTCAAAATGTATTTGCAATACTTTTGGAACAGACACTGGTTAACAAAATTTGCTACAAATTGCTGAAAATAAATGTGTTTAATAGGCATGATTCATGCTTCATAATGCAATCTGGCAAAGCAACAGCAAGATTCACTTAGATGAGAGAGTTTCTATTACTACATTTTCAAAAAGGTCGCCATGTTAGTCTGGAATAGAAAAAAGGACAGGCAGGTAAACCTTTAATAACCAATTTATTGAGATATGAGCTTGAGGACGAGTCCACTTCAGAAGCATCTATTACTAAAAGTATTTTAGTGAATCCATTTGAAAATGTAATTAATACAAAAATTCACATTTGATTTGTAATTTTCCATCTTGCTATTGAATTTTGTGCTCAGACAGAGGATGGGCCTTATGCTCTTGAAACTCAGATGTGATTCACTTCATGCACTGGGTTTCAACTAGTCTGTAAATCTAAAGAACAGCAGTGATCTCTGCCCTATCCCAAAGAGCACTTGGTCTAATGATCGTTGTGCAACTGAGGAAAGCCAGTATATAATACTTTCATTCTAGGAACAAATTAAACTGGATTCTTCGAAGGACTCTAGGTGGACTCAAATGTTCATATGCTTTATACTGGATTAGTGCAATAATAATTCAAAGATGACATAGTATAACAGCCTACAAGAATTCTAATAGCTACAGTTAAATTTGAAAGACTTAATTTTTAGATGAAATTTTTGGAAGGGAGAAAGGGATGACGTGGTACTTATGAATTCATGTGAGAGATTAATACAGAGCTATAGAAGCATGATTGTAATGCAAGGTTACTGCACATCTGCTGAAAACTCAATAAAAAATAACCAACACAAGGATCAATCAACAGTCAATAGGCAATACATAAAAAAGGACTTTGACTGGGGCAGATGCTTGTTAGCCGGTGCGCTGACAGCTCCTACTTTTACCTTCTTTCCTTTCTTCTTACCTTTTAAAGATGCCTTGTAAGCTTAAAGGCTAAAGTTTGGGAGCTGCTAAAGAGCATATTTGCGGCTAAGGGCCCTCTCAATGCTTTTGTGAGGCCCGCTGGAGCAGAGGGAACTCCAGAGCAAATCTTGTTAGGAGCGGCAGGAGCAGGAGACTTACTGTGCCCCTCAGAGTTACAGGTTACTCTTAGCCCAGAGACACAATCCCCTCCAGTTCAGCCTACATTCCACAGCGCCAGAGCAGCAGAGGCTGACTCTCTTGGTGAAGGGAGAGTTGGGACGGGCACATTAGGGCTTATGGGGAGTTCCGCGGCAGAAGCCATCACGGCTGTGGTGTTTTCTGGAGTGGTGGAGAGCTCTGCTGCTGATGGGGGGCCCCTCACTGCCTGGGGAACAGGAAGGTTTGCCTGCTCATTTGTTGACTGCCACGGGAGCACAGGAGGTAAAGCCTGTGAAGTCTTTACTTCTTCATCCAACAGCTGTTACTTTGAACTCTCTCTGGGAGGGCTTACAAGCTCTGGAATGTTCCTTTTCATCACAGTTTGGTGTCCTCCAGAGTTCTCTTGCTTCTATCGTTCAGTCTGCAGACCAGCAGGAAGTGGCCCAATTAAGCATTAAGGTGGCCCAGCTGGAGGTTAAAGTGGACACTGTAACCTTTTCAGGTACTGTTTATTAAAGATTTATCGAGTATCCATGGGAAGATTGAAATGTTAGAGAATCCTGTTTGGAAGAGGAACCTACGCTTGCTAAACTTTCCTCGTGCTCCTGCTGTTTCGCTGAAGGATCTGTTTATCTCCTATGCTACTACTATATTGAAAATTCCCTTGGAGCCAGTTCCTCCTTTGGCAAGGATTTTTTATTTGCCAATTGCCAAGCATAAAGACCATGGAGCTTCTTCACCTGTCCATTCACCACCAATGGACTCTTTGGATCTGACTGGGTTCTTAGAGACTTCAAATCCGGAATTTATTCCGAGGACTACTTTGTTGCTGACTCTAGTGCTCGAGTCTGATCGAGATTTGCTCTTGAAATTATATTTCAAGGCTAGGAATGAGCCCTTTATGGGGGGGGGACAATTAGGATGTTTCCTGATGTCTCAAAAGCCACCCAGAAAACATAGACAATAGTTTCTTTTGTTGAGTCCTCAGGTTTTGCAATTAGGAGGGCTATTCTACCTGGGCTACCCGTGTAGATTTCTAATTAAATAAATATCAGGGAGTTAGTTAGTTACACTTTTTTTGAGCTTGCACACCTAACTCAGTTTGTCGCAGGCAAGAGTGTGGCTCCGTCCCAGCAGCCAATGGCTTTCCTATCTACCCACTCTGGTTAGAGGTGAGGGTTTGGTTCGTGTATAGTAATATTCTGCATTAGTCTTGGGTCTTATTTCCTGGAAATTCTCCTTTGGTTATGTCTAGGCCGCCCTCTTACCTTGGGGACTAGTGAATGTAATTTCTTTTGTTTCAGTGTAATTGTTTAGGAAGGCTGGTTGCCTCCTTTATTCCTTTGCTATATTTTATTTCTGTAATAAGCTGTTGTGTCTTGTGTAATGTCAAAATGGCATAAATTTTAAAAAAAAGGACTTTGACTGAATGCAACTTGGTAAAGTGATAGCGAGCACTTCATCCTCAAGTCATCAGTTCAAATTTAGGTCAGGTCCTGAACGATTACTTCTTTATTCTGAACACAGTGACCTGGGAAGTTCTCTCGAGTTCCCAGAGTACAATAGTCAACAATTACTATTGCCAAGATGAGAACAATTGGTACTTGAGTTCCCAGTTCCAATACAGAAGCCAAGAACTAAATTAGACAGTGAGCTATCTTCAGCCTTGGTAATGGCCTGCCCAAAACCTCATTGAGGCACATTTCAGGACAGTGGGGAGATGGTGACAAAACTCAGTATGTGCAGTCTTGCTCTATGACTGAAGATCTTCAGACCTAAATTATCAAACTGAAGCTCATCAGCCATCCATTCACTACAAAATTATAAAGGATGTCTCAGCTAGAACTATCATCAGGGACAGAAAGCAAGGGAATTGTACTGCTGATTAGCTCTGAAAGGGTCATGGCTGTCTGTTACAGGAAGATAGCATTACACTTCATCAACAAGTAAACATTTTACATATCAGATTATTTTCTTTCCTTGAATCCTGCTAGACCAGTCCAGATGAGTGGATTATGCTCCCTTGCCAGCAGGGGAGGCAGAGTTAAGCACTCTTTAATGATAGCATCAGGAAATATATTGACTGGTGCAGCACCGAGAGAAACCAGTATAAAACTTTCAAAGCAGTAAGCAAGACTGAAACACTCAGAAAAAAACAACTATTAGAATTAAAAAAAATCAGTCAGAACAAACATTGGAACGAGTATTTGCCTTTCTTATCATAGTTGATTCTGCATCAAGTACTGAAAAACAATGCAATGAAAAGCAGCAGGGCTTCCCAATCTATATGAAAGTCTTTTAGGGTGGGTCCTGGACTGGTCTAGCAGGATTCAAGAAAAGAAAAATTATCCAGTATATAAATTTCCTTCCTAATCACCCTGCTAGATCAGACCAAACAAGTGGGAAGTACCCAGTCAGGACCCAGGGTAGGAGGAAGATGACACTCTAGCCAAGACAGCCTTGCCAAAGGCACCATCAGCACCAGCTCCCACATGCAACATGTAGGGCTTCACAAAAGGTACCCAAGGAGGACTAGATAGCTGCCTTACAGATGGTCCACTGGAGACATCAAGTCAGACTCTGCCCAGGAAGAGGCCCTATGCCCTAGTGCAGGGGTGGGCAATTCCAGTCAGGTTTTCATGATGTCCCTAATGAATATTCATGAGATCTATTTGCATCCACTGCCTTCCATTGTATGGAAATAGGTCCATGAATATTCATTAGGGACATCATGAAAACCTAACTGGTCTGTGGCCCTCCAGGACCGGAATTGCCCACCCCTGCCCTAGTGGAGTGAGCCACAACTTCCTCTGGCACCTGCTTCCCAGCCCAAAGGTACACTGAGCCAATGTCCTGTTTGATCCAGCATGAAAAATAGGGCTTATCCGCTGCCTGTCTTTTCCTCAGTACACTAAAGAGAACAAAGAAATAGTTTAACAGATGGAAGGAAATGGTAACCTCCAAATATCCAAGTAACATTCTCCTCACGTCAGCAGATGCAGAAGATCCTTCTCTGAGAAAGAGGGCAGGACCACCATCTGATTGAGGTGAGAAAGGGACAGTACCTTTGGAAGAAAGGAAGGATGGCACAGTCCGCAAACAGATAAAAGTTGTTGCAGTGACTAAAAATGGCTCCCAACAGGATATGACCAGCAGTTCTAACCCTTGTCTGATGGATGCAATAGCCACCAGGAAAACTACTTTAAGGGTCAAACCCTTGAAAAAGGCCTTAAGAATGTGCATGAAGGACAGCCCTTTCAACACCATAGAAAGGATCCATGGAGGAACCCCCGGACATAATGATGGATGAATCTACTTTACCCCTCTAAGGAAGCGGGCCACACCTGGGTGGGTACTGCTAAGGACAAGCCTTGGATTTCTGCTCTAGTAATATGCCAGGGTCACAACCTGAACCTTATGAGTTCAGGGAGAGCTCCTGGTCCAAGTCTGCCTGCAAGAAGGACAAAACAGCTTCTATGTCCACCTTCCCAGACTCCAGGGTTTGAGATGAATGCCACATCACATAAGCAAGCCCATCTCCTGAGACAAAAATACCGGGTACCCTGCCAACAGACCTCTTAAATCTACATACCACAGCCTGCATGGCCAGTCCAGGGCCATGAAAATCACCAGGCCTGGGTGAAACAAAATCCTGCATAGGATTTGGCTCATCAAGGGCCAATGTGGGAGGGAAGACACATACGTATTCCCTCCTGGGGCCACATCTGAGGGAGGACATCCAAGCCCAATGTTTGCAGATATCTCATGAGGATGAAAAACCTTCTCACTTTGACATGCTCCTGCATGGCCATCAGATCAAACACTAGAATGCCCCATTTCCGCACTAAGAGGCTGAAAGCATGGGGGCTTAATGCCCATTCTCTGGTATCCACCACGTCCCAGCTCAAGAAGTTGTACTGAACATTGTCAACATCTATTATGTGGGCTGCCCAAATGCAGAGGGTGATTACTTTGACAGCCACCCCAAGTGCTGTAAGTTCCACTTTGTTTACTGATGGACGCCACTACCATGCCATTGTCCCATAAACAAGGGGCTCACCTGAACCACAGCAGTGTACCAATATCAATGGAAATACTGGCATTACTTTTGTTGGACCTAACAAGCAGGAGGGGAGTTGGAAACCACACCACTTGAATGATTGTAACACCCTTTTATTATTAACGTTATTTTTGTTTATCTAAATTAACTTATCTGAGCAAATGGCCCAGCCAAAGGTAATAGCGTGAAACGATCCCTCCAAGGCATCTAATTTCCACAGACATTCATGTTTCAGGCCAAATCCCGGCCCTGCATCAAGTACCAAGTGAGCTATACTCTGAGATCCACAATGCCATAGTAATAGCAGGCCGCCAGCAACCATGCCAAAATCTATGAAGTGCCTGCACATATCCCGATTGGCTGAAAAAATGATGTCATCAACAAAGGACCAATGACAAAACAGGGGGTTCCCAAAGCATGGGGAAGCCCTGATCCTATACAAACAGAGAAGACTGTCCGTCAAACACAACCAAATTGTTGTAATGAAAGGCCAAAGAATAATCAGATCAAACTCCGCCAGTCTTGTTCCAAATTAAACCCACTAGGGGAAACAGTCTTCAGACGAAATAGCTACTATTATTCTAACCACTGTAGCTTGTAAATCCAGTCGTCCCCCCCACGTGGGTCCATAGGGACAAAGTCAATCACTCTCCACCTCAAATTGGCAAATGAATGATCATGTGCCAAACAATGTTCATCGATGGGAGCAGTAACCGTAGATGTCCTGATATGGGAACCATGCTCACTGAGAGGCAGTTCAACAGGACGAGTGGTGCGACCAATATAAAGATCACCACTTACTGGACAGTCAGATGGTAATGCAGATCTTATCAATTGATCCCATAAATTGGAACCTCGGTGTAAGCAAAAGTCAATGGTTTACAAAAACAAGGGTGAAGATGAAGCACCAACCAGTGCTTCCGCAATAAATGAACCACTCTTGAGGTATGTTCCATGAATGGCAGAATGCCCTCCAATCTGTCCAAAGTTTGATCAGTGTTTGATGCAGGGTCTGACAATAACCATTCCCGATGAACAAATCTGGCCCTTGTATAAGCCCGTTTAATGACATTTAAATGATACCCTCTGTCTAACAGCCAATTACGTAGTAAATGTGCATGGTAACAAAATTCTTCCAATGCAGAGCAAATACGACAAAGCCTCAAAAACTGGCCAAAGGGAAGCCCCCTGTGTAAAGGAGCTGGGTGATGACTGTGAAATCTCAAACTATTTCGGAAACCGATTCAACGCAACAAAGTGGTGAACAAAGATCCATAATGTTTATACACAGTAACATCCAAAAAATCTCTCTTATAATCGTGGATGTGGGCAGTAAATTGAATATTAGATTTTATAGTATTCAACCAAGAAATGAACCTATGTAACTGATCAGCAGTCTCAGTCCAAAGAAAAAACATCTAAAAATCTCAACCACAGAGGAACAAACTGAAAGCCCTCCGAAGGATAAATGTATCTTTCTTCCATGTCAGACAGATACAGCGTGGCAATCGAAGGGGCCACTGTGGCACCCATAGCAATGCCACAACATTGTGAATAGAAATGGCCGTCAAACAAAAAATAATAATTTCTCGTAAGTATCAAACGAATCAGATCCAGCAAAAAAGGTTTTGGGATCAATGGCAGAGCTAACTTAAATGCAGAATTCAACAGATCCATGGCCTCCTGTTAACGGATATTCATGTACAAGGCAGTCACAGCCAATGTGACCAATAGCACCTGGTCTACCTGTCCAAAATACTATGACAGGGTTTGTAAAAAATGATCAGTATCCCGAATGTATGACTTCGCCAATCGCACCTCTTGTTTCAAAAATACATCACAAAATTGAGATAATGGCTCTAACAAAGAGCCTCTGCAGGATATGATAAGTCTACCAAGAGGAGCCAAAGATTTGTGTACTTTGGGTACAGTGTAAATCACGGGAAACCTAGGATGCAATTGAACCAAAAAAGATGCCTCCTGAGCTGTGATCCAACCCACCTGGCCAGCTTCAGTGACCATAGATTGTATAATAATCTGTAATTGAGGGGTCAAATCCTCTGATTGGTAATAAGTGGAATCGCTAAGCTGTGATAATAAACCATTATAAGATTCCGAGGACTGGATCACAACAGCCCCTCCCTTGTCCACACCTCTAATCGTCAAGTGTGAATCATTAGCCAGTTGTTGTATGGCAACACGCTATGCCCTGGATACATTTGAATGATGAGTGAAAGAACTTTCCAAAGCAGCCAAGTCCTGTAAAATCAAATTCTAGTAAGTCGCAATAGCTGGATCAAAGGGACCAGGAGGGATCCATTTAGAAGGGATCATACCTGACCATTGGTATAAAGGACAAACCCAAATCCAACACACTCATTTGGACCGATGTTAAAGCTAATCCGGTGAGGCTGATGACAGCAGATTCTGTTTGGATCGAAGTCAAGTGGTTGGAGGATCCCACCTATCGTCCATGTGTATTCCATGTGGGCGATGGCCACGTGGTCAGCCTGAGCAAAAATCGTGAGAGCCTCTGGAAAAATCCTGTGCCCTACTCCTAGTGTCCCTTTCACGGGGACCGTCACTGGTATCCTTATCATCCGAAGACTGATCAAAAGTCACATGTTTAGTGCGAGGGACCTCCTTGTCATCATTGTCATCCTTTTCATACATCTAACAATATACTCTATAAAAGTGTCATGGTCTATTTTATCTATGGAATTTCTTCAATTTGAAACCTTTCAAATAATCAAAAAAGCCCTGGAGTTGTCGCTCCATCTCCTCGATTTTAGATTGAAAAGTTTCAGCCTCCATTGTTGTCTGAAGTTGGGTCTTCATATTATCAATTTGAACAGTTAAAGCCGTCTCCTCGGCGAAGTCTGATCTGGTTATTTTTTGGCCTTTCATAACGATTTGGTTGTGTTTGATGGATAGTCTTCTCTGTTTGTATAGGATCAGGGCTTCCCCGTGCTTTGGAACCCCCCTGTTTTGTCATTGGTCCTTCTTTGTTGCTGGACATCATTTTTTCAGCCAATCAGGATATGTGCAGGCACTTCAAAGATTTTGGCGTGGTTGCTGGCAGCCTGCTATTACTATGGTGTTGTGGATCCCGGAGTATAGCTCGCTTGATATTTGATGCAGGGCCCGGAGTTGGCCCAAAATATGCATGTCTGTGAAAATTAGATGCCTTAGAGGGATCGTTTTACGCTATTACCTTTAACTTATCTGAACAAATGGCCCAGCCAATTTAGAAAAACAAAAAATAACATTAATAATAAAAGGGCGTTACAATCATTTGAGTGGAGTGGTTTCCAACTCCCCACCTGATTGTCAGGTCCGACAAAAGTAATACCTGTATTTCCAATGATATTGGTGCACTGCCGTGGTTCAGGTGACCCCTTGTTTGTGGGATATATTACTGAGGTCATCCTGTTTTTTGGAGGTTTGTGGGATTGACCAAGAACATGCAGACTGTCTTGCCCTCCAGCAAGGACTAAAGTTGCACTAGGGCCAGATGGATCACAATGGCCTCCAACCAGTCATTGGGCAGGAAGTCTCCTGAGAGGACCAAAGACCCTAAATTATCTGGCCTGGGCAAGGTACCCCCAGCCCTTCAGGCTAGTATCTCTGTTGACTATTACACACAATCTGAAGTTTAAAACGGCATGCCACTCAAGAAATGGCAAGGCTGAAGCCACCACTCTAACTTCTCCCTGACCTTCTGCAGAGGGGAAGGTCTAGCTGAACAACCGAGAACAAGGAGTCCAGGGGTACAGATGTATCTGAAACAGATGTATATGCACCTTAGCCCAACAGACTTGCTCAAACACAGACAGCATAAACCCCAGAAGCTGTAGGAAGTCCCTTGCCCGAGGAGCAGGACACCCACAAAACTCCCTCAGCTGAATTTGCAGCTTCAGCATCCTCTCCAACATGAGGAAGACCAGACCCTGGAGAGTCTTGAAACAAGCTCCCAGACACTCCAAATCTTGTGAGGCGTTCAAGCCACTTTTGGGGTAGTTGATCACCAACCCTAGTCACTCCAGTCAATGAATCACCAGAGTTGTGTTCTCTTTCAACTTTTGCAGGGAGTCTGACCAAATCAGCCAGTTATCTAGGTACAGGTGAACCCACATTCCCTGTTTGCAGAGGAATGCCACCACTATCACCATCACTTTTGAGAGAGTGTAAGGCGCTAAGATCAGGCCAAACAGCACATTACAAAACTGGAAGGGACAGCCCAGGATGCAGAAATGGAGGAAACTGCTGATGTTGCTCCTTAATGGGGATATTATTATACACTTCAGCCTAATCCAGGGAGGTAAGAAATCCCCCCAGCCAAACTGACATAATAAATGGACATGATTTTCTCCATGTGGAAATGGGGGCCCAGAGTTTAGCATTGACCAAAATGGGCCAAAAGGAGACACCTTTCTTGGAACAGCTCTGACCTGCTCTGTAGAAGGCAGGGCTAAGATAGCTTGCAAATGCAGGAAGCTTTGCAGAATGTCTGCAAAAGGTGTCTCCTAGGGATTCTGCAAATTCAACACATAACTATGACCCAGCAGAAGTGCCCACTGGTCTGATGCGATATAGGTCCATTCTAAGAAAAACAGCTGGAGCCATCCGTCTACTGCTGCACCTTGGAAGGGACCTGCCAGATCTTGCTGCAAGGACTTAATGGCTCTGGCAGCTGACTCCCAGGAGTCACAAGATCATTGAGAACTCCAATTGATGTAACCCAGGGGTCAGTCCTGAGCCCACTCCTTTTCTCTCTCTATACTCAGTCCCTTGGTGCACTCATCTCCTCCCATGGTTTTCAGTACCATCTTTACGGTGATGACTCTCAGACAAACATAAAAACATGACGGCAGAAAAACACAAAATGACCTAACTAGTCTGCCCTTCCATATCAACTACAATATTCCCCTTTTTACCTTTAGAGATCCTCGGTGTAGGTCCCATGCTTTTTTAAATTCAGATACTGTCCTCGTCTCCACCACCTCCACTAGGAGGCTATTCCATGCATCTACCACTCAGTAAAGAAATATTTCCACATATTACTCCCGAGTCTATCCCCTTTCACCTTCATCCTATGTGCCCTCATAGTAAAGCTTGCCTTCAATTGAGACTCTCCTGTGCATTTATGACATGGAGGTATTTAAATACCTCAATCATATCTCCCCTATTGCAACCACCGCAGGCTGGCCATCAACATCATTGGGAGTGGGAGCCTGAGATCGAACTGCTGAAAACTCGGGGACAACAGTCAGTAAGAAGCATTGGAGCAGCTGCATACGAGCACATGTCCACGGCACCATCGTTTGTCGGCACCATCCATCCGTGGAGCTGAAGAGCAACCCAGACTCTGGGAGCCGGCTGTGAACATTACAGTGCTAGGCAATCCAAAAGCCTTTGACTTTCTCCTCTGGCAAGACGACTCTGCACACTTGAGTATCAAAATGTGCTTCCAGGAACTCCAGGATTGGGAATGCAACAACTGACAACTTCCCCAACTGGTCAACCAACCAAGGCACATCAGAAAGGACAGCACTTGGGGAGCTACCCGAGACGGCTCTGAAAAAGGATGGACTCGGATGAGCCAGTAGTGCAGATATGGGTGCACACAAATCCTTTGGCACAGTAGCACTGCAGCTGCCACCACCACCACCGCCACCATCATAACCTTGGAGACCATCCTTGGGCAATGGAGAGTCCAATGGGAGAGTGGCAAACTGAAGGAGAGCGCCAAACACAGCAAAACACGGATACTTTGCTGATCTCTCAGATCGGGATGTGAAAATATGCCTCAGCCAAATCCAGATATGCCACAACTCCCCTCAGTGCACCGCTTGAATCATGGATCGCAGTTTCCATCCAAAAGTGTATGACACACAAGCACTCGTTGACAAACTTGAAGTCCAGAATGGTCCAGAATGTTAGAAACATAGAAACATGACTGATTAAATCTCAGCTACCAAATTCTCAACCATTCTTCAAACTTAGCTAGATCCCTCCTCATGTTATCTACTCCTTTCTGGGTGTCTACTCTATTGCAGATTTTGGTATCATCTGCAAAGAGGCAAACCTTACCCGACAGCCCTTCCGCAATATCACTAACAAAAATGTTAAAAAGAATTGGACCAAGGACAGATCCCTGAGGCACACCACTGGTAACCTCCTCCTCCTCAAAGTGAACTCCATTTACCTGTACCCTTTGTCACCTCCCACTCAACCAATTTCTACCCACTCAGTAACTTTAGGGTCCATTCCTAGGATGCTCAGTTTGTTTATAAGTCGCTTGTGTGGAACAGTGTCAAAGGCTTTACAGAAATCTAAATACAGCACATCTAGGGCTCTCCCTCAGTCCAACTCCCTGGTCACCCAGTCAAAGAAATCAATCAGATTTGTCCGACAAAACCTGCCTCCGGTGAATCCATTGGACTCCAGAAACCTCATTATTTTCTCTTTCAGCAGCATTTCCAATAATTTATTAACCACAGGAGGTTAGACTATCCGGCCTGTAGTTTTCAACCATGTCCTTACTTCCATTTTTAAGAGCATAAGAACAAAAGAACATAAGATAAGGGTCACACCAAGGTCCATCAAGCCCAGCATCCTGTTTCCAACAGTGGCCAATCTAGGTCACAAGTACCTAGCAGTTTCCCCAAAAGACACAGGTTCCACAATGCTTGTATTAGGGCCAAGAAGTGGATTTCCCGGGTCCCCTTTAATAATGGTCTATGTCCAAACCTTTTTTAAACCCAGCTACACTTTTACTACATCCTCCAGTAACGAATTCCAGAGTTTGATTACACATTGAGTGAAAAAATATTTTCTCTTATTAGTCTTAAATAGTTTGTATTGTAGCTTCATTGCATGCCCCTGGTCTTTCTACTTGTTGATGCCATAAAGAAATCAATCTACGTTTACCCGTTCCATTCCATTCATTAATTTATAGACCTCTATTATATCTCCCCTCAGCCGTCTCTTTCCCAGCTTGAAGAGCCCTTACCTTTTTAGCCTCTCTTCATAGGGGTATCTGTCCATCCCCTTTACCATTTTGGTGGCTCTTCTCTGTACCTTTTCTAATAATGCTATATCCTTTTTAAGATACGGTGACCAGAATTGCACACAATATTCAAGATGCGGTCGCACCACAGAAGGATACAGAGGCATTATAATATCCTTTGTTTTATTCTCCATTCCTTTCCTTATGATTCCTAGCATTCTATTTGCTTTCTAGGCCGCCACAGCACACTGGGTGGAGGATTTCAACATGTTAGCCACAATGACGCTTAAATCTTTTTCCTGGGTGGTGGTTCCTTATGTGGAACCTTGCATCGTGTAACCATAGTTTGGGTTGTTCTTTCCTAGGTGCATAACTTTGCACTTGTCCACATTAAATTTAATTTGCCATTTGGATGCCCAGTCTTCCAATTCATTAAGGGCCTCTTGCAATTTTTCACAATCCTCTTGGATTTTTAACACTTTGAATAATTTTGTGTCATCTGCAAATATGATTACCTCACTCGTTATTCCCATTTCCAGGTCATTTACGAATATGCTAAAAAGTAGCGGACCCAACACAGATCCTTGGGTTACTCCATTATTCATCTTTCTCCATTGGGAAAGTTGGCCATTTAGCCCTACCCTCTGCTTTCTATCTTTTAACCTGCTCCTGATCTACAATAGTACGCTGCCTCCTATCCCATGACATTTTAGTTTCACCAAGAGTCTTTCATGAGGGACCTTGTCAAAGGCTTTCTGAAAATCCAGATACACTATATCAACTGATTTACCTTTGTCCATGTGCCCCTCTCCAGTCCTCTGGCACCACTCCTGACTCCAAAGAGGCATTGAAAAGGTCAATCAGTGGAGCCGCTAGAACGTCCCCAAGTTCCTTCAGTATTCTCGGATGTATCCCATCCGGTCCCATCGCTTTGTCTACTTTTAGTTTAGCTAGTTCCTCACACACACAGTCTTCTGAAATTCATTCAAGATCCCCATCGCTTCTGTTCCTATTTGAGGGTGTTTTCTGAGGTCCTGCTCCTGGGCCCTTCATCTGTGAAGACAGAACAAAAATATTTGTTAAGCAATTCCGCTTTATTCTCATCAGTTTTTACATATTCCTTCCCTTCACCTTTAAACCTGACAATACCACTTTTGCCCTTCCTCCTCTCATTAACATACCTGAAAAAAGTCTTATCCATCCATTTTATTGCATTGGTTATTTCTTCTTCTTTTTGAATCTTTGTTTTTCTGACTACTTTGCTAGTTTCTACGTTTTTTCTCTCTCTCTGTGATCTCTTGTATTTCATGAACGCCTCCCCCTTTTTCTTCACCTTTTCAGCTACTTCTTTTGAGAACCATAGCGGCCTCCCTTTCCTTTTACATTTATTTACCTTTCTAACAAAAAGGTTGGTTGCCCTTAAAATATTCCCTTTCAGTTTTGCCCACTGTTTTTCTACATCCCCCAGCTGCTCCCATCCCGCTAACAACTCCTTGAGGTATTGGCCCATCTTAGCAAAGTTAGTTTTCCTAAAGTCTAAGACCCTCGCTTTTGAATGGATTTTATCAGCCCTAGTCCTAATACTGAATCACACCATCTGGTGATCAATTGATGCGAGATGATCTCCCACTATAACATCAGAAGCACCTTCACCATTGGTAAGCACCAAGTCCAGCGTGGCCCCTTCACTTGTGGGCTCTGTTACCAGTTGCCTGAATAGTTCTCTCTGTAGAGAATCCAGAATCTCCTTACTTCTAGATGACACTGCAGCAGGGATGTGCCAATCAACATCCGGCATATTGAAATCATCTATCAGTAGCACTTCCCCTTTGCTGGCAATGCAGCGTATGTCTTCTATAAATCTCCGTCCACTTCTTTTCCCTGTGAGAGTGGTATATATATATAATGCCAATGCAAATATTCCTTTCTTGTTGGCACCACAAAATAGATGGAATATCTGCCCTTGCCCCGATTGTTCAGGGGAACAGGCACCACTGCCTTCAAGATAGGCAACTTGTCCAAGGTGATCCACACAGTGGCCCTACTGTTCAGACCCACAAGGGGGAGAAGACAAAAATATCCAGGATCGGCTCTTTGCATTCCAGGACATAGCCGTACTGAATGGGAACTAGCACCCAGTGATCCCTGGTGACCCAGGCCCATTCCTGAAAGAAAAGCCAAAGCCGGACCCCAACCAGAGGAACCAGGGAATGGGCCCCCAAAACTTCACCGCACAGCCCGGGAGGGGTCCTCCTCTGGATGGGACTGGGTCCCTGGGCCCAAGCGCACCGAGAACAACCCCGAAGTCCATAAAAAGAGGGGAAGAAAAGGCTTTTCAGACCGATAGTGACGGGAGTCTGAGACTCCCAAGAGTTTGACCAGCACTTCCACGAGGAGTAGACAGAGGCTGACGGAAAGATTTCATCTCGCCCAGGTCTTTCACCAGCTTCTCCAAAACTGACCCAACAGAAGCATCCCTCTAAGGCCAGATGGGCAGCCAGGCTTTGGAAGAGGAGA
This sequence comes from Ichthyophis bannanicus, assembly GCA_033557465.1. Lineage (NCBI taxonomy): Eukaryota > Metazoa > Chordata > Amphibia > Gymnophiona > Ichthyophiidae > Ichthyophis > Ichthyophis bannanicus. The sequence goes on along the minus strand of CM066042.1, from coordinate 187,783,485 downwards.
TCAGCCCCATGTCAGAGTCAGGCCATTGCCATGTAACTGTTGACAGGGCACAATTCCAGGCTACTAGATATACCAGGCCATACATGGCATCAGAAAGGAGGGCTGTAGCAAACTCCAAAGAGGGGTAGAATCATCCGGCTGAAGAGACTGAATCCACTGGAGCAAGGCTCAAGATGTCAGAGGCCTGCACATACAGCCAACTCTACAGCAAACTTGTTCTTCAACATGAATCCACTTTTCAGTCCAGAGTATCTTTGAAGGCGGATCAGCCTGCCAAAGGAATGGTGGTCCATCTGGTAACCGCCATGGACCATGTGACCACCATGCGCCCAATAGTAAAAATGCTAAGGCATGTAGAAAAAACGACAGGAACTCTCACAGCGTGCCAAGTGCTGCCAGCAGTCCATCAAAAATTGCATCCCAGACAGACAGAATCGGGAGTCCCCAACAAAGACAATGAGGAGCTCAAGCCTTGACAGTCGCCCCCTGAGAACCCCAGGCAGAGAATCAATGCTGGGCTCAGCTCTACTACCGTGAACTGTTTCTCTAGCTTTGCAGGCACAGTGTTTAAGATGGCTGACAGGCAGATTCCTCTGAGAGCTTTCTGCAATCTTCAGGAGAAAGCAAGGGGGACAGAGGAGGAGGGAGGTGCGCTGAGGTTGTGTGAGGCTGCTGAACTTTTCCAGATTCTTCCAATTTTCTGGCTGTTCAACAGGCTCTTAACAGGATAAAAGCATGGAGCTGAAACCAATTTTCCCTCCTCTGATGGCTACTGAAAAGACCGCAGGCTAGTTGCAGCCTCCCACATCGCTTTGATTTCAGGATAAAGTGGTATATAAATCCTTTTAAATAAATAAAATAAAGTGACAGAGTCACCTTCAAGGTGGTCGTTCATGAGTATTTAAATCAATCTTTTTCTCTCAATTATTCAGATTTTCTTCAGTGTAGAAAATCCATTTACCATTTGCTGGAGACAAAAAAATAATGAAGAGACCCCTCTGGTGGCTGAGGCAGATAAAGGCATGGGAGTGATGTCATTGAAACCTGGGTTTTTCATTGCTTCTTTGTCTCCACCAATCTGCTGGTAGAGGAACACAATTCACTTGTCTGGATTGGTATAACAGGATGATATGGAACATGTGTTTTCCTCCCCAGGCCTTGCCAAATACCTTCACAGTGTGACTCTGTTGTACAAAATGTATACTAAATCTTAGCAAGGCGACACTACATTTCAAGTATGATAGGAAAGAAAAAGGTGCCAACCCATAGCTTATGTACTAAAGTTAATGCTGGTGGTAGCGATAGTGCAGATACAGATAACATCCCTGCCACAGATAAAGGCCATCATGGGTATGTTCATGGACCCAGTGTGGCAGGAGATAAACCACAGAAATTAATTTTAAAAAAATTAAGAGGGCATACAAAGAGAATACTCCAAAAGCTGGAAGAAAGAGGAATACTGCCAGAAGAAAAAAAAAACTGCAAAAGGCAATGAAAGCTAATTTAAGATCTTTAATTTCACAGATCAAAGTAAAGTAGCATATGAATGATAACATCTTTAAACAATTAAGGACTTCTGTGGGAAAAGAAATACAGAGAGGAAGAGGAGGCTTTGTTGAAAGTACCAGAAGAAAAGTATAAAATGAAAAGGTTATGATTATCAGTCTGAATGGAATATTCCAGGTAAAAAGCTGGGTACAAAAAGCCAGACATAGTGGTAAAGGAGACCACCACCAGAATGGCACAGATTACTGTGTAACACAATTTTTGTTCCTGGATAGTGGCTGTTATTTCCTAATTGCTTATAACTTAAAAAGTATGGAAAATGGTTATTATTCTCATTAAACTTTGCTTTTGTGAACAGGAGATTGTTATTTGTGAAATTTACATATTCCCATTGTTGTTAAAACAGGCTTACTTGCGCCTTTTTGTTCATATAAATTTAAGTAAATATTATATGTTGTGTTTTTTATTTAAAGTTATTCAAGACAGACCATAAAACATTTAGAAGTGAGTAGATTTGACATGTACTATTATATTGTAAATCACTTTCACAAATAAGCCCCCAGATGTGGTCTCCCATCATGTTCTCGTTCGACTGTCCTTGGTAGCGGCATTCAAATTCCAGTATATCCTGGTGGAAACGTTCACCTTGCTCCTCTGAGTACGCTCCCATGTTCTGAATTTATCAAGATAAGCATCAAGGATATGGACTTTGAGAAATATCCTGCAGCCCATTTTGCTATAATTTTGGCCTTGTGATTTCCCAAAAATGCACAAACTACTGCAATAAAGCTGTTCCAAGCTGCTTTCTCCTTCCTAGTAAGCATCTTGGGAAATTCCATGCACTCAAGAATCTTTTTTATTTGTGGTCCACCAAAGATACCAGCTTTGATCTTTGCCTCAGCCAGTTTAGGGAAGAAGTCTTGAAGATACTTGAAAGGCTGTCAACTCTTTCTCTAGAGCTGTGACAAATTGTTTCATAAGCCCAATTTGATGTGCAGTGGTGACATCAGCACCTTCTGTGGTTCCACCAGTGGCTCCCATTTTACGTTCTTTGTCCTAACAGAAAATTCAGTTTGCTGTGGCCAGTCCTGCCTGTGGTAGTGCGCTGTGGTGTCCCTGCTGTCCCAAAGACAAAAACAAAGACTTGACTAGTGAAGAAGCTAGAATAAGTGTGGCGACGCTTCTTCTGAACTGTGACTTTCACACTTTCATTCAACAAGTTCCACTACTTGAACCTGGACATCAAAAGCTCGGCACTGGACTTGGTGAGACCAAAATCTGAACAAGTCGATGATGTCATTTTGAGACGGGTAGTAAGGGTTTCTCTCCTCAGCTCCACCTCTGATATTGTAATCTATATCTGCAACATCGTCTTCGTTTTGCAAATTGCTACTTTCTTCTGAAGACAGCTGCTTTCTCTGCGAAGGAGTGGGTACAGGGAGCTCTGGGCAGTGTGGTACCGGGGCAATGGATGAAGGAATGCTCAGATATATGACAGAAGGAGCATTCTTGCCAGTCCAATGTTTGGAAGGATACACAATGCAGAAGTAGCAATTCAAGTGGTCAGTGGGTTCCCGCCAAATTCTCGGGATAGCGAACTTGATGACTCTTTTCCCCTCTGTACCATCCTGCCAAAAAAAATAAAAAATAAAATTATATATATTTATAATTATGATAAAATTAGTTTAAATTAATGATGTTCTTGCTAAATATTTCATATATTATGGAAAAATTCAGTAACAAAGATTTTAACACATAAAATGCCAAAGTCTAAGCCAGCATCAATTGTCCATCTTACCTTCCAGAATTTTCTTGCAGTGCTCGCAAACGAAATGAGGTGCCTAGGGTTTGTCCTGATCCCCAAAAGGCATGCTGAAATATGCCTTGCATGCTTCACACATCTTGGCAGATGCTTCCACAGAGTATTTTTTGCTCTTATCTTGATAAAATTGCCACAGACATAGCAAAATGTGTCTGCCGAATGCTTACAGCCTCTTGATGCCGTGTCTATCAACTTAAAGAAGCTAGAATAAAAATAAACTGGTGAGCTTAAGACAGGTGGTGTTGTTGTTCGCTCTTAGGTTTCCAGTTGGTAAGGAGGCTGCTGAATGACTGTGCTCACTCCCCGCAAATCCATTGTTTGCATAGACGCCAAAAGATTTTTATTAAAAGTTATACAAAGTTCCAAAAGTTTTTCAAAAGTTCTGGAAAGCTTTAGAAAGTTCTAGAATTTTCCAAAAGGCACTCCAAGTTTACTTTGCACTAACTCTATCTAGAATGTCCTGCAAAATAGGCAATTTTCAAAAATATCACTCTCCTGGTCCGAAAAGCAATGTTTGTGGGCCATAATTGCCATTTCCTATGGTTTTGAGACATATTACCCAGGAACAAGAAAAAAGTAAAAATTTGTTACACAGTGTTTCAGTACCAAGCGACCATTCTGTGAATCGCATTCAGAGGGAGAAGATCATCAAGTACCAAGAAAATGTGACAGAAAGATAGAGTAATTTCCCCATCATGTTGGGTACCACAAGCTTAAGAAGAAATTTCAAAGTGTAGCTTGATAAATACATATAATACATGTTACATCTTATGAATTCCAGAGAGAGGCTCTCGTTGACATGATGCAAGTACTACACCAAGCATTAGCAGTAAATTTGAAAGACTAAGATCATATGCCACATACCCTGACGTAGAAGTAAGGTTCATGACTTTTATGGTATGCACAAAATCAACCCATTTGGAGAAACTGCCCTAAAAGAAAATACTTCTCTACTAAGAGGGCAACAGATACATAAAATATCCTACCAGCAAAGATATTGCCAATAAAACTATGAAACATTTTAAGCTACTTGAGGCAGACAAATCGTAGTTACTCACCTGTAACAGGTGTTCTCCAGCGACAGCAGGAATCAGTCCTCACATATGGGTTACGTCAGCACCGACGGAGCCCAAGTGGAGCAAATCCCCAGCTTTCAAAGAAAGCATTGGGGAGTTGCCTCCACGCAAGTGTGGTCCGCTTCCTGCCCAAAGTTGCCATCTTGCTCAGTCAAATAACATAGCTAGAGATGGCAAAGAACAAAAACAGTAAATACAGGAAGACTGCAACTCCAAGGGGAGGAGGGAGGGTTGCGAGGACTGATTCCTGCTGTCCCCGGAGAACACCTGTTACAGGTGAGTAACCATGCTTTCTCCGGGAACAAGCAGGAAGTCAGTCCCCAGCAACAGGCTACCAGGAACCCATTGCCAAAAAAGGCTCCCTCACTGAGAGCCGAGAGCAGCTGCAGTGGAGAAAACTCTCAACTGACAAGGAATTAGCACTCCGGTAGCCTGAACACAGAAGGGTCGGAGGGCAGGAGGTGCCTAGACCTCAAAAAGGTTACGGAGTATGGCCTGGCCAAAGGCACTGTCCTATCAGGACTCCCTATCCAGGCAGTAATGAGCTGCAAAGATATGAACCGAAGACCAGGTGGCAGCCCGGCAGATGTCTGCCGGAGGAAAGGAGCGCAGATGAGCCACGGAGGTTGCCATGACCCTGACCTTATGAGCCGTGACACAGTCCTCCAAAGGAAGTTTCGCTTCCTCATAGGCCCAGGTGATACAGTCGGCCACCCACGTGGACAGCATGCACTTGGTCACTGGGGTCGTAGGAAACGAAAAGCTGAGATGCTTTCCGGTGGTCTTGAGTACGCTGAATGTAGAAAGATAAAGCCCTCCTACAGTCTAGGGCATAGGTTTTCAACCCAGTCCTCGGGGAACCCTATATCAGTCAGGTTTTCAGGATTCCCACAATGAATATGCATAAAATGGATTTGCATACAATGAAGGCAGAACATGCAAATCTCTCTCATGAATATTCATTCTGGGAATCCTGAAAACCTGACTGGCCCAGGGTTCCCCGAGGACTGGGTTGAAAACCCCTGGTCTAGGCTATGGAGGACAGCCTCAGCTGGACCAGCGTGCAGTCTGGGAAAGAAGGTAGGGAGGACCACCTCTTGACTGAGGTTGAAAGAGGACACCACCTTCGGAAGAAACCTCGGGTGTGTGCGAAGCACTACCCTATTCTTGTAGAACCTGGTATAAGGCCTCTCCGCTGTGAGGGCCTGGAGCTCGCTCACTCTTCGGGGGAAGGCGAAGGTAATGAGGAACACCACCTTCCATGAGAGATAGCGGAGATGATACGTAGCCATCAGTTCAAAAGGCAGCAGGGTGAGCCGCCCCAACACCACATTCAGGTACCGGAGGGCAGACCAGGGGATTAGACAGGAGAAGGCCCTTGAGGAACCAGGATACTGTCGGGTGTGCCGAGAGTGGCTACCCGTTTATCGGATGGTGGTTAGCTGCGAGGGCACTGAGATGTACTCTGATGGAGTTGGATTTGAGCTGCAAGTCGGAGAGGTGGAGAAGGTATTGTAGTACCATGGCCACCGGGCAGGAGAAAGGGTCGGTTCTCCGAGCCGCACACCAGAGCGCAAACCTGTGCCACTTAAAGGCGTAAGCCCGTCTGGTAGACGTTCTGCGGGAAGCCAGCAGGACATCCTCCACTTCCCTCGGAAGTAGGAGCGGAGCTAGTGAGACACTCTCAGCAGCCACGTCGTCAGCAACAGGGATCTGGGGTTGGGGTGCAGGAGAGAGCCCCCACTCCTGGGAGAGGAGCCATGAGCCTGTCCCCAGAGGGATAGGAGTCTCCACCGCTAGCTGCAGGAGGAGGAGTGGGAACCACAGGCCGAGGCCACCGTGGGTCTATCAAAATGACTGAGGCTCTGTCGCGAAGAATCTTGAACAGGGGTCTTGACGATCAGAGGTGTCGGGGGAAACGCATACAGGAGACATCCAGATCATGAGATCAGAAAGGCATTGGCAGCCACCCTGTTGGGGTGTGGTTGTCGGGAGCAGAAACGGGGCAACTGGTGGTTCTCCGGGCTGGCGAAGAGGTCCAGCCTTGGGTACCCCCAGATCCGAAAGAGCCTGTGGGCCACTTTGGGGTCCAGCTGAAATTCGTGGGGCTGAAGCAGTCTGCTGAGCCTGTCGGCTAGCCAACTGCTGTGGCCCGGAAGGTACACCGCTTTGAGGAGAATGCCTTGCTGGACTGCGAATGAGCACAGGTCCAGCGCTTCCCGGCAGAGGGCACAAGATCCCATGCCCCCGTTTGTTCACGTAGAACATGGCGACTTGGTTGTCGGTCTGGACTAGGATGAAGCTGTGGCTCAGGGATTTCCAGAACACCCTCAGGGCAAGACGGATCACATGCAGCTCCAACAGGTTGATCTGTTGGGCACTCTCGTCTAGAGACCAGATGCCCTGGGTGTGGAACCCCTGGCAGTGGGCTCCCTAGCCCAGCAGAGAGGCATCTGTGGTGAGGACCCTCGAGTGCTAAGGGACCTGAAAAGGCATTCCCACTTGCAAGTGGTGGGGGGGGGACTGCCACCAGTTTAGGGACCTTGCCAGGCGCCCGGTGAGACTCTGACTTTGTCCTGGAGGCGCCCTGTTGCCTGGGACCATTAGTCCCTAAGGCACCACTGTGGAAGTCACATGTGTAGGCAGGCATCTCGAGTGACATGGACTATGGAGGCCATATGCCCGAGGAGGCGCAACAGGAGTCGTGCCGGTACCGAAGGGCGGCACAGTACCCTTCTGGCCATTAGCCTGTTGACTGTCTGTAGGCAGGAAGGCCTTGGCTGGGAGAGTATCAATCCTTGCCCCGATAAATTCTCAGGCTGGACATAAGACATAAGAACATAAGACATGCCATACTGGGTCAGACCGAGGTCCATCGAGCCCAGTATCCTGTTTCCAACAGTGGCCAATCTAGGTCATACATACCTAGCAATATCCCCAAAAGACACAGGTTCCTCAATGCTTGTACTGGGTCAAGCATTGATGTCCTGGGTCCCTTTTTAATAGTGGTTTATGGACCTTTCCTCCAGGAACTTGTCCAAACCTTTTTTAAACCCAGCTATACTAACAGCCCTTACCACATCCTCCGGTAACAGATTCCAGAGTTTGATTACACGTTGAGTGAAAAAATATTTTCTCTTATTTGTCTTAAATAGTTTACCCTGTAGCTTCATTACATGTCCCCTAGTCTTTCTATATTCTGATAGCGTAAACAATTGATCCACGTTTATCTGTTCCACTCCATTCATTAATTTATAGACCTCTATCATATCTCCCCTCAGCCGTCTCTTTTCCAGGCTAAAGAGCCCTAACCTTTTTAGCCTCTCTTCATAGGAGTAGCCTTCCATCCCCTTCACCAATTTGGTGGCTCTTCTCTGTACTTTTTCTAATAACGCTATGTCCTTTTTAAGATACGGTGACCAGAATTGCACACAATATTCAAGGTGCGGTCGTACCATGGAGCGATACAGAGGCATTATAATATCCTTTGTTTTATTCTCCATCCCTTTCCTTATGATACCTAGCATTCTGTTTGCTTTCTTGGCCGCCGCTGCACACTGGGCCGAGGGTTTTAACATGTTATCCACGATGACCCCTAAATCTTTTTCCTGGGTGGTGGCTTCTAATGTGGAGCCCTGCATCGAGTAACTATAGTGTGGGTTGTTCTTTCCTAGGTGCATAACTTTACACTTGTCCACATTAAATTTCATCTGCCATTTGGATGCCCAGTCTTCCAATTTATCCAGGTCTTCCTGCAGTTTTCCACTTGGGGTAGTTGATTAATTTTATTTATTTATTTATTTACAGTCTCTTATATACCGCACTATTCAGCATCAGCGCGGTTTACATGGAACAAAAATGCTCAGTACAATTAACACGTATGAGTTTACAGATAACAGGGCAAATAACTTGGATAACAGGGGTAAACTATTTACAAATCTTGCTACATAGAGTCATATGAACATGAATTTCATAGAAACATATGCACCACTAAGGGTTAGAGTATCTTTCTTGGCATGTAGTTGGGATACCATATATTTGCTTAGCGGATTGCATCTCTGGTCTCAATGGGGTGCCGTTGGGCTCTATGAGGTACTTATTGAAAAGGTGGAATTTGAGGGCTTTCCTAAAAACTGTGTTAGACTCTTAATAGCCCGGATATCTGAAGGTAATGCGTTCCAGCATCTTGGCGCACTGAGACTAAACGCCCTATTGGCTGTGGATGCAGTGCAATCTGTTAATGCTTTCGGGACTTTTAGGGAGTTTATAGCCATGGATCTTCTTGCTCTATTTGGAGATGTGGTATGGATGAGGGCAGTTATTGATTCAGAGGAGAGCTTGTTAATAGCTTTAAAAGTGAGTAACAAGGTCTTGAAAACGATTCTAGCCTGGATGGGTAGCCAATGTAACTGTATCAGCAGAGGTGTCACGTGGTCACTTCTGGAGGCTCCATGGATGACCCTTGCTACCGCGTTCATGGCGAGCTGCAGCGGGTTTAAGGTGGATAGGGGCAGGCCTTGTAGGATGGCATTGGCGTAGTCAAAATGAGGTATGATCAACGCCTGGTAAATTGTTCTGAAGTCATTTGGTTCCAGCATGGATCGTAAATGCCTAAGTGAGCGGATCTTGTAGTATACTGCTCTGACTGTGTTCCCTATGTGGGCTTTCATGTCCAGGCGTTGATCCAAGGTGACTCCCAGGTAGCGTATTGATGGTTTAGATTGTAGCTCAGCTTCTTTTACTTTAAGGAATTGTGGTGGGGTGAAGTTAGGGTTCCTCGTAATGAAGGGTACTTCTGTTTTCTTATGTTGTATTCAGAGGTTTTGGGAGAGAAGCCAGTCAGATATTGCATTGAAACAGCTCGTCAGTGGAGAGAGGTCCAGATGTTCCGTAGAGAAGGGTATGTAAACAACAGGACATCGTCAGCGTATAACATGCAGTCAACATTGAAGGATCGGATGATCTTGCAAATTGGCTGCATGTAAATGTTGAACAGGAGGGCAGAAAGGGTGGAACCTTGTGGGACTCCCTGGCTTTGGTGGAAAGGTTCCGAAGTTATCCCTGCAGAACGAACATGCTGCCCATCTTCCGGACAGGTAAGATCTGCACCATTCAAGCGCTCTTCCATTAATGCCTTTCTCAATTAGTCGTCCTAAGAGAAGCTCATGACTTACTGAATCAAAAGCTGCAGCGATGTCCAGAAAGATGAGAGCAAATCCTTGACGGATGTCATCAATGCCAGTGATTATCTTGCAGAAGAGGGTGATAAGAAGAGTTTCTACTCCGTGGAATTCCCTAAAACCATGTTGGCAGGGGTCTAATGGTGCAGCGGCGTCGATGTGATCCTGTAGTTGTCATTGGACCTCTTTTTCAATGATCTTCAGGAGTAGTGGTATACTGGATATAGGTCTGTATGAATCTACTTTTTGGGGATCGAGCTTGCAGTTTTTTTAGAAGAGGTCTGATAGAGGTATGCTTAAGAGCTGAGGGGAAAGAGCCTGTTGTGAAGGAGAGGTTCATTATTTTGGATAGTATTGGGCTGAAGTGGCTGCGGAGCTCCTTAATCCAAAAGGCTGGGCATGGATCGGACTGGGATGTGGTGGTGTTAAGGGCCATAATAGTGTCTTCAATTCCTTTCTTGGTAGGGGTAGAGAATACGGTTAGAGCTGTAGGGCAATCTTGTTCTGGGGTGGTGGTTGTAGTCAAGGTTTTGATAGTCCGGCATATCTTGGATTGTGCGTAGTTAGCGAAATCCTGTGGGTGAATCTCAAATTGAGGCCCAGGGGTTGGTTCCTTTGATAGAGTCTTGACTAGGTCAAAAAGATCGTGAGGTTTATTAAGTGATCTCTTTAAGGTCTCTGAGTAGTATTGTTTCATTGCTTCAGTGGTTGCCTTGCGGTGTGCAGCCAGATGACAGTTGTACGCTGTCTGGTCATTTAAAGAATGAGATCGGCGCCAGCATTTCTCGAGTTTCCGTAATTATGAAGCCCAAGTGCTGAAGGACCTGGATAATGTGTGCCATGGCCTGCTGCACCTCAGGGGCCGAGGTGCCCCTGATGAGCCAGTCATCGAGGTAGGGGAAGACAAAAATCCCCTGAAGCCTGAGAAAGGCGGCGACTATCGCTAGGCACTTCATGAATACCCTGGGGGCCGAGGCAAGGCCAAAGGGCAGCACCCGGTACTGGAAGTGAAGGCCCCCTACCACAAAGCGTAGGTATGGCCTGTGGTTTGGGTGGATTAGGATATGCGTGTAAGCATCCTTTAGGTCTAAGGAGCACAGCCAGCCTCCCTGGCAGAGGTAAGGCAGCAAAATTCCAAGGGACAGCATCCTGAACTCCTCCCGCACCAGGAATCTGTTGAAGTTGCGGATGTCAAGGATGGGCCGTAGGCCCCCTGACCTTTTTGGCATGAGGAAGTATGTGGAGTAGAACCCCTTGCCCCTGAGATGATGGGACACTGGTTCTACCGCTCTCTCGAGAAGACCCGCCAACTCTTTCAAGAGAAGGTCCCGGTGAAGGGCAGGTCGGGAGGGCTCTCCAGGAAAGAAGTGTAGAGGCACTTCGGCTAGGCGAAGGAGGTAACCCTCCTTGACCACCTGTAATGCCGTGTCAGTGGTGGTGGTTCCCCACCTGTGGGCGAACAGGGAGAGCCGACCTCCTGTAGGGTGCCTGGCCTTGCTGGAGCGAGGAGCCATGCTTTAAGAGTCAAAAGCTTCCCCCTGGTTGAGCTGGGGTCGAAGCCTGGGGCTTAGGGGCCTCCTGCTTACGCGGACCATGCCCCTGCCCCTTGTCATGCTGCCCCTGTTGGGGCGCTGGGGAGACCTGATAAGGGGGGTAACCTCAGTAAGCAGCAGGTTTCCTCAGGTAGAAGGACTTCTTCCCTGAGCCCTTCGTTCGGATAGGAGCCGAGGTCTTCTTAGAGAGCCTAGTCCCCATCATCAACTCGGTCTCCAGTTCGGCAGCCTTTTCCATCATGGGCTTGCCGAATAAGTTCTCCCCCTGGCATGGGACATCGATCAACTTGTCGTACCTATTGCTCGAGGTCGGACGACTGTAGCCAGTCTTGTCAGCGTACATCGATGCCCGCTGCGGCTACTCTGGACACTGACGCGAACCCGTCGTAGGCCGCTCGAGACATAAATTTGGAGCATTCACCGATGGCTCTGGATAGGGCCTTGAAGCGCTGCAAGGGCTCCTCAGAAAGACCAGCCAAGAACCTGGTGATCTCTTTTGTTAGGTCTCTTAGGTACATGCTCATGTACAGCTGGATTCAACCATTCAGCATCGCACCCTGGAAGCATTATCTGCCGAGGGCATCCAAGGAGTGCGTCTTCTGACTTTTTAGTCGACGCATGGCTGATTTCACGACCATAGAATTATGGGGCAATTGAGACTATTGAAACCCGGGGCTCCGGCGGACTCAATACATCGAGTCGAGCCGCTTACTAACCCCACCAGTGTCGACGCCAGTGTCTCCCACATGCAGAGCATAAGGTACTCCAGGATGGGAGGAATGGGCACTGTGAGGGTTTCCCAAGGAGGGGCCTCATATTGGAGGATCTCGAGTTCATCTGCTCACAGATTCTCTTCGGACTCCGTTGGAAAGGCCAAAGCTTTGGACATATCTCGAACGAAGTCTCGAAAGGCCATGTCCTGGGGGGGGGAAGATCTCCTTCGAGGCTCCGACCCCGGGGAATCGGAAGGAACATCCCAGTGAAAGTGAGAACAGGAGGAGGCAGTCCTCGGGCCCCGAGGTTTTGGGGTCGCTCCAGCGCTCATTGGCTTGCCAGTGACTATCTCCATCCAGAAGAACGGGGAGATCAAGCGGGACCTCGGCCGAGGATCTACTCGGGCCCGTAGGGCTTCGAGGATCGGCACTGCCTCCGGGATCGACTTCATCATCGAGTCTTCGGTGGTCAGGGCAGAGGAACCGGACGCTAGTGCCCTTTGCTGCTTCAGGAAGGCAATGATCTTGTGTTCCAAGGAATCCATCCTGGATTTGAGCTCAAGTGGTTCCGCAGCATCCAGCTCGGGCGCCGATGGAATCGGGGCCAACGCGGGTTCCCTCGGAGATGAGTTCTCGACTAGGATAGGACGCACTGGCCTGGGCCGGTCCGTGGCTGGCTCCTTCTGAGAGAGCTTGATCGGACGCTCCTTCCCAGATGCCTCGGGTTGATGCTCAGGGCTCCTTGACCGGCCCCGTGAGGGACCTGGTTGTTCTAAATCATCCAGAGACACAGACACTAAGGATATTTTCCTTCTTTTGGGTTCCCTCGAGGGGGACCCCCTCTCCGAGGCCCCCCAATGCTACTCGGGTCGGAATGCTCTCCCCCGGGGTGTGGAGGTCTCAGACAAGGTCCTGGCTTTCGGAGGCATAGGGGAATCAGGAAAAAAAAACCTTTTATGCTGCTGCTGGCGGCTTTTCAGGGCCTTTGAGGACATAAGCTTGCAAAGGCCACAAAACAGCCGAGTTGTGGTCCGGACCGAGGCACTGGAGGCAGCAGTCATGCGTATCGATGAGGGACATACTTTTTCCACACCTGTCGCACTTTTTGAATCCGCTGGTAACCATGGAGGGAAAAAGGCCCCCACCAAGGTCAAAGACCTTTAGGGCTCCCAGCAAGGAAAAACAAGGGTGGGAACGCCCAAAAAGAAAAATAAAGAAAAAGGAGAGCCGACGGGTGGGTGGGAAGGATACCGGTGCTAGCCGGAAGAAAAACAACAGCTAAAAGGCAAGAAGGAAAATACTTTTTCCGGGACAGAAAACAGATTACGTCTGAAGGGCTCCGCGGAAAAAAGACGACTGAGCAAGATGGCCCCTTTGGGTGGGAAGCGGACCACGCATGCGTGAAGGCAACTCCCAAACGCTTTCTTTGAAAGCTGGGTATTTGCTCCGTGCGGGCTCTGTCGGCGCCAACGTAACGCATATGTGAAGACTGACTTCCTGCTTGTTCCCGGAAAAAAACAGCATCATAGTAAGCATATTTAATTATTCGACATTTCACTACAAGTTTTACTGGTATATTCAAGATGTTGAGGTACAATATAAACATAATTATAAAATATATTCTAAAGCATCTACTCTGCTACCCCACAAAACCTAATATAAAATCCCTACCAATAATGGCAGCAAATTCCTTAAGAAACCACCACCAACAAAAAGCCGAGCTTTAACTAATTTTCAAAATGTCCTATACTCCGTTTCAAAAACACACATATCAGCTATACAGAAAAGCTCCGACTTTACTGCTCAGAAACTCTAAGACTTAAGAGAGAATAAAATGAAAATATAATAAAATGCTCCTTAAATAAACCCAGAGAACTCTTTTCCATCGCCAAATCATTAATAAGTGAACCTCTACATCAGGACTGGCCACTGAAAGTAACTCCTCAAACCATAGCCAACCACCTCACCTCAAAATTACATCCACCCCCCCCCCCCTAGCAACCAACCCCCAGCCAATATATTTATTTATTTATTTTATTTACATTCTCTTATATACCGCGCTATTCTGCATCAGTGCGGTTTACATTGAACAAACTGAAATTACATTGAACAGGGCATTATAATTTGGAGATAACTATTTTACAGGGAACATGGGCTATGGAGGGTTAAGTGGCTTGCCCAAGACCACAAGGAGCACCTGTGGGACTAGAAACCCCAGTCCTTCCGGCCCAAGGTTGCTGTCCTCTAATGGGATTTGAACCCCCGACCTTCCGGCCTGAAGTACCTTGCCCCAACCACTAGGCCACTCCTGATCACAGTAACCAGCCCCATGCTCTTACCCCATTCCCAAATACCTGAAATGAATTTGATCCCCTCACTCTGAAAAACATAACGAAGATCATCAAAGATCTAAATACCTCAACATCCGCACTTGACCCCTGCCCTGTTCTCTGGCTTAAGACTACAAAAAGCTCCATCCATCAGCCCATACATACTTCACATAGTACAAGCTTCCCTCCAAACTGGCTCCATACCAGCACCTCTAAAATGCATCTCAATCCGTCCCATTCTAAAAGGATCAAAGCTTGACCCCTCCTTACCTACTTCTTAAAGACCCATCTCCAGTATCCCCTTCCTTGCAAAAATAACCAAAAAAATAGTCCAAACTCAACTTCAGAATTTCATAGATGATCACTCCCCCCCCTCGACCCATTCCAACACGGCTTCAAAAAGAACCACAGAGTCAAAACTCTTATAGCCTCACTCCTAGACTCAGTGACCTTATACACTCAGAACCCTACCCAAGGATGTCTACTCATATTTCTTGATATATCCTCAGCCTTTGACTCTCTTCCCCACCACCAACTCTTAGATAGACTCCACAAAATAGGACTGAGGGACACACCCCTAAAATGGTTCCACTCTTACTTAGAAAACAGAACACAACAGGTCCGCATAGGTAATAACACTTCCCAACCCTTCATTCTAAAACAGGGAGTCCCCCAAGGATCCAGTTTATCCGCACTTCTTTTTAACGTTTTCCTTCAGCCCACTTGCAAGATTTTCCAAAACTATGGCATCCATCACCAATTACAGTCAAACCTCGGTTTTCGTTGGCCCCGGTTTTCGTACGTTTCGGTTTTCGACGTCTTTTCTGACTGAGATGTTGTCTCGGTTATCGGATATCGCCTCGGTTTTCGTTGTGCTGCCAGATCTGAAAACTGTACAACTCCCAACTCCTGAAGAAGTGTCAACCTCGCGCTGGTCTGTATACACTGCCCGCCCAGTCCCGGCAGCACTACCCCCCGGACTCACCGATCGCGTGTTGAAGCGAAAGTCAGCTGAGCAAGAGTCAGAGTCAAGAGCCAAGGATTGCACAGAGAGGAAGGCCCCGATCTCTCCACTGCCTGCCTGTTCTCTGGAGCGCCCCCTCAGGCTCGGAGGTAGCAGGGTAGCTGTCAATGTAAGCAGGAGATGTTGAATGAATGTGGGAGGCAGTTCTTTCTCTTGCAGGGTACGCTTGCAAATTGCTGTTGAGACGGAGTCAGCGATCAGATTACAGTGCCGTACAGTACAATATCTGTGTGTTTGCTGTCCTGTGGACGATCGGGCAGGTGAGAGAAGTGACAGGAGCTGGGTGTCTGGAACGGATTAATTGAATTTACATTATTTCCTATGGGAAATATTGCTTCGGTTTTCGTACGTTTCGGTTTTAGTCAGACTTCTTAGAACGGATTAATAATGAAAACCGAGGTTTGACTGTATATGAAGATGACATTATGTGCTTCACGCCATTTGATATATCAAACCCTAACTTCTCCAACATAAGCAAATGCCTCACAAACTTAAGGATTTGGCTCACGCATCAATCTTTTAATCAACCAATCTAAAACTGAAGCTCTTCAAATATTCACCAACAACCCTCACTCTCGGCGAATTCACCCTCCCCATCAAAAATCAAGTTAAATATCATGGGGTCTTATCTTCGACCAGAACCTCACATTTAATGAACAGATAAAAAGAACCTCAAACATAATATATGCAAAACTACAAACTCTTCGGAACCTTCAACCCCTCTTAAACACTGACTCTTTTCGTACTGTCTGCCAGGCTCTCACTACCCCATCCCTCAACTACTGCAATCTCATCTATCAGGGCCTTCCCAAAAACAGCATACACCCCATCCAAATGGCACAGAACACAACAGCCCGTCTTATCACAAATAACCCTAGACGTTCACACAACGGCAATCCTCCATGATCTCCATTGGCTTCCCATGCTAACCAGAATAAAATTCAAAGTAATCACCCTCATACATAAAATCATGCTTAATGAGTCAGCCCCATGCCTCTCCTCGCTCCTATCCAATCCCAATAACAATAGATTACGCTGCACTAACACTAAAAACCTTCTAATTATACCAACAAATAAGAGAACATGCAAACAAACTACCTGTAACAGGGCATTCTCCCTTTATGCACCCTCATTATAGAATGCCCTACCAGGAGAACTTTGGAACTGCTCTGACCATGCCAAATTCCGGAAGAGGCTAAAATCCCACCTCTTCCAAGAGCACTTTTCCCTCCCACGTTAACCTTCCCTTAATATCCATTCTCCCCTACTTTACCCTCCCATTACACCTTACCTAACTCATTATCCCGATGACCCCCTTCCTAATCTCTCCTGTAAATAAATATGTAAATAGTTCTTGTTCATGACAAATACTTATGTACAAAAGTTATCCGTCTATGCAATGTTACTCATGTTAAGAAGTTCCGTTCTATGTAAAAACAGTTGAAACACACTGTCACGTTATGTTCACTGTAAACCGTCTTGAATTGAAGAAAGACGGTATATAAAAACTGTTAAATAAAATAAATGAATTGCAAAAGGTATAGTCCATAACCATCATCCCAAATAAGCAAATGCTCCACTGCCTGGTGTACAGTAATTGCACACATTCTGAAATATTCAAATACTGTTGTGACAAACTTAATTGGCAGTTAGGATCATAGGAGGTCAAAAGAGCCTCCATATAACGCTTTCTCTGATGTGCCATCTTAAAAAACAGACAAAGTTTTTAACTTAGTTTTATTTTCAACTGGAAACCAAAGAAACATAGAAACATAGAAATATGATGACAGAAAAAGACCACATGGCCTATCTAGTCTGTCCTTCCATATCAACAACTACAACAGTCCCCTTTTTACCTTTAGAGATCCTTTTACCTTTAGAGATCAGCAAAAAAATAAGAGTAAATTTGGCTGCAAACTTTCGTCCCAGTCAAGAGTAATTGGAAAGTTGTATTCTGGAATAAGTTTTAAACAGCACAAATGCTTTTTCAGAAAAACCCAAAACAACCCATTGCAGTAGTCCATGTAATTTGTAATCAGAGCATGTACCATAGAGAACATCTGTAGAACGAAAGAAGGATTCACATGCTGAAGCACATAGGCTGTCTAAAGAAAATCAAAACTACTCTTGAAATCTGTTCATCAAAACTTAGTTTGGTCTCGAGAAAGACCCCCAGACTGAATTTCTGTACTTATTTTAAGGGTGCTAAATGCTAAATCACATCTCTTACAACTAAATCTTATGCCTTCAGATTTTTTTGGTGCTCATTTATATCTGCCTTGGGTAAAACCATCCAAACCACTTCCTTAAGGCTAGCATTAATAAGATTTGTCAGTTTAGCAACAGTTTTTTAAATCAAGATGTGTTAGTAATTGAATGTCATCTACAAAAAGATTAAATCTAAAGCTCCCATAATATGTAAAAAGGCTTTTTTCTCTTTCAATATCAAGTACTTAGCCACTATAAGTAAATATCCACCAGGATTTTTTTAAAATTTAAATGTACAAGGACCATCAAAGGATCACAGAGTCCTTATTATAGCAATGGGATTCAATGTGGATACGCCTTATTATCACCACTGATCCACTGTCTTAATCACCAAGCAGCCAAAAAAAAGACAAGGTCCCCTGTGGGTCACAGCAGCTGGCTGGCCTGAGCCCAAGCCTCCTCAGCCCTCCACAAATTTATCTATTTTATCCTCCATACAGACCACCCATCCCAAAGACGATGATACAGATCTAGAACTGGCATTGGGCCCCGAGACCCCCGTGGAGAGACCCAATGATGATGAAAAATTCTAGTTCTTTACATCCCCATCACACAGGAGGCAAATGTAACCCACCACAGAGACAACCCTGGCATGCTGTATGAGGCATGCCTCAGACTGGGACAACTGCCACAAATGCCTGCCAAACTCTGCTCCACGATAAAGCCGAGTGTGGAGGAAGGAAGCAACATGGGGGAGGGACCCGGCCAGCAAGGTGTGACATCCCAGGCCCACCTCAGTAGACCCTCAGCTGAGTCAAGCCAGGGGCAGGGATCCCTCATTGTGTAGCTTGCTCGAGTGCTAGATCCTTGTTCTTCTGAAGCTGTCTGGCTTCTATTTGTCTTTTTTCTTTCCAAGCCATCCTGTGCAGTCCAGACAACCTAGGAGCCTATGCACCTACCATTTGCTGGAGACTGAGAAATACTGAGTTGAGGAGCCTTGGGCTAGGATCCTTACAGGGTAACATCATCAAACTAGATGTTCTCAGTCTCTATCTGCTGATAGGCATGCATAACCAGCGCATCTGACTGGACTGGAGAGCTGATCAGGAAGAGAGAATTTTATCCCTGAATTAATACTTTAATACTAGCTAGCTTTTACTACATGCAAGAAAAGGGAGCAACCCAGCAATTAGTACAATAAGCTGGAAACCAGGAGATCAAAGTTCAAATCCTAATTCTACCAACACCACTCATTGTAAGCTTGGTTTTATTATATCATCTCCTACTGCCTCAGG
Organism: Ichthyophis bannanicus; assembly: GCA_033557465.1. Lineage (NCBI taxonomy): Eukaryota > Metazoa > Chordata > Amphibia > Gymnophiona > Ichthyophiidae > Ichthyophis > Ichthyophis bannanicus. Next base: position 187,764,778 of record CM066042.1, on the reverse strand, counting down.
GCAGTAGGGATATAACTTTTAAATGACAAATAATAATTGTTCTTATAATTTAATCCCTTAAACATTAGGAGGTAGTTACTAAGCTTGGTTCCTTCATGCCAACAGCCTTCTGGCCTTTGAAAAAACACTCAAATCCCAAAGGCTCAAACTCCTTGCTTGCATCCCACCCTCCTTTCCTAGGATAAAGGAGGACAAATGACAGCAAAAGGGAGCTTGTGTGTGTCACCGAAACACACTGCTTGGAAAAGAATCCTCACACTGAGGAGAAGCTGAGATACAGCACATGCAGTTTTTCTGACCTCATGCACCCAGCTTAAAGTTTTGAAGATCTTTATTTTTCAGTAAACATTTCTGCATGCAATAAAACAGGACAGTAACTATGAACAACAGTGGATACGTCATTTGGACACTGTTGAACCTAAGGGTCTGAATAAACATAGAAACACAATGGTAGTCCTTCCATACCAAAACTACTAAGCTCTACAGTCCCGCCCCCCCTCCCTTTAGAGATGATCTCTGTTTGTTGCATGCTTTCTTGAATTTAGATACAGTGGTGCATGGTTTGAAATATTTTCAGGCTACCTTTACAAGGAGGATAGCATTGTGACTGGTCATTCATTAAGACTTGACCTGGATTGGTTTGGGGTGGGCTATCGATTCCATTAAATGTCTGTCTCCCATTTTGGCTCAAGATATTTACAATACGGAGAAAGTAGTCTGGTCTGATTGAGAGAAATGGATGGTTCTTCAAGAACTGCATACTGGTTATCTTTTACTATATAAGAATATGGATCGCTCACCAATGTGTGCTTATTTTGTAGATTATCCCATCTGAGCTTACTGTTGCTCCAGTGCAGGCACACTAAATACCAAAACACTGCCGTGGTCAAAGGTTTGTTGGTTTGTTTTATATAAGAATTTTCCCTCACTTGGTTTGCAGCTTGACGTGCTGTGAGGGCTTGTGTGCATCAGTGATGCTGAAGCTAAGCTAAGCTAAGCTATCAACAGCTTAGCTACTGCCAGGGTCTCCCAAGATAGACAGGTCTCAGCTGAGGTGCCAGACTAAAAAAACACCCATCTGGACAGCAGCAGAATGGGACAGTGTTGTAAGCGGAGGATCATATTTCTGTGACAAATGCAACACTAGAATTAACTGTGCAGAAGAAAGGCTTGGTAAATCTACTTCTGTATCTTGGATAGTCACAAAATAAATTGCACTATAGTGCTAGATGAGACCCCCAGGTTGGAAGACACTCTCATATGGCTACTGGGGATAAGCTGAAGACTTTTCAGAGTAAAGCCAGCATTTATGATATGGTTGCATCTGCTGATGTAGCTGCGCATGAAAAGAGTCAGAAGCCACAAAAATGTCTTACATATTGGGACATGGAACGTACAACGCATGAACCAAGAGAAGTTGGAGGTGGTCAAGAATGAAATGGAACATGTACAACTCAATCTGTTGGGTGTCAGTGAACTGAAATGGACTGGCTTTGGGCACTTTGCATCTGATGATCACATGGTCTGCAATGCTGGAAATGAAAGAAAGAAGAAATGGTATTGCATTTATTATTAAGAAGAAACTTGCAAGAACTGTAATGAAATACAATGCAATCAGTGAACACTTAATTTCTATTCGTCTACGAGGAAAGCCCATCAACACAACTATAATTCAGTTATATGCCCCAACAACAGCTGCAGAAGAGGAAGAAGTTGCTGAGTTCTATGAACAAGTATACACTGAAATTGACAGAACATGCAAACAGGATATCCTGATAGTCATGGGTGAATGGAACACAGTTGGCAACAAAGAAAACAAAGTGGTTGGAAAATATGGACTTGGCAACAGAAACGAAGCTGGAGAAAGACTGATAGAATTCTGCAAGACCAATGATCTATTCATCTCAAATGCCTTCTTTCAGCAACACAAGCGCCGAGTGTACACATGGACTTCACCCAAAGGATTGTACAAAAAGCAAATTGACTACATCTGTGGAAGACAAGGATAGAAAAGCTCGATAACATCAGCAAAGACAAAACCTGGAGCTGAATGTGGTACAGATCACTAACTAACTACTAGTATGCAAACTCAAGTTAAAGTTGAAAAAGAGCAAGCCACTCATGAATGTAGCAAAATATGACCTTGAGATTATACCACTGGAATTTAAAGACTGCCTGAAAAATCAATTTGCAAGGGAGGGTGAAAAGCACCTAACTAGGCTTACACATGCTCCAAGGGGGACATCACATTACAGTACATGTTAGTATCTTTTTGCATGGGGAACCGGATGGAGAGGGACAAGGGGTTAGCTTTACCGTGTCCTGTCCTTCTGACAGGCAGGTGGTACAGCTGGGAGGGGAAGAGGGGTGGGATAGGAAAGAAGTACAGATAGGATTGAAATGGGGGGAAGGGAGGGGGGGAGGGTTTTTTCAGTAATCTCAATGGATGGTAGGGAGGAGTAGTGGTGGCGAGGACTACTGTTGAAAACTGTTAAGCGATGGGTAGGTGAGAGGATGTTTATAATGTATCAAATTAATAAGTGTGCGGGGCGGGGGGGCTATGGAGGCGTAACACTTGATTAACCATGTTGAAGTTGATCTCTTTGAATGTGAAGGGTCTCAATTCCCCAGGAAAACGCTCTTTGCTGTTTGCGGAATTGAGATCCTTGAGAGCAGATATGGTGTTTTTGCAGGAGACACACCTCCGTTCTAGCAAACAAGGGTGGTTAAAATGCAAATCCTACCATGAAGTATGGGTGGCTTCAGACACCAATGGGCGCAAGAAGTGTGGCGTGGCCCTCTTATTCCATCAAGGGTTATCCCTCAAGGTAGAAAACGTTAAGAGGAATAGTTTGGGGAGATGGCTTTTACTGAATGTTCGCTTGGAAGGCCGTTTGCTGACATTGGCTAGCGTGTATGCCCCCAACACAGGCCAGGTGATATTTTTTGCTCAGCTCAAAGCTCAGCTGGCCGAGTTTGCAACCGGCCCTATTATACTGGGTGGGGATTGTAATGTTCATTTGATCCCTCACTTGGATTTGACGAGCAAAGTTAGGGGGAATGTCGCGAGGGCCTAGTAAGACACTGTGGAGTTTAATGCATGACTTAGGCTTGCGTGACGTATGGAGAGATACACACGAGGGGGAAAAAAGTTACACATATTACTCACCCGTGCACCAGGTACACACCCGTATTGACTATGTTCTATTAGATCAACGCTTGTTGGACGAGAAAATCGAGGCCGGGCAAGGGACACTGACGTGGTCGGATCATGCTCCGTGCTGGCTCACCCTCCCAGCGGATTTTTGCAACAAGCAGCATCGGCTCTGGCGTTTAGATATCCGTTTTTTGCGGCGACAGCGTGCCGTTCAGGACCATGGTCACTTTCTAAACAAATTTTTTGAACTAAACGATACAGGGGAGGTTCCCTTCACTGTTCCCTCTAAGCTGTGCGCGTGTGCGCGCGCACACACCTCGCTGAGCGAGCGCACATACTTTACAACAGAGCGCACAAAAATTACGGTTCTGATTCTGATAAAAAACAACACAGACATCTTAAAATTTAAAAGTTGTTGTGTATTTATGGCTTTCACAAATTCCACACTATTTTCTAGTGCAATCAATGTGGTGTACATACTGTATTCTGACGTGTAGTCAAATTTTAAAGTATATAACTCAGAGTGTCATTATGTGGCGCACAAAAATTTAACCTTCCTTCAAAAGCTGCACAGCTGATATTTTATGCGCACACAGCCTACAGAAAATTACAGGGAACATTGGTTCCCTTGCCCACGGTCTGGGATGCCTTTAAGGCTACCGCGTGGGGTCACTTGATAGCTGAAGCAGCCCGAACTCGGCGGGCCTGGAAGCAGGAATCTTGTCAGCTAAAGGAGGAATCTCGGCGTCTTCAAAGGGAGCATGCTTGGACAGGCTCTAAACGTATCCTGTGCCAATGGCGGGCAGTGCAGGCTAAGTTGGGGGTATGCAGGCAGCGTGACTTGGATAACATAAGACGGAAAATGCGCCAAATCTTTTACGAGCGGGGGAATAAAGCTGGTCGGTATCTGGCCCTAAGGCTCCGACAACAATACACCTCAAGGGTAATCCGTGAACTTCGAGCTTCCCGGGGGCATAAGAGGGTGATCTCCAGGGAGATACGCGAGGTATTTGCCGACTTTTGGGAACGATTGTATAAAGCTGAGTCAGTGAACAGGCACCAGGTGCAGGAGTACTTACGTGCGGTCACGCTGCCACAGATAGCTGAGTCAGATGTCGCTCAATTAGATGCTGAACTCACCCTGGAAGAGGTGGAGATGGCAATCCGGCGACTGAAATCAGGGGGGGGCACCGGGCGCGGATGGCTTTCCCGCCGAGTACTATAAAAAATTTAGAGCACAGCTGGCGCCGACCTTGATGCTGCTCTTTAATGAGGTGTTGAAGGGGGAGGCGCTGCCCCCTTCTCAGCGCGAAGCTCTTATTACAATGATACCTAAGCCAGGTAAGCCCCTGCAGGAGGCAGCTTCGTATCGCCCAATCTCCTTGCTAAACACGGATGTGAAAATTTTGGCATCGGTGTTGGCTGCCCGACTGAACCGGATTCTGCCAGCTTTGGTTCACCCAGATCAAGTAGGGTTTGTGCCGGGCCGCCAGGCGGCGGATAATATCCGACGAATGCTATAGGTTATCCATGTGGCTCGGCGGGACACCCAACCGGCGCTCTTGGTGGGAATTGACGCTGAGAAAGCATTTGATCGCGTTAGCTGGGACTTCCTGTGGAGTGTGCTGGACGCAATGGGGTTTGGCCCTAATTTCCAACGGTGGGTCCATTGCCTATACCAAGAACCTAGGGCTCGAGTCCACGTTAATGGGGGTCAATCTGTGAGTTTTCCGTTGGAACGGGGCACTCGGCAGGGTTGTCCTCTGTCACCGCTGCTATTCGTGCTGGTGATGGAGCCCTTGGCACAACGTTTTCGTGATCATTTAGATATAGTGGGCGTTCGAGTGGGCCCGGAGGAGTATCGAATAGCGCTTTTTGCGGACGATATCATACTATCCCTGGTGGACCCGGCTGCGTCGCTTCCGGCCGCAATGCAACTTTTTGCTGCTTCTCCCAGGTATCGGGGTTCCAGATTAATTACGCTAAATCCGAGATTCTAAATGTTGGGATCCCGGAAGCGGTCTGCTCACAACTGAAGACCACATATCCCTTTCGATGGGTGTCAGGGGCCCTCCGCTACCTGGGCGTTAATCTAACGGTTGAGCGTGCGGCACTTTATAAAGAAAATTACAACCCGCTCCTTCAGCAGGTTAGGCAGGACTTTTGAGTCCTGGGCGAGGTTGATGTTGTCCTGGTTTGGGCGGATAGCCGTGGTCAAGATGGTGGCTCTTCCAAAGTTCTTATACCTTTTTCAGGTACTCCCTATCCCACTCCCACGGGGAGTTTTGGCTAAGTGGCAAGCAATGCTTATGAAATTTATATGGGGATCACGTCGGCCCCGCATAGCGCGTCAAAAGCTTTATAAGCAGACTCGCCGCAGCGGTATGGGCGTGCCCAACCTCCAGTGGTACTATATGGCGGCACAGTGTCGCGCGGGGGTGGAATGGATGAACACTGACAGACCCAAGCGCTGGGTCCAATTGGAACAGCACCTCACGGGGGGGGGCGGGACTGGGAGATAGACTATGGCTCGGCTCTGGGTTGCGAGGGGGCAAGCGCCCAAGTAACCCCTATATCCTGCACACGCTCCAATGCTGGGATAGGTCTTTCCGGCCTTAGGGGGCAGATTTGACCCCACTGGCGCCCATAGTGGACAACGCTTTGTTTCCTCCAGGGATGAGCGACCAGGTATTCCGAATGTGGGGGCATAGGGGACTGGGCAGCTGTTTGAAGAGGGAAGGTTATGCTCTTTTCGAGCGCTTCAAGAGGATTTTGGCCTACCTGACAGTCATGTCTACCAGTATACGCAGGTGACACACTGGGTGCGGACCCGGGCGGTTCGATCCCAGGTGGCCCGGGACCTGTCGGATGTTGAGTGCCTTTGTGAAGGGAGCACCACCACGAGAGGCCTTATTGCTGCTTTCTATGCCCAGTTGCAAGAGCAGCAGTCTGGAGGTGGCAAGCATAGGGAACAGTGGAACTACGATCTGAATCTCCACTATGCGGAGCAGAGATGGAAGCAGGTGGAAGGTAGACTGTGGAAAAGCTCGCTGGCAATTAATGCCCGTGAAACTAATTATAAAATTCTATATCGATGGTACATGACGCCCGACCGGATAGCGCATGCATACCCTGGGGCTTCAAGCTTGTGTTGGCGCAATTACGGAATGAGAGGCACCTTGGCGCACGTTTGGTGGCTCTGCCCCCGTATTAGCACCTATTGGAGGGGGATCCAGCACCGCTTAAAACAATTGGTAGGGTTGCACATAACCTGGGACAGAGGCATCTTCCTTTTAGGTGTGAATGTCCCGGGCGCCAGAACCCCCCAGCTACCCTTGACTCGACATGGCTTGAATGCTGCGTGGCTGGCATTAGCGGCAGGCTCTAGCACCCTCCTTCTCTAGTTGGTTGGAACGCATGTGGGACACGTACATCATGGAACATGGGGTGGCGGCTGGAAAGTTTTGCCTCCCCCAGTTCGAGCAAGTGTGGGAAGCTTTTGTTTTGAAGTACGGTTCATGATTGCTTAGGGATCCTTTGCACTCCCTGGCCACGCTGACTTAGCATAATTATGGGAGGTGTTGTCTCCTGACTCCCCCGCCACTCTGAGTGTTCTGATATGTTGAAGCCCTCTTGCCACTCTTACTAGGCAGGCAGGGTCTTAGTACTGGGTGGGGGGTGGTGAGGGAAGGGGAGGGAAGGGGGGGCATAGGGGGGTAATAAGGGTAGGTGGGTAGGGTGGTTTGGGGTTGCTACTAGGCGAGAACGGAGGAGTAGGGGGCTAATTATAATTTACCAAAGACAAAAAAAAAAAAAGAAGGCCGTGAGAACTTTGCCTGTGAGTTTCCAGCAGTTTCGCTTGGTATTGCATTTTGCTTGTAACTCATGATATAACTGTCTTATTGTAATTTTGTGTTGCCTTTAAATAATAAAAAAATTAAAAAAATCAGTTTGCTGCTCTAGATACAAATGACAGAGGTTCCAGAAGAGTTATGGGATGACATCAAGAAGGTTGTGTTGGAAGAAAACGAGAAATCTCTACGTAAGGTAAAAAAGCAAAAATGGCCAAAATGGATTTTATTTATTTATTTATTTAATGGTATTTATATACCGCCTTATCATTCAATCAAAGCGGTTTCCACGGCAAACAATCAAAGGGGCAAATGTTTTCATGCAGTATACAGAGTGGTGTGTATGTGTTGGCGGGGATGTGATTAGATTTGGTTTATCTACATAGTGCGCTATTATACATCATGAGCTATTATACAGTCTTATATAGTCTTGGGGTGAGGGGGGGGGTCGAAGATCTGACTTGTATGCTGGTTCAGGGGGTATGTCCATAGTAATCGATGAACAGGGTTGTCTTCAGCTGTTTTCGGAAGTCCTTGATTTCTGTGGTGAGTCTCAGATCATCTGGGAGGGAGTTCCATATGGATGGAGCAGCCAGGGAGATTTCTCGTTGTGCGGTGTCTTTGCGGGTCTTGGTGAAGTCTTTTGGGGTGTTAACCCGATTGGAGGTGCCTCTTCTTCTTGGCCGTGTGCTTGTGTCGGGTTGTATGAGTGTGTGTAGGCTTATGGCGGAGGAGTGTTTGATCTTGAATATGTTTATGATAGTCTTGTATTTGATGCGTGAGATGATTGGGAGCCAGTGCAGTTCTTTCAGTATGGGTGTTATGTGATCGTGTCTTGTAGTACCGGCTATTATGCGGGCAGCTGTGTTTTGGGCCAGTTGTAGTGGTCTGAGGGTCTGCTTTGGTAGCCCAGTGAATATTGGATTGCAGAAGTCTAGTAGAGGGGTTATCAGCGCCTGGCAAACGGTGCGAAAGTGCTCTGGGTCGAGGAGGGGCTTGAGTCTTCTGATGAGTCGCATTCTTAGGTATGCACTTTTGGTTGCTCTGCCTATGTGTGCTTGGAGGTTACGTTCTTTGTCCAGGATGACTCCGAGGTACTTAACCTCTGATTTTATGGGTATGAGTGCATCTCTTATCTTAATGTCGGGTGGATGGATAAAGGCCGGGTTTCGCGTGATGATCAGTGCCTCCGTCTTGCTGTAGTTGATTGATAGGTTGTTTTCCTGAAGCCAGTTTGCCATTTGGGTGAGGCAGTTTGTTATGTTGGTGTAGTCCGGGTTGTCGACTGAGATGGGTGTGTAGATCATGTCGTCATCTGCGTAGATTGTATAATGTATGTGGTGCTCTTTCATGATGGCACATATTGGCTGGATGTATAGGTTGAATAGGAGAGCTGAAAAGGCCGAACCCTGTGGCACTCCTTGTTTGACTTTTATGGGTCGAGATGTGTTGTGTCCTACTTTGACCTGTATTTGTCTGTCGGTTAGGTATGAATGGAACCAATTCAGGGTGGCACCGTGTAGACCGATGTTCTGTAGTCTATCCAATAGAGTATTGTGGTTAACTGTGTCAAATGCAGATGAGATGTCAATGAATATCATGAGTATGCCTTTCTTGGTGTTGTCTATGATGCGGAGGACGCTGTCGAAGAGGTATATCAGAAGAGTTTCTACCCCGTGGTTGGGGCGGAACCCGTGTTGATTGTTGTCCAGGGGAGCGTGGTTGTCTATGTGTTCTTGTAGTTGGTGCTGTACAGTTTATTAGATTATTTTTGCTAAAAGTGGTATGCTGGAGGTGGATCTGTATGCTGTTGGATTGTTCTTGTCAAGTGTGGATTTCTTCGGGATAAGTCTTATTGTTGTGAGCTTCAATTGATTTGGCATGTGCCCTTGGGTTAGGGAGGAGTGTACTATCTTGTGGATGGTTTGGATGAAGTTTGATTTGGTGGCCTTGATCCAGGGCACTGGGCAGGGATCCATGGGGGCAGTGGTTGTCTTGATTGCTGAGATGATGTGGGAGAGTTGCTCCGTGGATGGGGTGTTGAATGTTCCCCAGGTGTTCAAGGGTGTGATAGTCTTTGGGGTTGGGCTGGGTCTTGTTTGTTCTGCTGAGTGGAATTTTTCTTGGATGTGGTCCGCAAATTTTTGTGGGTCCAGTTGCACTTTGTCTTCGGTATCCTGGCCTTTGGTGAGGGCTTTTACGATTTCAAATAGTTCTCTGGGTTTGTTGTTGGAGTTGCGTACGAGGTTTGTATGGTATTCCCTTTTTGTTTGGTTGATGCATTCGTTGTATTGTTTTTGCTTTGTTAGGTATAGTTCCTGGTTCTCGGGTGACTTGTTCTGTCTTCATCTCCGTTCTATTTTTCTGAGGCTCCTCTTTTCGTTTCTTATAGTTTTAGAGTACCATGGTTTGTGTTGTAGTTTGTTGCAGCGAGGTGTCCTGTGTCTATATTCTGTTGCTTTGGCAGCATTGTATATTGTGCTGTTCCAGTTGGTGATTAGTGCATCTAGGTCATCTGTTTCATGGTTTAGGTTTTGTATTGTGTCCTGTAGGAACTGGTCTCTGTCGAAGCATTTACATCTTCTTTGTGTGGGGGTGTTGTCTGGGTATTTGTTTAGTATCTCCTCATTAGGTGTAATTTTTACTTCAATTAAGTGATGGTCAGACCATGGTACTGGTGTGATGATGGGTGTTGATATTAGGCCTCTTGAGGTTAGGTAGTTGCGTGCAAAAATAAGGTCTGGTGAGGATCCATGTCTGTGTCAGGGTGGTGATTATTTGCATGAATTGGAGTGAACTCATTGCTTGGAGAAAAGCTTCTGCGTCTTTTTTGTTGGTGGACTTAAGGTTGAAGTCTCCTAGGAGTATTGTGGGTTTGTGGCAGGAGTTCACTGCGCAGACTGTCTCTAGAGTTGATGCTAGTTCTTCAGGTGGCACATGGGGTGCTCTGTAGGTGAGATATATGGCCATATGTTTGTTCTCTATCAAGATGGTGTTAGAGTGTTGGGTGTCCATGTCACGTTTTGATTTGAATTTTAGGCTGCTCTTTGCTATTATGAGTGCCCCTCCTCCTCGCCTATGAGTGCGCGGGCAGTTGTATGCTGTGTATGCGTCGGGCACTAATTGATTGAGTAGGACGTTGTCAGTGGGACTGAGCCACGTTTCTGTGATGCAGAGTATGTCGGGCTGATGGTCATCTATGTGGTCAACTAGGGTATAGATCTTGTTGCATATTGACCTGGCATTTATGAGCTCAATTGTTATTGGTCTTGGGTGTTGTGTGTCTTGTGTGGTTCCTTTGTTTTGGCGTGTATGTTGGACTTGTGTTTTGCTTGTCTCTTTGTTGTAGGAGAACGTTGTGAGTCCCTGTGGGTATGCTGTTGGTCTATGTATGTCCATATAGTTGTTGGAGGCCATGGTGAGTATGTTTGTGGGTGGTGGTAGTGTGTGTGAGGTGGAATGAGTAGTGTGAGTATGCGGCCGAGGGGGAATATCAGATTTGTGTGCATGTTTTTGTTCAGTTCTGTGGTTTGCACTTACGGTTGCTGCTCTTCTCTCCTGGCTGCTTGCTGGGTCTTTTTGTTTCTTTCGTGTGCTTTTTGGTGAGGCCGACTCTTTTTTGCTCTTTATGCCTTTGTGCCATGCCTAAGGGCCACGCCAAAGGGCCCTCTGGCGAGGCCCTCAGGCGCGGGCCCGCCAGGTGCCGGCGCACTGGCTGGCGCCGGCCTTTTCAAGCTGGCTCGGCTCCGCCTCCCACTGCCCCGATTGGGCAGGAGCCTCCGAGCAGGAGACAAAGGCTTCCCTCCTGTTCGGGCGCTCTACCCCCGATCGGGGGAGCTGCTGGATCGCTGGCAGGATAACTAAAGAAACTCTGAAAATTGTCCAGAAATGCAGAGAAGCTAAAGTCAGAGAAGAGAGAGAGGCAATCACAGAACTCAGAGATTTCCAACGTGCAGCAAGATAAGAGTGGAGGAGTGGCCTAATGGTTGGGGCAAGGTACTTCAGGCCGGAAGGTCGGGGGTTCAAATCCCACTAGAGGACAGCAACCTTGGGCCGGAAGGACTGGGGTTTCTGGTCCCACAGGTGCTCCTTGTGGTCTTGGGCAAACCACTTAACCCTCCATAGCCCATGTTTATTTATTTATTTATTTATTTATTTTATTTATTTTAACAGTCGCTTATATACCGCTACCTTCCAAGGATCAGGTGTGGTTTACAGAAAACAGGTAAAGAAACAGTATAACATATCTGTTTTTACATTAAACATCGCTTGAATTATGTACATCTTAACTTTAACAATTAAACTTTAGAGAACTACGTACAATCAACGGATGCTGAATTAAAACAAAAAAGGTAGCTATTTACAAACATCGTAAACTGTGTATAATGGTCATAATTTCATGGGTCATTATGGAATTATGCTCAAAGTGTTATATATTATCCCTTTTCATTTTGGTATTGGGAATTCGCAAGTGAACCGTAGTGGGAGCTAAACAAGTAAGTTTTTAATGTTTTACGTAGTTCTTTAAGATCAGTTAAGGCTTTTATTTCTTCAGGTAGGGAGTTCCAGAGTATAGGGGCTGCATGGGAAAACACTTTTTTTATTTGTTGTTTTTTTAGTCTTTGTGAACTCTTTTGGAATCCTTATTTTATTAGTGTTGCATCTTCTGTGAACAGTTTGGGGTGTGTCTTTAGTGAGGAGTTTGTTTAGTGTAGATGGGGCAGAATTATTTAAAGCTTTGAAGGTGGTTATTATTCATTTATAGTTTATTCTGCATTGAATTGGGAGCCAGTGTGGTTTAGCTAAATGGGGTGATATGTGCTCAAATGGGTGTACCTTCATTATGGTTCTAGCTGCTGCATTTTGGGCTAGTTGGAGCCTTTTGATGTTTTGATTAGTTGTGCCTAGTAGAGTGAGATTGGCAAAGTCGAAGTGCGGTGTAATAATGGCTTGTATTATGCTCAAGAAGTCATGCAGGTGGACCAGTGGGCGTAATTGTTTTAGGACTTTGAGCTTAAAGTATATTTTTTTTGTAGTGTTTCTTATGTGGGTGTTCATACTGAGGTGTGTGTCTAAGGTCACCCCTAGGTATTTTATTTCGTTTTTTATGTTAATATCGTGTTTCTGAAGTGCGATGTGAGTAGGGGGAGTGTACGATTTGTTTTTTGTTACAATCAATATGCCAGTTTTGGAATGGTTAATATGAAGGTTGTGGTCTTCTAGCCAAGTTGTTAATTCATTGAAACAGTCAGTTAATAATTGTAGTGGAAGTGTAGGGATCGTGAATGGAATGTACATCATGATATCGTCTGCATATATGTGGTAGGGGATTTTGAATTTTTTAAAGATGCTGCAAATTGGTTGTATATAGATATTAAAAAGGAGAGCAGAGAGGGCAGATCCTTGAGGGAGGCCAATTTCCTGTTTGTAGGTATTAGAGGTTTGGGTGCAGATCCTGACAGTTTGAGTTCTGTTAGATAGATATGAAGTGAACCATTTATGTACTGTTGAATTAACACCTATTTGTCTGAGCCTGTTGAGCATTACAGTATGGTGTACACTGTCAAATGCTGCGGATATGTCAAGAAAAAGAAGTAAGAATGCTTTTCTAGGACTATCAATTCCTCTTACAAGGGTGTCAAGGAGTACTGTTAAGAGTGTATCTACTCCATGACCGGGGCGAAAGTCATATTGCTGGTCATCGAGGGGAGCTGAGGTGTCAATGTGTTCCTGCGTTTGAGTTTGAACTACTTTTTCTATGAGTTTAGCCATGAAAGGTATACTTGAAATAGGTCTGTAAGAATTCGGTGATGTTTTGTCCAGGGTATTGTTTTTTAGTATTGGGCGAATTTGTGCATGTTTTAGGATGGGTGGAAGGTATCCTTGACTTAATGAGAGATTAATTAAAGGTAGAATGAAGGGGGATAATGTTGGAAGGGTATTCTTTATCCAGGTTATAGGGCAGGGATCTAGGTGAGAAGTTGTAGTATTTACGTTTGACATAATATTCTTGAGTGTTCCCTGTAAAATAGTTATCTCCAAGTTATAATGCCCTGTTCAATGTAATTTCAGTTTGTTCAATGAAAACCGCACTGATGCAGAATAGCGCAGTATATAAGAGAATGTAAATAAATAAATAAATAAATAAGGAGAAGTACTACAATAATACATGTAAGGAAATAGAATCAGAAGCTATTAGAGGAAGAAAAAGATCTGCTTTTCTAAAGCTATAAGAGTTAAAGAAAAAATTCCAGCCTCAAATTGGAACGCTACAAGATGCTCAAGGACCCATGTTGAATGATGCCGAGATCAAGAAAAGGTGGAAAAAATATACAGAGTCATTATACCATAAAGATCAAGTGGACCAACAGCGGTTTCAACCTATACCTTATAATCAGGAACCATTGGTGATGAAAGAAGATGTCGAAGCAACATTGAAAGTCTTATCAAAGAACAAAGCACCAGGTACAGATAGCATTCCCAGTGAAGTATTACAGCAAATCGGATGAAGCTGTTACCATACTTACAAGGCTCTGCCAGGAAATTTCGAAGACAAATTCATGGCCAACTGACTGGAAAAGATCTGTGTTTATACCAATACTGAAGAAAGGTGACCCAACTGACTGTGGAAATTATCGCACAATTGCTCTGGTCTCACATGCCAGCAAGATTCTACTCAAGATCAGACACTACAACCATACCTGGAACGAGAACTGCCTGAAGTGCAAGCAGGGTTCAGGAAAGGGCGAGGAACAAGAGACATTATTGCGGATGAGAGATGAATCCTTGAAAAGACAAAACAAATGGATATTCATATATGTGTTTTATTGATTAGAGCAAGGCTTTTGACTGTGCAACCATGAGAAACTCTAGGCCACATTAAGAAGCATTAAGAAACATTAAGAAGAACATCTGATCGTTCTCTTGCACAACCTTTACATTGATCAAAAAGCAACAATTAAAACTTAACTAGAAGAACAGAATGGTTTAAAAATCAGCAAAGGCATATGACAAGGCTGCATACTTCCCCCCTACCTCTTTAATTTATATGCAGAACAAATAATCAGAGAAGCAACCGAGGTGTGAAGATTGGTGGAAGACTCATCAATCTTTGCTATGCTGATGGTACCACATTACTAGCTAAAAGTGAAGACTATCTGAAACATTTGCTTCTCAAGATCAAGGAATATAGTCTTAAAATGGGTCTGCACCTTAACATTAAGAAGATAAAGATCCTGACAATTGGCAAAATCAATAAGTTTATCATTGATCAAGAAGAAATTGAAATAGTTGACAGCTTTAACTTACTTGGATCAAAAATCAAGAAATCCGACGACGTATTGCTCTTAGTGGTATGGTTATGAAGGTCCTAGACTAGATCCTCAAGAGCAGAGATGTCTCTCTCCATACAAAATTTGACTTTTCCAGGCCATGGTATTTTCAATAACGTCATATGGATGCGAAAGTTGGACAGTGAAAAAGACAGACAGAAAATCGATGCCTTTGAAATTATGGTGCTGGCGACAAATACTATGTATCTCATGGACTGCCCAAAGAACAAACCAGTCAGTACTAGAGGAAATCAAACCTAAGCTTTCCTTAGAGCTCAGATGACAAGACTTCGACTTTCATACTTTGGACATATCATGCGAAGAGAAAGATCATTGGAGAAAGACATAATGCTTGGCAAGGTAGGTGGTCACCGTAAAAGAGGAAGGCCGGCAATGAGATGGATCGATACAACAGCAGCTATGGATACCACTCTATCAACAATGAGCCACTTGGCTGAAGACCGAACAAAGTTTAGGTCAACTATCCAGAGGGTCGCCAGGTGTCGACACCGACTCAATGGCACTTAACAACACCACAAGAACATTTGATTGGCAGAACAGCTTGACAGATATTTAAATGCAGTATAGTAGAAATATTAAAAACGATGGCAAAGGCCATATGACCTATCCAGTCTGAAGGCCCATACCAAACACTGTGCAAGTACAGAAGGGGTGCAGATGTCATCACTAAGCTACCAGGAAACCTAACAAGATTGAGCTTCTGCGCAGAACTGGGTGGAAGAGGACTGCCAGGTTCACAAGTCACACAGAGCACATCTCTAGTTTAGTACAGTCTTGCCAAGCTGCCCTTCTACATCAACTACTAAGCTCTCTTCTCCCTCAGAGATCTTCTCTACTTGTCTCATGCTTATGATGGCTATACGATTATATGTTCTGAAATCTTGGTTAACATTGTTTATTTATTTATTTATTTTATTATTTATTACATTCTCTTATATACCGCGCTATTCTGCATCAGTGCGGTTTACATTGAACAAACTGAAATTACATTGAACAGGGCATTATAACTTGGAGATAACTATTTTACAGGGAACATGGGCTATGGAGGGTTAAGTGGCTTGCCCAAGACCACAAGGAGCACCTGTGGGACTAGAAACCCCAGTCCTTCCGGCCCAAGGTTGCTGTCCTCTAGTGGGATTTGAACTCCCGACCTTCCGGCCTGAAGTACCTTGCCCCAACCACTAGGCCACTCCTCCACTTAGTGTGGGTTGAGCCTTGATTTTTGGCAGTTAAGTGATATACCAGATTGCAATTTTTTAGATCTCGTCCACTCAGTTCCAGTGTGGACCGGAACACATTTGTAACACCCTTATGTATAAAAAACGAAATAACCCTAGGTTGTAATAGCATATCAGGATAATATGTTAGAACCCTATATTTTCACCACAAGAATTCACTCCTTCATGTAAAGTCTTGTGTGAAAATGAAATGCTAATTTTCTTGTTTTCAAGTACTTCAAAATGATAAACTGATATTGAAAGCACTATAATAATGGAACTTCACTAAACAACTAAACCAACAGTAAAATTAAACTTGTGTGTAAAATAAAAAATTGATCAATTGAAAAGAATATAGGTTGAAAAAAAATATACAAAGATTTTTAGCTCAGCTAATTTCTGCCCTTTGGCTAAACCTAGAAAATATTAACATTTTTCCACTCAATTCTAGGGAACTGGAGTTCATAGAGTTACCTTACAGGATATTCTGGGAAAGAGGCTAACAAATTTATCAAATTATGTGGACCACCAGGAAACTTTAGAAATAAAACTTTCCCATTAAAAAATAGCCCTCATACTTTTTGAGGACTCTCAATACATCGCTTGAATAGCTTTTGAGAGTAACACTCCAACCCCTTAAAAGTCCAAAACACAAAAGTAGATTATAGCTCATTAAAAAGGTACGTAAAGCAATGAATAATTTATGTAAATATTTTAGTGTGTGAAAATTAGGGAGTAGGAAGGAAACCGTAGAATTTCTCATGTCTCATTTACCCTAGAAACAGTTGATATAAAACTTTCACCACCAAGCCCTCCTGCTCCCTGCTGGAGAAATAATTAATTCAGTCTTCATGCTACCTCATCTGAGCACAGCTGCCAATTACATCTGTGTGGAGTTTTGTGAAACTAATTATATACAAGTCAAATATATATGACCCCAGCCTACACCATCTACTCAAATTAATAATGAGCATCATATCACAAGTGTCAATGGTCATGGCTTTGTCGTCTTTCCTTTAGTCAGATAAACCTTTAAGGGTCAAAGACACCAAGCAAAAAATTGTTAAGATTCTAAAAGCTCTAGTTAACAATCGCTACTTCTCATCAAGCCTGTGTGATACTACAGTACATAGGTCACTGCTCTAGTCTTAAGAAGAAAAAAAAAAAAGAAGAGTTGCCCTTCTATGAATTCTCAAACCTTGTGGCAATACCTTCCACACTAAACAATACTGAACATCTAGTACTTATAGAACACTATCATTCTGCAGATTATATTACAAGATACACACAGCACTGCACCTCAGTCTTATTCTGGAACATCAAGTGATAGAAGACTATTACATTGCAGGTAGCATTGGAACAACTGAAATTTTAGTCTTCATGTGCAGGTTTTCTGATTTGATGCATCATCTCCCCTCTTAGGCCATATTCAAGAACTGCTTAAAAACATTTCATTTTTAAGCTTGCTTTTAAAAACCTTAAACACTAGTGCGCCCTTATCTTCACTGTAATAAACACATTTCTTAAGGCCTATTTGTTTGTTCCTTAACTAGACCAAGTTTCATAGCTTGGGGACTATCTGTATAGCTCTGTGCACATCTAATATCACTACAGAAATACTAATAACTAATAGCAATTTATGATTTTAATAATTAGAAATAGGATTACACTGCCTTTCCAAATTCATGGTTGCTGTTACCTAGCAGCTTCCACTCCTCTCTGGCCTTCAGTTATCCTAAGTTAATATGCGATGATATAAAAGTGAACACAATGCTGCACAGCCATTTTTTAAAAAAATCTTGTTCTACTTGTTTAACTGAACCAACAAAAAAAAAAATTTACAAATAAAAAAAAAAGTGTCTACTTGTTTAACTGAATATGAAAAGGTCCAAAGGCGCCACATCCCTTCTCAGAAAATGTGGACAACATAAGAAGTTGTAGACATCAAGGAATATTCTCGTGATACAGATTCTGGTCAAAACACAGGCTATGTCAGCTTATCTATTCAGGGTCACTTCAACATTTTTCATTTCCTACTTCTCATAAAGGACCAAGGTGCATCTATTGAAGAGTTCTTTATATTGCCTCTTCAGTGACTGGAAAAGATATGAGGGGCCACTAAGTACTGAAGGCCTCACAAAAGACTGGGAGCATATTCTTTTATATTAAAAATATTTCTGAACTTATTTTCACAGCATTATTTTCTGCATTAAAAAAAATGTCACTGAAGACTGGCACTAGGTTCAGGAAACAGAAATTTGCATTTGCTGGGGACCCCTGAGTAAAGCAGAACAGACCCTTAGTTCTGAACAAATAGCCCGAGATACAAGGGACATTCAAAAGATAGAAACATAGAAATATGACGACAGAAAAAGACCACATGGCCTATCTAGTCTGTCCTTCCATATAAACAACTACAACAGTCCCCTTTTTACCTTTAGAGATCCTCTGTGTTTGTCCCATGCTTTTTTGAATTCAGTTACTGTCCTCATCTCTACCACCTCCACTGGGAGACTATTCCACGGATCCACTACTCTTTCCGTAAAGAAATATTTCTGCATATCACTCCTGAATCTATCTCCCTTCACCCTCATCCCATGTCCACTCGTAGCAGAACTTGCTTTCAATTGAAAGAGGCTCTCTCCCGGAACATTTATGCCATGGAGATATTTAAACATCTCAATCATATCACCTCTATCCTACTTTTCCTCTAAGGCGTACATATTAAGATCCTTAAGTCTGTCCTCATATGCTTTATAATGAAGATCACTAATCATTTCAGTAGCCACCCTCTGCACCAACTTCCATCCCTGTTCACATCCTTTTGAAGTCTCCAGAATTGCACACTATACTCCAAATGAGGTCGAACCAAAGACTTATACAGAGGCATTATCACCTCCTTTTTTCTGCTAGCCATTCCTCTCCGTATGCACCCAAGCATCCTTCTAGCTTTTGCCGTCGCCTTTTCTACCTGTTTAGCAACTTTAAGATTTCTTATGCTGCTACTCTATGTCAAGCTATCATGAAATAGATTTGTAAGAAATCATTAGTATGAAATGTCAACCACTCGGGACTAAGAATTTCTGCACCAATTTGCTAAACATATACCAGGAATGATACTTTCCATTAGTGAACAACATTTCTTGGCGGCCTCCTAAATTATCACTCCAGAAAGACTTGTCAACAGAAAATGCTTCTAGCTTTAGGAAGCTGCTGTTTACTAATGTATCCTAGTTCTACATTTGGGTAAGATGTTCAACATTTATAGACTTGACAAAACAAAAGTTCCTTTTTTCTTAGTTCAAAAAAGATGTTTCATTTTCATAATACAGCACAAACTAAATGCAAAGGTTTAGCAACTTCCTATGAGAAGCAAAAAGACATATCCTAACTTAATATGCAATGATATCAAAGCAAACACAGAATGCTGTACAGCCATTCTAAAAATCTTGTTCTACTTGTTTAATTGAATCCCCAAAACAATAAATAAGCAACCCACCTCTTTTGAATCCTGATGCTCCTCACTCTCGTCCACTATGTATGTGCATCTTACCATACTCTAGTCCCCAGTTTCACTCTGTGTTTTATCTTGATTATTTAACTAACAGGTTTTATATACCGTCTAAAATTTGGCAGCTGGGATTTAAATGTTAAAAAATGTAAGGTCATGCATTTGGGCTGAGCAATCCAAGGGAGCAATATAGTATAGGGGGTGAAGTACTTTTTGACCACTAAAGAAGAGCGGGACCTAGGCGTGGTTGTGTCTGATGATCTTAAAGTAGCTAAACAGGTAGAAAAGACGACGGCAAAAACTAGAAGGATGCTTGGGTGCATACGGAGAGGAATGGTTAGCAGAAAAAAGGAGGTGATAGTGCCTCTGTGAGTGGAGGAGTAGCCTAGTGGTTAGAGCAACTGCCTAGTACCCAGAAGATCAAGGGTTTGATTCCCACTGGCACTCCTTGTGACCTTAGGCAAGTCACTTTACCCTCCATTGCCTCAGAAGAAAAGGCTGGCAATCTACTTTCGGTGATACATTGCCAAGAAAACCCTATGAGTCAATGCTGACTTGATGGCACAAAAAAAAAAAAAGCCTCTGTATAAGTCTTTGGTGCGACCTCATTTGGAGTATAGTGTGCAATTGTGGAGACCGCACCTTTAAAAGGATATAAACAGGATGGAGTCAGTACAGAGGGTGGCTACTAAAATGTTTAGTGATCTTCATTATAAAGCATATGAGGACAGACTTAAGGATCTTAATATGTACACCTTAGAGGAAAGGCGGGATAGAGATGATATGATTGAGATGTTTAAATACCTCCATGGCATAAATGTACAGGGGGAGAGCCT
Source organism: Ichthyophis bannanicus (assembly GCA_033557465.1). NCBI lineage: Eukaryota > Metazoa > Chordata > Amphibia > Gymnophiona > Ichthyophiidae > Ichthyophis > Ichthyophis bannanicus. Next base: position 187,744,854 of record CM066042.1, on the reverse strand, counting down.
CTTTCAATTGAAAGCAAAATTCTGCTACAAGGGGACATGGGATGAGGGTGAAGGGGAATAGATTCAGGAGTGATATGCGGAAAGAGTGGTGGATCCGTGGAATAGTCTCCCAGTGGAGGTGGTAGAGATGAGGACAGTATCTGAATTCAAAAAAGCATGGGACAAACACAGAGGATCTCTAAAGGAAAAAAGGGGACTGTTTAGTCTGTCCTTCCATATCAACAACTACGATAGGCCATGTGGTCTTTCTTTTTCTGTCGCTATGTTTCTCTGTTTCTATCATTTCAATCATTGTAATTTAAACTTAGTAATGTTCATTAAACAGGGATTTTGATAACTTGGGATTTTTCTGAGGCAATGGAGGGTTAAAGTGACTTGTCCAAGGTCACAAGGATAGTGGGAATCAAACCCTGGTCTCTGTATTCCCAAGCCAGTGCTCTTAACCATTAGGCTACTCCTCCACTCCTTTGTAAGCTCTGATGAGCAAGGGTTATGTCTTACATATACTGTATATGTACAGCGTAACATATGCCTTGTAGTGCTATACAAATGATTAGCAGAAGTAGTATATATTCCATCCACTATACCATTAGCAATATTTCCTTTTAATAAAGAATTTTGAAAAAAAAAAAAAAAAAAAAAAGAGTATTTAAAAGGATGTCACCCAAATCTTGAAAATTTTCAAGATGCTAGATTGCTGCACCATTTCTAGTTCACGGGTGCAAGTCAAAACAATTATCAACATTCTAAACACAAGATGGAGTTATTGGCCTCCGAGATGAGATCATATATTGATTAACCTGTTCAAGAAAATTACCTTACACCTAGACAATAGTACTTGGAAAATCTGCTTTATATAATCAAACACCAGCACATCTCTTGAGACAGATGAATTCAGCTGCTCCAAAAGGCAGCTAAATACTGAATCTTGAATGGAAACGTCACATAGAAAAACATATTCCACTTTGATCAAAGACGCTATGCCCTGCCTCATACCAATCCTATTAAAACAGGGCCACACTAGGTACAAGTCTAAGTTTCCTCCTTTCTTCAATCACTATTGCTTTAGCCTTGAAGTGGACTCAACAGTAGGTTTTGTTTTGGGGGGTTTTGGAGGGGGCTGGGGAAGGTAACCTCCAGGGCCCCACTGTAGAACATACAAACTTTTACCTTCTATTGAATGAAGAATAGCCCAAGTCCTGAGTGGTGCTCTGCATCAACTTAACCTTTTTGTACAATTTATGAAAGTTAATCAAAAAAGGGGTGGACAAAATATATCAAAACAGGACAAAGAAAATATAAGGTATATAATACAGCCAAAAGTGTATACAGTATAGACAACTTCATTGTATCAAAACTAATATAACTTACAAATAAAAATGTCTAAAAAGACAAAAATTGCAAAAAATGGAAAAATAAGAAAAAAGTTGAATTTCTTGCATAGTGACCGAGTTAAAAAAGGGTAAATTGGCCATGCTTTGCTGCCAATAAGACTTCAGGAAGGTTCAATTTAGTTTCAGTAATAAAAGCCAGTAATTGAGTACATTAATCTCCTTCAGAGTAAAATAAGATTTTTTTTTTTAAGAAAACAAATTATTTTGGCAGTGTCACATCGGAAGGGACTTACAAGCATTTACTTATTTATTTAAAGTCTTTTCTATACCGTGTTTTTTAAAATCAGCTTGGTTTACAGTCAACAACAAATTTGTACAGTCCCAACAGGGCCGGTACTGTACTTACAATGAACAGGATTTGCAGCTTGGATTAACTGGGGTAACTATGTACAGGCTGCACAGCTAGGCAGCTCTTTTAAGTAACTATATACAGGCTACGCAGTCGGGCCACCGATGGGCAGTGGCGACAGGGGCTGCTTGGCCACTATTTACACAATAAGGTGACTATTTACAGTGCATACCAGGGAGTCTGTTAGTGCTGGTGTGCTGGGCTGGGTCTGTGTATTTTGGGTGTGTTGGGGGGGGTTGTCTTGGTGGTTGAATGTGACTGGTTGTATTGTGGATGTGTTGGGGGGGTTGAGTGAGACTGGTTGGCGTGTCCCCTTTGTGGAAGTAGTGCTGGAGGAAGAAGTGGTGTTTCAGGGCCTTCTTGAATTGGGTAATGTCGGTGATGGACCGGATGGTGGGCGGGAGGGCATTCCAGCATGTGGGTGCATAGTACATGAAGGCTCTGTTTCTTGTTGCTTGAGAGCACTCTGTAATTTTGCTGGGGATTCTCAGTGTGTTGGCAGCGACTGACCTTCTGACTCTGTTTGGGGAAGTGGGGAGGACGAGGTCAGTGATGGAGGAGGCGGTGAGGCCATTAATGGCCTTGAAGGTTAGCAGTAGAATTTTAAAGGAGAGTCTGCAGTGGACCGGCAGCCAATGAAGGTGTTTCAGGATCTCTCCTGGCGGCTCCGTGTAGTATTCTGGCGGCTGCATTCATTGCAAGCTGAAGTGGGTTCAGCGTGTTTTTTGGAAGTCCTTGTAGGATTGCATTGGCATAATCGAAGTGGGGGATTATCAAGGCTTGATAGAGTCTGCGTTAGTCGTCTGGCTCGAGTAAGGGTCGTAGATGCCGGACTGTCCGTATTTTGTGGTATACTGCCTTGACAGTGTTCTTTATGTGGGCTTTCATATCCAGCTGTTGGTCTAGTGTGACCCCTAGGTAATGGATCATGGACTTGCTTTGGAGCTCAGCACATCTTACTTTTAGTGATGCGGGTGGGTGTAAGCTTGGTTCCTGGTAATGAATAGTGCCCTCCGTTTTCTTGAAGTTTATTCTGAGGTTTTGGGTGTGGAGCCATTCAGTGACGGCATCGAAGCAGGTTGTTAGTGGTGAAAAGTCCGGCTGGTCAGTTGAGAATGGCATGTAGAGTAGTACGTCGTCAGCATATACCAGGCATGCGACGTTGAAGGAGCGGGTGATTGCACAGATGGGCTGCATATATATGTTGAAGAACAGGGCCGAGAGCGAGAAGCCCTGTGGCACACCCTGTTCCTGTTTGAGTAGAGATTCATCTTTGCATTTTGCATTCCTCCTTGAACATAAATGCTATGTGTGCCATCAAGTCAATGCTGACTCCTGGCAACCCAGCAGCTCCTGGGTTTTCTTGGCAGTCAAACCGGAAGTAGATTGCTAAGGCTAAAAGGAGTGCTAGTGGAAATCATACCCTGATCTCTTGGTTACCAAGCATCTTCACATTAAAGGGGTAGCCATGGGGGCCACAATAGCCACTGATGTGACCAATGTCAATGTGGATGCTCTTGAAGATCAGTTTTTACCTCTCTCCTCGTTTCCCAATTGGATTGTGGCATAGGCTCATAGATGGTTTTTCTGGTCTGGCAAGTGTCTGAATCATATTTATATATAATTTGTTTTCTTTTTATTGAAAGAATAATCAAAACTTTATACCACAGTAGCAATAACTACACACAGCATTAATCAATGGAACTTCATACCACATTGTCAATATATTCTTTCTTTTCTGCTTTATCCGTGCCTACCCCCCTCCCCCTTGTCCCCCTCTCTCTCCCCTGCTTTCTTACGTAAGTAATCCAGCATGTTCTGCCATTCACTCTCAAACTTACTCCTCCTCTGCCTGCAAACAGCTGTCAATTTTTCCATTAGAAAGATTTGACGGAGCCTCTCCACACAGTGTTCTATTAGGGGTGGCCTCGTCTGCTTCCACCTGTACGTAACTTCACATTTTGCTGCACTTAAGCAGGCCATAAATTGCTTCCTTACCGTACCTGGGGGCTTCCCTCTCTCCCCCATCCCAATAAAAATAGTTCAGGTTCCCTGCTTACCTCCACCCCTACTACCTGCTGTATCCACTTTTGGACCTGCTCCCAGAAAGGCTTAATCTGGGGACACATCCACCAAATATGGTACATGGACACCTCCTCTCCAACACCCTTTCGATGCTGATGGGAACATTTTTTTCAATCGAACTGGCATGTAATACCATCTCATTAAAACTTTATACCAATTTTCTCTAATAGCCACCAATATGGGTAGGCGTCGGACTTGATCAAAGATAGCCTTCCATTGTTGTGTTTCTATATTTACCCCCAGTTCCCACTCTCAAGCCACCATATATCCAGGCTTATCAACCCTTTCCCCCCTCTCACCGCTTTATATAATGTGGACACTAATCCTAAGGACTGTTTCTTCCCATACCATATAGCTTCTAAATTTGTATAGTCCCACTCTAATCCATCTTTGCCTAATTTCTGTTTTAAAAAAAAAATGGAGCACCTGCCTATAATGTAAAAACAACCTCTCTGCCCCTAATTGGTACGTCTCTCATAATTCCCCAAATGGGACCCACTCCCCCCCCCTCTAGAAAATGAAAAAAAAACATCTTAATCCCAATCTTTCCCATTTCTTGTATATGTCCCCCTCTTGTCCCAGGACAAAGTCCTTTGTAAAGCACAGGGCCATCATTATCAAAAAATCTGTATCTCTCGTGTTCTCTACAGACCTCTGTACCTTGTTCCATATCTGTAAGGTATGTCGCACAAAAGGGTGTTCCTGTTTTTGATGCCCCCGTTCCTCCCTGGACATCCACAGAAGATCGTCCAGTGGCTGCCACCCATTAGACACCCCTCCAAAATCACGAACATTTTCCCTTCTCCCCCCTCTCGCCAGTCCTTCAGATGTCTAACCTGCGCTGCCCAGTAATAGGCTTGAAAATCTGGCACCCCTAGTCTCCCCTCCTCTCTAGGTCTATACATTATTGCTCAGGCAACTCATGGTGGCCATTTCCTCCATATGAATCAAAACACTTTCTTTTGGAGATCTCTCATGTGCCCTATGGGGATCGCTGTGGGGAGTGCTTCAAAGTAATACAATACCCTTGGCAAAATATTCATTTTAACTGCTGCTATATGTCCCATCCATGATATTTCAGTCTCCATCCAATCCCCTAAATCCTGCACCACCCTCTTCCACAATGAGGGATAATTCGCCTCAGAGCAACTGGGGATGGGCTGTTATCACCCCCAATATTTAATAGCCTTGTGAGACCACTTGAAGGAGTACTGTTGTTTTAATTTAACTACCTCTGTTTTAGGTAGATTAATGTTAAGTGCCTCCGTCTTGCCCATATTCACTTTAAAGCCGGACACCTCTCCATTTCTTCCACAACTCCTGGCAATGTATTCTCCAGCTGTGATATCATTAATAGTATATCACCTGCGAAGAGGGATATTTTATGCCAGGGACTCTCCACTTCTAGTCCCTGAATTCCTGCTTCCCTTCTGACAGTCTGAGCTAAGGGCTCTACTGCTAGTGCAAAAAGCAGTGGAGACATTGGGCATCACTGTCTGGTGCCCCTCTCTAACTTAAAAGTCTCCGAGTATCTGCCATTGATTCTCACCCTGGCTCAGGGTTCCTGGTATAGGGCCTGCACCCATCTTAAATAATGAGGCCCAAACCCCATTCTATGCATCACCGCAAACAAGAAATTCCAAATAACACAATCAAATGCTTTTTCAGCAACTACAGTAGTGGCCAAAAAATTAAGGTAGAGTCCAAAATATCAGAATTTTATTAGAAAAGTATGTGTTATTGTCACTTTCATGGTCAAATGCTTTAAGAACCAAAAGATACATAATGTCATTTTCAAAGTTTTATTCAGGAAACAAGATGTGTGTCAATATTTGATAGGGTGTCCATGATTTTTCAGCACAGCCTGGATTCTTGTAGGCATACTGTTAACTAGCGTTTTCTAGTATGCCGTAGTGATTTCCTTGACCCATACATGCTTGAGTATGTCCTTTAAATCTGCTTCTGAAGTTGGACGGTGTGCTGCCACCTTTTTCTTCATAAGATCCCAACAGTTTTCAATTACATTGAGATCCGGAGAGTTTGATGGCCAACTTGGTAGCAGTTCGATCTTGTTGTCCACAAACCATTTTTTGACTGTTTTTGCAGTGTGGCACGGTGCTGAGTCCTGCTGAAATATAGTTGTGCCAGAAACATTCATGTGTATTTTAACTTTACTATTCAGCACGGATATGTATTTTGCAGCAATTACTCTTTCACCTTTCTCAAAAATGTGCAGGACACATCGCCCATTCGCCAATATACCATCCCATGCCATGCCATGACCGATGGTGGGTGTTTAACAGTCTTGATGGTGTACTTCGGATTTAGTCTCTCGCCTGCTGGTCAACGGACGTAGTTGTAACCACTCCCACGTATTTTTGAAATGTACTTTCATCTGTGAACATTACCCTCTCCCACCATTCAGCAGATTTGTCTTTCATCTTGCTACAAAACTGTATGTGGGCAGCGATTCGTTTCCTGGTCATCATAGGCTTCTTGGCAGGTCTTCTGGCCACGACTTTGAATTCATCCACAAGCCGTCGTCAGACAGATCTGGCACTTATCTTTATTCCTCAATCATTAGCTGAGCCACATGTTGAGATGAAGTATGTGGACTAGATGTAATAATGCTTTTGAGAAATCGGTCATCTCGTCCAGTAGTTATCCGTCTGTGCCCACATTTCGAACGATGTGTACGGCCACCTGATTTCAGAACATTCTGAACTGCACACCTTGATATATGCAAATGTTCTGCAATAGCACATTGTGAATATCCTTCAGCATGGAGTGTGACAACTTTTCCCTTTACAAAGTCATTAATATTGCACTCTCTACCCATCTTGATTGAAAGTTACATGTAAAATATACAATCTTTTCCTAGTTGTAAAAATTCAAAACTTCATCCAAGAAACCTACTACAGAGAGTGTAAGTAAACTAAAATGGACGCCAGGCGCATGGTGTGACTAATCGCCATGCTGATTAAATAAGTAAGCACGTGTAACATCTTCACAGTACGTTATTTAACAATAAATTGTAGAAAAAGATACCTGCCTTAATTTTTTGACCACTACTTTATTGATAATTACATCACTTTCTCCTGTTTTTTGATGTGCCGCCCAAATCACTTCCAACACTCTTTTTACATTATCTGAGGTCTGTCATCCACTAATAAAGCCTGTTTGATCTATGTTTATAAATGTGGGCATCTCTTTAGCTAGTCTATTAGCCAATACTTTCGCTAGGATCTTTACATCTGTATTAACTATATTGGCCGGTAGGACCCGCACAACAGAGGGTCCCTCCCCTGCCTTTGGTAAAATTGTAATTCCAGCAGTTAATAAGTCTGCTGACAGTTGTCCTCCCTCCTCTAAAATCCCATTGAACAGCCTCCCCATTATCTCCACCACCTCTTCTCTGAAAGTCTTATAAAAGCTAGTAGGTAGCCCATCTAATTCTGGTGCTTTCCCTAAGAGCATGTCCTTAATTACCCTCTCTATTTCCTCTTTTTGTATCTCACCCTCCAACCTTTCCTTCAGGTCCTCCCCAACATTTGGCAGTTCATTCCCTTCTAGGTACTTTTGTTGTTATCTCTCCTCTCTGTTGGGTATACAATTCTTTATAAAACTGGCAAAATCTAGCCCCTATCAATTTCTCTGTCCTCAATAGTTCCCCTTCCTTCCCCTTAATTGTCACTATGGCATTATCTGTTTCTCTTTTCTGAAGTTTACGCGCAAACAAACAAACAATCTCCCTGCTTTATTTCCCCATTCATAGAACTTCTGTTTCACTCTCTGCATATGAAATGCAATTAGCTCCAATTGCAACTTATTCAGCTCCATCCTGAGTTGGTTTAAGTATTTCAGTCTCCTTGACATGCCCTTTGTTCTATACTGTTCTGCAGTCTCTCTAATCTCCTCATGCAGTTTTTCTTCTTTTTCCCTCTGTTGTTTTTTAACCCGGGCTGCCCACATAACTAAGTGTCCCCTGATCACAGCTTTCATGCCATCCCATAGGCCCATTATCATTTGTCTTCCAATAGTACCAAAGGCATTCCCTAAATATCCTTGACCACCTCTTCCCTTCAAAAGAGACTTTCATTACGTCTCCAAAAGTGTACTACCCCCTTCCCCTTTAGCTTCACGAACTTCCACCATGTTATATTACCAATCTCTGTCATCTCCAATTTTAGTTCCCATATTCTATCAATTAATATATAATCTATCCGACTAAAGCTTTTATGTGGATGTGAGTAAAAGGTATATTCTCTACTGTCTTTATTTTGTGACTGCCACGCATCAGAAAGACAAAATTTCTTTATTATTCCTTTCACTATTCAATGGCCTTTTGCGTAGCCACCCGCCCCCCCTCCTTCCCCCTTGGCCTGCCGATCCCAGTTGGGCTGAAATGCCAAATTAAAATCCCCTCCCATGACCAGTTTCCCTTGCACTGATCGGTCCAGTATCTCATGAACTTCCCTCCAAAAGGGGACGTCTCGTGTTTGGAGCATAGATATTTGCCAAGGTAATCATTTCCCCCATCAACTCTCCTGTTAGTAGCAATACCCTCCCTGTTTTCTCTCGAATTACTTCCCCCGGCTGGAATGGGCACCCTCTCCTTATCAGAATGGTTACACACCCTTTCTTTACCCCCCCCCCCTCCTTCTAACCCCCCCTCCCCTCTGGGGCTTCCAAAAAAACGATATGGATACTGGCTGCTAACTAATAGCCCTTCATCCTTACGTCATAAATGGGTTTCCTGTAGCAATATAATGTCCCATCGCAACCTCTCCACCTCCCTAAAGAGGTCTTTTCTGTGGAATATTTAGACCCTTAGCATTTATGGTACTTATTCATACCATCTTGCCTTTTGATTAGATGCTGGTTCCCTGCTGCACCCCCTCCTAACTCTGTCCCACCCTCCTCCACCCTCTTCCTGGAGACTCTCCATCCTAGGGCAATGACATCTATTCTGGCCTCATTCTCTGCTCATTTCCTCCTCCCCTCCACCCGCCACCCCTACTCATAAACCCATTTGCACCTCCTCACTTCCATACCGCCCCCCCCCCCTTACATAGGCGTGGAGCCCAACACCAGCTCGCCAACCCTCAGTCTCCTGCCACCCGAAAGACCCAACCCCTTCCCCTCCTCCCCCCCCCCCCCCATCAGACAGACATTCAGGATGCAGTTATCCCTTTTATTAAACTTACTACATTTTACCATCATTTGCATATAAAGTAATTAGTCCTTACCTGCTAATTAGTGTTCCTGAAGGAACTCCAGTCCAGTCCCTTTACTCTTGGGTTGCCCAACGCTTCCAGCAGCTTGGAGTCTGAGCCCATCATCGTTTTGATGATGGTGTGGTATAAATACCACTGGCACCACCCCTAGGCACCAGTAATCTGATGAAAAAGCAGTCCTGACAGGTAACCCGCTTAAGAACCCATAACTATAACACGCAAAAAACCAAAACCAATCAACTATTAAACAAAAACTCCTTTTTTTTTTTTTTTTTTAAGGAAGTAACAGTGGTAAGGGAGAGGGAGGAAGGAGAAGGCTTACCTGAGGCCGACCCAGCCTTTACCCACTCCCCACAGTACCTCCCTAGAGTGTAGCCCCACTGCTGGGGCTCCTCAGACCGGGATCCCCCGCTTTCGCTCCGCTCCGCTCACTGACTTCGGTCCGTTATTCCATTCTGAACACTAGAAACCAAACCTGGACTGGAGGAACACTAATTAGCAGGTAAGGACTAATTACTCTTTCCTTAGCAGAACTCTAGTCCAGTCCCTTTACTCTCGGGATGTAACAGAGCAGTTCAAACCTGGGCAGGGTTCGCCATCCCAGACCGAAGCACTGCATCCCCAAACCTGGTGTCCGCTCTTCTCTGGACATCAAGTCTGTAGTGCTTGGAAAAGGTATGTAGCGAGGACCATGTAGCTGCTTTACAAATGTCCAGCAGCGGAACCAAGCTACGCTCTGCCCAGGAGGCCGACTGCGCCCACGTTGAATGTGCGCGAAGACCTACTGGGATCTGCCTCCCCTTGAGGATGTAGGTGGAGGCAATAGCCTCCCTGATCCACCTAGAAATGGAAGCTTTGGCCGCTGCTTCCCCCTTCTGCGGCCCTCCAAATTGAACGAATAGCCGTTCGGACTTGCGGAACGACGCTGTGCGCAAAAGGTAGCGTCTCAGCACTCTATGGAAATCCAGGAGACGCAGCTTGGCACTATCCCCTTCTTGCGCTTCTCCCATGAAGGACGGGAGCAAAATTGTTTGGTTCATCTGAAAAGGAGAGGGGACCTTGGGCAGGAATGAAGGGACCGTCCGTAAGACCACCTTATCCTTAAAAACGAAAGAAAGGGAGGTCGAGAGGATAGAGCTTGAAGCTCCGAGACACGCCTAGCCGAACAGATAGCTACCAAAAATACTGTCTTCAGGGTCAAGTCCTTTAGGGAGGAGCTCCTTGCTGGTTCAAAGGGCTCCCTGGTTAAGGAATCCAATACCAGGTTTAGGTCCCAAGGGGGGATAACTGATCTTTGCTGGGGCCGTAAGCACTTGACCGCCCTCAGGAACCTACCCACATCAGCGTGGTCCCCTAGAGGCTTGCCCTGGACCTTTCCCCTATAGCAAGAAATGGCTGCTAGCTGAACTCGCAACGAGCTGTGAACTAAACCCTTCTCGAAGCTTGCTTGCAGAAATTCTAGAACCTCCGGGACCGAGGCTGCTAGGGGTTTCTTCCGATGTTCCGCGCACCATGCCTCAAATATGCGCCAAACCCTGATATAGGAAAGGCAGGTCGAGCGTTTTCGTGCGTTCAGCAGGGTCAAAATTACCGAACCCGAGTAACCTCGCTTCAGGAGCCGCGCCCTCTCAATAGCCAGGCCGTAAGCGAGAATCGATGCACGTGGGGCATCTGAACTGGACCCTGCCGTAGCAAATCCTTTCTGTCGGGGAGCCTCCAAGGGCGATGAGCCGTTAGCCTCACCAGGTCTGCATATCACAGGCGACAAGGCCAATCCGGAGCTATGAGAATTACCAAACCCTGGTGGGCCTCTATTCGCCTTAGAACCCTCCCTATGAGGGCCCAGGGCGGGAACACATACAGGAGACCTTCCGAAGGCCACTTCTGGACCAGGGCATCCAAGCCTTCTGACATCCTTTACTTCCTTCGACTGAAAAACCGGCTTGCTTTGGATGTTTCATAGCGCGCCATAAGGTCCATGATCGGCGCCCCCCAAAGAGCTACCACTTGGTAGAACACTTCCTGCACTAACTCCCACTCTCCGTGGTCTATCTTGTACCTGCTGAGGTAATCGGCCATCACATTTTCTGCCCCGGCCACGTGCTGCGCTGACAGGTCCAAGAGATGGGCTTCGGCCCACTGTAAAAGGCTGTCCGCCTCCTTCTCCAGAGAGGGATTGCTTGTTCCCCCTTGGCGGTTGATGTAGGCCACCGTGGTGACATTGTCTGAAAGGACGCGGACTGCCCTTTGCCAAACCAAGAGCTCAAGAGTTCTGAGTGCCAATGCTACTGCCCTCAGCTCTAGTCTGTTGATGGACCACTGTGATTCCCTCGGGGTCCAGCTTCCCTGTGCGAACTGGCCCTCGCAATGCGCACCCCAGCCTGCTAGACTTGCATCCGTCGTCAGCTGTATCCATTGGGGTGGATCGAGAGGCATCCCACATCCTAGGTTCCTTGGGCACTTCCACCAGAGAAGAGCCCTCCTGACCCGAAGAGGACAGGGCAGATGCATGGATAAGGGATGATGCTGAGGGGACCAACGCCGTAACAAGGAGCATTGAAGGGGTCGCATATGTGCCTTGGCCCACGGTACTACCTCTATCGCCGCCGCCATGGTGCCCAGCAGTTGTAGGTAATGCCAGGCGGTGGGGATTCGTCTTGATATGAAGAGAGAGACCAGGTTTCTCAGGTCTCGTAACCTCTGTTTCGACAGAAAAACTCTTCCTCTCCTGATGTCGAATCTTGCTCCGAGGTAATCGATCTCCTGCGAGGGAATTAATCTGCTCTTTGCTCGATTGATGACCCAACCCAACTCCTCCAGGAATTCCACCACCCTGGCTGTAGCTGTACGACTCTCCGTTTCCAACTTCGCCCGAATCAGCCAATCGTCCAGGTAGGGATGTACCAAAATTCCCTCCTTGCGAAGAGCAGCGGCCACAACTACCATTACCTTGGTGAACATCCTGGGGGCTGTTGCTAGGCCAAAGGGAAGGGCCTGGAACTGAAAATGACCCCTCGGTACTGCAAATCTCAGGAACTGCTGATGAGATCTTCGGACCGGAATATGTAAGTATGCTTCCGTCAAATCTAAGGAAGTCAGGAACTCCCCCTGTCTTACCGCTGCAATGACTGACCTCAGGGTTTCCATTCAAAAATGAGGAACCGAGAGGCAGCGATTGACTTGCTTTAGGTCTAGGATTGGACGAAAGGATCCTTCTTTCTTTGGTACCACAAAATAGATCGAGTATCGACCGGAACCGTATTGGTCTCTCAGAATGGGAACCACTGCTCCCAGCGCGATCAGCCTTGAAAGAGTGTCCTCTATCACTGCCCTCTTTTCTGGAGAGCCGTAGGGAGACTGAATAAAGGCTGGAAGGACTTGCTTTGTGAATTCAAGAGCGTACCCCTCTCGGATCACTTCCACTACCCATTGATCTGATGTGACTCGGGCCCAGGCGGGAAGGAACTGCCTTAACCGACCCCCCACCAGCAGGCCTTTCTCCTGGGCCCCCGTTGTTTCATTGAGGTTTCCTAGGGCCTGAGGAGGAGGGGGCGCCAAAACCTCTTCCAGCCCCTCGAAACCCTCTGAAGCCTTGCCCTCTAGGAGGGGGGCGACCCTTAGGAAAAAAGTTTGGTCTGGCCGACCGGAACCTACGAAAATCCCTAGGCTGACTGCGAGCCGGAACCATCGTGTGGCCTTGTTTAGGCCTATCTTCCGGGAGCCTACCTCCCTTAGACTCGCCTAGGTCTTTAACCAACTTGTCCAGGTCTTCACCAAATAGCAGCTTCCCCTTGAAAGGGAGGTGACTCAGGCGAGCTTTCGAGGAGGGGTCCACCACCCAATTGCGCAGCCACAAATATCTCCTGGCTGCTACCACCGAGGCCATGTTCTTTGCTATACTCCTAATAAGGTCGTACTGGCTATCTGCTAGAAAAGCGGAACCAGACTCTAACCGAGCAGAACTAGCCTGCGCATCGGCAGAGGCGCCGTCCGATAGTTGAAGCTGTTGAGCCCACCTCAAACAGGCTCTTGCTACCCACGCCCCTGAAACTGAGGCCTGCAGGGCGAGGGCACTAACATCAAAGGCTTGCTTCAGCAGAGTGTCCAGCTTTCTATCCTGACTATCTCTAAGCGCTGTGCTGCCCTCGACCGGGATGGTCGTCTTCTTTGTCACCGCTGACACCGCAGCGTCTACCCTTGGGGACTTCAGCAGATCTTTGTCTGGCTCCGGTAAAGGGTACAAACGGGCCATGGCCCGGACTCCCCTTAAACTCGACTCTGGTTGGTTCCACTCTTCCTGGATCATCTGGCGCACCACCCTGTGGAATGGAAATACTTTCTGTGATTTCCTGACGCTTGGATCAAAGGATCCTCTAACGCTTTTTCCTCTGCAGGAATGTCCGAGGCCATATTGAGCACCTTCAGTGACTCATTTATTAATGCTGGGAGCTCCTCTCGACGAAATACTCTAACTATTCGGGATTGCTTCTCCTCTGGGATCTCTCCCTCCTCAAGCTCCTCCTCTTCCTCCCCTACTTCTCTGTCTGAGCCCTCCTCCTCCGGAGTGATAGAGACGTGAGGGGTTCCTCGCTCATTAGCCTTGAGCGCTTGGGAGGGACTCCGGGGTCATGGGAGCTTGTCTTCCCTGGACCGGCCTGGCCACTTTCTTTCACCACCGAAGGCTCCATGAGTCCTTGCTGACGCATACAATAGGCTTTGCGTAATAAATAGAAGGACAAATTCTGGAGAAAAAAGTGCTCCCAGCCTCCCTCCGCCCCGCTGGAAGCAGGGGGAAGGGACTGGGGGGGACCGGTAAAGCTGAGGTAGAAAGAGGGGTGGACGAAGAATCCCCTCCCCCTTCCAGGAGACCTTGAGACCCCTGAGAAGTCTGGTTCATGGTCAACTGAATTTCCTGCTCCACAGAAGCTGCTTCTGCCGCACAACCCCTGCAGATCCCGGCTTCCGAATCTGCAATCCTACGCGTGCCGCAGGACGGGCACCGTAATTTGCCCGTCATCCTCCCTCTTTTTTTTGAGCCCACCTAGTGGAAACTCCAAGGCAGGCCTAAAAACCCCTAGAAATTTGACCTAAATCAAAGAAATCTGCGAAATAAATGAAAATGAATGAAAATAAATGAAATAACAGCAGTGCAAAGGAAAAGCAACTTCCAACAAAAAGGAGGGGCATCCCTCCCCCAAACGCTGAAAACGGCACTCTATATAACAAAATATATAAATATATGTATATTTTAAAATTAGGATTTAACCAGGTCCTTATAGAAATATGAATAAAATAAATAAATAAATAAATGTAGGTTGCACGAAACAGACCTGTATTTAGGCATAGGCAACAGCCTCCGATACCAAATTTTGTAGGCACCAGAACATTGCCACTGCTGCTATGCCTCAATCTGTGTCTGAGGCATGGACTCTTTATCCAGTACATCGGAGGTCCGTACAAACAGAAGCAGCAATTCCTGAAGCGGAATTTAGAGCTAGGCATACAAGACTCCCCCCCCCCTGCTGACAAGTCCTGTAATGTCCCACCCTCTCTGCTTGCACAGTTTGTCATAGTAACAAGAAACTCATGCGAGTGGAAGGGACAGAGCATTACAGGGCTCTATCTCCAGAGGAAGGCTGAAATCAGCTTTAGGAACTATTACTTCTGTTTGTACCAACCACTGCTGTAAAGGTGAAGGTGAGGGCAAAACTTGGTTGAGGTGATTAAGGAGGGAGGGGGGAGAATATTCTCACCTTAAAATCCAACTCTAGCATGAAAAGATCCTAGTGGGGCAGTTTCTGTGTCTCTGCAGGATCTATTCCAAAATACAAGAATTTCAAAACACAAGCAATAGAGATGAAGTCACATTTTATGGAATCTGATTAGCCTCTTGACATAAAGAGGGTATATACCCATGGCCAGTGGGACTCATGGAGATCTAATATATCTAATATTGCCCAGCAATCAGACAAATGATTCTGCTTCTACAGTGGTGTAGGGGCTTCCTTTTTCTTCCAACATACAGAAGGAGAAATCTAGTATCTTGAGGCATTGGCATATTTTGGGCCTACACCGTACTTTGGCCCAATCACCTACAGAGGGAAGAATCTACAGGATTTGGTGATCCATTCAAATTTTCAGGATCATAACAAAGATCTTTGATTTAGACCAATCTAGGGGACATTATGCACAAATAGAACAGTCTTCCAACATGGCATAACTGTGCACCTGTGAACATCCACCATGTCAAGCTATGTCAGTAGCGTATGCCATTTGGTGCCCTTGTTCACTAGTGTAAAGTGGTAAAATGAAGTGGAAGCTAAAATGTCAGGATAATGAACCACAGAAGTTAAATTAAGAATCGGGATGTGAATGTTCTTTTGGAATTACACTGTATGCAACAAACCAATCATTTTGAAGACCTGTGTTTTAGTGGTTTTGCAAGAAATCAGAAGCGATTCACAAGGGGGCAATCTGAATTTGTATCTTCTACAATGTTAGCAGAGATGGATTTTTGGATTGAATATGTGGCTCCTCATGGCTTGAATACATAGACTGGTCTGTTTTTAAATTAATATAATATTTTATTTTCATTTTAATTTATATTCTGTACTTATCACTAATAACATTTTCAATATACTGTATCTTTCAGAGTGCCGAAGTCTCAACGAAGCAACATCATTGCCCCAAGTTGCTGGCATGTATTTGTACTATCCAACTACTGGGAGGACGCTGCATACAATACCCAAAACTAAGAGTCTGTTTGCAGTCCTGCATATGTAAGTTTTATTATTTCTCCTTTGGAGACTTTTAAATGGATATTTGGGCTTACCGTGGTATTTTAACTTTTTTGCAGCTCCAACCCACAATGCAAGCAAGGAATGCTGAAACACCATGGCATCAATTTCAGAGTGCCGGGCATTGCCATTATAATGAGCTTGATGCAGTTTGACATTATACTGGTGCAGGACCGTACCAAGCCTGTGCAACTAACAAATCTGATGCCCTCACTCCATCCATTCATGTCCCACAACTCACTCTTTGAGCTTCCTAAAAACCCAGTAATGATATCAGTGCCCCTTCTGTACTTGCACTCTATGAGGCTGCACCGTGCGCACAGCCCTAGATACAGCCTTGCACTAATGTGTTTAGGATTTGCCATTGAAGCTGTGAAAGTCTAAAATAGAAATTACAATGCTTTGATCTTCTGAAGTATATTTTTTGGCTGAGAAGCTTTATGAAGTTTTTTGGACTTATGCAGCCTTTACAGCATTTGTAATTTTTAGAAGACTTTGATTTTTGATTTATGAACCTTTCCACAGTGAACATTTGAGAGATTAAGAATTAAATATTGTTTTCTGTGCGCAGTGCTTTGATTAGAAAAAAAAAGTCAAAAATTGTGGAGTAAATGATAATGCAGCACATGGTGGTGTGCTGGAACTAGTAGATATGTTTAGCACCTGAAAAGATCTGACTGGAACCTATGAATGAATTTTAACAAACAAAAATGAAAATTAAAAAGTTATATAAAAAGGAGAGATTATTTGAATTTTTGTGTTTATATGGTTCTGCTACTTTGGTGATTTTTCACTAATAAAATCAATCAATTGTGTCCTCCTTTTGTCTTCCTAATAGAAAATAAAAACCAGCATGGTCAATCTAGTCTTCCCAGTAACGTGATTAGAGAGTTGTACCTAATGCTCCATACAAGTCATCTCCCACCCATCCCAATACTTTGTCAATCCAAGTTCAAATTTTTCTCCCCATCTTCCCAATATATTATTCAAGCAGTGTTTGTATGGAACCATAGAGTATGAGTGTAGTTCAGATTTACCAACACATTAATATCCCAGCAATAAGCACAAACAGAACAGTTGCCACAATAATGATATTGGTCATCATCTTTTGCATTAATTGTGGAGAGTATAAAAGACCAGGCGGTCCTTTCAGTCTCTTTTCTGCTGATACGCAAAACATCTGAATACCCGATATCCAAAAAACACGCTAATGTTTCAGTGTAGTTTGTTCAATCGTATAAAACAGTAGAGTAGGACAACACAAACCAAAAGCTGGGTAAATGAGAGGGTCTCTCATTTCAGCAGAGGGTGACAAGTAGTGCACGGGCTTCTTGAACATATGAGGTATCAAATGTATCGAGACTTGTGTAGCTTATATAATAATACATCGCAACACGATGCTGTTAAGCATTCAGTGACCTAGTTATGTGCTCTGCACGTGCATGGCACACCTGTACTTGTTTTAATCACGTGGTGTTTGGTATCATGTAAAAGCAGTTTGTCAAATGTATGATGAGCGAAAAAACTGAACAGCGAGTTTGCATTAAATTATGCCAGAAACTTGGAGAATCATGCAGAGACTTAACAAAATTAGAGCAAGTGTATGGTGATGAATGCATGATTCCTGCTCGAGTTTATGACTGGTACAAACATTTCCAAGAGGGACGCCAAAGTGTGACCGTGACAAACATTCTACAAGGCCATGCACAAGCAGGAATGAAGACAAAAGTTGAAGCACTGCATGCCGCAATACACTCAAATTGTTGATTGACTATCAGGGAGCTTGCTGAGGACATGGACATCAGTTTCAGGTCAGTACAGTCCATTCTTACTGTTGATTTGGGGATGAGACATGTGGCTGTAAAATTTGTGCCCAAACTCCTGTCCACTGACCAAAAAGAAGATAAACTGTCTGCAGCAAGGGAGTTGTTGGAATGCATTGAAAATGACTTTGATTTTATCAAAAAGATTATTACTGGAGGGAAGCCTTATATTACCTGGAACTTTGGTGTTTCTCTTGGAGTCCCGGTTGCTGTGGGGAGAAGGAGCTACATCGATGACGTTACTCCTTGCTGGGGTTAAATTGCCTGTTCTCTGCAGGACGTGGCCACGAGCGTGAGCCCGTGGGCATGTGTTCTGCCCCTTTGAAGCCCCTTCGGAGTCTGGAGGAGTTGACCGGTTCGAGATGAACTGATGGGTAAGAGGAAAAAGATGACCTTTCCTCCCACTGGTCTTAAGGCAGTCAAAGCTGCAGGTCCAATGGATCATCATTTACAGTTGGTAACTGTGGAGGGAGCTACAGTGGACTTCGACCTCTCCTTGGGAACTATGAGTACGCCTTCGGACATTTCGCCCTCCGTATCTGAGGGTCCAACCCTGCCCAGCTAGAGATTGTTTTGAATAAGGTGGTGGATGCTACCCTGGGTGTTGACCCAGGGCTTGGCATTGGTCCTCAATCTACCCTTTCAGATATCTCCGAGCTGACTCAAGCTTCTGTCCTTACTAATTTGGCAATTCCTTCTCCTTTTATGTACTCTTCTGAGATATCTATGGTTGCTGCTCCAAAGGATGTTACCTTATGTGACATCTGGCAAGTGGTGACATGCACAGACATTTCTTTGCAGTCATCCTTCGCAGATGTTTCACATTTCTCTGCTGAGGCAGTAAACAAGATGGTGGATCAAAATAAAATTGTTGAACGTAAGTCGTCTTTGGTAAAGTTGGGGGGCCAATATGATTTGGCTCAAGCCTCTATTTCTGCTTTTATATGTGATAACATAGTAATCCAGACTTGATGTCCAGAGAGGTATGCTGTCTGCCTGGTGCCAAAATCCAAGATGTTACGGAGAGTTTGCCGAGACTCATCAAGCCCACTGACTATTACCTAATGTTGCTAATCCATGTTGGAACAAATGATACTGCCAGGTATACCTCGGAACGTATCAAAAGTGACTTCATGGCTCTGGGACAGAGGGTAAAGCAGTTAGGTGCACAGGTGGTGTTCTCTTCAATCCTCCCTGTTGAGGGTAAAGGCCAAGGCAGAGAGGCTCGCATCCTGGAGATGAATGCATGGCTGCGTGGATGGTGTCAGAGCGTTTTGGTTTCCTAGACCATGGGATGCTGTTCCAAGGGTTGCAGAGCAGAGATGGCATCCATCTGTCCAAGAAAGGTCAACGCGTCTTCAGTAGTAGACTGGATAATCTACTGAAGAGGGCTTTAAACTAGATTCGTTGGGGATGGGTGAAGAAAGCCCCCAGGTAAGTGAAAGCCCCCAGGTAGGTAATACATTAAATAAATTTATGGAAATGGGTAACAGGGGTAACATATGGAAAGCAGTGTGTATAAATGCCCGTAGCATGGGAAATAAGATCCCTGATGTTGAAGCTTTGGTGGGAGTGGCTGACTTGGATTTAGTGGCAGTTACAGAAACATGGTTCACAGAAAACCATGATTGGGATGTAACTATACCTGGCTATACTTTATTCAGAAAGGACAGGGTAGGAAGTAGGGGAGGAGGAGTGGCACTATATGTAAAAACTACTATTAAAGCTTTGGAATTACAGAGCTTAAAAAGGGAGAGGGGAGGCATTGTGGGTTAAACTAGAAAGAGGGAAAAAGAAATCTATTTACATTGGTGTGATATACAGACCTACCTCACAAGAGGAAGAGGTGGACAGAGTTAATTGAAGACATGCGCAGCATTGCTAGGAAAGGGGAAGTGCTACTGATAGGAGATTTCAATATGCCAGATGTTGATTGGCACATTCCTGCTGCAGTATCATCTAGAAGTAAGGAGATCCTGGATTCTCTACAGGGAGAACTATTCAGGCAATTGGTAACAGACCCCACACGTGAAGGGGCCATACTGGACTTGGTGCTTACCAATGGTAAAAGTGTTTCTGATGTTGTAGTGGGAGATCATTTTGCATCCAGTGATCACCAGATGGTGTGGTTCAGTATTAGGACTAGGGCTGTTAGAATCCATTCAAAGGCGAGGATCTTAGACTTTAGGAAGACTAACTTTGCGAAGATGGGCCAATACCTCAGGGAGTCGTTAGTTGGATGGGAACAGCTGAGGGATGTAGAAAAACAGTGGGAAAAACTGAAAGGGGATATTTTAAGGGCAACCAACCTTTTTGTTAAAATGGTAAATAAAGGTAAAAGGAAAAGGAGACCGCTATGGTTTTCGAAAGAAGTAGCTGAAAAAGTGAAGAAAAAGAGGGAGACCTTCATGAAATACAAGAGATCACAGAGAGAGGAAGACAGGCATCTGTATTTGGAAAAACTTAGAGAAGCTAGCAAAGTAGTCAAGAAGGCAAAGATTCAAAAGGAGCAGGAAATAGCCAATGCAATAAAATGGGGGGATAAGACATTTTTCAGATATATTAGTGAGAAGGGGAAGGGCAAGAGTGGTACTGTCAGACTCAAGGGTGCAGGGGAGGAATATGTAGAAGCTGATAAGGATAAAGCAGAATTGCTTAACAAATATTTTTGTTCTGTGTTCACAGATGAAGAACCAGGAGCAGGTCCTCCGAAAACACCCACAAATAGAAACAGAAGCAAAGGACATCTTGAACAATTTTCAAAAGACTGTGTTCGTGAGAAACTATCTCAACTTAAAGTAGACAAAGCGATGGGACTGGATGGGATACACCCGAGAATACTGAGGGAACTTGGGGACGTTCTAGCAGCTCCACTGACTGACCTTTTCAATGCCTCGTTGGAGTCGGGAGTGGTGCCAAAGGACTGGAAAGAGGCTCATGTGGTGCCTTTACACAAAAGCGGAAGTAAGGATGTGGTTGAAAACCACAGGCCGGTTAGTTTAACTTTGGTGGTGAGTAAATTATTGGAAACGCTGCTGAAAGAGAAAATAGGGAGGTTTCTGGAGTCCAGCGGATTACAGGATCCAAGGCAGCATGGATTCACCAGAGGCAGGTCTTGTCAGACAAATCCGATTGATTTCTTTGACTGGGTGACCAGGGAGTTGGACCGAGGGAGAGCCCTACATGTGGTGTATTTAGATTTCAGTAAAGCCTTTGACACTGTTCCTCACAGGCGACTTATAAACAATCTGAGCACCCTAGGGATGGACCCTAAAGTTACTGCTTGGGTTAGAAATTGGTTGGGAGGGAGGCGACAAAGAGTACAAGTAAATGGAGCTCACTCTGAGGAGAAGGATGTTATCAGTGGTGTGCCCCAGGGATCTGTCCTTGGTCCGATTCTTTTTAACATCTTTGTTAGTGATATAGCAGAAGGGCTTTCAGGTAAGGTTTGCCTCTTTGCGGATGATACCAAAACCTGCAATAGAGTAGACACCCAGGAAGGGGTAGATAACATGAGGAGGGATCTAGCTAAGCTTGAAGAATGGTCTAGAATTTGGCAGCTGGGTTTTAATGTTAAAAAATGTAAGGTCATGCAGCAATCCAAGGGAGCAATATAGTATAGGGGGTGAAGTACTTTTGTCCACTAAAGAAGAGCGGGACCTAGGCGTGGTTGTGTCTGATGATCTTAAAGTAGCTAAAAAGGTAGAAAAGGCGATGGCAAAAGCTAGAAGGATGCTTGGGTGCATACGGAGAGGAATGGCTAGCAGAAAAAAGGAGGTGATAATGCCTCTGTATAAGTCTTTGGTGCGACCTCATTTGGAGTATAGTGTGCAATTCTGGAGACCGCACCTTCAAAAGGATGTGAACAGGATGGAGTCGGTGCAGAGGGTGGCTACTAAAATGATTAGTGGTCTTCATTATAAAGCATATGAGGACAGACTGAAGGATCTTAATATGTACACCTTAGAGGAAAGGCGGGATAGAGGTGATATGATTGAGATGTTTAAATACCTCCGTGGCATAAATGTTCAGGGAGAGAGCCTCTTTCAATTGAAAGCAAGTTCTGCTACGAAGGGACATGGGATGAGGGTGAAGGGAGATAGATTCAGGAGTGATATGCGGAAATATCTCTTTACGGAAAGAGTAGTGGATCCGTGGAATAGTCTCCTAGTGGAGGTGGTAGAGATGAGGACAGTAACTGAATTCAAAAAAGCATGGGACAAACAGAGGATCTCTAAAGGTAAAAAGGGGACTGTTGTAGTTATGGAAGGATAGACTAGATAGGCCATGTGGTCTTTTTCTGTCATCATATTTCTATGTTTCTATGTTAATCCACCATCAGATTGAAGTGCTAGAGAATCAAGCTCAGGTAAAATATTTGTGTCTTCTTAATTTTCCCTGCACACATTAATACCCTTTGATTCTTTTTCAAAAGTATCTTCAAGAGATATTATTTATTAATGATGCAGATGCAATTAAAGTTTCCAATATTTACTATATTCCTCAGGGGGTAAGGAGGCGCAGACGGGGGAAGAGCTGGTGCATCTTGCCCCGCCTGAAACTCTTGATTTATCTTCCTTTTTGGAGTCTTCTTTAGATTCTATTTCTACTTGGGCCACATTAGTTGTTTCTCGTACCTCTTTGAGTGATAAAAATATGATAATGAGGTTATACTTTGCAAAGAAAAATGTTATTTTTTTAGGTAAAACTATACAGATTTTTCCAGATGTTTGTAAAACAACTCAGAGACGTAGGAAAGCTTTCTTGAATCTAAAGCCTTAAGTGTTGGCTCTTGGGGCTTCTTCCTTTTTTTTTTTTTTTTTTTTTTTAAATATCCCTGTAAATGTGTGTTGACATTTCAAGGAGATAATCTGATTCATAAAAAATATATTTAACTCGAGGCTTTTCTGTCAGGGAGACGAATTGGGTAACTCTTCATTGTGTATTTTTTGCTTTCTATCTGGCTTAGTAAATGAGGGTTTGCAATGTTTTTTTTCAGGACTCTGAGATGCATTTCCTTAAGTTTTGTGATTTTGGCTTATACTGGCTTTTCTCTTGATGTGGACTGGTGTTTGTAGACTTTTATTATTATTTAATAAAGATATATTGAAACTTAGGAAAAAAAAAAAGAGATTATTACAGGTGATGAATCATGGGTTTATGGTTGACCCAGAAACTAAGGCTCAATCCTCGCAATAGAAGACTCCAAACTCGCCCAGACACAAGAAAGCCCATCAGGTGAGGAGCAACATCAAGGTCATGCTCAAAGTTTTCTTTGATTACCAGGGTATTGTTCATTATGAGTATGCTCCAAAAGGACAAACCATCAATAAGGAGTACTATATCCAAGTTATTTGCCATTGTTAGTGTGCTCCCTTACCTCACTGCCCCCTTTATTTTGCACTTTTGTTCATCTTTTCTCAGTTGAATAACTTATACCCCCACCCCCCTCCCCACCCACCCCATGGCTCACTGTCTCTTATCTGCTCATTACCTACTTCACGCACAGGTGCACCTAATTCCTTTGACTCTCTCCTATCTTCTATATCCTTTGGTTTTCCTCTCTATTCCTCTAATATGGCTCCTCATCACATTGTCTTCCTTTTCTTCATACTCTGTCTCCCCTCCTACCAGCACCTTCACTCCTCCCCTCCTTATCTCCCCTTTACCATCCTCACTTCCCCTTCCATTCTGTTTTCTACCCTATCATCAGCTCTTGAGCTTCACTACTTACTTTCTCCCTCTCATTCACCCATCTCCTCTCTCTCTCTCTCTCTAAGGCAACCTCACCCTCGTTTCCGCCATACTTTCTTCTCTCTGCCCCGTACTCTGCTACTCCTTCTCTCATCCAGAGATATTAACCCCAACCCTGGCCCCCCTAGACTTCTGTCACACACCGAGAAGAGATCTTCACGCAACACCTCTAATCTTATTCATATGCCTCTCCTTTCCCCTTCCACTCTCCCTTTCTCAAGTGCCTTATGGATCCCACACTCTGTCTCTAATAAACTTGCTTTTACTCATGATCTCTTTATCTCTAATGCTCTCCATCTTCTTGCTCTAACTGAGACCTGGCTCCTCCCAGATGATATTGTATCTATCGCTGCTCTCTGTCATGGGGGCTATCAGTTCTCCCACATACCTCGTCCCACTGGCCGTGGTGGTGGTGTTGGGCTTCTACTTTGTCCCTCCTGCCAATTCCAACCCCTCCTGTTGCCTCAGTCTCACTCCTTTCCCTCTTTTGAAGTCTACTCCATCCACCTTTTCACTCCACTACCTCTCCGGGTAGCTGTTTATTTATCGACCTCCTGACAAGTTCACCTCTAGCTTTCTCACTGATTTTGACTCGTGGCTATCCTTCTTTCTGGATTCCTCTTCCCCCACTCTTATTTCCCTCTGATCCTTATGCTTTAAAGCTCCTCTCCCTTATCTCCTCGTTTGAGCTCCAGCTTTGCTCTACTGCCCCCACTCACCAACATGGCCACTGCCTTGACCTGGTATTTTTCTCTAGTTGCTTACCCTCGAACCTCTGTAGCTCAGTTCTTCCCTTATCTGACCATCACCTTTTAAGCTTCAATCTTCATCACCCGCCGCCTCAACCTCATCCTGTCTCCTCCAACCTAGTTAGAAATCTTCATGCTATTGATCCTTTGGTTCTCTCTTCCACTGTTTCTTCATCTCTTTCCTCCACTATGTCATCTAAGTCTGTTTAGGCAGTAGCTTCCTATAACGCTGCAGTCTCCTTTGCTCTGGATACTCTCGCTCCACCCATGCCACATCCTGTGAGGCATTCTGCACCCCAGTCCTGGCTTTCATCCAAAACCCGCTATCTACGTTCCTGTGCCCGTTCTGCTGAGCGTGCTTGGCTCAAATCCCGCTCCCTTGCAAACATTCTACACTTCAAATTCATACTTGTCTCTTTCCAGTCAGCCATAGCTCTTGCCAAACAGGACTATTATGTCCATCTGACTAACTCTCTTGCCTCTGACCCTCGCTGTCTCTTTACTTCTCTCAGCTCTCTCCTCAAAGTGCCTCTGCCTCTGACCCCTCCATCCCTTTCTGCACAAATCTTGACTATTTCCATGACAAAATCCACAAGATCACCCTCCAATTCCCCACAAATTCAGCTACTTCCCCTCCTCCCCCTCTTCACTCCCAAAACTTTCCCCCCTACCTCTGCTACCCTCTCTTCCTTCCCTATGATCTCTGAAGAGGAAACTGCACATCATCTTTCTTCCTCCAAACTCACCACCTGCTCCTCTGATCATATCCCCACCCATCTCCAAAGCCCCATCTCCTCCACTGTTGTCCCTTTCATCTCTCATATTCTCAACCTATTGCTCTCCACTGCAACTGTTTCTGCAGCCTTCAAGCATACTATGGTCATACCTCTCCTCAAGAAACCCTCACTTGATGCCACCTGTCCTTTTAAATTATCAACCCATCTCTCTCCTTCCCTTTGTTTTTAAACTACTTGAACATGCGGTTCACCGCCGCTGCCTTGACTTCCTCTCCTCTCATTCCCTCCTGGATCCTTTACAATCTGGCTTTCGTCCATTACACACTACTGAAATGGCTCTTGCCAAAGTCTCCAGTGACATGGTCCTGGCAAAATCCAAGGGCCTTTATTCTGTCCTCATCCTTCTTGATCTCTCTGCTGCTTTGACTGTTGACCACAACCTTCACCTCGATACCCTGTCCTCGCTTGGTTTTAAGTGCTCTGTACTATCCTGGTTCTCCTCTCTCTTCCATCGCTCTTTCAGTGTTCGTTCTGGTAGCTCCTCTTCTGCTATCCCGCTCCCAGCTGGTGTAACCCAAGGATCTATCTTGGGTCCGCTCCTTTTCTTTCTCTATACCCAATCCCTTGGTGCGCTCATCTCTTCCCCTGGCTTTCAGCACCATCTTTATGCTGATGACTCCCAGAACTACCTCTCTACACCTGAAATCTCTCCGGCAATCCAGACCCGGATCTCTGCCTGTCTTTCTGACACTGCTGCTTGGATGTCTCACCGCCACTTGAAATTGAGCATGGCCAAGACTGAACTTCTTATTTTTCCCCCTAAAACCTCCTCTCCTCTTCCTCCTTTCTCAGTCTCTGTGGATAACTCTCTACTCCTTCCTGTTCCTCGGCTCACAATCTTGGGGTTGTCCGACTCCTCTCTCTCCTTCTCCACACACATTCATCTGATAGCTAAGATCTGCTGTTTCTGTCTCTATATCAACCAAATCCACCCATTCCTTTCTGAACACACTACTAAGATGCTTATCCACTCCTTTAATCACCTCCCGTCTTGACTAGTGTAACCAACTTCTTGCTGGTCTCCCTTTGAATCATCTCTCTCCCCTTCAATCTGTTCAACACTTCGCTGCACGGCTAATCTTCCACCAGCCTCGTCATGCCCATATTACCCCTCTTCTCAAATCACTTCATTGGCTCCCTATCCGTTTCTGCATCCAATTCAAACTTCTTCTGCTGACCTATAAATGCGTTCACTCTGCAGCTCCTCACTACCTTTCTTCTCTTATCTCTCCTTACACCTCCCCTCGGGAACTCCGCTCTTCTGGAAAGCTGCTTCTATCTGTGCCCTTCTATTGCTAACTCAAGACTTCGCTCCTTTCATCTTGCTGCACCTTACACCTGGAACAAACTACCTGTGTGTGTACACCAGGCACCTTCTTGGATCATTTTCAAATCCAGGCTGAGAAAACACCTCTTCGCTGCTGCTTTTGGATCTTGACTCACCTGTCTCTTTACCTTTCCCCCTTATTTTATCCCTGTCTACACCTTCTGTGCTGTCTATCTTGACTAGATTGTAAGCTCTGATGAGCAGGGACTCTCTTATATGTCTGTGCAGCACTGCGTACGACTTGTAGCGTTATACAAATGCTCAGTATTAGTAGTAGTAGTAATAGTAGTAATAGTGACTCATTTGAGAGATGCAGTTCGTCATAAGAGGTCAGAGTTGCACAGGAATGGTGAATGGTTGCTTCATTATGATAACGCTCCAGCTCATGCATCACATCTTGTCCAGCAGTTCTTGGCCAAACACCAAATCGAGCAAGTCTGTCAGCCTCTATACTGATCTCGCACGGTAATTTTTTCTTGTTTCCAGAACTGAAATTACCACTAAAAGGAAGGAGATTTGATGACTTTGAGACCATTAAGAAAAATTTGACACAGCCATTTCACAGTATAACGAAAAGAGGCATTTCAAAATTGTTTCCAGCAGTGGCAGGAACGGTAGAGGAAGTATGTTTTATCAGAAGGGGGCTACTTTGAAGGAGACCGAGTGCAATAACTGTCAGTGTTATACTTCTTGTATTATTGTACAAGGCTCGATACTTTTTGATTGCACCTCATAGAAACTGGCCCACAGAAACGTTACCATGCAATGAATTTATATGGATGACTGTTATAACATAATAGGAAGTATATGAGAGAAATTTAATTAAATGAATTATTCTTATTAGTGTCTTCTTCTAAAAAACAGAAGCAGTACACAGAAATGAGAATAACCAAAGATACCTCTGTCATACTACCAAGTCACAAACTAATGGAATTATTAGTAACAGTATTTGAAAGACATGAATGAGCAACATGCCTCCATGTTCGAGATTTATAAACATATCTTTGAACTGTGACACATACAGACATGCTACCAAAGGGATCATGATCATGCCCAGAGATGTACCTTTTACTTGTAAATAAAATCGATCTTGAACAAAGCCAATCTTTTGTTAAACAATTCTAGTTATGCCCACCAAAAAATAAAAAAAGCATTTTCTGCAGAATAAGTTACCTAATCCTGAATTACCACATCACGTACCTGTTGGTTTTTACCACAATAAATAGGTCAGCAGCCCGCGTCCTTATCGCGGGCTATTCATTCCTCCAAAATGGTTTACAAAAGACCCCTTATATATAATAAGAGTCAAACAATAACTAGATCTCTATAAATAAAACATTCAAAGGCTATGATAATACACCCCTCCAAAGGCAATTTGCTCCTATTTGTGCCCTTTTCTCCCACCACCAAATCTCGACCCTGCACCTTCCACTTGGAAGATCAAATGCCTAAAAAGGTTTTCCCCCCAAAACACATACTCCAGGCTCCCGTCTCTCAGATTCAAAATCATCCTAAAAACTTGCTTCTGAAGCTACTGTAACACCTGAACCAAGGTCTTCCTGCTTATGCAAGAGCACAGACTGGTAAATCTCTTAACTGGGGAGTGCATGTCTCTGTTAATCTCAGACATAACTGTTGTTGATATTTTAGGTCTATTACATTATAAAGAGTTGTTAGTAACAATTAGCTCTCCTTTAAATATTTTCAGGCTAAGAACATAAGAAATGCCATACTGGGTCAGACCAAGGTCCATCAGGCCCAGTATTCTGTTTCCAACATTGGCCAATCCAGGTCATAAGTACCTGTCAGGTTCTGAAAGAGGTACACAGGTTCTAGAATGCTTGTCCCAAGGTAAGCAGTGGATTTCCTAGGCCCTCTTTAATAATGGTTTATGGACCTTTCCTTCAGGAACTTGTCCAAATCTTTTTTTAAACCCAGCTACACTAACAGCTTTTACTACATTCTCCAGTAACAAATTCCAAAGTTTGATGAAAAAATAATTTGCTTCTTAGTCTTAAATGGGTTACATTGTAGCTTTACTGAGTGTCCCCTAATCTCTACTTTTTGATAGAGTAAAGAACCGATCTACGTTTACCTGTTCTACTCCATTCATTAAAAACTTATAGACCTCTATCATATCTCCCCTCACCTGCCTCTTTTCCAAGTTGAAGAGCCCTAACCTTTTAAGCCTTTCCTCACGGGGCTATCCTTTCATCCCCTTTACCATTTTGGTGGCTCTTCTCTGTACCTTTTCTAATTCTGCTATACCCTTTTTAAGATATGGTGACCAGAACTGCACACAACATTCAAGGTGCGGTTGCACCATCAAACGATACAGAGGCATTAAAATATCCTTTGTTTTATTCTCCATTCCTTTCCTTATGATTCCTGGCATTCTATTTGCTTACTTGGCTGCCGCTGCACACTGGGCGGAAGGTTTCAACGTGATATCCACAATGATACCTACATCCTTTTCCTGGGTACTGGTTCCTAATGTGGAACCTTGCATCGTGTAACCATAGTTTGGGTTGTTCTTTCCTAGGTGCATGACTTTGCATTTGTCCACATTAAATTTCACCTGCCATTTGGATGTCCAGTCTTCCAATTTATCAAGATCCTCTTGCATTTTTTCACAATCCTCTTTCTCCATTGAGAAAATTAGCCAGTTAGCCCTACTCTCTGTTTTCTATCTTTTAACCAGTTCCTAATCCATAATAGTACACTGCCTCGTATCCCCTGACTTTTAATTTTGCCAAGAGTCTCTTGTGAGGGACCTCGTCAAAGGCTTTCTGAAAATCCAAGCAAAGTATCAACCAGCTCACCTTTATCTACCTGTTTATTCATACCTTCAAAAAAATATAACAGACTAGTAAGACAATATCTTCCTTGGCTAAATCCATGTTGGCTTTCTCCCATTAAACCATGATTACCTACATGTTCAATAATTTTATTCTTTAGTAATGGTTTCTATCATTTTGCCTGGTACTGATATCAGGTTCATCAGATCACCCCTGGAGCCCTTTTTAAAAACTGGCATTACACTGGCCATTTGCCAGCCTTCAGATACTACAGATGATTTTACTGCTAGTTTACAGATTACTAATAGCAGGTCTGCAATCTTACATTTCAGTTCTTTCAGCGCCCTTGGATGTATACCATCTAGTCCAGGTGATTTGCTACTCTTTAGTTTATCAAATAGTTGTAATACATCTTCCCGATTTATCAAAATTTGTTTCAGTGCTTCTGATACCCATGCCTGAAATGGTATTTACATCTTCTTCAGTAAAAGACAGAAGCAAAGAATTTTATACCGCTTTATCATTTTAATCAAAGCAGTTTTCTTATTGTCCCTCCAGTCCAGTCCAGCATCTCTGGGTAGTGCACCTCTTCCAGCAGCTTGGAGACTGAGCATGTCCTCTTTTGATGACACCAGTACTAATACTGTAGAGTCCACCCACCATCTTCAGTACACTCAGTCTCCAAGCAGCTGGAGGAGGTAGTGAGCCAGGGTGCTGGGCTCACTGTGAAACAACTAAGGAGCATTTTAGGATAATTTTATTCTTTTATTTCCCCTTTTATTCATCCTTACTGGGGAATAAGAAGTCTTTGTTTTGTTTTGTTCTTTTTCTCTTTCTTTGCTGAAAATAAAAAGCAGCAAGGACACAGAACAAGGGAGCTGTAGACAAGAGAACTGTTTTTTTTTTCCAATCGAAGAGGAACCCCCCTCCCTTGGCTGATCA
This sequence comes from Ichthyophis bannanicus, assembly GCA_033557465.1. Classification (NCBI taxonomy): domain Eukaryota; kingdom Metazoa; phylum Chordata; class Amphibia; order Gymnophiona; family Ichthyophiidae; genus Ichthyophis; species Ichthyophis bannanicus. Next base: position 187,714,802 of record CM066042.1, on the reverse strand, counting down.
GGGAGGCCAGTTACAAGGTCAGGGAATCTGCGGCTCCCTAACCCACTAATTGGGTGAGGAGCCACCTGATCACCACAGCTGGGCAGCGTGACACAGACGATCCCCGAAGGCCCTCACAGCACTAAAGCCGTGTTTTAGACTGAGCGCTGCAGAAATGGCAGGAAAGTGAGTGGCAGAGGGCCCTGGTGGTATGTACCTGTTTGGACTTTGGTGGGGTTGCAGGCGGTCCAGGGGGCCTTGTTCGTTGGTTGCAGTCCAAGAGTAGTAATCCCCTAGAGGTCTGGCTTAGCGCTGCAGGGTAGGCGTGTGAGGGTCAGCTATTTTGTTTTCATCATTTGTAATGGGGTAGATCCGTCCCTTGCCATGCAGTCAGAGGAAACTGAGGAAAGTACGTCAGATTCTGACAGCCAAGTAAAGCACATGGCTACAGGTTGCCAGGGGAGATATAAACAAACCCAGCCACGAGTGCAGCAGCCCCGCCCAAGTTGCAAACAATCCCCGTGCCCTGAGTGTAATAGGATTCACCTGGGTGGGGGAGGAACGAAGCTAAGCCATAAGGCTAATAAAAAGCACTCATTAGAAAGCAGTGAGGGTGTTGGAGGGAGAGTTGGAAGCAGTTCTGGAAGGAGAGCTGAAAGGGGAACTGAAACGGGAACTAAAAGTAGAACCATTAGAAGGACTGATAGCAGAGAGGCTGAGAGTGATTTAAGCAGCCCTGAGAACCGACCAGGGAGAGCTTCAGCTGAAAAGGTACAGAGAACTCAAACCCAAAGACTACAGGAAAGCTACTCTCAATTAGAGCCTGGTGTTGAAGGTAACTGGAGAGAAAAGCCACGCAGAAAGTCAGTTTGGGTGTGCCCAGAAGCTCCGGTGAGAGGAAGGTACAAATCTCTAGACTCTGCTGATATTGAAGAAGCACTGCCGAGTAAACTTTACAGGCAAAAGCCAGTGGTCTCTGTAAAAGGAACAGGGAGAAAACAAAGAATACCAGTTTTCTCTGGAATAGTAAAGCTCTCCGGGACTCTCTTAAAGGTAAAGAGAATTGTTTTAAATCCCTGTGTGAATGTGTTCCCATGTATCTAGCGGAGGAAGGGCTGGAAGATACGCAAGTTGAATCCATAGATGAATGTATAATTGATGAGCCTATGGATTGTACACTGACTATAGCAGATATCGTAGAATCACTTTGCTGAGTTGGATGTATAAAGCTGTAGGAACAGCATTGAGAAGCAAAGTGAGCATTGCTGCCTTTGAAAAGAAACGTTTATTGATTCCTGGGTTAAAGGACTGTATAGTGAAAGCTGGAAGAAAAAGGAGTTATTTTTCTTCAGTTCCTGATTTACTTTTCCTTGTACCAGAAGCATGGTTATTTTGTCCTAAGTTCTTTGTGCTTACCAAACCCCGGGACGGGGAAATAAAACCTCATTTTGACCTTACCACTTTTGTTACTTCTATTCCTCTGCTTGGGGAGTGTTTGGGACTTCATTACCCAGAGGGTGTGTACTACTACGCCTGCACTACCCCCACTTCCTGGCTCAAGATATTCACCAGCCTGACCCTCTCTGCATGCCCTAGGACTCAGGGTGGGCCATTGGTGACACATTATCTGGGGTCATACAGAATAAACGTTTGGGCAGTACTGCCATAGGGCTTGAAAGGACCAGAATGGTCCATCTAGTCTGCCCAATAAAAATGGCTTCTTATTTATTAATTTATTTATTTTAAAGACAACAGAGATGCCTAAATACCTTTATAAAGTAGGCTCATATCACATAACCTCTAGTAGGACATGAATTCTCTAGAGATTTACAAATGTTCAAAAGGTGTAAACGTGTGTGTATTCTATGCATGTATATGCATTCTTATAAAGTATGCAAGTACATCACATCTTCACCACAGCTCTGCCCCCAGGACCACCATACACAGGTAACACAAAAGGCGGCGCAATCTTGCGATGCACCTACGTTTTACATGCATATACCACATGCAATTTTACAACAACCATTTTCTACATGAAAACATTTTCTACATTCAAGATACTTTATAAAATTCCCTCCTTTGTGTTTCTCTGCAGTGCTGCGCATACATCATGAAGATCCATATGTTGTGAGATTAAGCAGGGAAAAACTTAAAGCAATGCGGAAGAAGCACTTCTGTGGTAACTAAGTGGACATTTCTTTTCAAAAAATCTTTGTCCAAGTGATTAAAGTTTAGCTATGACATTATAAACTTTGCAATAGGCAAAGTGACCTTAGACACGTTGTAATAATGTGATTTTAATCAATGGTTCATTAACCTAGCAAAGCATTAAGATTAGCGAGTCACAGTACAGAGAAAGTAACTCTGTAGATTTTGGGTTCTATATTAACTCAGCTACATTAACATTTATTCATTTGAATTATGTAGACTACAATAACCACTAGGGAAGATATTTCTTGCTAGTTTAATCCCCTGTTACAGGAGTTAAGGGATCATTATAATCTGAGACATTAACTTGACAGGGCATAAACACACAGGAAATGCCTCAGGCTATTAAACATAACAGTTTTATACAGGACTACATCAGGACCAATAGGTCTATTTTTAAAGGGCACTCATGATTGGTACATGCAATTTCCTTACTATCAATATCATTGCTCAACCAAGGCATAGCACAGCTCTTTATATTTGCAAGAGCAGCAAGCAAGCATAAAAAGTAACCTTATTTCACATGTAAAACACTATGTTTCCATTTGTTACCCCAATGGAAAAAAAACCCACACATTTGCATTATACATTGGCTCTTACTTGATTTTGAACCATGGTAGGTCACACTCCACGAAAGATGTGATCATTCATAAAGTATGCCAACTTCCCCAGAGGAACACAATTTCTCTTTTATTTATAAACAAATGTTTGGAAAGTTGCCAAACATTTCTGCTTTGTCACTAAAACATCTGTGTGTACAAACTGGATCTAAACAGAATAAAACTGAGTAATTTAACAATGATTTCTCTTGTAATCTTTTAAATTCTGTTGCTTCACAGACCCTCCACAGATTGGAGCAGGAACTTAACATACATAAATGCTTACTGCCATTCCACAATGCTGTATACATCCAGTAGCATCAGAAAAAAAAATGGCAAGTTTATATTGTATTACAAATTCAATTAAATAAAGAGCAAACTACAGATACTGTAGGAATTTTTGCACTAGGGATTTTTATTCAAGTCCTTAGCAAGGGTAACTTTAATGCACAAAAGTATTTCTTACTGAACAAAGTGTGTCCTAAACTTTTCCCACTTTTGTACCTAAAAGAGGAAACTCATTTCAAAGACCTGAACTCAAGGTTTTTTTAATCTTCCTGGATACAACTATATATCTTGTTTGTTCACTTTACAATTCTTTTGATCCATATCACTCAGTCTTTCCAGCTATTAATAACACATTTGTATGATGCTATCAAATGTATGCCGTGCTTTAGACACATTCTAGATTGTAAGCTTCAAGAAGCAGGAGCTAGCTAATAAAGACAAAAAGCAAGGAACAACATATGGGGTGGGGTCCAAGTGAAAACAGTGGGGCCAGTCACAAACAGTGAAGCCACTTGAGACTCTCAGAGCTAGAATAGTGCCTAGAATTCAAATAATGGGCGGAGTCCAACTGACAAGGACCACCCCACCAATTAGTTAAATCAGCAGGAAAATCTTTACCCTAGAATAGTGCTTTTTGAACTTTTTATCCAGCATGACCCCATTTTAACAACTGAAAATTCATGTTACCCCAGATGATGATGAAATCAAAATAGCAGGTCTCCAGCTTCTTTTCCCTGAAACATGATGGCTGAAAAAGACCACATAGCCTATCTAGTCTGCCCTTCAATATCAACTACAATAGTGCCCTTTTTTCCTTTAAAGATCCTTTGTATTTGTCTCATACTTTTTGAATTCAGATACTGTCCTTGTCTCTACCACCTCCACAGGGAGACTATTCAAGGCATCTACCACTCTTTCTGTAAATAAATATTTGCACATATTACTCACGAGTCTATCCCCTTTCACCCTCATCTTATATACCCTTGTAGCAGAGTTTGCTTTCAATTGAAAGTTCTCACCGTGCATTTATGCCATGGAGGTATTTAAATGTCTCTATCATATCTCCCTTATCTCGCCTGTCCTCTAAAGTATACATATTAAGATCTTTAAGTCTCTCTTCATATGCTTCATAACAAAGACCACTAACTACTTTAGCAGCCACCCTCTGCACCGACTCCAACCTGCTTATATCTTTTTGAAGGTGCAGTCTGCAGAATTGCATACAATACTCCAAATGAGGTTGCACCAGACACTTATACCGAGGCATTCTTACCTCTAAAGCAGGATGGCACAGCAACAATCATCGAGAAGATAATTCAACAACAGCTTCAAGACCACCTCGATACCAACAACATCCTGGACCCACAACAACACGGATTCTACCCATCACATGGAATTGAGACCCTCATGATATCACTACTGAACACCCTAATCAAAAGGTACACAGACAAAGCACTCTGAATATGCTATGATCTTTCCAGACATATCTGCAGCATTTGACACCATCTCCCACAACACACTCCTACATAGACTACAAGAGATTAGCATCAAGGACATAGTGCTACAATGGTTCCACTCCTACCTGACCAATAGACAACAGCTAATCCGCACAAACATGGCAACCTCCCCCCCCCCCTTTTCGACAGCACCAAGGAGTACCCTAAGGATCCACACTATCCGTGATGCTCTTCAGTATCTACCTACAACCACTCTGTTCAGTAATACGCGCTCACAACATTGACTACCATATCTACGCATACGACATAATGCTTTATGGACCCATCACAAGCACAAACCCAACAATCACCTATCAGACTGCTTTATTGATGTCTCCAGCTGGCTATAAGAGAACAACATCAACATTAAAAAAACAGAAGCCCTCATTGTGACTAAGGACCCAAACTTCATTCCACCACCACACCTCACCTTGGGAACCACCCAAATACAAGTCCAACCCCACATAAAATACTTGGGAATCATCACTGATCAAGCCCTTACGTTCAAATGCATCAAAAAGACGGCCGGAACAATATTCCACAAAGCAAAGACAGTACAACAGCTCAGACCACTCATCGACCCACAGGACTTCAGAACAGTCATGCAGGCCATGACGCTCCCCCACCTGGACTACTGCAATGCAATTTATCACGGACTACCCGCCGCCCATATCAACCCCCTTTGGACTGCCTTAAAACACCACCGCAAGAATCATCCAGAAGGCAAAAAAATACGATCACATCATCCCAGTCCTGAGAGAACTTCATATCCTGCCCCTCGAAGCAAGGATTAAATACAAATCCCACTTACTTATCCACAAAGCCCTCAATCAAACCCAGACCACACAACTTCGGACTCTACTACCTCATCCTACTCTCAACAGACCAACCCGTCAGACCACCAGCAACACTCATTATCCCCCATGAACAAACTAAGTTCAATCAACAAACCTGCAACAGAGCATTCAAACTGTACGCACCCTCCCTCTGAAACTCCCTCCCAAACCAGATCCGAAGCACCAAAGACCTCTCCACATTCCAGAAACAGTTAAAAACCATCCTGTTTCATAAATATCTTGGACCTGAAACAGACACCTCTCAATAACTGCTCACCAGAACCGCCTGACCTACCCCCCCAGCAACCATCTAAGAGACTACCGAAAAAGTCTACTGTCTAGTACTGTTACTTTCTGTGAAGATCGACAATGTTATCCCCCTGATGATGGCCCCCCTCCCTCTTTCTGTCAACTTGATTATTGTCCCCCTCCCCTTTTATATGTTAAACTGCTTTGACCCAGTGAAAAGCGGGATACAAATGCAGTTAAATAAATTAAATAAACGACTGCAGCAGTCAGCATAGGTTCCCCCTTGTGTCAGTGTTCAATGTATACTTACAGACCCCAGTATTCAGCATGGGTTTCCAGTCTAACAGGAAGCTTACCCAGGAGGGGACAAGAGCTTCTGAATGTTCACTGGCTCACAGACCACATGTGTTTAACTGATGATCTGCCACTACTTGGCACAGATCACAGTGAAAGTCCAGAGAGAAGGGACAATGACTGTTTCTGTGACCCCAAGTTTGGGAACCACTGCCCTAGAAACAACCTGTATGAGAACAGGAAAGCAGAGCTAGGGATGAATAGAAGAGACCCTAACAACAAATATCACCAACAGTTTAAGAGATACTGCCTTCTCTGAAACCAAAAATTAGAATTGTTCAAGAATCTTAAAGTACATATCTGCTGCTGCCATTCTAGCTGATGTACCAAAGGTAACACTGTAATAAAAATGAATACCAGTAGGGCCAAATTTAATATTTTGATGCCTATAGGCAAGACCAAACAGCATATCCCCAAAGGGTAGGGAGTGCTAAAAATTCCAATGATCAGAGAGCCAGAAGAGGAGCAGAAGAAAGTCCTAGTGCCAGTTGTTCTCCTTTGAAGCAGCACATGAGCAAACTCCTGTTTTAGGGCCATGTGCTTCTTTGGCCTGGGTACTTGGTGCCCTATGCAGTTACCTGTATTGCCTATACCTGAATCTGGGCCTGAATACCAGATGGCAAACCAGACTGGCTTCCTTTCAATCACATACAGTAATACTCGGATAAAAGCACTGGTATGACAACAGAAACTTAAATCCATAAATTTAAGAAAGTTTCTGTCAAATTAAAATTATTTATTCAGACAAGTAGAACCTCCATACTCTCCATTAATTTTGAAAGCAGTCTTTTCTTTGGTGCGAGATGAAAGAATGAGTATTAAACAGCAAGTAATTGCATATTTTATTGACTTGCTAAGTATGCTATCAGAATGCATGCATAAGAACCTTGTTCTTTCCTTTGGGGACTGGTGTTTTATCAGACTGGTTCTTTTCTCATTTCAAAGGTAAATTTACATCTCGTCATCATTAAAATGATGAAGTTTATATTGCTACTAAACGGTGTGGATGGTTTCAGTGATTATTCAGTTATTCTTTTAAAGAAAGTAATTATTCAATCATAACAAAACCAAACTGCTCCTCCAGAGACTGCAAATATGAAGAATATCCTAACATCAATGAAAACCCAAGTCAGAGAGTCAAGCAGGTTGCTTATGGGCAACATTTCAGACAATGGGTGTTATCCTTTCACTTGTTTGACATCTCTTCTGTGGAAACTTGCAAATTTAATTCTGAATTGTAAACCACCACTTTCGTATTCCAAGCCGGGAGATCACACTAATAGGCCTCTATATGTCAAGTATTACTCTATTGAGTAATTACTACCATAACCCAAGAAGCCAATCCAGTAACATACTATTACTAAATCAATTGAAGGAAGAAAGAAAATTAATTTTAAAAAACCAAAACTCATCTTTTCAAAAACAGTGTGGTCAAGGGGATCTTTTTTACGGGTTTTGCCACAGTGATAGTGACTGTAAACGCAATAAGCTCTGCACTCTTCCTCTCACACATACATACAACGCAACTCAGCAATCTAACCGCATAAAGAGAATAAAGCACAAGCGGGATCCCTCCCTGGTTGTCATTCCGCATCTCCGGGCATGACAGAAACAAAAGGGGCGAGAGGAGCAGCTCGTCTCCCTCGGAGCTGTCGGATCGGCGGCAGCCACCCCGGGAGTCAGAGACCGTGACAGGCGTTGGGCAGAAGGGGGACATCCGGACCCTTCCCATGTCCCCACCGCTTCGGCTAATGGTCTCGTCCACCCCCAACCGTCCCCGGCATGCCGGGATTCCCCTTCCCCTTCCCCTTCCCCCCTCCACTCACCTCTCTTAACGGCTTCGTCGTACGTCAGGAAGCCGATTCGCGACTCCTTGGCACCCATAGTCGCCTCATTCCATAGCTGCCAAGCCGAAAAAACCGTCGACGTCCGCCTGAATTTGAATTCGACCCGGTTTCCCCTCACGCCCTTTAGCTGGCACCGTCTCCCAGCTCTCTCCCAGTTCCTACGGAACGCCGCTTCCCTGCGCCGACGCCTCCATGACAGCTCACGTGACACCAACTTTTTTTTTTCTTTTGCGCTGCTCGCTCCTTCGCAAACCTTCGCTCGCCTGTTGACTCCTCCTCCTCTCCCGCCTCCTTCTGGTCACCTGACAGTGGCCCGCCGAAGCTATCCCGGAAGTGTCACAATACGTCACGGGTGGGTGGCTCTTGTCGGCGAATGGTAGTTGCTGTTTTCGCCCTGTGCATCTGTCTCACAATAAGGCCAGTGCTTGCTTCCTGTAAACAATGGAGTTTTGTTATTTTTATTATTAGAATCATTCTTTTATTTGTACACCCTTTGAAATAATTTCTGTGCTTTTGGGAATTGTGGTTGGTGTTTTCTTTAACCCCGACCCATTGTTTAGAAGGACTAGTTTTAGGATAGACTGCAGGGGGCTGTAAAGGTAAATAAAAAGGGACAATACAGTAAATCTCTCCACCTGGTGGGCCGAAGTACTGAGGAGCAAGTGGTAACGTAGGCAGGCGATTGCCCGATTGCCAAATCAACGCTCGTTCATTCACACAAGAACTCAGACAATGCTTCATACTTGGGTACAATCGGCTGCAGCCAGCTTTATTGTCATCAAGAACTTATGGGGTGGGGAACCTGCCTGGTCACCCTTGCCGATGCAAAATTGCCTGCCATACCGTCCTGCCTAGAATGTTATTTGTTTAGGCATGGTGGAGGTCCCGCCTTGCCGTGCTGCGCTAGACTCGCACTTTGCCTGCTATGCTGCTACGTGGTTTTCATGCCTGTCTTGCTTGGAGTACATGCCTGGCCACTCCACCTTGCTGCTAGCTAGGTGCTTAAAGGAACCTCCTCTCATATAAAAATATCTTTGTGTCCAACCTACCCCTATGACCACTGGCCACCAGGGGCGGTACGGGACAGTGCGTATGACCTAGATTGGCCACTGTTGGAAACAGGATACTGGGCTTGATGGACCTTGGTCTGACCCAGTATGGCATATCTTATGTTCTTAGGGCGATCTGCCCCTCCTCGTCCGTATCTGTGCATAACTGGTATTCAGCTCGGGTACCCACCACAAATATGGGAAAGCACAGCTTCTCTGTCTCCCCCAATCAAAGGTCCCCACCCCATTGGCAGTCAGTCAACCACCAGCAGGTGGTACCAATTTGCTGAGGCAGTGATGGTCATGATAGCCAGAAGGGTATGAGGTAGCATTCAATTCAAATCATTATCCTTAAGGGGACCTCCGGTCCTGGGGTTCAGGGTCAGTGTGGCCCTGTACTACGGTGAGGAGGAGTCTAACCAGTGCCACCTCCTGGGTATCTCCCAAGCATGGAGTTTTTGGCAGCCTTGTTCAGATTTTCTCTAACCCAGCGAGGTATGGACCTTGTCTCACCATTCCGAGGTGTGCACCCAGTAACTGAATTGGGCACTCTCCCATCTGCCCAGCGAGTGGGAGCAAGCGCTGAAGGTCCACCTACATGGTATGTCCACCTCAGATTCTAGTCATTCTTGCAAATCCAACTGAGGGCACAATGGCAGTCCTCATGCGCTGACACCACCAAGGCACACAACTGGTGGTATTCTGGCAGTCCTTAACTACTAGTACTTTGGCAGATAAAGATCTATAAGTGACTCACTGATCCAGGGGGAACTATCAGCTTGACAACTCGAAGAGCCCAGCGAAGGGCTGCATGAAAGGTGTGCGCCTTGAAAACTGCAGCGGATGCATCAGGGGGAACTGTCAGCTTGACAACTCAAAGGGCCCGGTAGGGGCTGTATCGAAGGCATGCACCTTGAAAACCCGCAAAGGATGCATCAGGTAGCTTAGTAATGCTGGCCCGTTCTCATCCATTTCTTAGATGCATATCCATCAGTTCCTGCCAGCCAGACGTGCTACGCCGCAACTAGAGCAGGTGCTTGCCAGGGCAGCCAAGACATTCCAGCCCTTGGGTTGGGATTGCAGTCCCTTAATATCCTCCATTTCAGATGAGAACTCACATGAGCGCCCCTGCCTGAGACTGACTAAGTTGTCCTATCTCCCCCCCCCCCCCAGTTGGCAGTGCACCCATCGCACAATACCGCTTGGAGAAGGAGGCTCACTGGAGCCCCACTGCTTTCTGGAACCTGGGGGAGGGGTGCCCCACCACTTGACTGACATCTTGATTCAGCTACGCTCATCAGTCCACCGCTGCCCTCCTGCCAGGTGATGGGTGGACCCAACCCTGGATTGCCAACCAGGACACCCTGCCCCCAACTTGCTGGAACCGCTGTGCCAGGGCAGCTATGCCATTTTCGTCCTCTTAATAGGGACACATTGAGGCCCCTTGATGGCTCGACCAGGGCCCGGCTCACTGGGGCACTCTACTTGTAGCCTGGGGAGACTTATCTAGTGCGATTTGAATGTCCTATTTACCCGTAACAAAGTTTGGTTCGGAACATAGCTGTTAGGTGGCCTAATATGAACTGCACTGACACCCAAGGGCAGGGGGTATACTGCATTAATCTGCTGATTCCGCTGATTGATTGGGAGCCCATCTAGTAACACCCTGCATTGCTCGGCCCAGCGCAATAGGACCTAAGCTAGGTTTCCATGATGGTGGGCCCATGCAGGCAGCTCCAGGAGATGTGAAGTCCCACAAAGGCACTGCACCAAATTGCGATGCTGGATAACTTGAATGGCATGGACTTATTTAGAAAATTTATTTATTTAGAAAATATTTATATACCGCAGCTTCCAGCGATCAGCAGCGGTTTGATTATAGATTGAAAATTGCCAAATTGAGGCAAAAATTTTGGAGTATCATTACATTGATTAGAAAGACAAGCACAGCACACAGTAACAAGGTCCTAGTAGAGGAGACAGTAATTTACATATGTACATTTCACCTAACAGAATTCTTGTCACAAATTGTGACATCTTGTATTCCCTGGGATTTACATCAAGTTGTAATAGCACTGGAATAGATGGGTCTTTAGCTGTTTCCTGAATGCATTAAGGTCTTTGGTCATTCTGAGCTCAGGCGGTAGTTGGTTCCAGAGGGTTGGGGCAGAGTAGGAGTATGCTCGGCGGCTAGTACTAGATTTGACTGCTCTGATGTCGGGCGGAACGTGTAGGGTGTCTGAGTTGACAGATCTTCTGACTCTGTTGGGTGGTGGCGTGCTGATAAGGGTGGAGAGAAAGGATGGAGCTATGTTTTGTATGAGTTTATGTGTGGTTATCAATGTTTTGTATTGTATCCGGGCAGTGATAGGGAGCCAATACAGTTCGATTAGCACAGGCGTGATGTGTTCGGCTATGCTTTTTCACATGATGATCCTTGCGGCCACATTCTGGGCCATTTGTAGGATGTTTAGTGTTTTCTTTGGGAGACCCTGCAGGATGGCGTTGCAGTAGTCTAGGTGCGGAATGATGAGTGCTTGTGCCACAGTCCTAAAATCGTGGGGTTCGAGGATATTCCATAGAGGTTGTAGAACTCTAAGTTTGTGGAAAATGGCCTTGTTGGTTTTGCGTAGGTGTTTTTCCATCTTTAGGTTGTTGTCCAATGTGACTCCCAGGTATTTGATCTCTTTCTTTGTGTGGTATGTATTGTTACAGTGTAATTGTCGCAGGAGGTTCAAAATTTGGTTTGCTGGAGATAAACATCACCTCTGTTTTCTTATGGTTTATCGTCATGTTGTTTTGCTTTAACCATTGCAACATTGCATTCAGGCATGTTTCAAGTGGCGTATAGTTAGGGTCGACTGTATCCAGTTGCGTGTATATCATAATATCATCCGCATAGATGTGGTATTTGACATTATGCTGTTGGAAAATATCACAGAGGGGCTGCATATAAATGTTGAAAAGTAGTGCCGAGAGAGCCGATCCCTGAGGTATGCCCTGCATCTGAGAGAAAGCTTCAACCTTTTCACCATTGAATTGTACCTGTGGCATTCTATTTGATATGTATGAGGAGAACCATTTTAGGGGGGATCCCAATATCCCTATCGATTCGAGCTTGTTTATGAGGATTCCATGATGGACCGTATCAAAGGCAGCAGAGATGTCAATGAAGATGAGTATGAACATTTTCTTCTTATCTTCAAGGCCTTTGAGGAGGTTGTTAAGGAGTGCTATTAGTAGTGTTTCTACTCCGTGATTGTTGCCTGAAGCCGTATTGTTGCTCATCCAGGATTTCATGGTCATCCAGATGATCTTGTAGTTGCATAAGGACTGCCTTCTCAATGATCTTTGCTAAGAAAGATATGCTGGAGATGGGTCGGTAGGATGCCGGGTCATCTTTGTTGAGTGAGTTGTTCTTCAGAATTGGTCTTATTATAGATTTCTTGAGTTGCGCGGGCATGATTCCTTGTTGTAGCGATTGGTTCACTATGTGGGCGACTTGGTGGGCAATATCTGTTTTTGCCGCCTTGATCTATGCAGCTGGGCAGGGGTCTAGCAGTGATGTGGTGGTATTTATGTTTGTTATTATTTTGATGTTTGTTTATCATCAATTTTGTGGAAAGCGCTCCATGTCTGGTCCTGTTGTATACTGGCTTTCCGACATGTTGCGTTTAGACAGATTGGGGTCAAGGTAGCAGTAAGTTTACTTGCGTAGTAGTCTGCCAAGGTTTGGGGTTTTATTACGTCATCATAGTGGTCAGCTTGGGATGTTTTGGTTAGTGATTTCACTAATTCAAAAAGTTCATGAGGTTTGTTTATAGCCTTGTTCAGTAGGTTGGTGTGATGCGTCTTTTTGGCGGCGTTGACTTCTTCCTTGTATTGTGAGAGGGAAATGAGGTATTCCTTTTTGTGTTCGATGGATTTAATGCGTCTCCATCTCTTTTCGAGTTTTCTGAGTTCCCTTTTCCTTTTGGTCAGTGTTTCCGTGTACCAGGGTTCGGAGTGGTATTTGTTCGGATTCGAGGGGGATTTCCATGTTGGGAGCGCTGCAGCCTGAATCCCGGTGTCCCAGCTATTTGTTAGAACATCTAGGTCTTGGTTTTGCAGGTCTATGTGGGTCGTGATGTTACTTACAAGACTTTCTAAGTTGAGTTTGTTGAATTTTCTTCGCTGTTGCATCACTCGCTGTGCTTTCACGTCCTTGGATAGTGTAGGTAGTTTTAACTGAATGTCAATTCGATGGTGGTCGGACCAAGGTACCGGAGTTATCTTTATCATAGGTTTCTCATCATTGTTTTGTTTACTCGTGGGGGACCCAATAGTGGGTACTGGTTGGTCCTTTTATTTTGGCCAAAATTTAGCACCATCAATGCGGCAGGCAGGCCTAACTGCTGCCGCACAGGAGGCAAGCAACATGGGCCGGGCTGGTTGTGAGACTGTCCATAGCCCTGCCCAATTTTCCTACAGAATTCATATGCGCTGCTCCAGTAGAGTTACCCAGTGAATTGATAAAAATTATGTGCTTGAACTTTCACCAAAAGGAACCAGTAAAAATACTATTCTTAGGCACTGCTTGGAGTATATTGACCGTATTTATTAGCCAGTAGAGTTACCCAGCAGCGCATGTCCTGGGTTCTGTGGTCTTGAGCACATGCATCCAGCACATGACTAAACAGGGAATGTTGAACCCTACCAACACTGAACCCAATATCAGCGGACAATGTGAATGCATGTACCGGGAGTATACAAATAGAATGTGTTGTGCTCTTTTTTGCCCCTCCCTTGGGGAGACAGACTCATGCATTCTCCTGCCCGGGTGGGACTCTTCTATCCACAGGGGCGGTGGGCCTGAACGCCTACACTGAGCTATCCTGCAGCTCCCCTGTCCCCTGTTGTGGCTTTCATCCAGGTTGGTATGGACATATTGAGGGCAGGAAAGACAGAGCAAAACATTTGTTCAGACTGCTGACCCCTCACAGGGAGGGGGCCGAAAAGGATATGAGATTGCTATGCTGTTTAATAGCCCTCAAAGGCTTTGCTTGGTTACTTGTCCATGCACTCCCTGCCCGCCCCGTGCTGTGCCATGGTGAGGCAGGCGGTGAGGGGCAGGGCATCACGGTTTCTGCCCTGTCCATAATAGTCATTGTTTATTGCCAGATATATCCCTACGAAAAAGATGATCCGACGTACCGCTTTCATAGGCACAGCGGCCTACTCTTGAGTACTGGGAAACAGCACATTTACCAGCACCCATGGCTACCATAGCTGGTGATAAGGGCACAGATACCTGCCGGACCAATGTATAGTTCAGGACTCAGCTTGGACACAGAGAAGGCTTCCACCCACTCATGTCCCAGCTGTAATATGGTCTCCTGAGAGATGCTTGCTCCCCAAGGTTTTGAAACACGAGTACTTGGTGCTAACAGCATCCGCCAGCAACAGTGGAGGAGGTGAACACATAATTAGGAGCCCTGTAAGGGTTTGACTAGTCAGATCAACCCTGACCTACTCAGATCTTGGCCAGATTGCTCAGGACAACTGAAAAGGCACGCAGAGGAGCGGTCAAAGCAGCGCTGATACCATCAGGCAGCAGTTAGCAATGTCGACAAGCATGGAGAGACTCCAAGAATAAGTTATGTCTTATCTAAGCCTTTGATGCTGGCAATGCAGGGCTGGCCTCTACTGGCTGGCCATACCAGTAGCCCAGTAGCCAGACACTAACTAGGCATGACCATATCCCCTTCGACTGCACACTGTCCATCTCCTAGATGCAGCACCATAGCACACCATACAGCAGCAGCAGCCAAGTCAAACCTGCTATACATTCCAGAAGCACAGTAGCCAGATACGAACTGGGCACTGTAGACCAGATGTGAACTAAGTGCAACTTGCATCCCCCTCAGCTGTATACTGTCCATCATCAGGATACCTAGGTTCAGAGGCCATAGTACACGGTACCGCAGCAGCTGCTGAGTCAGGCCTGCTGTACTTTCCAGGATGCTCTCTACTGCATTGACCCCTTGCTTTGGTGATGGGGGGTCTGCAGTAGTGCACCAGGAAGGACACTAGCAAGACCACTGTGGTGTGACTCAAGACCCACTGAAGGAATCCTTCCATGAGCTGTTCATAGGAAAAATGGGCATCCATCAAACTTTTGATGTATCCAGTGGTGTAGTCCAAACACAAAGCCGTACACCAATATTTGTTGGGGAGAACCAAGCTTTCATCCACCTCAGCCTCAGCACATGCCTCACTATAAGGACTGCTTGAAGCAACAGGAGAATGTAAGAGTCACAGTCAGGCTCATCCTAGACCCCTACTTGAGCATGCCAGGCAAACAAAATGAGGCCAGCGCAGGAAAAGAGAAGCATGCTGAGCATTGCTCTCCATCTGTATGGGTTAGCTGATTGCTTAATTATCATTCAGTTGGCATGAATATAATTGGGTTGAGAGCTGCCATGAGCATCAGTGCAATGACTACACTCATGGTAAATTGTACATCTGACCCAGACGGCAGAAAAGGACCACATGGCCCAGCCAGTCTGCTCTTCTGTATGCATCACAACAGTCCTCTTTTTACCAGCAGAGGTTTTTTTTTTAATACACGCATTAAGCTATTGTTTGGGAAAATTAATAAGACTGTAGAGTACTCCATTAGAATCCATCCGAGGGGGATAGCACAGTAATTGTGCGCACTGGGCAGTAGAACAGGGTGCATCGACTCAGCCTTCAGGGCCAGGGAAATACCTATTCTACCTAGTACTTGTATGAAACCACCTTGGAGTATCAGGGGCTGTAGTCTTAATGCGTGGGGAAACTCTAGCAATCCACTTTGGAAAGGTCGTACCTTGCCAAGAAAACCCAGGGAACAGTCACAACATGGACAGTTATCCACAGAGTCACCATGAGTCAGTGTCAACGTCACACACAACAAAATAGCTATTTGAACACATTGATTATTGATATGCATAAACATAAATCAAGCTTTCTAAAATGGCCTCCTTAATGTATTACTTTGCCAAGATATGTAAAATTGTCATGCTGATTCAGTTTTATGAGAGCAGTTTGCTTCACCGGCTCTCTCCCTGCAGTTTAGCCTCCAGCTGTCAGGAGTCCCTGCAGAGGGTGGCCTGTTTCCCATTACTGTGTATGTGTGTATATACATATATATGTTAATAGAAGTGGGGGGCGTGTGCATCCTCTTGTCTGAGTGGCCTCAGTTGCTGGCCGGAGCTTCTGTGCAGCGGAGGAGAGGGGTCATGGCGCCGCTTTTGCTGCCGGCTTCGTGTCTGGGGGGAAATGCAGTGAAATAACTGGGCATCGGGAGTGGTATCCTTGAGTTCCCACCATTCCGACACCTATCTGGTGAGATGCGCCTGGGGATTGGTTGGCACCTGGCTTCGGCCTCTTCCCTGAGCCCTGGGAAGAGGGAGAAGGAGAACAAAGACCCCTCCATGGAAGCGGCATAGTGAGCTGAAGCAGGGTTCCTCATCCTTCATTATCTGCCAGCCTCAACTTCAGCCCCTTCCTACTCTGCTGGCTATGTAAGGATGAATACCTGGAAGAGGGGAAGTGCTCCTTTCTGGGTGTCCAGGTGATGCATCATGGATGGAATTGGCATCCCGGCTGCAGTCGACCCTGAGAGATTACACTAATAATGCTGATAAACAATTTCTGCTAGACAAGCATGGTACTGAAATATACTATTTTTCTCTCATGAGTTTCCCTTAAACCGATGCAGGTGCCCCCCCCCCCCCAGCCCTCCCTGAGCTGCAGTAGAAGCTGGGGGCTATATCTCAATCGGGAGGAGGTCTGGGGAGGGCAAGTGCACTGCAAGCAGCACCTACTAGGTGTTCTTCCAGGAAGAAAAAGGAGCTAAGGGTCTGCCCCGGCAGGGTTAATGATTCACAGGGCACATAACATTTTCACTTTACAGCAAGTGATTCACCAATACTGACCTGCGCAGATACCGACCGACAGCATACTCAAAGCAGCTGTGATATCATCGACAACGTACTCACAGCAGCCATGCATTCCAATTGGGATGAGAGATGCCAAGTCCACTGTTCTACAGATTTTCAAAAATTGTTTGTTTCAGAAATTAAATGTGCTATTTCTTAATGAGTTTGATAAGCTGAATTCAAATATGATAGTGAAATTGGTCAATTAGCTCCTGTTTCTATGATATGTTGAAGAATTTACATTTTACCACTATGTATGGTGAAAATCAAGCCTAAATCCTTAGATGTAAATCAAAATCTTATTACAAATGAAACTGCACAATAACAAGCATGTTTTCATAAAATAAAGTTCATAAACGTACTTAGAAGAAACAGAGGAGTAATTATGTCTGCAATTTAACTTTCATTAAGAACATTTGTAAGTACTGTCATGAGGCTGGTGCCGATAAAGATGCAGAGTTGAAAAGAAACTCTGTTTTTCACAGAGCTCTAAGTGTGCAATTACCTCAAAGCACAGCTAGAGGGGGCAGGAGTGATCCTACAGAGCCTAATGAGGGTAGGAGAGCTAACCAGTTGCACCTGGAAATGAGCCCGGGAGATTCAAAGGGAAGATCCCTTTATAAACGGAAGCTTAATGCCAGCAAGGCAGAAGCTGCAGGAAGAACAGCAGAAGGAGAAGGAACAAGGATTATGGCTGAAGAAGGAGGGAGAGACCTGAAGGAAGGAATCCTCCTTGAGCAAGCCCAAAAGGACAGAATTCACAGAGGTAGAGTTCAGAGGGGCCAAGCTACGAGAGCTGCTGTTCAGAGGGAGTCTGCTAAGGAAAGCAGTCAGGCTGGAGGGTATGCCACTCCCTGCTTAAGCAACGTTCCTGAGTCCAAAGCTGAAAGACATATACAGAGAGCCAGGCTTGGAGGAAAGCCTGCAGGCATTGGAGTATGCTGAACAAGCTTTACCAGGTACCCGAAGGGAAGGGGTTTCTAACAAAGCTACTGTGTCACTGAAGCATAGAGCTGGAGAATCCGCACCAGGTTTTACTAAGCTTTCAGGAAGTCCAGCACTGCCCAGAAGCTACCGACAGAAAACCTGTTGTCACAGAGATGTTCATGAGAGAGAAGGCTCCAGAGCTTCAAGCTACAGAAACTCAAGGTATGAAAGTTTTATTCCTGCTAAAGAAAGCTTAACTCCTAAAAGCACTGCTAAAGCTAAAACTCAGTTTATAAGAAGAGGAAAGAAACCAGCGTGGTTTGAAGAACTATCAAAAGACTTTAAAGCACAGTCTTATTGGAGGCAAGATACCAGAGACAGTCCATGTAAAGCTGTAACTGCCAGGGACAGCATGTGCTCTGAGGGGGAAAGTAGTGAAGCAGAATTTATGGAAATAGAAGATGCAAATACTATTCCATTCCTCAGGAAGAAGCTATGGATTGTAGTTTGTGTATGGCTTCTAGCCTAGAATCCATAGCAACCTTGTAAATAAGAAGTCTTGTTTAATTTGCTTTGCCCTGGAATGAATTGAATTCCTCCCTTTAACCCTTACAACTAATTGTGAAGATATTAACAATTGGTTTTACCTGCTTATTACTGGAACCTTTATGAACAAAGGACATTCTTTGATTTCTAGTGTCTTAATGAACCCTTGCACAGAGGGGAAATAAAAGCCTTGTTTCCCTACACTTGTGGCTTACTTATTGAGTTCTCACAAGGAGCTGAAATACCTAAGACCAATCTCCATTTTGGCCTTAAAATACCCCACGCTCCTTGAAAATAAATATGTTGTACAGCATGCCCTTTCCGCCATTGGCCACTAGGGGATGCCATCATGACAGTACATTCTAGCAAGTTTTGTTCTCCTTCAGTGACTTCATGACTTTTCCTGATCTGTTTCTTGTACTGAAGCAATGGAATATCCCTTGTCACAGTCCAGCAGTAGTCTGCAAGCATTGATGGACTCCATTTACCCTGATACCTCTTTTCCATGGCTGCAATGTCTTGGTGAAATAGTTCTCCATGTTCATCACTTACTGCTCCGCAATTTTGTGGGAAAAAATCTAGATGAGAGTGTTGAAAATGAATCTTTAAGGACATTTTGCAACCAAGGTTTTTGTATGCCTTGAGAAGATCTTGAACAATCTCTTGGTAATTGCTTTGTTGTTTCCAAGAAAATTATGTGTCACTGATTCAAATGCTATCCATGCAGCCTTTTCCTTTCCACGCAATAAATGAAGAAATTTGTCATCTTGAAGAAGTGCACGAATCTGAGGGCCAACAAAAACTCATTCCTTAACTTTGGCATCACTCAGTCTAGGAAATTTACCACTAAAATACCTGAAAGCAGGTTTAGTTTTTATCCATCGCCTTCACAAAGTTTTTCATTAGTCCCAACTTGATGTGCAAGGAAGGCATCAAAATCTTGTTGCTGTCTACAAGTGCTGGAAACAGAACATTTTTGCTTCAAGGATCCAGTGACTGACGGAGTGGCCAGTCCCTTTTGACAAAATGACAATCTCTAGCACGACTATCCCATTTACACAGAAAGCAGCAGTACTTGTATCCATCCTGAAGACCAAGCAAGAGGGCGACCACTTTGAAGTCACTACAGATTGACTGCAGATGTTGATCATAGTTTATACATTTCAAAAATTGTTTCATATTGTCATAAGTCTCTTTCATAAAAGCTGCATGGCCAATAGGAATTGATTGTAGCAAGTTGCCATTATGCAGCAATACAGCTTTAAGACTTGCTTTGGATGAATCAATGAAGAGCCTCCAATCATCTGCATTGATATTGAGAGCTGCCATTAAATCATTTACGTTGTTGCATGCAGCAAGATCACCTTCTTTGAAAAAGAATGACACCAAGTCTTTCTGATGGTCCCGGAAAAAAGAAATTCGAACATCACCAGCCAGAAGATTCCACTGCTGTAGTCTGGAACCCGAAAGCTCAGCTTTATTCTTCGGGAGATCCAAATCCCTGTCAAGGTCGTTCAATTCACGTTGCGTTATGAAGTGTGGCTCATTAGCAGTGGCCAGAAGAAACTCTGGGTCACGTGAGGTTGATGGTTCATGACTACAAACTTCTTCCTCTTCCTCACTTGATCCTAATGATAATGATTATGACATTTTGGGAATCAGCAACCCTTCTCCATGAGGCACTGGGCGTATTGCAGATGGAATGTTTGGATATTTCACAGTCCACTTACTCTTTCTGGATATGCCTTTCTGAATTGGAGGAACCATGCAGAAATAGCAATTGCTGACGTGATCCGTGGGCTCTCTCCAGATCATTGGAACTGCAAAAGGCATTGATTGCCTTTTCCCATTCATCCATTGCCTGAGATTTGTTGCACATGTATTGCAGCATATGTGTGGCGCCCAGCTCTTATCCTGATCTCCTATTCTGCAGCCAAAATATAAGTTGTAGGCTTTCTTAACCACAACAGTCATATTCCGTTTTTGTAATGTAAAAGTAACTTCACGACAAATATAGCAGAAATTATCTGCATTATTAACACAAGTATGATGCATCGCCGAATATGCTATGATTGACCTATCGGCATAAAATAATGCAAAATATTTAATTTTTAATTTTTCTGTGACTAATACACCTTAAGATTTATACTGTCAAGTGATGCAAATTTAAATACTGATTGCATCATCTGGTTTTGGACAGATATTTCTATTGGTTGCAAGTAGAGATTACGTAATATCACGCAAATGTTGCATAATACACAGTTAACCCTTTGAAGACAGCAAGGTTTCTAGATTGATGAGATGTATGAAAGTGACATGTTAGATTCAACAATACCTTTGAACAACAAATACAAAAATTTCAAACATGTGACACTGTGGGGGATGACGCTATAAAAAGGAACATATTTGTCCCTATGGTCGTCAAGAGAATAATGGGACATATTTGTCCCGTGTGTTAATTTACACATAACATCTCAGTTAAATTAAAATTCATGTTTATATTTGTTTTTAATTAAGGGTAATCATATAATTTTTCATATATTTCTGTTTATTGAGCAACGAGCAAAATTTATTTAGAAAATACAAGCGCAAAAACATTAAGCATGCAAAACCTTAGTATATCAAGCTTCTGTCTTAGAATGAGCATCAGCAAGAAATCAAAAAGATTTATTATATTTGAAAATAGGCAATCAGACATTAATATAGTAAGTAGTAATTGCAAGCAAAAGCTTAATTGTCTGACAAACAGTTCAGGCTATGATAATCAGCAAAGCAGTTACGTGTCTTAGTGTAGCACAAGTGAATGCTACATGTGTCACAGAAGCTGTCTGTGCGATTTTCAACACCAGATTTGGCACACTGAGCACATCGTCTGCATCGATCACTTCTTGTCGGGGAATGTTCTGGCTTTGGTGCTGGAAGAACACACCGTGAACCTCTAACTGGTGCTGATGGTGCATTTCTTTGACGGTTGGAGTACCATCCAATAAGACCCCTTGCTATCATCTGACGATATTCCAATGGTGTTATTGCCTTATAATCAGGGTCCCTCTCTTGTTGCAGTTGAACATAAATGCAATGACTATTGTTGACAACAATATCAAGAAGATCAAAGGAGATTTTCAAGTAATACTTAATTTTTGACTTTCGGTCAGTCTCGTACGAAACCTTTTTTTGGTCCATGAGGTCCATACCACCCATGTATTTGTTGTAAGTTGTAGCAATGGAAGGACATGAAACACGCAGCTTATCTGCAGATCCTGCTTGCCTTCTTAGCACATACGTGACATCATCCTTTGAACATGGTAGGAAATTTGATAATGGAATCACTGACCTGTTGTCCAACCATTTCACACAAGTAACACCATTTGCTGTCATATAATCCATGTCACCAAGTTTCATTTCCTTATCTGATTTCAAGTTCTTTGGCATGTGCTTCCGGTCTACACGAACTGTGCCACATAGGTAAATCTTCTTTTGTAGCATCTGAAATTGCAACATTGGCGAGTTGAAGAAATTGTCAATAAAAACTTGGCAACATAGCTGTTCGAGTGCTTTTGACAGCATTATGACCACCCCCTCCCCAAGCCCATACTCTGTCTCCATTTTTCATCCAGTATACAGGTCAAACTGGTAAAGATAGCCTGAGATTGCATCACATCTGCACCACAGTTTAAATCCCCACTTCACAGGCTTGTTCCTTATGTACTGCTTCATGATGTTTTGGCCTTTGAATTGGGGCAAGGTACTTCAGGCCGGAAGGTCGGGGGTTCAAATCCCTCTAGAGGACAGCAACCTTGGGCCGGAAGGACTGGGGTTTCTAGTCCCACAGGTGCTCCTTGTGGTCTTGGGCAAGCCACTTAACCCTCCATAGCCCATGTTCCCTGTAAAATAGTTATCTCCAAGTTATAACGCCCTGTTCAATGTAATTTCAGTTTGTTCAATGTAAACCGCACTGATTCAGAATAGCGCGGTATATAAGAGAATGTAAATAAATAAATAAAATGTGCAGGAACCAAAAAGGCAAATAAACATATAAAATGACCAGAACCACATTTAAATTCCCAATAACCAAGCTGGCCAATAGTGATATTAATGATAAACATAAAGCAACACTACTAACAAAGCGTAAAAATTAAGATATCATGTTTGGGAGGGTCTATGCTCTGTCCGCCTACAAAGTGAATGATCCCACATTGAAATAGCCCTGATCAGGGTTTCTGTCGTTTAGATTGGGCAGGATTGTTATGGCGTGCACATGTGCAGCAACAGCAGAGTGGGCACGTAGGAAAGGGCAACTGTACTGATGCTGTAAATGGGATACAGGGTGCTGCAGGCGGCACATGCTGTGGTCCAGCTGGGGCACAGTGCGGACTAGGCAGATGCCTAGGTGCACATAGGAATGCCGAAACTGTAAACCAGCAAGACAGCAACTGACGAGGGTCCAACATGGGCATGAGTGTGTGAACCACAGTGTCATAGCGGATATTACCCATCAGGTACCCCCAAGGGCACATAACATTGGCAGGCGGTGCCAGGGGGGAAGCGCGCATGTCCATGTAGGCACCCCTACCCGAGAACCCAAACCATAGGCAACTGCCTACCAGCACACTGGATGGCCTGGGACTGCACACCACCAGCACCACTGGCATAATGACATGACAGCATGATGGCGGAGGGGTGCTGGTGGTGGAGGGGGCAATGGCATCTGCCCACAGCAGACCACGGCCAAGCCCCATTTAGGTGGGTGCCGTGCACTGCAACAGACAGGGTCTGTCTGACGAACAGTCATGGTATCCCCAGGGAATGATCTATCCCTGTGGCAACTGTGTGGTGCAGTACACACAGCCAGTGTGTTCAGGAGCAGAAGGTCACAAGTTCAAATCCCAGCTGTGGCTCTTGCCAACCCTGTCCCCATATTTTACCCAGTGCTAAACAGTGGCAATAAAGATGGAACCTTTATTGCAGATAAAATAAACATGCCTAAAACGCCTGTATTTTACCCTACAGAGCACAGACACCATAAACATGTGCAATCCCTAGAGCAGAGTTTCCCAACTGCAGTCCTGGAGGGCCAAACACTATTCAGGTTTCATGCTGTCCCTAATAAATATGCCTGTGCTGCATTTGTATGCGCTGCCCCCATTGTATGCAAATGTATCTCATGCATATTCATTAGGGACAGCATGAAAACCTGAACAGTGTTTGGCCCACCAGGACCAGAGTTGGGAACCTCTGCCCTAGAGCAGCGGCCAACAGGGGCATAAACACTCACACCCACAGGCTCCACTATCCTAAGCCTCATGGAGAGTCAGGCTGTTGGGCCCTGCGTGGAGCAGCATCTCCCAATACTGGCACCTGCATACCTTAGCAATGCTGTCCTAAACTTGGGAACACGTTACACATATATCAAAAGGTTGCTATGATTAATGTCAGCTAACAAATCCTACGTTAAACACAATTTGTTGATAGAGATTCATCATAGCAACCTTTCTGATATCTGTGGAGTGTGTTTCAGTTATAGATTCTGACAGTGTTTACCACCCTGGGGAGTGACCCTAACAGTACTGAATGCCCGCACTGTGCCCAGGACTGGTGTGGCGGCCAGGGCTGCCACAAACCTCTATATTTGCACAATGCTGGCATAGGTGTGGGAGTGTGTGTGTGTCTATCCAGTGTGTTGTGGCTGCCTACATCTTACTGAGCCCACATTGCTTGCACGGTTTCCAGGGTTAGCCTGCCAATGTGCATAATGAGGAGCAAGGTACTGTGGGTATGGCCCGGACAGGGTGGCATGGGTAGGATGCATTTGCACAGGGTATAGGGCAATGGCTGGGACATTGTAGTGCCCGACCACCACCTGCACGGACAGGGTGGCCACAGCATGTCATGCTGGGAGGTCACTCTCACCCTGACTGAACAGTGACCACGGCATGGCTAGGTTCCCCCATAGTGCTATGCAGTATTTCTCTCAAGTGATATTTATGAGTTCTCTTTTCTGGGGCCCAATCACTGACATATCTGCGTGGTGTGTGTGCTGACATCCCTGTTTTGGGTGCACACAGTTCCTCCAGGAACATGCACTATGTACTGGCTAGCAGACTGTCTGCAGTTAGCATCTGTATGGCTGCACCACCTTGCAGAGTGCAGTCTTGTAGAACTAGAAAAGGGGACGGTTACTTCTGGAGAGAGATCTGCAATTGTGAGTATATACTTCTGGGAATTTTCTGAAAGGAATTCTTTCTATTAAAGCTAATTAATCTGTGAACCCACTATTTTTTGTTAAATCAGTCAGGGCCTAATAGCAGCAGTTTAAGTTTAAATTTAAAACACAGAAGAGAACTTTCTGGTTACATTTCATACCCAGCAGAGAGCTTGTAGTTTTAATTTAATAGTCACTCATGGCCTAGCATCAGCAAAGTACTTTTAGTTTAAATTTAAAACACAGAAGAGAGCTTTCTGGTTAAATTTAGAACCCAGCAGAGAGCTTGTAGTTTAAATTTCATAATAAGTTAGAGCCTAGCAGCAGCAAAGAGCTATAATTTAAATGAAATAAGAATATAGCTTACCTCAGCAGCACAGGACAGGGTACTGTGTAGCAGCCCTCTTTTAATGCTTTCCATCTCTCATCCCAGCCCTTCCATTCCCCATATCTCTCTCTCCCCCCTCAGCCTCTCATTAATTTCCCCTCTCTCTCCCTGTCATGCCTGTGCCCAGCATTTCTTTTTCCTTCTCCTATGGGTCCAGCATCCCCCGCTCTCTTCCTTTCCCCCTGCTCCATTTTCAGCATCTCCCCTTTCCTTCTCTCCTCCCCAGGTGTCCAGCATTTTTCCTTCTCCCATCCACACCCCCTCCCATAGTTTGGCATCTCCTTTTCCCTCCCCCATGCCCCCCAGGAGTCCAGAATTTTCTCTTCCTTTCCTTACCTGTTCTCAAGTTTTCCAGCTCCTTCCCTTCCCTACACCACTCCCCATTGTATCCACCATCTCTGCTTTTCTACCTCCCCCTGTCATGTCCAGCATATCCCCATCTTCCCTTCTTGCCAGGCTTGATCTCTCACTTTGTCCACTGCCTCCACCATCCTTCTACACTAGCCTGAGCTGTCCTTCAGCACTGGAAACAGTGTATAGTGCAGAACCCTTGAGCACCTGTGCATTCTCAAGACCCGCTGCATCCTGGCTCCATGCCACATTCACAGTTTTCAAGCACTGCTCAGTTGTTGAATTATTATTATTATTATTATTAAGCATTTATAAAGCGCTTAGGCATGAGTCTAGTCCGCCTAGCTATAGGGCAGGCCCTATATTGTACACACTCCTACACCAGAGCAAGTGTAACTGTGTCATGCCTTCAGGGAGGAAATTTTATAAAGGTACATAAGCACATATGTTGCCTTTATAAAATAGATGTAATATATGCACCTATGTATTGTCATAGCCCACGTGCACTGTTATACAGTTATCCTCTGTAGGACCCACTGGTGGTGATTCATTCTACTTCATAGGTAAAGTTTCAACTGTTTAGAAGTTCTTGGAGGTTGTTAGAATTAGTAAGTAAGTACAGTTTGTAACCATGTGTTGTGTGCAGAGCTGATAGAGTGCTACCAATTGTCTTCCTTCAACTAACTGCTGGATTTATCCACTCCTCATCAAAGTGAAACCAACAGTCCATCACCACCACCCTGGGCATAGACATGCAGGATACTACAGGATCCGCACGGTCACTTATTTTGTTTAATATCTACTTCAAGCTGCTAGTCAAACTAATTCAGTGGATGAATGCATAATTCTACATCTATGTAAAAATATAGCTATATGTACCCATTGAATCAGACTTAGCTACAGCTCTGAGTAAACTAGCTGTCTAATGGTAACTCAGGAATAGGCAGAAAGCAACAAACTCTGAACACAAGTAGAACAGAGCTCCAGTGGATCCCTAACACAAGTGTCAGGTACCTGACATCAAAATCCCTTTTGGCAGCTATGAGCTTCCCCTAAAGTTACTGGTCAGGAATCTTGCAATAGTGGTTGAGATAGACTCTACACATATTTTGAAACCCAAAATTCAGACAATTTTCAAAACCTGCTTCTATCACCTGTAGCAATAACGCAATCCTTTTCTATACATTGAAAAGGAAAGTCTGGTCATAGCAGTCCATGTCATGATAACATCACAGATAGCTTCTCTCTATGCACCTTTAAGATCTCTAAGGAAAAGGGGATTTGGATTTAGCGCACGCCTTTTCTCAGAAGTTCAAGTATGGTAGGTATTTTCCTATCCCTGGAGGGCTCACAATCTACATTTGTACCTGAGGCAATGGAGGGTTTAGTGACTTGCCCAAGAGCACAACGAGCAGGGATTTTGAATTGTGGCTTCTCTGGTTCTAGGCCACTGCTTTAACCACTAGGCTACTCCTTCACTCCATAAAGTCTCTGCGGTTCTCCCCAGTACCCTTAACTCTATCTTCATCAAAGGAAATCATGCAGTATGACAACCGCCAGCAAGCCTTCTCAGGGACAGCTACCATGCTCTGAAACTCACTCCCACAAGGGCTTCTGCAACTTCAGGAAAGAGATGAAAGCCCACACACACCCTAATTAAGATGCAGTTATGCAGCAGAACTAGCTTACCATATGTACTCTAACTCAGAGCAATTGCACCACTTTATCCAAGTGGATTCATGTGGATTATGTTAATATTGTTTCATACCTCTATTATATGAATGTTTTGCTATGCTTTAATGTATACTGTGCTGATCCTGTATCATATTATTGTTATTACTATGATTTAATTTGCCTACTTCTAAGTTTATCTTGCTGTTCTAATTGTGTGTTATGGGGATAATTCTCACCCGCATTTAGTAGGACTGGAGTCCGATCCAGATGTCCAGACCCACTAAATGCTGGGTTGCCAATCTGGAAGACAGAGCTCCCCGCACATATAGGCAAGTTGTGCAGGGTGCTGTGTTCATGGGCGGGAGGGGGCAGGCCAGAGGAGGAGCGAGGGTGGGGAGTAGGCGGGAACCTGATCCCGAATGTACAGGGCCAATTCCGAGGTCAGCCCTGTATGTCCGAGGTCTGCAATTGGCATGGAGGACTTAATCCACCTCGGAGGTGGAATAAATCCCCCTAGACCAGCGGTTCTCAACCTGTGGGTCACGACCCCCATGGGGGTCGCCACAGGATTTAGTGGGGGTCGCCTCGTCTCCGCCAAGTTAAAAAAAAATTAAAACGCGCACAATTTGCTGCCACTGCCGAGTCTGCTTCTCGGCAGCAGCAAACTCACCCCCTTCCTTTTAATGCAGCCGCGGCTCCCTGCCTCTTAGGGAACCGCGGCTGTGCCTGTAAAATCGTTGCAGAGCCTCCCTGTCTCTCGACAGGCTCCGGGCAGCATTGTCCTGCCTCCAAAGGAGGTGGTAAAGAACTTCCCTTGGAGGCGGGACAATGCTGCACGGAGCCCATCGAGAGACAGGGAGGTTCTGCAACGATTTTACAGGCACAGCCGCGGTTCCCTAAGAGGCAGGGAGCCGCGGCTGCATTAGAAGGGAGGCAGACATGGGGAGAGGTGATGAGGGGGCAGGGAACCTGCAACACGGCTGACAGGGGTGGGGGCTGACATGGACATGGACAGGGGGGAGGGGGGCTGATATGGATGGATGGAGGGAGGGGGGCTGACATGGACAGAGGAGGGCCGACATGGAGGGATGGAGGGAGGAGGGGCTGACATGGAGGGAGGGAGCTGATGTGGATGGATGGATGGAGGGGGGCTGACATGGACAGAGGGGGGGCTGACATGGACGGAGGGGGGCTGACATGGAGGGAGGGAGCTGATATGGATGGATGGAGGGAGGGGGGCTGACATGGACAGAGGGAGGGAGGGAGGGGGCTGATATGAATGGATGGATGGAGGGAGGGAGGCTGACATGGAGGGAGGGATGGAGGGAGGAGGGCTGACATGGATGGAGGGAGGGAGGAGGGCTGACATGGACAGAGGGGGGCTGACAAGGAGGGAGGGAGCTGATATGGATGGATGGAGGGAGGGGGACTGACATGGACAGAGGGAGGGAGGGGGGCAGACATGGACAGAGGGGGGCTGACATGGAGGGATGGAGGGGGCTGACATGGAGGGAGGGAGCTGATATGGATGGATGGAGGGAGGGTGCTGACATGGACAGAGGGAGGGAGGGAGGGGGCTGATATGGATGGATGGAGGGAGGGGGCTGACATGGAGGGAGTAGGCTGGCATGGACAACGGGGAGAGACAAGGGGACATACTGGACAGACGGGATAAATGCTGGACAGAGGCGAGAGACAGTGTGGGTTAGGATTATAATGGGCTAATGGGGGAGCTAGCACTGGTAATGGGCAGATGGGGGGGCTAGGACTGGTAATGGGTTGATTAGGGAAGGCTAGGACTGGGAATGGACTGATCAAGGGGGGTTGGGACTGGTAATGGGCTGATAGGGGGGTAGGACTGGTAATGGGCTGATTAGGGGAGCCTAGCACGTAATGGGTTTGAGGGGGGGGGACTAAGACTGGTAATGGACTGATGGGAGGCTAGCATTGGAAATGAGCTGATGGGGGGGGGGGCTATGACTGGAAATGAGCTGATTAGTGGAGGCTAGGACTGGTAATGAGCTGATGGGGGGTAGGACTGGTATTGGGCTGATTAGGGGAGGCTAGCACTGGTAATGGGGTTACTAGCACTGGAAGCGAGCTGATTGGGGGCTTTGACTAGGAATGGGCTGATTGTGGGGAGGGGAGGATAGAGATGCTGGCCCTGGAAGAAAACTGGGGGCTAAGGCTACAAATGGGCTGATATGAGGGGATGGGAGAATGGAACTGGAAGGGAGTGGATCTGAGAGGGGCTGCCATGGTATTTGTACTAGAAGGGACTGGTCAGTGGGGAAGGAGAGGGACTGGAAGGAAATGGACACCAGTGGCAGTCATGGGAATGCAAGTTGACATTGGAAGGTACTGGGAGTGAGGACTGGAAAGGGGCTGATACTGGGGAGGGTTTACTGGGACTGGAAATAGGCTGATGGAAAGAAGTGAAGAAAACGAAAGAAGAGATAAGAAGTGGCAGATGGACCATAGACCACAGAAAGAGAGCTAAGAGAAGACAGGAAATCAGAAGCTTCAGATCAGGACCAGCATGATCAGAGAATAAATTGGTCAGACAACAAAGGTAGAAAAAATAATTTTATTTCATATTAGTGATTTGACTACAAAATCATAATAATTTTGAAATCAAATATTGTTACTTGTTATTGTGATTAATTATTGCGATTTAAATAAGTACATTTTATAAATAAAAACATATTGCAAAGGCCTATAATATATTAATAATTCAACAAATGATTACAGCGACAATGCGTTAACGGTAAAGGAAGAGAGACGCATTTGATTTTATCATTGGGGGTCATCACAAGTTGACCAATGGTAAAAGGGGTCACGGTACAAAAAAGGTTGAGAACCACTGCCCTAGACGGAGGAGGATGATGGATCCGGGCTGGAAAGGAAGGTGAGGTGGTGCAGGCGGTTCTCCACAGCCCGACTGGCCACGGTGACCCGACTGGGGGTTGGGCTGCGGTGAAAAGAACTTTGCTTTGGCTGCTGGGGATCACGGCTCCTGCATGGAGCCATGATGCCATTGCAACAGGATGCCAGGGCACTGAAGCTACTTGCAGGAGCCTGGCTGAGCTAGCCAGGTAGTGGGCTGGACGTCTGGGTGCCCAGAATAAGGGCACGGCCTGCACGTCCAGCTGGTTGCATCCAATTCTGCTCCTGCAGGGGTGTCTAGCCCCCATGGGAGCAGAATCGGGTGCAATGCAGGCCCACCCAGATCCTGAACACCTGGATGGCCCAGGGATGCCCAGACCAGAATCGGCCTCTATGTTCATATTTGAGGGGGGTTTTTTTGTTTTTTTTATAGATTTTACAATATAATCCAAAAAAATACAACTCTGAATCTGAATCAGAATTACCAAAAAAGAAAAAAACCCACTATAGAGAACCGTCATAAGCAGTCCTCTACAAGGAGAAAAAACAAATAAACTGGCATAGACCACAATATCCAAACACACCATATGATCCAAGAAAGGAAATAAATACATAGTGTACAACACTCAAGAAATAAAATGAACATCAAAGGAGCAAAGAAATGTATTACATGGCAGCCGGTATGGGAGCTTCCCGACCCCCACCCCCACCCTCTTCCCTAGCCTCAAGAAATTGTAAGAGTTGTCTGGGCTCAAAAAAAATATACTGCCTAGATTGAAAATTAACCATACACTTACAGGGATACCTCAACTTAAACTGTGCTCCCAAGGCTTCCGATCTCTGGCGTAAAGCCAGGAACGCCTTTCGCCTCTTCTGCGTGTCCCTAGCTAAATCAGGGAAAATCAAGATTTTTGAGCCCATAAACTGCGTAACAGACAATTTACGAAAATATAATTTAAGAACAGTGTTCCTATCTGACTCAAAGGCAAAATTAACTAATAAAGTTGCCTGCTGGTCACCACCTCCAAGGAGCTCTCTAAAAAAGCTGAAAGATCCAATTCTTTTTCTCAGCAACTTGTGGATATTAAAGCTCGTTGTTCCTCGACGGACTCAGAGGTTTTGGCTCACTCGACCAGATTATCTTACCTGGAATCTAAGGTGGAAGGCCTTGAGACCCTTAGAACTATTAATGAGAAAGACCGGGCAGTTCAGGCGAGGAGAATTGAATTCCTGGACAATTGTCTCCGTAAGAACAATCTGAGATTTTTGAACTTCCCTCGGTCTCCTTTGATAGCTTCTATGGACTTGGTCTGTAAATTTTTTATTGAAGTTTTGCAGATGCCTGCTGAATCGTTGCCTCCTGTGGTGCGAACTCAATATGTTTCGATATCTCCATTAGAGCCTGAGTTACAGCGGGCTTCTGGTGCAGATCATGATTTGCCCCAATTGGATCTTTCAACTTTTTTAGAGAGCTCCTTGGAGGTGGTGACCAGCAGTGTAACGATATTTGAGTATTTTATTGTTGTTGTTAAGTGCTGTCAAGTCGATGTCGACTTCTGGCGACCCTCTGGATAGTTGACCTAAACTTTGTTCAGTCTTCAGCCAAGCGGCTCATTGTTGATGGTATCCATAGTTGCTGTTATTGTATCAATCCATCTTATTGCTGGCCTTCCTCTTTTACAGTGACCTTCTACCTTGCCAAGCATTATGTCTTTCTCCAATGATCTCTCTCTTCACATAATATGTCCAAAGTATGAAAGCCGAAGTCTTGTCATCTGAGCTTCTAAGGAAAGCTTAGGTTTGATCTCCTCTAGTACTGACTAGTTTGTTCTTTGGGCAGTCCACAGTATATACAGTGTTCTTCACCAGCACCATAATTCAAAGGCATCAATTTTCTTCCTATCTATCTTTTTCACTGTCCAAATTTCGCATCCATATGACGTTATTGAAAATACCATGGCCTGGACAAGTCAAATCTTTGTATGGAGAGAGACATGTTTGCTCTTGAGGATCTTGTCTAGGTCCTTCATAGCCATTCTACCAAGAGCAATTTGTCATCGGATTTCTTGACTGCTAGTCCTTTCTTTATTGACTCTTGATCCAAGTAAATTAAAGCTGTCAACTATTTCAATTTCTTCTCCATCAATGATGAACTTATTGATTTTACCAGTTGTCAGGATGTTTGTCTTCTTAACGTTAAGGTGCAGACCCATTTTAAGATTATTTTCCTTGATCTTGAGAAAGAAATGTTTCAAATCATCTTCACTTTCAGCCAGTAATGTGGTATCATCAGCATAGCGAAGGTTGTTGAGTCTTCCATCAATCTTCATGTTTATGTTTATGTTTATGTTTATTAGGCTTGATATACCGCAGTTCCAAATAGAGCACCGCGGTTTACAAAAAGAAAAATCAAATAATACACAGAGAGGCCAACTGGCC
Source organism: Ichthyophis bannanicus (assembly GCA_033557465.1). Classification (NCBI taxonomy): domain Eukaryota; kingdom Metazoa; phylum Chordata; class Amphibia; order Gymnophiona; family Ichthyophiidae; genus Ichthyophis; species Ichthyophis bannanicus. The sequence goes on along the minus strand of CM066042.1, from coordinate 187,682,520 downwards.
TGGAAAAGAAAAGAAATTACAATGGATGATAGGAGAGCACTCAAGACATTAAACTAGACATGGACAAAGAGAGAGAGAGACAAGGGAAAGAAGGGAAGAGGAGTCACACAAAGGGGGAGGGGAGGTCGAAAGCGGTGGAGAAGAGATGTGTCTTAAGGTCTTTCTTGAAGGTGGGATAGTGTTGCTCAAGTTTGAGGGAGAGGGGAAGGGAGTTCCAATAAGCAGGGCCAATAAAGAAAAAGGCAGAGGAGCGTGTGGACTGTAGATGGGCACGTAATGGAGATGGAAGGTGGAGCCGGTTAATGTGAATAGAGCGAAGTGAGCGAGTGGGGGTGTGGAATTGAAGCAGTTCTGCCAAATATAAAGGAGTGTGGTTATGTAAGACTTGGTGGACCAGTGTGAGGATTTTATAACGGATGCGAAATTGCAAGGGGAGCCAATGTAGGCGAAGGAAAAGAGGAGTGACACGATCGCGGAGGGAGGCGTGAAAAACAAGGCGTGCAGCGGTATTCTGAATACGTTGAAGGCGGTGAAGGTGGGAGAGAGGAAGCCCGGCTAGAACGGAGTTGCAAAAATCAATACGTGACATTACTAGAGACAGGAGAAGGGTGGTGAGGGCTTCAGGGGTGAGAAAAGGGCGAATGGATCGTATCTGTCAGAGAAAGAAGAAGGAAGTCTTTGTAATGTGGGAAATATGGGCATGGAAGGAAAGGTCGGAATCAAAAATTACACCTAGGTAACGGAAGCTTGTAACAAGGGGGATTGGTGAACCTGAGAAAGAGGGAGTAATCAGAGGAGAAGGGCTGCCATGAGTGAACCAGATAGCTACTGTTTTCGCAAGATTGAGGTGCAAGCAGTTTAGGTTGTATTCATACTGTCCTGCTTCTCTGATGATTTATTCTGCATATAAATTAAAGAGGTGGGGGGAAGTATGCAGCCTTGTCAAACACCTTTGCTGATTTTAAACCATTCTGTTTCTTCTAGTTCTGTTTGTACTGTTGCTTCTTGATCAATGTAAAGGTTGTGCAAGAGAACTTTCTGGTGTTCTGGTAAACCCATGCTTCTTAATGTGGCCCAGAGTTTCTGATGGTTTACACAGTCAAAAGCCTTGCTGTAGTCAAAACATATATGGATATCCTTTTGGTATTCTTTTGTCTTTTCAAGGATCCATCTCACATCCACGATAACGTCTCTCGTTCCTCCCTCTTTCCTGAACTTCAGGAAGTTCTCGTTCCAGGTATGGTTGTAGTCTCTGCTGAATGATCTTGAGTAGAATCTTGCTGGCATGTGGGATCAGAGCGATTGTGCAATAATTTCCACAGTCAGTCGGGTCACCTTTCTTCACCTTATTGGTATAGACACAGATCTTTTCCAGTCAGTTGACCATGAATTTGTCTTCCAAATTTCCTGGCAGAGCCTTGTAAGTATGGTAACAGCTTCATCCGATTCCTGTAATACTTCAATGGGAATGTCATCAATGCCCAGTGCTTTGTTCTTTGATAAGGCTTTCAGTGCTGCTTCGACTTCTTCTTTTATCACCAATGGTTCCTGATCATAAGGTACAGGTTGAAACGGCTGTTGGTCCACTTGATCTTTATGGTATAACGACTCTGTATATTCTTTCCACCTTTTCTTGATCTTTTCAGCATCATTCAATATGGATCCTTGAGCATCTTGTAGCATTCCAATTCAATGCTGAAATTTTTTCTTTAACTCTCATACCTTTAGAAAAGCTGATCATGTTCTTCCTCTAATAGCTTCTGATTCTATTTCCTTGCATGTGTTATTGTAGTATTTCTCTTTGTCTTGTCTTGCTACCATTGGAAATCTCTATTGAGTTCTGCGATTGCCTCTCTTTCTCCTCTGACTTTAGCTTCTCTGCATTTCTGGACAATTTTCAGAGTTTCTTCAGTTATCCATTTTTGCTTTTTCACCTTATGTAGAGACTTCTCACTTTCTTCCAACACAGCCATCTTGATGTCATTCCATAACTCTTCTGGAACTTTGTCATTTGTATCTAAAGCAGCAAATCCATTTTTCAGGGAGTCCTTAAATTCCAGTGGTATATTCTCAAGGTCATATTTTGCTACATTCATGAGTGGCTTGCTCTTTTTCAACTTTAGCTTGAGTTTGCATACTAGTAGTTGGTGATCTGTATCACAGTCAGCTCCAGGTTTTGTCTTTGTTGATGTTATCGAGCTTTTCCATCATTGTCTTCCACAGATGTAGTCAATTTGGTTTCTGTACAATCCATTGGGTGACGTCCACGTGTACAGTTGGTGCTTGTTGCTGAAAGATGGTGTTTGAGATGAATAGATCATTGGTCTTGCAGAATTCTATCAGTCTTTTTCCAGCTTCGATTCTGTTGCCAAGTCCATATTTTCCAACCACTTTGTCTTCTTCTTTGTTGCCAACTTTTATGTTCAGTCACCCATGATTATCAGGATATGCTGTTTGAATGTTCTGTCAATTTCAACTTGTACTTGTTCATAGAACTCATCAACATCTTCCTCTTCTGCAGCTGTTGTTGGGGTATATACCTGAAATATAGTTGTATTGATGGGCTTTCCTCGGTGTGCTGCTGCTTCTGTCCTTTCTGCATGCTCTGCTTTTGTAGAGGAGCTTTATGTTGATGGGCTTTCCTCGTAGACGAATAGAAATTAAGCGTTCACTGACTGCATTGTATTTCATTACAGTTCTTATAAATTTCTTCTTAATTATAAATGCAACCTCATTTCTTCTTTGTCTTTCGTTTCCAGCATAGTAGAGCATGTGATCATCAGATGCAAAGTGCCCAAAGCCAGTCCATTTCAGTTCACTGACACCCAACAGATCGAGTTGTACACGTTCCATTTCATTCTTGACCACCTCCAACTTCCCTTGGTTCATGCTTTGTACATTGCATGTCCCAATATGTAAGACATCTTTGCGGCTTCTGACTCTCTTTTCATGCGCAGCTACATCAGCAGATCCTACCACATCATAAATGCTGGTTTTACTCTGAGAAATGTTCAGCTCATCGCCAGTAGCCATTTGAGTACCTTTCAACCTGGGGGTCTCATCTTCCAGCACTATAGTATAATTTGTTTTGTGATTTATCCATTCGTTTTTTGTGGCAAGATATAGAAGCAGATTTTCCAAGCCTTTCTTCCGCACAGTTAATTCCGGTGTTGTTGCATTTGTCACAGAAATATGATCCTCCGCTTATGACACCGTCCCATTCTGCTGCTGTCCAGATGGGTGGTTTGTCTTAGTCTGGCACTTCAGCTGAGACCTGTCTGTCTTGGGAGACCCTGCCAGTAGCTGAGCTACTGATAGCATAGCTCTCAGCATCGCTGATGCACACAAGCCCTCACAGCACAACAAGCTACAAACCAAGTGAGGGGAGCACTTTATTACAATCATGCTTTCACTATAATTGCAAACTGCCTACTGTCCACTTCCTCTTGCACTGTACCACTTTGGGTGAATTAAAAGATTGTTAATAAATAAATAAATGTGTATGGGTTTTCTTCCCATTTCTCTTTATGGAAATCCAAAAACATTCTGCACATAAAGAGTGTAATCACATGAAGAGGGTTATTTTGTAAAGTCACTTATATTAGACAATGTAAGGACATCTGGGTGCTGTCTGGGATATCCAGGCCAAAATGTCCAACATATTTAAGTTAGGAGCAGATTTCAGAAACATAGGCATTCTTGATATGGACGTCATCGCAGGTGTCGACATAGATATCCCTACAACTCTGTTATAGCCCAGAGACATGTCCCAGGTTGTCATTCAAGTAGTGGAGTCATTTTGCAGTATGACAACCATGCGACAGGTATCCCCAAATCCTATCAATTCTCTTTACTATGTTGGACTGCACTGAGCATAAGAGAGTTCCAGGGCATGAATAAACATCTGAAAAGTGCTCATTTTCCCTGAAGAGGAGTTGGAGGTTGAAGAGGAGATGGAACTCTGTTGTGCTCAGTGCACCATTTTGTAAAATGGCTCTGAGAACTTCTCTGGGATTTGGATTTCTTCATACCTGTTTTTAGACATCCAAATCATGATTAGAGCTTCTGAAATGACCTATATGTGCATAAAATGGCTCTAATAAAATTGCATCCAGCGGAAAAGTATGCAAAATGGCGGGAATGTGTGTACTTTTACTGTAGGCATTGTCGGGATTGCAGTTTGGGCAGGGAATTGGCAGTGTCATGAAGTATACACATTGATTATAGAAACATACAGATGATGACGGCAGAAAAAGACCTTATGGCCTATCTAGTCTGCCCTTCCATAACAACTACTATAGCCTCCTTTTTTCCTTTAGTGATCTTCTATGTTTGTCTCATGCTGTCTTGAATTCAGATATTGTCCTTTATTTATTTATTTTGTTTAACTGTATTTATATACCGCTGATCTACGCGTCTAAGAGGTTTACATAAAACAACTTGACCTGGGGTGGCTTACATGGAACAGTAATAACTTAGTGAATTGAATAGAACAGTAAACAAAGGAGTTGTAACATAATGTCAAAATTCATAACATCAAACATCTAAACTAATTGGAATACTATTATATATTGGTGAGAGTGAGGGTTGGACAGGGAGCAGGCGGAAGGGATCTAGGGGAAGGGGAGCTGAGATGTGACGGTTGCACAGGTGGCTTTTAGTAAGATCGATGGCTATGTTTTGTCATCAGTGGAGTGTTCAAGAAATAAGTACGTTTTTAGGTTTTTCCTCAAGTCTGTGAGATCATTTGAGGCACGGAGACTGTCTAGTATTATGTTCCACAGTGCCGGTGCGAAGAGGGAGAAAGCCCATTTAGATGTTGTGGAGCTGATTTTCGTGTTTAAAGAAGGTATGTTAGAGCATGTTAAGGGAGTTGGTTCTCCTGTCTCTACTATTAGGTGTTTTCTTTATTAACAATTGGAGGTAGGTGGAAGAGTGTGAAGATCTTGTGGATGGACTTGTATTTGATTTATTGAGTGATAGGCAACCAGTGCAATTGTTTGAGACTTGGGGTTATGCATTCTGTTCTTGGAGAATTGCAGAGGATGCATGCTGCTGTATTCATGGCTAGTTGAAGTTGGTGAATTGCAGATTTAGAATGAGGTTACGGTAATCAATGTGAGGGAATGTGAGTGCTTGAAGAACTGTACGAAAGTCATTCAGGTCCAGGAGTGGTATGAGATGTTGTACCATCTTGAGCTTGTGGTAGATGCTTCTTGTAACATTGCTTATGTGAGAGGATAGTATGAGGTGTTGATCAAGAATGACTCCCAGGTGGTGCACTTCCGAACTGACCTGTAGTTGGGCTCCAGCAATGGCTATGTGAGTAGGTGGTGTGAAGTTGATGTCCTTGGAAATATATAAGACTTCAGTTTTCTTGAAATTTATATTCATGTTGTGTTCAGCAAACCAGTGTGTTATGGAAGTGAAACATTTCTTTATATGGGTGATGGTTGAGTTAGCGGTATTGATTAGAGCATAATTCATGACATCATCTGCATATATGTGGTAAAGTATGTTGTGGGCATCTATGAGTACTCATCCTTCTTCACCTCTCTGCTGCTTTTGACACTGCTGACCAGAATCTTCTACTTGATACCCTGTCCTCACTTGGTTTTAAGGGCTCTGTACTATCCTGGTTCTCCTCTTATCTCTCCCATCGTTCTTTCAGTGTTTGTTTTGATGGATCCTCCTCTGCTGCTATCCCACTCTCAGTTGGTGTACCCCAGTGATCTGTCTTGGGTCCATTCCTTTTCTCTTTCTATACCCAGTCCCTTGGTGCGCTCATCTCTTCCCATGGCTTTCAGTACCATCTTTATGCTGATGACTCTCAGATCTATCTCTCCGGTAATCCAGGCCCAGATCTCTGCTTGCCTTTCTGATATTGCTGCTTGGATGTCTCACCACTGCTTGAAATCGAACATGGCCAAAACTGAGCTTCTTATTTTTCCCCGTAAAACCTCTTCTCCTCTTCCTCCTTTCTCAGTCTCTATGGATAACTCTCTACTTCTCCCTATTTCCTCGGCTCACAACCTTGGGGTCATCTTTGACTCCTCTCTCTCCTTCTCCACACACATCCATCTGATAGCTAAGATCTGCCATTTCTTTCTCTATAACATAAACAAAATCTGCCCATTCCTTTCTGAACACACTACTAAGACACTTATCCACTCCTTAATCACATCCCATCTTGACTATTGTAACCTACTCCTTGCTGGTCTCCCGCTGAATCATCTCTCTCCCCTTCAGTCTGTTCAACACACTTCTGCATGACTGATCTTTCACCAGCGTCGTCATGCTCATATTACCCCTCTTCTCAAGTCTCTTCATTGGCATCCTATCCATTTCCACAAACAGTTTAAACTTCTCCTTCTGACCTATAAGTGCATTCACTCTGCAGTTCCTTCCTACTTTTCCTCTGTTATCTCTCCCTACACCCCTCCTCGGGAATTCCGCTCTTCTAGCAAATCACTTCTACCTGTGCCCTTCTTTTCTACTGCTAACTCCAGACTTCACTCCTTTCACCTTGCTGCTCCTTATGCCTGGAACAAACTACACAAGTCTGTACATCAGGCGCCTTCTCTGGTCCTTTTCAGATTTAAGCTAAAAACTCACCTCTTCGCTGCCGCTTTTGGATCTTGACTCCAGGAATTTGTCCAAATCTTTTTTAAACCTGGCTACACTAACAGCTTTTATTACATCCTCCGGTAGCAAATTCCAGAGTTTGATTACATGTTCAGTGAAAAAATATTTTCTCTTATTAGTCTTAAATACGTTACCCTTTAGCTTCATTGCATGCCCCTCTAGTCTTTATATATTTTGATGGCGTAAACAATCGATCTACGTTTACCCGTTCCACTCTATTCATTAATTTATAGACCTCTATCATATCTCCCCTCAGCCGTCTCTTTTCCAGGTTGAAGAGTCTTAACCTTTTTTAGCCTCTCTTTATAAGGATATCCTTACATGCCCTTTACCATTTTGGTGGCTCTTCTCTGTACCTTTTCTAATAATGCTATATCCTTTTTAAGATACTGCAACCAGAATTGCACACAACATTCAAGATGCGGTCGCACCATGGAATGATACAGAGGCATTATTATATCCTTTGTTTTATTATCCATTCCTTTCCTTATGATACCTAGCATTCTATTTGCTCTCTTGGCCACTGCTGCACACTGGGCGGAGGGTTTTAACATGTTATCCACAGTGACGCCTAAATCTTTTTCCTGAATGGTGGTTCCTAATGTGGAACTTTGCATCATGTAACCATAGTTTGGGTTGTTCTTTCCTAGGTGCATAACTTTGCACTTGCCCACATTAAATTTCATCTGCCATTTGGATGCCCAGTCTTCCAATTTATCAAGATCCTCTTGCAATTTTCCACAATCTTCTTGGGTTTTAACAACTTTGAATAGTTTTGTGTCATCTGCAAATTTGATAACCTCACTCATTATTCCCATTTCCAGGTTATTTATGAATATGTTAAAAAGCAGCGGACCCAGCACAGATCCCTGGGGTACTCCACTATTCACCTTTCTCCATTGTGAAAATTGGCCAGTTAGCCCTACCCTCTGCTTTCTATCTTTTAACCAGTTCCTGATCCACAATAGTAAGCTGCCTCCTATCCCATGACTTTTCAATTTTGCCAAAAAGTCTCTTATGAGGGACCTTGTCAAAGGCTTTTTGAAAGTCCAGATACACTATATCAACTGACTCACCTTTGTCTACCTGTTTATTCACACTTTCAAAAAAAACAACAGATTAATAAAACAAGACCTTCCTTGGCTATAGCCATGTTGGATGTCTCCCATTAAGCCTTGAATTATCTACATGTTCAGTAATTTTGTTCTTTATAATGGTTTCTACCATTTTTCCCAGTACTAACATCAGGCTCGCCGGTCTGTAGTTTCCCGAATTACCCCTGGAACTCTTTTTAAAAATAGGCGTTACATTGGCCATCCTCAGATATTACATATGATTTTAATGATAGTTCACAGGTTATTAAAAATAGGTCTGCAATCTCAAATTTCAGTTCTTTCAACACTCTTGGATGTATACCATCTGGTCCAGGTGATTTGCTACTCTTCAGTTTATCAAATAGTTGTAATACATCTTCCCGGTGTATCGATATTTCTTTCACTTCTTCGGCAGCATCTCCTTTAAATACCAGTTCAGTCATGGGTAACATTCCTACATATTCCTGAGTAATTACTGAAGCAAATAATTTATTCAGTCTCTCCGCTATGGCTTTGTCCCCTCTTAGTGCCCCTTTTACCCCTCTATCATCTAATGGTCCAACTGACTCTCTCACAGTTTTTTTGCTACAAATGTACTTGAAAAAGTCTTTATTATGCACTTTTACTTCCACAGCAAGCTTCTTCTCAAATTCTCTCTTTGCTTGCCTTATCAATGTCTTGCATCTGACTTGCCAGTGCTTGTGTTGTTTCCAGTTTTCATCATTTGGCTCCCTTTTCCATTTCCTGAAAGATGCTTTTTTTGCAGCAACAGCCTCTCTGACCTCAACTTTAAACCATGCTGGCAGTGTTTTGGACTTTCTTCCACTTTTTCTTAAAGCGTGGAATACAGCTGGTCTGGGCTTCTAAGATAGTATTTTTAAACATCCAAGCTTGATGTAAATCTTTAACCTTTGCAACTGCTCCTTTTATTTGTTTTTTCTTAACTATTATCCTCATTTTATCATAGTCTCCCTTTTGAAAGTTAAAAGGTAGTAATGTGGATTTCCTTACCCTCCCTCTTCCATTTATTAAATCAAACGTGATCATGCTATGATCACTATTGCCAAGTAGCCCCAACACCCTTATCTCTTGCACCAGATCTTGTGTTCCACTAAGGACTAGGTCCAAAATGGCTTCCCTTCTGGTCGGTTCATGAACCAGCTGCTCAATGAAGCAGTCATTTATTTCATCTAGAAACCTTATCTACCTAGCATGTCCTGCCATGACACTGACCCAGTCGATACCGGGGTAATTTAAATCACCCATTATTATTACTGTGCTGTAACTTTTGTTAGCTTCCTTGATTTCTTAGAGAATTTCACCATCCATTTGTTCATTATGGCCAAGCAGTCGATAGTATACCCTCTCTGCCATTGCCTTCCCCTTCCCCTTTTTACATGGAATTTCAATCCATAGAGATTCTACAGTGAATTTTGTTTCCTGCAAAACTTTAATCCTTTGTGACTCAATGCTCTCTCTAACATAGAGAGCAACCCCTCCACCAATTTAATCTACTCTATCATTACGATATAGTTTGCACCCAGGTATTACAGTGTCCCACTGGTTGTCCTCCTTCCACCATGTCTCTGAGATACCAATCATATCTAACCTCTCATTTAGTGCTATATTTTCTAACTCTCCCATCTTATTTTTTAGACTTCTAGTATTTGCATACAAGCATTTTAGAGGCTGTATTTTATTCATATTAATCTGGCTATCGGTAGGCAGGAGTAATTTGGATTCTTTAAGCTCTGTCTGCTCTGTACTCAAGGGCATTTGGGCTACTTTTGTCTTTATTGGAATCTCTCTGCTGATATGCCCTAACGTCAATCTTTTGCTAGTATCCTTCAAGGATAAATTGTTCTGAACCATGTGCTCTTGGGTGACTGTCGGCTTTCCCCTATTATCTAGTTTAAAAGCTGCTCTATCTCCTTTTTAAAGGTCTCTTTGATTTGGGTTATGTAGGTGGATTGGGACCACTCTAAGGGTAGACCTGGGATAGAGGACATCAGTGTGTAATGATGCCTCCAAAGGAGGCAGAGCTTACTGGCACTGTTCTACCCTGAATCTGTGTCCTTTAAACTAGCTTCGATCTTGGTGCAGGGGGGTCCCCAGTGTCGGCAGGTGCTGTGTGGTCTTCCTATTTCCTTGATCTCACCTTACTGCTCTGGTTGTGGCAGGGGATCGTCTTGCAGGAGTGGCTCCTTCACATGCCCATACACACGGTCTGAGGAGCTGGATTTATTTATTTATTTATTTATTTAACATTTCTTATATACCGCACTATTGTCATCAGCGCGGTTTACATGGAACAGAACATATACATACAGGATAACTGTAGTGCATTTAACAAGTAACAGGGGTTTGAGAACTTGGAAGAAACAAGGTAAACTATATAAATCATATACAATAAACTATATACATTAATCACAGTCGAAATTCTCTAGGTCTGAACATGGCGTGACTATTTCTCTTGTGAGGGTTTATACTGGAAAATAACTTAAGAATAGGTAGTGCTTGAGACTTTTCCTGAATTGTGTTAGACTGGTTATGGCTCTCAATTCTGGTGGGAGGGCATTCCATGCTACTGCGTACTGCATACTGGATTATGCGTGGGAGACTATTCCACGCATCTACCACTCTTTCTGTAAAGAAATATTTCTGCATATTACTCCTGAGTCTGTCCCCTTTGACTTTCATCCTATGTCCCCTTGTTGCAGAGCTTACTTTCAATTTAAAGAGGCTTTCCTCTTGTGCATTTATGCCACAGAGTTTTTTAAATGTCTCTATCATATCCCCTCTATCCTACCTTTCCTTTTTAAGTCTGTCCCCATATGGTTTATAATGAAGACCACTGATCAATTTGGTAGCCATCTTCTGCATCAGCTCCATCTTGTTTATATCCTTTTGAAGGTGCGGTCTCCATAATTGCACACAATACTCCAAATGAGGTTGCACCAGAGACTTATACAGAGGCACTATCACCTCCTTTTTTCTGCTGGCCATTCCTCTCTCTGTGCACCCAAGCATCCTTCTGGCTTTTGTTGTCGCCTTTTCTGTTTAGCCACCTTAAGATAATCAGAAACAATCACACCCAATGTCCCGCTCTTCTTTCATGGACAGAAGTATTCCACCCCTACGTATACTGTACCACTTCCTTGGATTTCTGTAGCCCAAATGCATGACCTGCATTTTTTTAGCGCTGCATCTCAGCTGACAAATTCTTGATTATTTTTCAAGCTTAGCTAAATCCCTCCTCATGTTATTTACTCCTTCCTGGGTGTCTACTCTATTGCAGATTTAGGTATCATCTGTAAAGAGGTAAACCTTACCCGACAGCCCTTCCGCAATATCATTAACAAAAATGTTACAAAGGATTCGACCAAGAATAGATCCCTGCAGCACACCACTGGTAACATCTTTCTCCTCACGGTGATCCATTTACCTCTACCCTTTGTCTCCTCCCACTCAATCAATTTCTAACCCAGTCAGTCACTTTATAGTCCATCCCTAGGGTGCTCAATTTATAAGTCACCTGTGAGGAATGGTGTCAAAGGCTTGACTGAAATATAAGTACACCACATCTAGGGCTCTCCCTCGGTCCAACTCTCTTGTCACCCAGTCAAAGAAACCAATCAGATTTGTCTGGCAAGACCTGCCTCTAGTAAACCCATGCTGCCTCAGATCCTGCGATCCTTTGGACTCTAGAAAACTCACTATACTCTAGTTTTAGCAATGTTTCCATTAATTTACTCACCACAGAGGTCAAACTAACCGACTTGTAGTTCTCAACCTCATCCTTACTTCCGTTTGTGTGTAAAGAGACCACATGAGCCTTTCTCTAGTCCTCTGGGACCACTTCTGACTCTAAATAAGCACTGAAAAGATCAGACAGTGGAGTCGTTAGAAGTTTCCAAAGTTCCTTCAGTACTCTCATATGTATTCCATCTGGCCCCATTGTTTTGTCTACTTTTAGTTTAGCTAGTTCCTCAAGAACACAATCTTTTGAAAATCATTCAACATACCCTTCCCTTCTATTCCTATTTGTGGGTGTTTTCTGAGGTCCCGCTCCTGGCCCTTCATCTGTGAACACAGTACAAAATTATTTGTTAAGCAATTCTGGTTTATCCTCATCAGCTTCTACATATTCCTCCTCTTTACCCTTGTCTGACAATACCACTTTTGCACTTCCTCCTCTCACTAACATATCTGAAAAAGGCCGCCTCCCCCCAATTTTTTTTTAATTCTTTATTTATAGAATTTCACAAAACAGCAAGAAAATAATTCCTTACATCGAATACAGTGTGTGCAGGTAATAATGTTAACCCATAAGCAAATATAATAAGTACAAATAAGAAAGCATACACTGTTGTAATCCACACTACAGGGGAGGAGGAGAGACATACCCACCCAATACAGAGAATTGGAAAAGTTATAAAAAGAAAAATTTAAAGAAAACCCACGAGGCCACGTACCCCTAGAATACATTCATGGAGGATAAAGATATAATAAATCCACAGTTCACTCATTAGAGGACACAGCAGAAAGTCTAGCATTGATAAATTTACCCAAATCCATGGGATCAGAGAAAATATACTTATTTCCCTCCATAAGCACTAGGCATCTACAAGGGAACCTCAAGAAAAAGGTACCCCCTATACTCAATACCCCAGATTTATAAATCAAAAACTGCTTTCTCCTCCTTTGTGTTTCTTTGACTAAATCAGGAAACATTGATATCCTGAAACCCATAAAAGTATCACATCTTTTCAATTTTATTGCATTGGCTATTTCTTCTTTTTTATATCTTTGCTTTCCTGACTACTTTCCTAGTTTTTCTAAGTTTTCCAAATATTTATTTATTTAACAAGGCTTATATACCGCTTTTTACCGGGTCAAAGCGGTGTACATTGAACAAAGAATACCTGTTACATATAACCATTAACTATAGATGTATAGGGCGGCATTTTCGAAGGCATTTACACAGGTAACTGCCCTAATTATCCATGTAAATGCCTTATCCAGGATTTTCAAAAGGCACCTACATGGGTAATGCCTTTTGAAAATCCCAGAAAAATCCCTAATGTACCCAGATGCTATGCGATAAGCATCAGGGCATGTTGGGGGCATTCGGGGGTGGAGCGGGGGTTGAGGAAAGAACTAAATGGATAGTAGCAATTTTCGAAGCTACCTGCTTAGCCCTCTGCGCCTTAAAGATAAGTGAGGTTTTTCCTCACCTATCTTTAAGGCACAGGGGCTAAGCGGGTAGCATCAAAAATTGCTGCTACCCGCTTAGCCAGCACATCCAGCATAACCCGGATTTTCACTTCCATTTCTGCGGAAGTGAAAATCCGGATTAAGGAGGTCAGCGAGTAGGCTATGAGTTGACACGGTGCATAGCCTGCCTAAATCAAAATGGGGCCCATATCAATTAGCTATATACAGCAAACAAATTACAGAGTGATTAATATATGTATAGGAGGCAGCTTTTGCATGGCTATGTAGTGGGGGTGGGGTTATATGGTGGGATTAAAATAATCTGAAAATAGGAAGGCCTTTATGTGTTTGCATTAGGAGTGCAGGTCTGTGATATTTCTTTTAGAGTCTGGGAGTGCTTGTCTTCCTCTTTCTGTGATCTCTTGTTAACTGGCACATGATTGCCAGTTAGGAAGTGTTTTAATGGGCAGTAGCTGGCATGCGTTCACTGTGGTCAGGTACTGCACACTAAACAAATGTTAACCAGTTAGCGAAGTTCTGTAAAAGGGCCCCTATATCTATGATTTTGAGGGCCATACAGGGTACACCTATTTAGGGAAAATGCTATTGGTTTATATACCAACAAGAACCCTTCACTCCAGTGATTAATTTAATTTGCTGTCACCACTGGTTAGAACATTTTGATTGCTAAAGACATCTATTAATTCTTTTTTGGGGGCGATACTTGAACTTTGGAATTGCCAAAGGACTCGAAAAATGTTAAGGATTATTTTAATTTTAGAAAACAGCTGAAACCTCAGGGGAGCATATTCAACATGGTTTAATCAATTAGCAGACCTGCTAACCAGTTAAACTATGGTCAGCGGGATATTCAGTGGCACTAAATGGTTTAGTGCTGCTGAATATCCCCTGCTCCCTGGTTTGTACACCACAATGCTAACTGCTTAGGGTCGGGACATTCCGGGGGCAGCAGTAGAGTTAACCAGACAGTGGCAATATTCAGCTACTGGCCGATCAACTTAAGCCAGCTAAAGTTAGGCAAAATAAAAGCAGGCCTAGCATTAGCTGACTTAGCTATCTGGGCATACCGGAGGTGATCAGATATAGTCCTGGCATTGGATATCCAGAAATAAATTAATGCGGTGATGGCCAGCCACCTTAAGTGTGCTGGCTGCCACCATTGAATATCTGCCACTTAGCTTTTTAAGGAATATTTTAAATAATAGCTGTTATCTGCTGATTATGGTATTATGATATAATCTTGGCTTGATAATGTCTTGTTTGCAATTTATTAAAATATAATTTCAATAAGTAGAGGACTGGGTTTGTTTTTTAAATTATTTTTAATATGAAGATCATTGGGTATTTTTGTGGTGGAAAGGGGTAAAGGAGGGTGGTAGGAAGATGGAATATGAAGAAATGAAATTTGCTGCCATCCACTCTGTATAATTTTGAAAATTGAAAGTAGTGAAATATAAGCTTGAATATTAAATTAAATTAAGCTACATTAGATTTTTGTACACCCCTATTTTTAGCCTTGGTTCTATTGGAATAGAAGCTTATCTGATCATGCTGAGGTAGGGGTATAAACGTTTTGCTGGGGGAGGGTGCAGATGAACCTCTGTAGTTTAAATGGCTTGGAAAGCTCTAGGCAAAGACGTGCATGCTGGAGACACTGCATTGGAAGCTATACAGGAACAGAGGGTGGTGGAATAAGTAGGAAGATAAGGAGAAAATATTTGGGTCATCTGATACATAAATGTAGATATCTATATTGCAGGTATCTAATCAGACATGATATACCATAGAAACACTGGGTCTGATTTTCATTTAGGCAGGCAATGGCGACGGAAATGAAAATCCAGGTTATGCCGCACAGGCCGGCAGCCGCCGAAGCTAAACGGGTAGCAGCAATTTTCGATGCTGCCCGTTTAGCCTCAGTGCTTTAAAGATAGGCAAGAGTTTTCCTCGCCTATCTTTAAGGTGCAGAGCGCTAAGCGAGCAGCATCGAAAATCGCTGCTACCTGCTTAGTGCCGTGCTCCGCCCTGGAATGCCCCGATGCTAAATGGATAGCATCTGGGCACATTAGGGACTTAACCGGGATTTTCCAAAGGCACCTACCTGGTTAAGGCATTTACACGGGTAACATGGGCTATTACCTGTGTAACTGCCTTCGAAAATCGGGCCCACTGAATATAGACCAAGTGCTCCATGTTTAGTTAGAGGAGAGAAACAGAATGAAGACTCTTTGGAATGTGTTGGTTATACTTGTTTTATTTTTATGCCCCTTCTCCCCTGAAAACAATTTCTGCAGGTGCTCATGGAAGAGGGTGTTTAGGGGAAACGTGAGAAATTGGATGCAAGGGAATAAGAAAGAGAGCGTACAAATAACTTGCCAGTCCACCCGCATACTCTTCCAGTTTCTGTCAGGTTGACAGCCCTGGATGTTATGTTAAACAGATTCAAATCACTTTCCCTTCAATCCCTATTATCCTGAAGGATGTGGTCTCATACAAGACCACGCACTCACGTTTAACAGTTCTGACATCAGGGCGGAGTCACGTGATGTGGTGAGCCCGAGAGGACGTGAGTTGCTCGAGCTCCGGGCCCTCCTCCCCTGAAAGTTGAATTTGTACCGTGTTTTTGCAGCGAATTTGGGTTTGCTGGAGACCTGGCTTACCGGTAAGGGGCAGGAGTTATTGTGCGAGAGGCCAACAGGATGGCGACTGCGGTAAAGGCGAGGAGAAGAGAGAAAGACCGCACTGCCTGTACCCTGAAAATGGCGGACTCCCCCCCGAAGCAAAGTGCCGCGGCATCCCCTACGATGATTGAAGAGATCTCGGCCGCTGTTACCAGTGCACTGTCGCTGCAATTCGAGGCCTTGCACGCAAAGATGGACCCGCTTCAGAGCTCGATGGGCACATTGGGCGCACGTGTGCATGAAGCAGAAACTTGCATTACCCATGCTGAGGAAGAAGTGGAGGGCCTAAGGCGGGAGCTTCTCACACTGCAGCGGGAGTCCAAGGCCCACGAAATGAAATTGGATGACCTGGAGAATAGGTCCCGCCGCAACAACTTACGTTTTCTGGGAGTCGCTGAATCCATCCTGGACAAAGATTTGAGGAAGTATGTAGAGGATCTGTCTGCCTCCCTGAGAGATGGGGCCGATCTGCATTGGAAGCTATACAGGAACAGAGGGTGGAACGAGCACACAGAATGGGGCCTAAACAACAGGCTCGAGACCGTCGGCCGAGAGTGGTCTTGGCAAGATTCCTCTGTTACACGCAAAAGGACGCAGTGCTCAGAGCAGCCAAGCAAAAAGGAGTTGTCGAATGGGAGAATATGAAGATCAGGATATCGCAGGACTACTCCGCTGCTCTGAGTCAGCGCCGTAAAGCCTATGCCCCGCTATGCCAGAAACTGATCGAGGCTAGCGTTCACTTCAGCGTGCAATACCCCGCTAAGCTGCGCGTGCTCCACCAGGGAACCCACCGAGTGTTTGAGTCGGCGGCAGAGGCGAAGCCCTACGTGGAGCAGGTGACGGCGCGGGCGATGCCAAGCCCTGGGGAGTAGTGGGGCTCTTTGTGGACGCAATGACCTTGGCTGCAGCTCCAGGACGGATTCTGCTAGATACAGCGTGGTGAAGAGACCTTATTTTTGGTGCCTTGCTGGCTGACTCATGGACTCTGTGTATTGGCTACTACTGTCGCTGTGGACTGGTATATGGGCTGATTGAAGTATGGTCCTTTTTGCTGCCTGTCCAGGAGAGCTTTGCAGGTTTGCAAGCAGGCCCGTTGGCCTGCGTACGTGATACGCAGGGAGCCGGTTTGGCCTGCTGCATGAGTAACGCCTGGAATTGCATGTATAGACAGCCTCTGTAGACCTGTGTTGTGTTTTAGTGCTGTTCCAAAGGGGATAAAATGTTTTTCTTGGTGTGGTAAAGTAGAGGGTTCGGGAAGGGTTGGGAGGCAGATAAGAAAGAGGGAGGGGGTATAGCCTGGGTAGGGTTACCAGGGTAGGGTTGTCTGTATGTACTGTGTTGGATTACCTGTGGGAATAGGGGGGCCGTGTTCATGAGAAGGGGACTACAACGGGAAGGGGTATAATAATTAATGGAAGCTGGGTTCTTACCCTAACCGGGCTGCTTGGGGGGGACTTAGGTGACTAGTGAGAGTCCTTAAGGTTATGGGGACTGAGCTGCCCTCCTGGGTTTGACCTGGTCTAGTTGGTCTAGTCTATGGTTCCAACAGAGCCCAGCCCGGTTGGGGAGGCCTAGTGGCCCCCGTGGGGGGGGGGGGGTCCGCTTCATATGCTCGATCCGGCAAGAAGGACTATTTTGGGTCCCAACTTTATTAAGCTGATGGGCGGTTGGAGAGGGGAGGAGGGTTCCAGTCACATCCTGTGTGATTCTTGATGGGAGAGGGGTGGAGATTAGAGATTGGGAGTTGGGCAGGGGGAGGGTGGGGGAAGGGAAGGGGGTATGGGATTCGGGGGGAGGGGAGTGGGGCAGCTGGTAGGGGGGGAAGAGGTGGGGGGGTTGCAGGAAGTACAGTGGGCTCATAGCTTGATTATGGGCGCGAACTATGGGAGCGCTTTACTGGTATGGGGGGGACCTCAGGCTGGGGAGGTCCACCCCCACCTCTATGGCAGGATAGTTCATTATAATTTGTTCAAGCACTATCCAACCTGAAGGTTATTTCTTGGAACGTCTGCGGGGTAGGTAACCCCATTAAAAGATATAAAGTGTTGCAGGCTTTGGCCCGGTTGCAATGTGACATAGCTATGCTACAGGAAACTCACCAGACGGCCGAAGAGCATGCTAAATTGCAGAAAACGTGGGTGGGGCAGAGTTGGGGGGCCCCAGCTAAAGGGAAAAAGGGTGGAGTGGTCATACTGATCAGTAAGCGAGTTTGATTTGAGCTGGAAAAAGAATACTCAGACCCTGAAGGCAGATATATCTTGCTCTATGGCAGCCTTGAGGGACGGCCCCTTGTACTGGATAACCTGTATTGTCCCAATGTACTGGATCAAGCGTTTTATGCCCGCCTGGCCTCTCGAGTGGAGCAGTTGCCTGATGTCCTGCTGGTGCTGGCTGGTGATTTGAATGGGGTATTAGATATTGAGATGGATACGTCGGGGGGGGGGGGGGGAGCGAGCTCCCACTACTAAAGCGTTGCGGGGGCTGTGTCGTCGCTTGGGAATAATAGATCCCTGGCGCTTATTGCATCCATTAGAGAAAGATTTCACCCATCAATCGAGAGCTCATGGGTCTAGTGCTCGTCTGGACTATATCTTGGTTTCTGAAAGGCTTTTTGTGCAGGTGGGAGATGCACAGATTGGCCCCTCGGCGGTGTCTGATCATGCCCCGGTTTGGGTGGATTTAGGATGGGGGGGGGGGTTGGCGGCACCGACAAGACTCTGGCGATTTCCCATGGGGCTTTATCACGATGCTGCCTTTCGAACACGCCTTGGCCAATGCTGGCAGGAATTTTTGGCCCACCACGAACAGCATAGAGATGATCCTGAGTTGATCTGGGAAACCGCCAAAGTAGTGCTGCGGGGAGATATCATTGAATATGTTGCGAGAAAACGTAAGCTGTTGGCTACGCAGATTGTTCAGTTGGAGAAGCAGGTAGTATGGGTTTGGCGACGGTGCGGGGGAGACCCCAGTGCAGTTAATAAGAAGAGGCTTTGGGAGTTGCAAGTATCTCTCAATGAGCTGCTCCATCAGCGGGCGAAGAAATCCCATATGTATTATAAGTATCAATTATATCGCTTTGAGGATAAACCCGGGAAACTTTTGGCGCGCTGTCTACAGGGTAGCCGAGGCGCTCGGTCAATCGCGGCGTTACGGGATGCTCAGGGCAGTTTGCATAAAGATAGTACAGCTATAGCCAGCGTACTCCGGTCCTTTTTTCAGCAGCTATATGCGCGGAGGGAGGGGTCCCTGACTGGAATGCAGAACTATCTACGAGATCTATCGCTACCGCGGGTGACCGCGGATCAGAGGGCATATTTGGATGCCCCGGTGACGGTAGAAGAAGTTCATCGGGTTATTCAGCGAGCTAGTTGCTGTAAAGCACCCGGCCCAGATGGGTTTGGGGCTGAGGTTTATAAATTGCTAGGGGATTTGGTGCCCCCAGCCCTTGTGGAGATGTATCATCGAAGGGTGGCTCAGGGGAAGTTTGGCTGGGGTACCAATCATGCGTATATTACTCTTATACCCAAACCTGGCAAGGACCCTACCCAAGCGGCTTCCTATAGACCTATCTCTTTATTGAATTTTGATCTGAAAATACTGGCTAAGGTTTTGGCCGATAGACTTGCTTCTGTTATGGGGGACTTGGTGCATGAATCGCAGGTTGGCTTTCTCAAGGGGCGTTATGCCGTGCGGAACTTGCGGAGAATTTTGGCGTCCCTTGAGTGGGTCTGTGAAAGAGGCCTTCCATCTTTGGTAATTAGCTTTGACGCCGAAAAGGCGTTCGACCAGGTACAATGGGACTACTTGCAAAGTCTTTTGCCTTACTATGGACTGGGCGACCCTTTTTGCAAGATGGTGGGGTTGCTTTATGCGGACCCCACGGCCGGAGTACTTTGTAATGGGGTGTTGTCGGATAGCTTTTGTCTGGAAAGGGGTACGCGTCAGGGTTGCCCGCTGTCCCCCCTACTTTTTGTATTAACCTTGGATCCACTGATACGGAGGATAGAGGAGTCCCCTGGCATTTGTGGTGTCCGTATCGGCTCCCATGGGTTCAAGGTGGCTGCTTTTGCTGACGATATTCTAGTTCACCTTACGTCTCCCCATCAGTCCCTGGCTTGTTTGCTTGAGGAGTTCTCCTCCTTTGGTAAATTTGCGAGGCTGCGTATAAATATGGCCAAATCGGAGGCTTTAGATGTTGGGGGTACCTTACGGGGGAGTTGGCTAGGGGGATTTCCGTTTCGCTGGGCTGGTGAATCCCTTGTTTATTTGGGCATTTTGCTGACTAGGACGCCGGCATTGTTATATAGGAAGAATTTTGAACGTATTTTTTCTAAGCTTCGGGCGCAACTGCGGGCCTGGGCGCCCCTCCCTTTGTCCCTACTGGGTAGAGTGGCCGCCCTGGGGATGGTGCTTTTTCCACGAGTGCTCTATTGGATGCAGACTCTCCCGGTGTGGCTCTTGAGGTGTGACTTGTTACGTATTGAGCGGGAGATTCGGGGGTTCCTTTGGAAAGGGGCCCCGAGCACGTATCCCATTGATCTGAATGAGAGGGGGGTGGAGGTCGGGAGGGGTTGGGGGTTCCGGATTTTTGGAAGTACACGCTGGCATGTAAAGCCAGGCACCTGGGGGATACGGCGGTTTATACCCCCCGGGGGTTGGAAGCGGCCTTTGTAGCGCCGCACACCTTAGAAGCGGTTCTGCACTTGCCGCGGGTAGCGTTGCCGAATCGCATGACCAGTAGCGTGTTGATACAGGCGACACGGTGCACGTGGCAGCAGCTAAATAAGTATTGGGGCAGTGACCCTGCGGTGTCGAGCTGGCTGTCTTTACAGGGTAACGCTTGTTTTACTCCGGGTTCTGACTCGGCTCTCTTTCGGCAGTGGTTGCGGGTGGGCATCCGGCACCTTGGGCATGTGGTGGATCAGGAGGGGAGCTGTAAGGCCTTGGGGGCACTTTGTGGGGAGTACGGCTTGAATCTGGGGGCGTCAGTCTTTGCCTATGCGCAACTGTCGCATTACGTTGGCTTGTTGTCTAAACGTGAGCTTCTTGTGGAACATTCAGCGCGAATTCTCAATTTCTTCGCTCTGGGGGCAGAGTCTCCGCTGACTATAGCTGAGTTTAAAAAGAGGCTGGACCGGCTTGGGGTGCCTCTTGATTATTCGGCGGTGGAGAACTCCTGGGCAAGGGAGCTGGGCCGGGAGATAGCACCAGGGTCCGTCCGGGGGGCGCTGGGTCGGATTGCGCAATTGGTGGAAGGGGCTCGGTGGCGTGAGGTACAGTTTAAATGCCTTCAGCGAACCCAATTTTCCCCGAGGCGAGCGCTTAGAAGTCGCCTTACATCATTTGGAGGGTGCCCCAAATGTTCCTGTGTCTTGGCGGACTTGGGCCATATGTGGTGGGGCTGTCCGTCTATTCGTCGGTATTGGCAGCAAATTGGGGCGTATCTTAGTGGCCTCCTGGGGCAGCGAATTTGTTGGACAGGACTGCTGGTTGTTTTAGATCAGCTGGGACCACTCCACCCGAAGGGGAGGTGGGAGAGAATTTTGGTGCGCAAAGCTTGTCTGGTGGGTAAAGGCCCTATACTTAGCCGCTGGAGGGAGCCTGTGGTGCCTACTTTTGTTGAGTGGCGTAATGGCCTACATCAGCTTCTGATTATGGAACGGAGGAGTGCGCAGGGGCACCCCCGAAGATGGGCTACCTTTTTGTTGATTTGGATGCCTTACATTCAGCAATTGGGACCTAAAACCCACAGCGAGGTGTTAAAGGTTGGATAGTGGTTGATTAGAACAAGTATTGCTCCTTGGATAATCTTGCTACTGTGCTTCCTGTGCTAGGGGGGGAGGGGGTTGGGGCGGGGGAGGGGGTTGGGGAGGGGGGAGCGTTGGGTTACACTGTATTGTTTCTTTGTGACCTGGGGTCCCTTCCCATTTGTTTGCTGTACTACTCCCAGGGTGGTGGACAAGATACAGCCCCGCCCGGGAGCTGACTGTATGTAAAATCAACTTTGTTTGGATGTACTGTTTGATTGTATTGTGTGGGATTAATAAATAGAACTTTGAAAAAAAACCCAGTTCTGACATCAGATATAGACGAGTGAGGATATAAGGCTCACCCAGAGTGCTCTTCTATTCTGTCCTATTCTCTTTATTGTATTCCAAAGTGCTTCACAAGGTCAAAGCTTAATTACAAAAGTCAAAACATAATTACAGAGTTGACGGTACATGTGTAGACAGGAAAATGATAAAATGTTTTTAACTTCTTATGTAATCACCCACTGTAATAATAACTAATTATCTAATATTTAGCCATTCACTTATTATTGAACATGTTGCCATTCACAACTCTGAACACCCATAAAGGGGTGGGAGATAGGGGTGCTTTGAACATAATGAGAGCACTGTATACTGAATGCACAAAGGCCCTCATTCTCATTCTCTATGAAAAATTTCAGCACTGAATAAGGCCAAAGTGGTAGTGAATCATTTTCTTCTGTCGTTGCTGATGTTGTTTCTGTTCTATGGAAGATTTCAGCCTCAAGCGCATTGCACGTGGTATAGCACAAGAGCACTGAGTTCAGTAGAAATACAGAGAACCAAAAAGTATGAGGAAAAAGCTACAGAGACGCCACCCTGATCCAGATTTCCCAGTAGGCAAAGTAGGCGGCCTAGGAGTGGCGTAAGGAGCATTGCCTCCTTCTTCTCTTCCTCCATCCCGGTGGTGTTTGCTCCCAGGCACCGCTCAAGCTGGGTGGGAGCATCATCCTATTAGACCTACCCCCTTAAATGCACAGGGACTCACCAGCCAGCGGCGTTCCAAGCACTGTAAAATAGAATTGCTGCTGGAGCACCCTGGCTTGTATGTGAGGTGGCCTAATGGGATATTGCTGCTTAGAGGGAACAGTACATATTAAGAAAAGGATGACCTCTCCTTCCTCTATAGCTGCTTCTGCACTCTTGCTTGGAAGAAAATGTTCCCTCTTCTTCTGCTCACATATCTTTGGAGTGCAACTAGTGGAACTTGTACATCTAGCTCTGGCGCCACCCTCAGAATCTGGGGTAGTCTATCATTTGGTCAGAGAAAGCACTCCTGGGCAGCACAACACGCTTTTGGCTGGCACTCCAGGAACTGTGAGCAAAAAGGCTTAAGAGTGAGAAATTTTGAAAGAAGAAAATTGTATTTTTCCCTCCTCCTTATGCTTGAAAATAGCACACATGGGACTAGGGAAAGAGGAAAAGATATGAAAGGACAGCAGGGAATAAAAAGAAAGAGGTTTAATCCTCCTGCTTTTGACTATGGTCAGCATCATTGTATTTCTGCGAGTATTGAGTGGCAGGGCCTTAATATGGAAATTACACTAACCTGGTAATTGTAGTTCCTGGAGGGTCCAGTTTAGTCCTCCACAATCGGGTAGTGCCCCTCCTCCTGCAGCCGGGAGACTGGACCAATCAAATCTTCTGTAGTATATATACAGCCGGAGCTCCCAGAAGTCCCCAGTGTACTAGTAACAAAGCATACTTAACGAAGCAACACATTAGATTAATATACAAAATGACCTAATTAAAGAACAATTTGTTCCCCCCCAAGGAATATCCAACCCCCTCCCCAAACGAGGAAGTCAGAACACTGCATTGCGCCGGCACCGACGCCTCAGGAATCAAAACACCGCTCCCCACCAGAAGTTCAGGAACTGCCTGAACCCCGAGACAGGGAAGAGCCTCTGCAAAAAACGCGGCTGCCACAGAGGGACCGAACGGCAAGAGGAACCGTCTTAATATCAACCGTTCGGAAAGGCGCGCCGCACCACATTAGCAGATAGTCGGGAGGGAAGGAGGACTAAACTGGACCCTCCAGGAACTACAATTACCAGGTTAGTGTAATTTCCATTTCCTGTTCGGTAATCCAGTTTAGTCCTCCACAATCGGGATGTAACAGAGCAGTTA
Organism: Ichthyophis bannanicus; assembly: GCA_033557465.1. Classification (NCBI taxonomy): domain Eukaryota; kingdom Metazoa; phylum Chordata; class Amphibia; order Gymnophiona; family Ichthyophiidae; genus Ichthyophis; species Ichthyophis bannanicus. The sequence continues at coordinate 187,658,922 of CM066042.1, read as the reverse complement.
AGACCGGGCGGGACCTTGCCATCCGGCGCGCAGAACCGCCGAACCAAAACAGGAATCCCGAGCCGCTGACACATCTAAGCGATAGTGTCTACTGAAAGCATGCAGAGACGACCAAGTGGCCGCCCTACAGATATCCGCCGGCGGAACCAGGCTATGCTCCGCCCAAGAGGTCGCCTGAGCCCTAGTGGAATGAGCCCTCAGACCCTCCGGAATAGACCGCTGTTGCAACAGATACGCGGACGCGATCGCCTCTTTGAGCCATCTAGCAATGGAGGCTTTAGCCGCCGCTTCCCCTTTACGCGCACCCCCGAAGAGCAGGAAAAGCCGGTCAGATTTCCAAAAAGACTTGGTAACCTTTAAATAACGATGGAGCGTACGACCCACATCGAGCCGGAGAAGACCTTTGTCCGTTGACCCGACAGATTGCGAAGAAAGCACTGGAAGAAACACTGCCTGATTCAAGTGAAAGGGAGACACCACCTTTGGCAGAAAGGAAGGAACCGGACGGAGAACGATCCGATCCGCGGAAAAAGACAAGAAAGGCTCTCGACAGGACAATGCCTGCAGATCCGAAATGCGCCGTGCCGAACAGATGGCTACAAGAAAAACCGCCTTCAGCGTGAGATCTTTCAGAGACGCCCTGCGCAGGGGCTCAAAAGGTTCACGAACCAGGGCCCTCAGAACTAAATTCAAGTCCCAAGGAGGAACGAAAACTCTGCGGGAGGGCCGCAAATGAAAAACAGCCGTAAGGAATCGGCGTACATCCGGATGAGCCCCGAGCAGACGACCCAAAACCTTGCCGCGATAACACGAGATAGCCGCCAACTGGACTTTTAGGGAACTAGCCGCAAGGCCCTTATCGAAACCATCCTGAAGAAAACTTAAAACGACGGGCACGGAAAACCGTCGCCGCCCGGACTCCCCGCCGGGAGCACCAGTCTTCAAAAATCCTCCAAATCCGAACGTAAGTAAGAGAAGTGGACGTTTTCCTCGCCCGCAGAAGGGTAGAAATCACCGCGGGGGAGTAGCCCTTCCTTTTCAGCCGAGCCCTCTCAATGGCCAAACCGTAAGCGAGAATCGATCCACTTGGGGCATCCGCAAGGGACCCTGAAGAAGAAGATCCGGTAGTGCGGGCAGGAGCCAAGGAACGCCGTCGCTCAACCGGACCAGATCGGCATACCAGGGCCTCCGGGGCCAATCCGGGGCCACCAGTAACACGCGACCCCGGTGGCTCTCGATACGTTGTACGACCCGGCCGATCAGAGCCCACGGAGGAAAGACATAAAGAAGACCGGACGTTGGCCACGGCTGAATGAGAGCGTCGAGCCCCTCGGACATGCGCTCCCTTCGCCTGCTGAAGAAGCGCCCTGTCTTGGCTGATTGAAAGGTCACCATGAGATCCATGATGGGTGGACCCCACCGCCGGACGATTTGTGCGTAAACCTGTGGGTTTAGCTCCCATTCTCCGGGGTCCACCCGCACTCTGCTGAGAAAATCGGCCTGGACATTGTCTACGCCCGCAATGTGAGCCGCCGAGATTGCTGGAAGGCGAGTTTGCACCCAGTTGAACAAGGCCGCCTCTTCTGCCTCCAGGACCACGCTGCCGGTACCCCCTTGGCGATTGATGTAAGCTACAGTGGACGCATTGTCCGACAGGACTCTCACCGGCCGTCCGAGAACCAGGGTCTCCAGGTCCACCAGGGCTAGCCGGACTGCCCGCAATTCGAGACAGTTGATCGACCAAGAGGCCTCCAGGGGAGACCATTCCCCCTGAGCAAAGCGGGACTCGCAGTGAGCCCCCCAGCCGGTTAAGCTCGCATCCGTCGTGAACGGAACCCACAGAGGAGGCTCCAAAGGAATCCCTCGCGACAGGTTCTCGGCGGAGAGCCACCACCGGAGGGATCGGCGAACCGTCTTTGGGCAAGGCAATCTCTTGTTCAGCGAGTCGAACTGGTTGGACCAACGTCGCAGAAGAGCACTCTGCAGCGGACGCATGTGGAAGCGCGCCCAAGGCACCACCTCCAAGGTCGCCACCATCGTGCCGAGGAGCCGCAGGTACCACCACGCCGACGGAGCTGGCATCCCCCGGAAGAGACGGACCAGAGCCCGCAACGCCAGCACGCGTCGCTCCGGAAGGCACACCAAGCCCCTTGCTGTGTCGAAGCGGACTCCCAGATACTCGAGATCCTGTGACGGAGACAGACAACTCTTGCATTCGTTCACCACCCATCCGAGGGACCGAAGGAGATCCACCACCCTGCTCGTGACTTGCACACACTCCCGACTGGACTTCGCTCGAATCAACCAGTCGTCGAGATATGGATGGACCAGGACGCCCTCCTTGCGCAACGCCGCCGCGACTACAACCATTACCTTTGTGAAGGTGCGGGGAGCCGTGGCGAGTCCGAACGGCATGGCCCGGAATTGAAAATGGCCCCACGGGAGCGCAAAGCGGAGAAACCGTTGATGGGAGGGCCGGATGGGAATGTGTAAATAGGCCTCTGTAAGATCGAGGGATGTCAAAAATTCCCCTTGACGCACCGCTACGATGACTGACCGCAGGGTCTCCATGCGAAAGTGCGGTACTCTGAGAGCGCGATTCACGCCTTTGAGATCCAAGATCGGACGAAGGGAACCGCCCTTTTTGGGAACCACAAAATAGATGGAGTAGCGACCTGCGCCTCTTTCCAAGGGCGGGACCGGAACCACGGCCCCCAGAGAGAGAAGCCAATCCAGGGTCACGCGGATGTCCCGCGCCTTTTGAGCTCCCTTGCTGGGAGACAGAACAAACGAATCCGGAAGTGGGTGCGCAAACTCTAGGGCATAACCTTCTTCTATAATCTGCAGCACCCACCGATCTGACGTAATTTGGGCCCAAGAAGGAAGAAAGTCGCGCAAACGACCCCCGATGACCGGGTCTTCCTCTAGAGCCCGCCTCGTTTCATTGTGGCTTGCGATTAAAGGAAGAGGCCGAGGAAGAGGCGGCTCCGGAGAAGCCCCTTCCCGCTCCTCTGAAACCACGAAACCCTTGATGACGGGTTCCAAAACGACCGCGCTGCGAAGTCCACAGCCGGGAAGAACGAAATCTGCGCGCATCCCGAAACTGGCCGCGCGCTGAGGTGGACGACCTATTAAGCTTAGGCTTATCCTCTGGAAGCCGACCACCCTTAGACTCACCGAGATCCTTCACCAACTTATCCAGAGCCTCACCAAATAACAACCTGCCCTTAAAGGGTAGTTTACTGAGGCGAGACTTGGAAGAACCGTCGGCCGCCCAATTGCGCAACCAGATGGACCGTCGTGCCGCTACCATGGAGGCCATGCTATTAGCTAGGGAGCGTATTAAATCATAACACAGATCCGCCAAGTAGGCCGATCCCGACTCCACGCGGGTAACGTCCAACAGCCCCTGTTGGTCCATACCGGACCCCGAGCGCAGGTGCTGCGACCATCGCAAACAAGCTCGAGCTACCCACGCCCCACATATAGAAGCTTGTAACGATAAGGCGTTGGTCTCGAAGGCTTGCTTCAACAAATTATCAACCTTTTTGTCCTGAACATCCCTCAGGGCCGCGGCCCCTTCAACCGGGATGGTGGTTTTCTTAGTCACTGCCGAAACGGCAGCATCCACCCGTGGAGACTTAAACAAGTCCCTGTCCTTGTCTGCAAGGGGGTAAAGACGATTCATGGTCCGAATCCCTTTCAAAGCGGATTCCGGTTGCTCCCATTCCGCATGGATCATCTGCTCAACTACTCGGTGCACAGGAAAAACTACCTGGGCATCCCTGACCGCCTGAATGAGAGGATCCTCGAGACCCTCCTCCTCCAGCGGCCGCACCGCAGAGAGGTTAAGTGCTTGGAGAGACTCCGTGACCAAAGGTACCAGCTCGTCCCTTCGAAACACCCGAATGATGCGAGCCTGATCTTCCGGTTCTGGAAGCTCTCCGTCTTCTAACTCCTCCGCCTCAATATCCGGATCCCCCTCAGCCTCGGAATCCGGGAGGCAAAGGGCGTCCTGATCCTGGTCCCCCAACCTGGGCCGCTTGACAGCGGATTGGGAAGACCGCTGAACCCCCCCCGCGGATGCTGGGGGGAGAGAGGCGGGCCAAGCCTCCGGCAAATGACCAGATCGGCTTAAGCGGAAGGCCTGATGCATGAGAAGAACAAAATCCGGGGAAAAGTCTATAGGCGACGCTACCATAGCCGCCTGCTGGAGCTCAGGGACCGACGTATTAGACGCCGGGCCCAGACCAGAAGGAAGGATGCTCGGTGAAGGGACACTGTCCCCCGAAAGAGAAGGGTCCCCGGGCACATGCTGTTCCTTAATTTCAATAGGCAGCTCCAGTTCTGAAGAAACTGCAGCACAGCTTTTACAGATTCCAGAGTCAGTCATTGTACCTCTGCGGGAGCCACAAATTACACACTGAGGTTTGGCAGCCATGCCAAGGCCACCTGCTCTCAGGGAAAAATAAGGCAACAGGAACAGGGAAGCCCACACCAAGGGGACTAACCTTATTCAATTCAGCACAGTATTAAATTTAAAACCTTTTTTTTTTTTTTTTTTTTTTACAGTAAACAAAATACTCCCCAGAATCCTAGGGGTGCCCTGAGCAAAATCGCCAGCAAAAGAAACCCCAAAAACACCAGGGGAACCCGTGCGCAAGTGTTAAAAAGTGCCCTTAAAAAGCACACTTTAGAAATCCAAAATGGCCGCCGCACTTTTTCACCCGCGGTAAAAACGGCGCGAAAATACAAAGGTACCCAAATAATATGGAAAAGAAAGAAAACGACCCTCTAATACAGGGCAAGCGAAAAAAAGCAGGAAAAAGTGCAATTTGGAAGCCAGGGGAGCCGACAGAGCCTCTGCCCAAGCAAAGAACAGAGAGCTGAAAGATTAAAACAAGGAAAATTCCTACCAGCTCTGGGAACAGCAAGGAACTCAGCCCACTTCTCCAAGTGACAGGCAATGTTGCAGCCGGTATGGCTCTTCCCCGAACAGCCTTGGGGAGAGCTCAACCCAGGCTTCAGAGATTCCCAGGCAGGAAGGCAGGAGCCCAAGGCAGGTCTGGCTTCCCCCAGAAAGTCCCCTGTGTCTTTTTTTTTTTTTTTTAAAGATACAGCTACCTTAGCAAAAGAAATAGAACATAAAGGACCAGAAATAAACCCCAAAAGAACTAACTAACTAACTAGTGTTGCTCCTTCAAGTGTCACTTAGCGTGCCCAGCAGGGGCACAGAAGTCCTCCAGCTGCAGGGAGACTGGACACACTGGGGACTTCTGGGAGCTCCGGCTGTATATATACTACAGAAGATTTGATTGGTCCAGTCTCCCGGCTGCAGGAGGAGGGGCACTACCCGATTGTGGAGGACTAAACTGGATTACCGAACAGGAACTCCCCTTACTGTATTGTACAAATTCTCAGTCTTGTCCAAAACACTCAAAGAGACAATCTTAAGCTTGTAATTTATATCTTTCCATTTTAAATTTTTTATTCACAACTTCAATGAAAAGTACAAACCACATTGTTCTCAACTTTTTTACATTCTTCGCAATATTTACACATATTATCCTATATTTCCCTCCTTGGCAAATACATCCTTCCTCTTCCTCACTCCCCGTGTATTCCCCCCTCCTACCCCCCTTCCCCTCCCCTCTATCTTGCATCATTCTTACCGTCATCTCCCTCTCTCATCCATTCACTTGTATGAATCTCAGCTCCTTACACTCTTTCACCATTATCCTTATGCCAGATGTCCTGCACACTCTTTGCTATCTTGCAGCCAGCCTTCCATCCTCCTTCCGCTCTTTCTCTCTCTCCCTCCAGGTTTCCAACCACTGCCACACTCCCTTCCATTGTTCGGCACTCCTCTCCCCTTTCCCCCGTCTCAGCTCTGTCAGTTTGTACATCAAGCTTACATCAGCCACTCTTCTGACAAATCCTGCTGGTTGTGGAGTACCTGGCCCCACCCAGTGCTGTGCTATCTCGCATCGTGCTGCTACTATACAATGATGCAGCACTCCACCCTCCCTTCTAGGAATATCTTCATCTAGTTGATGCAATAAACATATCTCCTGTTTCCTTTGCAATTTATATCCTGTCATGCCATGTATCATATCAATAATCTTTGTCCAATATGCTTATATCCCTTCACATTTCCACCACATGTGCATCCAATCCCCTCTCTCTTGGTTTCCCCTCCAACACTGATCACTATTTCCCCTCCCGGCCCTTTTTTTACGCACTGGGGTCCAGTACCATAGATACAGCACTTTATACGCATTCTCTTTTATCTGAGTGGCAATGGAAATATTGGCCACCGTCATTATTATCTTATCCCACACTTCTTCGTTCCAGCTCACCCCCAATTCCTCCTCCCATTTTGCCATGTATCACAATTTACTCTCCCCTCCCTCCGTTATGGTTTGTAAATTTTGGACAAAACCCCCTTTTGACCCAGATGGCCTGAGCATAGCACCTCAAACCATCCCCTATTTTCCCATAAATCTTTCCACACTTTCTGTTGTCTTAAAAAGTGACTGATTTGTAAATATGCGTAGTAGTCACTTTCCAATAACCCATATAGATCCCTAATACCCTCAAACTCTAATACTCCCTTCACATTTATTATTTGAGAAATATGCGTCAGCCCCGCCTTTGCCCATCTACGCGGGGTTTTTACCCCAGGTCCCTGACCCCGATCAAAACATGCCTCCAATGTCATTCCCTGCATATGTCTTTTATTTTGAACTAGTAATTTTCTATTTTGTTTCCACACTCTCAGACCCTGCACAATCATGGGATTGAGGGAGTCATTATCAAGTCCATTATCACCCCTCCATACTAGTTTTTCTAGACCCCCTTCTCTTATTGAATCTTCTTCCATTTGGACCCACTGTTTCTGTTTTCCTCGGTGCCACTCATAAATCGTTTTTAATTGTGCTGCCTCATAGTATTTCCAAAAATCTGGCACCCCTCTCCTTTGGCTCTATACATTACAGCCATAGCTACTCTTGGCCGTCTGTTTGACCATATGAAGCGATTGACAAGTCTTTGTACCTGCTTTACCTTCCTATGTGAACCCTGATCGGTAGCGTCTGAAACAGGAACAAAATTTACGGCAATAGCATCATCTTTACTGTGGCTATGCACCTAAACCATGAAAGATATCCCCGCCCCCACCCATCTAGCCAACTCTCTACCAGCCCAAATATCTTCACGTAATTTAATTTATACAAGGCTTCTAGCCTATTACTTATTTGAATACCTAAATATCTAATCTTATCTTGCGCCCATTTAAATGGGTATTTTTTCTTCAGTATGTCCTGTAATTCCTTCGGCACCGATAGGTTTAAAATTTCTGATTTTGTCCAGTTTATTGTAAATCCCAACAGCTTACCATATTCTTCTAATTCCCATAGTAAAATTGGAATAGAGAGTCGGGGTTTAGCTACGCTCAATATTATATCATCTGCGAACAGAGATATTTTATATTCACTCCGTCCTGCTTTAATTCCCTTTACATCTGCCTGTTCTCTCACCCTCTCCGCAAATGGTTCCAATGATATAGCAAATAATAGCGGTGATAGGGGGCATCCCTGTCTCATTCCTCTCCCTTGCCCAAAAAATTCAGAGTAGGCCCCGTTCACCCGAACACAAGCCTTCGGATTGTGATACAGCGCTTTTACCCAATTTGTGAACTCGTCCCCCAGCCCCATTCTTTCCATTACTTGGAAGAGAAAAGGCCGTGACACCTGGTCAAATGCCTTTTCTGCATCCAGAGACAGGAGCAAGGCCTCCTCCCCGCTTTGTTCAATGGACCATATCATATTTAGTATCTTTCTAATATTATCCGCTACTTGTCTACCTGGTATAAATCCTGCTTGATCATAATGTATCAGCTTCCCTATTATTTAAATGCGTTGTGAGAATTTTAGCTAATAACTTAGCATCTAAGTTGAGCAGCGATATCAGTCTATAAGATGAGCATTCTTGCGGATCTTTCCCCTCGTTATGTATTACAGTTATTCCCGCCCACCCCATCGTAACCGTTAACACCCCTCCCTCCCTTGGAAGATTAAATAGCCTCACTAGTGGTATCGTTAACATCTCTCCAAAGCTGCTATAAAATCTCGCTGTAAGCCCATCCAACTCCGGTGTCTTATCTAGTTTCAGCTGTTGTATCGCCCTTTGCACCTCGTCAACCCGTATGGCCTTATTTAACTCTTCTTGTTCCCCCTCGTCTACCTTGGGCAACGTTAGGGAGTCAAGATAACTTTGTATTCTCTCCCTCTGTGGAGGGGCCCTTGCCTTTTATAGCCCCTGGTAAATCCCCCCAAGGCTTCCCTAATCTCTCCATCCTTATTTACCAACTCCCCTCCCTGGATACGAATTTTCATTATATGTGAGCACAATTTCCTCTGCTTCAATTTCTGCGCCATATACCTCCCCGCTTTATTACCTCCCTTGAAAAATTCCTGCCTCAAAAGCTGCATCTGATGCCTTATCTTTTCGGCCTGCAATGCATTTATCTGTGTTCTTACTGCCAGCACCTGACCTCTATATGCTCCCGGTTTTCCTTGCACATCTCGCTCTTCCAATTTATTTATTTAGCTGTATTTAAATCCCGCTTTTCACCGGGTCAAAGCAGTCAATTGGGAGATACATTTAACACGAGGGGATATGACACACATACGCTAATACTTACAGGGAACATGGGCAATGGTGGGTTAAGTGGCTTGCCCAAGACCACAAGGAGTACCTATAGGACTAGAAATCCCAGTCCCTCCAGCCTGAGATTGCTGTCCCCAGGTGGGACTTGAACCCCAGGTGGGACTTGAACCCCCGGCCCTCCGGCCTGAAGTACCTTGTCCTAACCACTAGGCCACTCCTCCCAATTCCACCAATCTTTCTCGCAGTTCCCTCTCTCTTCCCTCCTTTTCCTGCGCTCCCCATTTAACTAAAATTCCTCTTACCACTGCCTTATACCCATCCCATACTCCTCCCAATACCTCCCCAATGTCGTTCCACTTTAAATATTCCCTTGTTTTTCTCTCAATGTCCTCTCTTACCCTCCCATCTTCTAATAATGCTTCATTAAGCCTCCAAAATTGTCTGCCTTCCCCCTCTCCCTCCAGTAGCATACTGACCTCAACCAGTACGTGGTCTGACCATGTAATTGAGTCCATCTCTGGCCTCTTAATCCTACCCCACACCTCCTTCGAGACCCAGATAGCATCTATTCTAGAGTATGAGCCATGAACTGGCGAATAATACGAAAATTATCTCTTACATGGGTGTTGGAATCTCCAAGCGTCAATCAAACAATGCTGTGTTAAAAAGCTGCGATATCTGTTCCTATCCGCCCTCTTACCCTCTCTTTTCCCCGTGGCATCTCTTGCAGGATTCCACATTAAGTTGAAATCACCTCCACAAATGAGAATACCCTCTCCCAGTTTCCCCACCTCTTCATTCAGTTTTGTCCAAAATTCACTTTGCGCCCCTGTTGGCGCATAGACATTCATTATACAATACCATTCATGACCGACTTTTAAACTATTAACACATATCTCCCTGCTTTATCCCGCACCACATCTTGCAATTGCATCTTTAACTTTGTAACTATCAGTATGGCCACCCCTTCTTTTTTCTTTTCCACTGTTTTAGATGCGTGTATACATACTCCATATCCTTTGGGTTTAACTAGATATTCTGTCACTCTCGTCAAATGCGTCTCCTGAATCAGTACTATTTCTGCCTTTTGGTGTGCAATTTCTGTATGCAATTTGTGTCGTTTAAATGGTGAGTTAAGCCCTTTTACATTTAACGTAACTATTTTTAACTCGCCTTTTTTTGTTATTCCCCCCTTCTCTCTTAGCCCAACCGCCCTCTTCCCCCTCCCCTCCCCCTCTCCACCCCCTTCCCCCTCTAATTCCCCTTTCTTTCCCCCCAACCACCCTATCTCCCGTCCCCTTCGTGGAGACTCGTCTTCCATAATTAGTGACTATCACTCGAGCCTGCGCCTTCTCTTACCCTTCTATTCCACTTGATCCCCTATCCCTCTCCTTCTGCCCATAACTAGTCCCCGCCCTCCCGTCTCCCACCGTAGAATAATCCTCACCCCTCTTCCCTTCCCCATATCTCTTCCACTCGAAACCACCCTCTCCCCCAACCCCCTCAACCCTACCCCCACTCCTATGCTTTATATCTTGTTGATATCCCTCCCTAGTTATCCCCACCATCCTCCTCTCTCCCTCTCACCTCCACTCCCCTCTTACCCCATCTCCTCCAACCTCCCCCTCCCTCCCCCCGCATTCTCTCACCCGTCCCCCTTCCCTTCAATACATTTATCAGCATCTATCAACACTCCCCCTTCATGATCTCTGCATTGTCCCAGCTTGTTCTCTTCCACTGCTTTCGCCATTGCTCTTCTCCGCTGCCGTCTCTCCAGGGCTTCCTTTATTTAGTCGTGCCAATCTCCTGCCATCCGCTGGTGCCGGGCGCCACTTCAAACTATCCGCCCTCGACATAGATGGTTTATTTATCGTTGTTATGCCTTGGCCTCCGACCCCGTCTGGAAGATTGGTCAATCCCCATTCTTCAAGCACTCGCCACGCTTCCTCACTGGTCTGGACTCTTCTCGATTTCCCTTGTACTGTGATCAATAAGCCAAAAGGATACAGCCACTTATATCTCAAGTCCTCTCTCCTTAAATAGGCTGTCACTTCTTTCATCTCTCTCCTCCGTTGTAGCATGCCCAGTGACAAGTCCTGGAACAATTCCACGTTATTCTCCTCCCATTTGAATTGCCTCACTTTTCGTGCAGCTCTGAGGACACACTCTTTCGTTTTAAAAGAAGTCATGCACACCACAGTGTCTCTTGGCCTATTGTCCCTTATGGGCCCCAGCCCTCTATGGGCCCGCTCAATTTGTATGGGCTCTCCATTTCCACCCTCCTCTAGTTCTGCAATTTGTAATAGAGCTCTAAATATGTTTGCTATAACCTCATCACAGTTCTTGTATTTGGCCTCCTCTGGTACCCCCCTCACTCTGATGTTACATCTTCTAGATCGATCTTCCAGGTCCACAGCTTTCAACTTCATTTCCTCGTGACCCTGCTTTAGTTCTTCCCAACCTTTTTGTATTTCTTCCAGTACTTCCCCATGCTGTTCCGTCTGAGGCTCAGTCTCTTCTACTCGAGCTCCCAGATCAGCTAAGTCTTGCCGCAAGGATTGTATTGTCTCTTTTATTTCATTTTTTACACCACTGTTTTCTATTTTAAGATCCTCTTTCAATTCCGTTAACCACCACTTAACCACTTCTGCTATTCCCAGGTTCCAGGCTCCCTCCATCTCCTCCTCTTGTTCTGCTCCTCTTTCCACTGCCATTTTACCGTCCTTCTCTCCCTCTTTCCTGCCTTTTGTGGCCGCGTATGTTGATCTGTATTCGGCCAGTTTTTTCTTTGCAGACATCCCTCCTTTTGATTTCTCCATTTTCCCTCTTAGCCTTATTTATTTATTTATTTACATTCTCTTATATACCGCGCTATTCTGCATCAGTGCAGTTTACATTGAACAAACTGAAATTACATTGAATTTCCTTGAATTTCTATTGCGGAATTTATTTCAGTGTTCAACAGTTTCCCCTTTATTTTATTTTGTTTTGGCCAGGCAATATAGTCAACCTCCTTTCTGCTCCCTCTCTTGCCAGGTCTTCTTACTCTGTTACTGCTCCTACGGCCGCCTTGCTTCAATCCCTCTTGAGATGATCCAATTCTGCGGGGCTTTAGCTTTTTTTCCTTTTTTACTCTGTTTAAAGTTGTGCTTTACTCTGCTGGGACTCACTTCCCCCTCTTTTGCCAATAAATGTTGTCTCCTTCCACCTCCTGCTCCTCAATCTCACTCCTCCTTAGGCCTCTGCCTCACTCTGCCTCGTGGCTGCCCGATCAGGTCCTGTACTTCCCCTGCTCCTGCCGTTCAGCAAGCGATCGTGGTTATCCGCCATTGTGCCGTCCCGCTGTGATCACCGTTCTCTCCCGTATCTAGGGCCATGCTGCTTCTGCTCCGGCACTCACCGGCTCAATCTTTGTGCACCTCCCTCCTCCGCTTGTCCGCGAACGCTCCGATCCACCTCTGGGCCCCGATCGGCACTTTGCTCCGCTATCGGGGGCTGTTCTTGTGCCTTACTGCCTTCTCCACTCTCCGCTCACGCCTTTGCACTTCCCTTTACCTTTCTCTTCTCCCTCCTCATAATCAGGGGCATTTTTTCGCTACTTTTTCAGGCATCGGCAACAGAGCTCAAGCGCTACGCCGCCATTGGCTCTGGTGACGTCACCGGAAGTCCCCTGTAACATATCTTAGCCATAAAGGAGGCCAAGAAGTAAGCAGAGTGTCTCACTGAATAGTGCACAACTGGTGAGAGTCTCTTTGATGGGAGCTGTGGTAGAGTTCCCACTAGCCTGACAAATCTATATCGTACCCTGCAGTGTTATGTCCTGATATTGTCATGAACATGGCCTAATCTCAGCCAATCAGGATGCAGGAATTTTTCCTGTTCATTTCAGAATAAGAAGCACTGGTTCTTACACATTTCCTCCTACAATTTACACAGTTTTGGTATTAGAATTTGGACTGGATTTTGTTAGGACATGAAGCATTTATCCTTGTTATACTTTTACTGTGGTAGTGGTGGTAAATTAGAGGGGATATCACTTTATTAAATTATGCACTGATTTGATTCAAGTCTGCTTCTTGTCACATCAAATATCTTATTTAGCACAAGCAACACATTTTTTTTAGGGGGGGGGGTGGTTACCTCTTGATTTGTTTTATCACATCCTGCAGCATCTTACCAGCGTCCAGCAAAATACAATCAGGCGTGAGTCACAAAGTATGTAAATAAATAAAACCCACATCATTTACAAACTAACTGGTTTAATGGAGAAATAATAGCACATTTTAATTTGTCATTTAACTCTTCAGGATTTTTGCTTTTCTGCAAAGAGCATGGTGGGTTCGTCCTGCATTAGGCATCTGCTGGGAGAATGTGCCTAAGGAATTAAGAACTGTGATATCTCACCATGATTTATTGTACACTGCAATGTTCCTCAGTCTGAGCCTGGAGATGCACCTAACCAGTCTGCTTTTCCAGATGGTCATAATGAATATGCATGACATAGATTCGCATGCACTGAGTCCCCAATGTATACAAATATATCTCATGCATTTTTATTATAGATATCCTGAAAATGCAACTAAGTGTGCCGCCACTAGAACAGGGTTGGGAAGCACTGATGTAAAGCATAGGGGAAACCTTCTGTTTGTGAAATCCATGTTTGTGTAAGGCATGAGAATGAGAGGCTCAGATCCCACCATTGATATTTGCTCTTCATCTGCCACCATTTACCATGTCACTGTGGTACTATGACCGTTCAGCATACTGCCAGTCAGCAGTAGCAGAATTCACAATTTACTGGAATGGCATTGCATGCCATGGTCTACCATGCCTCACTGCTGAAATGAGAGGGCTGCTTGCTATTGGCCGACCAGGATACATCTGAATTGGTACCGCAGGTGCAATTAATGTCTGTTCTTTGGCTTTGCTCTCTAGGCATGTTCCATTAGCTGGATAATTTTAGAATGGTGATCAAACATTTGCTAGAAATCCCAACTTCTTATTAAAGCATAGCAAACAGAATTTTGATTCCTACTAAAGAATCTTCTTCATGGGATCATGGATTTGTTGCACTTTAAATAATAAATTATGGGGCCAGTAAAAGAACTTATCTGGTTAGCAGGACCTGCTAATTGGATGAAGTCCCACTAGGCTGTGGATAGTGCTGAGGTGGTCTGGAGGCGGAACTAGCATTAAAGGTAATGGTGACTTTCAGTGCTGCTATCCAAATAACAAGCTTGCAGAACTTAGGACAGCAAAAACGCCATGCTAAATGGTAGGTGGATGTCTATCACTATTGTCCAGATACTGGTGATGAATTCTAGTTAACTGTGGTGACCAGCATTAAATAAAAACATTGACCACCATGGTTTGAATATTATCCCCATGATTTCCAGTGGAACTGTGAAGTACCTGGCTTTTTGGTATTGATTTTGATATAAAAGGTGACTTTCCGGCAGCAATGCTACATTATTAGTCATTTACATTGCATTATAAGATCTACATAGCACTGTGCAGATGCATATAAGAGAACGTCCCTGTTAAATGAAGCTTACAATCTAACAAAGATAAACTGATGAGACAAATACATAGTTTCAAGAACTTAGGGGCAGAAGAGAAGATGGCAGGGATGAAGAAAATGTGGAAATCAAAGCAGAGACCAGTAGGGTCATCTCTGCCTTCTAAAATTCTATAAAATAGAATCAGTTGATGTCAAAGGTTGGCGTGGGGCAGGATGGGTGAGACTCTAAGTCAGACAATATTAACCCTTGGAAGCTCTTGCACCAGTTCTATGTGCCAGAGGTATTACCATTGCTTTACTTTAACCCTTTTCTGTAAGCCTTCATTATTGGTTGCAAGTAGGTCAACCATATCCTAAGGAGGAAGAAAATAACATAGTAACATATTGGATGGCTGCAGAAAAAGCTCATTATGGCCCATCGAGTCTGCTCAGTGATGTGGTTAGAGTAGTCCCTACTGCACACTGCAGACTACTTTTGAGTGAAGGTGCTCTATGCTTTTGTAAATGGGGGCTAGGGGCATTCTCAGTGGTTGTGTTGGTGTGAACCAAAATTGTTTTTTTTCTTTGTTTTTCCGTCCCCCCACCCTCTTATTTATTTATTGATTGAACGGTTTTATATACCGCCTTTCAGAAAAATCAAAGCGGTTTACAAAGAACAAAACTTGAACATTACATTGAAACTTATTCAAACAATTGAAATTACAGTGAACATTAAATTGTATATAATAAAAATAGTAATTTGAGGGTTACAATGCTGAGTAAATGCTGATTAGGTATATAGATAGTTTAAACATATATACAGATTTAAATATTTACAAATTTCAAAAATCTTATATAAACATACTTCTCCTTAATGTTTTCTTCTTTGTTTAATGGTTTCTTCTTTCAAATAAAAAAATGGCATTCCTTTCTACATTTTATTTTTATGAATTTTGTTTTACCCAATTTTAAATTTTACATGAACTTGGATTGCACGCAGAATGGCGGTATATTAAACCCAATAAACCATAAATCATTGTATGTCCTATCACTTTTTGAATTCCAGCACTGATTTTGCTTCCATCAACTCTTTTGGGAGAGCATTCTAGGCATCCACCACCCTTTCTGTAAAAAATATTTCCTGAAGTTGCCTTTGTTTTGGTTCCCTGTAGCTTCATATCCTGCCCTCTAGTTTGAGAATTTCCCCTCATTTGGAAAAGACTCATTTCTTCTTAAGAACTTTAGAATACATGCCAAGAAAAAGTAACTCAGCATGCAAAAAAAGAGTACTTCCACTCGATAAATGCAGAGCTATAACCTATAAATCCTAGCACAACTCAACATATGATATATCCATTAAAATTACTGATACTGACCCATAGGAATGTGCGCAGGCAAGAAAAACGTGATTAGTTTCATTTTTTACATGAATTTTCCTCAATTTTCGTGTGTTTTTTTAGAGTATACTAAATTGATGTGAAGGCACATTTTAGATATTACATAGAGATCGGAAGTGAAATGTCACATCACAACATACACAATTCTGGTAGTACTTTAGAAAATGTTCTGCCAAATAAATAAGGAGGTGCAGAACTGCACATGTATGCGCTGATACATGGAGATGGAGAAGCCTTTTTACAAACCTATACATGGAAAAAAATCAACAGAGGGAACTCGGCACCTTCCATGTATAAGTGCCAATATATACATGTGTAGCTTACCCATTTTGCAAATACATATGTATAAATGTCACCAATTAACCGCAGAGGCCACTATCTTTATCTAAGTTTAATTTGGAGGGGGAAATGAACAAGGGGGGATTATGGAGGATAACCCCCTTAATCCCTCCCATAACAGGCTGGCCGAAACAAGCACTTTTTCTAAAATTAAAGGTGCCGGGGGAGCAGGTGTAAATCTTGACATGTTAATTTTGATAAGATGTGCAGTCCCTATATGTGATGAGGAGAGTATGGCTGAGTCCATGGAATTGGAAGAAAATCAGTCATTTACCTTTAAAGAAAGAGACAGGCAAGGAATCAGTAGCTCTCAAACTGCAGGCAGAGGAAAAAAACACGCAGCTACTGAGGACAGGACACACCCAAGCTCTGCTAATCTGAGGGCAGGCTTGGAAACTAATGAGAGACACCTGGGGGAAGGGCAGTGCACGGTAGTTCAGAGACACTCTTATAAACCCAGGGAAACAGAAGGAAGTCAGTCTGAGGTTCAGCTTGAGAAGTGCAGCACCACGGGAAGAGAGTCTCAGTCTCAGACTCAGCTTGAGAGGGGCAGCACTACGAGAGGGCAGCACATGAAGCAACACCCTGGAAAGGGAGAGATAGGGAAGCAGCACGCTGGAGAGTTCAGTGGTGAGAGAAGCACCAGAGAAGGGCCCAGAGAGTTCACTGTGGAGGAGAACGGTGGGGACTTCCAGGGGATTCTCAGAGGTGAAAGCCCTAGTCAGAAAGAAAGCCAGGATTGCAAGGAAACTGCAATTGGTTTTAAAACTAGGAGAGCTGTGCCGGAGAGAAGTGCTGACAAGGGTCAGGCTGCAGTGCCATCTGTTCCTGAACTAGCTAAAGAGCTGCAACTTCCAAAAAGGTGCGTGAATAAAAAGGTAGCCAAAAGTGCCGTGAGCCAGTTAGAGGCATTGTGTCATTTGATGCAAGGAAAGAATCTCCACGTTCCTGGTGGAAACCCTGTGCATAGGGAAAAGCCTCAGTGGAGAAAGATTCTATAACTTTTAGAGAATATTAAGCCTGAAGTTTTTCATGCTGGCTTAGAGCCAGGTTTACCGGACACAGGTCCTGAGGAAATGCAGATAGACTATTATGAATCTGATGAGGAGTCTGAAGGTTCAGTAATGGATTGTTCTCTGTGCCAGAAGGCAGAATAAAAAGTTCTTGGATAAAAGAAGGAAAAGCCTATAACCTGAATGTCCTAGAAGGCAGTGTGAAAACAGGGAGGAATGTGTTTAGCCAGGAATGCTAAAGAACCCTGTTGCTGAAGAGAGGATATTTCTTTTTGGGTTTGAAGAGAAGAGAAACCTTGCTTGATTGCTGAATGGTTTGAAAACCAGCGATACATGTTAAAAAGCTGCATAAAGCAGTTTCATTGTTTTGTTTGGTAAAAAAATGCCTATGGATTATTGTTTGGAGAGAGAATCCTGTTTGTTTTGCGTTGAGCTTTAATGCTCTTTAGAAAAAGAAATAAATTCCTGTGTTTGCCTTGTAAACCCTCGGTCTCCACACTACTTGTTTTTTTTCTAAACAACACAACTACAAATCCCAGCAGCCCCGGCGCTGGATGAGGAGAAAATCTCTTTAATTAAAGGACTAACAAGTGCAGCCCTAGGCTTATAGGCTGTTGCTTGGGCCAGGGGCCCCCACAGCATATGCATTTTTGACTTGCCTTGGCCACTCTATAACCATGCCCCGGACATACCCCCTTGCAATTTCTAAGGAATAAGGACATGCACATGTAAATTGTGCCTTTCTAAAATCGCCATTTCCACATGGATGCCATTTCCACGTGTAAATGCTGGATTTTACATGAGGAAATCGCAAATAAGCCTTCTAAAATAAGCCCCTTAATGTGAACTAAGAGGCAAATTAAGGTTCACTAAGAATACTGGTGAAAAATACTGTGTATACCATGGACTGCCCAAAGAGCTAACCAGTTAGTACTAGAGGAGATCAAACATAAACTTTCTTTAGAAGCTCAAATGATAAGACTTCAGCTTTCATACTTTGGACACATCATGCAAAGAGAGGCACCATTAGAGAAATATATCATTATTGGCAAGGCTGAAGGTCACCACAAAACAGGAAGGCCAGCAATGCAATGGATGTATAGAATAACAGCAGTTATGAATCAGTCAACATTAGCTGCCTGACTAAAGACCAAACACAGTTTAGGTTGGACAACTATCCAGAGGGTTGCCATGAGTTGGCACCAATTTGACGGCACTTAACAAAAACAACAATGTGCACTAATTGCCAAATTAAGATTTGCAAAGTCAACTAGCATGCATTATATTAATTAGGCACATGCTAAATTTTTTAAGACACACTCATGAATCAAATGTACACTAATGATTGCACGCCCCTGCTGCCCAACACTGATAACAGAAAGCTCATTTACTATAAAAGGAGCTTTGCCTTACTGTAAGGAAACAGGAAGCCAGGAATCTGCCACTCCTTCAGGAAATTTTCCATAACAGGGCTTCCGCCCTCAGTGATCATCAAACAATGCAGATAGAAAAGAAGAAAATGAGAAAGATTAAATTGTAGTGGGCGTGAATGTGCAACAATCAAGTTAATTAAATCGCTTGATCCCTACCAGCTCACATGAAAACAGGACAGAACATGTTTGGCTCTTTATAGCTCAGTAAAACGGGCAGATTGCTGTAATAACTTTTCTACTTTGTCTCAGCCTTTTCAGAAGGATGCATTCATTTACTTTCTTAAAATAATATTTGTTTATCCATGTATTTTTTTTCCATAGCAAGATAAAGAATGGCATCTTCAGGACTGTTGCAGCTAAGAAAGGTCAAGAGGTTAGAATGGATATTTCTGAAAATAAATAGTTCATGCTAGCATATCAGATAAAGGAGTTTTCTTTTCTCCTAAAGACATAATCCAATGTTACCTCTTAAATGGAAGGAAAGTTAAGAGTTTGTTGACATTGAAAAGATTAATCAGGCGTTGCATTAAAAAAGATGGCAGTATATGAACTATGCATTATAAAGTCCTGCCTAGGTAATGGGCATTTTCCTGCTCCTATCTCAGGCTTATTTTACAAAGGAAAGTAGGTGCCTACTTTTCTGTATAAAATACTAGTGTTAAGTAGGCAAAGATCTATATTAATCTAAGGCACAATCACTGACACTAGCTCTAGAGCTTTAGCGCTGGTGTAAATGTCTGCACCTAGAATCGTAAAAAAACACATAGACTATCGTATTTTATAATTTACATGTGTACTTGTGCGCTCCACCGAAACTCCATGCCTGTGTATGCCCACAGTGAAAGTACATGCCATCAGCACGATGTGTGTACTTTCAGAATAATGGCTGCTTCAGTAACTCATATAAAGGGTACCTAACTATAGAAGGGCACGCAACTATGGACCCGATTTTCGAAGGTATCTGCATGGGTAACTTCCCTAGTTACCCGTGTAAATGCTTTATCCGGGATTTTCGAAGGGCACTTACGCGGGTAGAGCCCTTCAGAATTCCCAGATATGTCCTTAACGCACCCAGATGCTATCCATTTAGCATCGGGGCATGTTGGGGGTGTTCCGAGATGGAGCAGAGGTGGGCCATTGCACTACTCATGTAGCACCGATTTTCGATGCTACATGGTTAGCGCTCTGTGCCTTAAAGATAGGCGTGGGAAAACCTTCGAGGTGGAATAACCAGCATGTCCTCTTTGACCTGGCAGGACATACAGGGCCGTGACCAGAATCGGCCCTGTACATCCTGCCTGCTCGGCCCGCCCCGCTAGGCAGCTGCAAGGGAGTATTTTTGGGGGGTGGAACGCCTTCTCCCATAGAAATGCATTTGGCTATTTTTTGAGTGTGCATGTGTATGGGGAGGGGGGTATGTCTCTTGCACTCCCAGTCCAATTTGACCCATTTTCAAATGTGATGTGTCTTTTTACCAGTTTTTTTCAATATGGTTTTTGTTTTATTCCATTAAATTTTCAGATTTATTTTGTCCCCAGACAGACAGATGCACAGACATTCTCAACCGCTTTTGTATAATTCTTTCCAACATCTGTTGGGATGGAAAAATAGAAATGTCAGAATAGGCCTGATCTTATAAAAGGACACCTATGTGAGAAGTCCAATAATGTGCCTATAGAAACATGACCCACCCCTTACAAGTCCAATAATGTCAGAATGAAGAAAATTATAACAAAACCCAAAAGAACTTCATTCTACCTTACTAAACTACAAGAAACTTTATTTATCAGGGAGAAAAGGATCCCAGTACCTGTGGACCAATAAAGACAGGATTTATTGGCCCACAGGTACTGAGACAGACCAAAGGAGCCGGTGCATGGATTGGTAGTCAACACGTTTCGGCCAACGGCCTTCTTCAGGTGGTACAAACCTCAAAATAAACATGAAAACAATAAATGATAAGTAAAATCACAATATCAAATGCACATGAAAAATAATAATCAAATAAGAAAAGAAAGAATAAAACCAGTTAAGAACTAACAAATAACAGCTGGTGCTTAAAAGGCCATAAAGAATTACATATAAATAGCACATAAACACTGTAATATCCAAACATTGATAAAAACCCTGTGCTGTTACTGGTCCACAGGTACTAAGATCCTTTTATCCCTGATAAATAAAGTTTCTTGTAGTTTAGTAAGGTAGAATGAAGTTCTTTTGGGTATAGAAACATGACGGCAGATCTAGTCTGCCCTTCCATATCAACTATTATAGTCCCTGTTTTTCCCTTTAGAGATCTCCTGTGTTTGTCTTATGCTTTCTTGAATTCAGGTACTGTCCTTGTCTCTACTACTTCCATTGGAAGACTATTCCAAGCATCTGCCACTCTTTTCATAAAGAATTATTTCCTCATATTACTCCTGAGTCTATCCCCTTTCACCCTTATTCTATGTCCCCTCGTTACAGAGCTCTCCTTTCCTGAATATTTATGCAACAGAGGTATTTAAACATCTCAATCATATCTCCTCTATCTTGCCTTTCCTCTAAAGTATACATTTTGAGATCTTTAAGTCTGTACCCAAATGGTTTATAATGAAGACCATTGACTGAATCGACTCCATCCTATTTATATCCTTTTGAAGGTGTGGTTTCCAGAATTGCACACAATACTCCAAATGAGGTCTCACCAAAGACTTATACAGAGGCAATATCGTCTCCTTTTTTGTGCTGGCCATTTCTCTTCCTCTGCACCCAAGCATCTTTCTGGCTTTCGCCATCGCCTTTTCTACCTGTTTAGCTACTTTAAGATCGTCGGAAACAATCATGCCCAGATCCTATTCTTCATCACTTATACTGTACCGTTTCCTGAAATTTTGTAGCCCAAATGCATGACCCTGCATTTTTTAGCATTAAATCTCAGCTGCCAAATTCTTGACCTTTCTTAAAGCTTAGCTCAATCCCTCCTCATTTTATCTACTTCTTCCTGGATGTCTACTCTATTGTAGATTTTGGTAACAACTGCAAAGAGGCAAATCTTACCCATAAGAACATAAGAAATGCCATACTGGGTCAGATCAAGGTCCATCAAGCCCAGCATCCTGTTTCCAACTGTGGCCAATCCAGGTCATAAGTACCTGGCAGGTTCCTGAAAAGGTACACAAGTTCCGCAATGCTTGTCTTGGGGTAAGCAGTGGATTTCTCAGATCTTTATCTTTATTGACTTTCTTAATATACTGCACCATTGAAAACCAGCAGGGCGGTTTACAATGCATTCAAAACACATAAGGCCAGGCATGGCCAGGAAACAGAAAATAACTACAGTTCTTGATAGGAAAGCAGCAAGCACATTAGACAGGTAGAGGAAGCGAAAGAAGGGAGAGAGGGCAAGCGAGAGGAGAGAAGGAACTAGCTGGGAAAAATGGGTGGGAGATCATAGGCAAGACAGAACAGATGTGTTTTAAGGAGTACTTTAAACTTGGAATAGGATGGTTCCAGACGGAGGGGAGGAGGGAGAGAGTTCCATAAGGATGGTGTTAGAAACATAGAAACATAGAAATATGACGACAGAAAAAGACCACATGGCCTATCTAGTCTGTCCTGGAGACACAAGGAGCAAGAGTGACGATGACACAATGGCTTATTCCAGATACTTTTATTAAAGTTCCCCAACGCGTTTCGGCGGAACGCCTTCCTCAGGGGGGTAACAAATATAATATAAAAACACATATTAGACCATATTAAAAACATGTTAAAAACATATAAAACTCAGAATAAAATGAATCAAGCTACACGGGCATGAGTAAAAATCAAAACAATCAAAATTCAAAGCAATAAATAAATAAATAGTAAAAGCAGTTATAAATAAATAAAGTGTTCATACTAAAACAATAAATAATATTGTACATAAGAACATCCATAAATACAAATGAAAAAATCCATGAAAAACCATTAAGAAGCTACATAAGACGCAGGGCAAAACAAACTATCAAAGAGACCAAATGGCAATCAAAACTCACTGATATGTAGCACGAGAAGAATGTCTGTGTGTTAAAGTATGGAAGGCAATCACCGTTGAGCCAACGGTGAAAGAGCCATATATGTAGACATCAATAAGCTATAACATAATCAAATCATGAGATTAAAATGCAATGTAAGGCGTTTAGTTTAAAAAAAGGAATCACTATATTATCATTGTTCTAGGAATTGTGAAACTGGCACAACAGCCATAATCATATTTAAAAACCAACCAAAACGTAGAACAAGATTGCATAGCATCATATATAAAAACATACGTACCGGTAATAATAAAATTAAAGGAACTGCTAATCTAAAGGGCAGAGAAAGTCAAGTGATGTAGTTACTTAAACAGAATATCTCCCAAATAGTACCGTGTTCTCTAAAGAAAATCGTAGTGGCAAGCACACTAAAAAGAATAAATAATGTGAGTTGGAGAACTTTTATGTAACAATGTCATTCAGTAATAAAGGATGATGTCCATGAGACAATTCAATTGCATCTCTAAAATAGAGTTAAAAAAGAATGATATTTGGAAATGGCATCCGGACTTACATTTAAAAAGGGGAGGTTTGTTTATACTCCTGATGTAAATAAAGCCATTTAAAAATTGAGTACACCATATAAAACTATCGTTGAGTATAGATTACAATTTGCTTAAAATACCCCATCAGAGTCTCTTATAAACCGGCACTGGCTCTAAAAAAAGGAGGCGAAAAACAGTGTTAAAAACCAAAAGAGTGAAGAGGACCACAAGCAGCATTGGAACCGCACGATGCTCTTAGCTTATGCGGACTCCATCCTGGAGGCCTCTCAATTGCACGAGGGTTGGGCTTGGCTCAACTACGACGAAAGGTTCCGTGATAAGATGGAGGAGAATCGGTCGCTCTCGTGGGGCACTCAGGATATTAATTTATGGCTCACACAGATGTCGGTCAGAACAACTGGTGGGTCGGTGAGTGGTGCGAAAGGGGGGTTGGTCGCTGCTTCGGGGGCGCCGCGGCCCTTTCGGGCGGGCGAGTCCACGACGGGGCAAAAAAGCTGGGGGAGGGGGAGCTCAGGGGACGTGTGTTGGCGTTTCAACAAGTCCTCCTGCCCCTTTATAGACTGTAAATTCTGGCACGCATGTTCAGTCTGTAACGGGGGGCATTCCGCCCTCAAATGTGTTAAACGAAGTTCGGGCGGAGCCGGCTTGCCCCCCTCAAAACAATGAGAGCTGGCGGGGAATAGCCCCAACTCCCGTCAGGCTTGAGGCGTTCCAGGAGTGCTTGAGGAGGTATCCTAGAAAAAAGGATAGGGTTATTTTGGAAGGGGGTTTTCGGGACGAGTTTCGGATTCCGACGTCGGGACGGGTGGCCGTGAGCACAGTCCGGAATGCGCCCTCAGTGCGGCGCTTTGCCAGTGTTGTGAGGGACAAGATAGCGGAAGAGATTGCATTGGGGAGGGTAGCGGGACCGTTCGAGCAGCCGCCTTTTGTAGATTTTGTAGTGTCCCCGTTGGGGATAATTCCAAAGAAGGAGCCCGGAAAATTCAGGCTCATTCATAATCTGTCTTACCCCAGTGGGGCATCGGTGAATGACCTGATCCCAAAAAGTCTCTGCGAGGTCCGGTACGCGTCTTTCGACTCCGCGGTTGACCTCGTCCGCAACTGTGGGAGGGCATGCTGGATGGCATTTCGTTTGTTACCCGTACACCCGTCGGCTTTTCCGTTGTTAGGGTTTCGTTTTGAGGGTGGGTATTACTTTGATAGGTGTATGCCTATGGGTTGTTCGATCTCCTGTGCACACTTTGAGCGTTTCAGCACTTTCCTGCATTGGGCTTTGGTAAAACAGATTGGCTTGGACCAGGTTGTACATTATCTGGACGACTTTCTGATTGTCGGGGCAGCCAGGACAGGGCAATGTCAGGAATTGCTCGACGGTTTGATCCAGCTGGCGCGGGCGTGGGGAGTCCCTGTGGCGACCGGAAAAACGTAGGGTCCAACGACGCGACTTACCTTTTTGGGTATAGAGCTAGATTCCACGGAAATGGTCGCACGCCTGCCGGAGGTCAAGTTGGGGAAACTACGGGTCTTGGTGGCGAATGTCTTGTCTTCCAAGCGTATAACATTGCGAGAGATGCAGTCCTTGATCGGGTCCCTGAATTTTGCTTGCAGGGTAATTCCGATGGGTTGGGTGTTCTTGAGACGGCTGGCGGCTGCCACTGCCGGAATCTCGAAACCGCATCACCGTCTGCGGGTGTCGCAGAGTATGCGGGCCGATCTATTGATTTGGGATGAATTCTTGCGGGAGTTCAATGGCATTACGGTGCTCAGGGACACGGAGATGTCCAGTCCGGATTTGCAATTGTTCACTGATGCGGCTGGAGGTTTGGGCCTTGGTGTTTACTTTGGGGGCGCTTGGTGTGCGGCGGAATGGCCCGTGGCGTGGAAGGTAGCGGGTCTCACAGCTAACATAACCTTTTTGGAATTATTCCCTATACTTGTCGTTTTGGCTGTGTGGCCTGACAAGGTTAGCAATCGTAGGATTGTGTGGTGGTGCGACAACGAGGCGGTGGTATCGGTGATAAATCATTACACGCCTCGCTGCTGGCGGGTGGCCGACCTGATGAGGCAGGTTGTGTTAGCTTGTTTGAGATTGAATACTGTGATAAGGGCTCGGCATATTCCGGGGAGTTCTAACAAAGTCGCTGATGCTCTTTCCCGTTTTAAGTGGGAGCTGTTCCGAAAGCTGGCACCGGAGGCAGAAGAAGAGGGGCGGTCTGTCCCCGAGCACTTATGGCAGATTGGCCTCTAGAGATGATTATCTTAAAAAGGATATAGTGATTTTAGAAAAGGTTCAGAGAAGAGCCACCAAAATGGTAAAGGGGATGGAAGGATACTCCTATGAGGAAAGGCTAAAAAGGTTAGGGCTCTTTAACCTGGAAAAGAGACGGCTGAAAGGAGATATGATAGAAGTCTATAAATTAATGAACGGAGTGGAACGGGTAAACGTAGATCGATTGTTTACGTTATCAGAATATAGAAAGACTAGGGGACATGCAATGAAGCTACAGGGTAAACTATTTAAGACTAATAAAAGAAAATATTTTTTCACTCAACGTGTAATCAAACTCTGGAATTTGTTACCGGAGGATGTAGTAAAGGCTGTTAGTGTAGCTGGGTTTAAAAAAGGTTTGGACAAGTTCCTGGAGGAAAGGTCCATAAACCATTATTAAGAAGTGACCGAAGATATCAATGCTTGACCCAGTACGAGCATTGTGGAACTTGTGTCTCTTGGGGAAACTGCTAGGTACATATGACCTAGATTGGCCACTGTTGGAAACAGAATACTGGGCTTGATGGACCTTGGTCTGACCCAGTATGGCATATCTTATGTTCTTCTTATGTTCTTATGATTGAGCTCTTGCAGAAGTCAGTAGCGGCTACTACTTGGACAGCTTACAAGCGGGGCTGCGACACGGTGGCAGGTTTCCTGGAGGAGCAAGGGTGGCTCGGTGGCCCGCCCCCGATCACCTTATGGGTTTGTATGTGTCGGCAGCGAAGGCTGCCGGATGTTCTCGTGCCACGGTGAGTAGAAATCTGGCGGAGTTCGCCTTCTTTGCCAAGGCTGTGGGATGGGGGGCTGTCGGGGGGGGCTTCTTGACGCGTCAACTCCTGCAAGGCTGGGTCCGAGCCTGTCCATCTCCGGTGGATGGCAGATTGCCCATTACTTATGCTTTGCTTCAGCGTTTGTGTTCGGCCTTGCCTCAGGTGGTTTCATCTGACTTCGAGGGCGTCCTTTTTCGGGCGGTATTTTCTGTGGCCTTTTTCGGTGCCTTCCGCGTGGGGGAATTGATTGCGGATTCAAGAAGGGCTGCCGGCTTAGGCGGCCTGCAGGTCCAACATGTGAGATGGGAGGAGTGCGGGGTTAGTCTCTATTTAGCGCGTTCCAAAACGGACCAGTTGGGGCATGGTACTTGGATACGGTTGCGGGCCGTAGGAGGGGCTGCCAGTTGCCCGGTGGCACTGCTGAAGGCTTACTGGCAGGTGCGGCCTAGGGGGGGGGGAAACTTATTCATACATGCGGATAGCAGGGTCCTTACGCGCTTTCAATTCACAGCGGTCCTGAGCAATGGCTCGGAGAGGATGCGGGGTTGTTTGCGCCGCACTCTTTTAGGATTGGGGCGGCGACGAGCGCGGCGGCTTTAGGGTTACCTGAGGAGGCCATCAGGCGCATTGGTAGATGGAGGTCAGGGGCATGTCACAGATACGTGCGCTTGTAAAGGTGGAGGGGGGGGGCTGGCTAATGATAGTTCTCTTTCTTTTGCAGAAGTTGGTCCAGAATCTTGTCACTGCTGGGTGCTGGGCCACTCGTTTGTGTTTTGGGCCAGTCGTCGAGCAGCTGCACGCCCGGTTGGGCAGAATCTGGGATTGGATGCATTCGGGGTGACCGTCTCATGGCTGGGCAAGCGCGGACTGCGATGGATTCAGCTCTTGCCTTTGCTGCGGCACCACTACAGGATGAACGGGGCGCCAGATGCCTTGTTGATACACTTGGGTGGCAACGACCTGGTGTCCTGGACCTGCCGACAGTTGATTCGGACTGTTATTAAGGACTTCGGGGCGATATTCACTATGTTCCCGGGGGTGTTTCTGCTTTGGTCTGATATCATTCCGAGGCCAGCTTGCCAGGATCAGCGGCGGTGGTCGCGAGGGTTGACGAAGATTAATCATCAAATTGGCAGATGGGTGGGGGAGCGGGGGGGTGTGTGTGTCAAATTTTGCACTCCTGGGTTGATGTGGAGTGTACTGGCTTGTATAGGGCTGATGGAGTGCATCTGTCTCCGGTGGGGATGGATTTGCTCCTCAATGATTGGCAAGAGGCCTTGGAAGATATGCTGAAGAATAGGGGCACTGGTCGCAGCTTGACCGGGGGGGGGCGGCTCAGGTCGGGCAAGGCCTGAGCCGGTGGCGGGATCCCGGAGGTTTCCGGGGTCCGGAGCCGGAGCCAAGCAGTAGGGCGAGGGTGGGGTACCCCCAACCCGGACAGTCCCTCAGGCTTTTGCTAATAATATGTCGAAGTCGGAAGAGAGAGGCTAGGCAATTTGCCGGGGCCTGGACACGGCGGAAGCGGAAGCGGCGTCACTTTGCTACCCACATGGCTGGTGAGAGGTCGCTTTCCTGGGGGGGGGGGGGAATAAAGTTATTGTATTGAATTGTTGATGGTTGTTGTTAATCTTGTTAATGGGTCAATAAAGCTGCGACCAGTTTGATTCCCAAATAGGTGTTGTGTATTTAATTGTTACTGAATGTCATGGGGGGGGGGGCTGCCAAGCGGAGGTTGTGGGCCGGTCCGCCTTACCTGGTTATGGCCGTTGTGCCAGTTTCACAATTCCTAGAACAATGATAATATAGTGATTCCTTTTTTAAACTAAACGCCTTACATTGCATTTTAATCTCATGATTTGATTATGTTATAGCTTATTGATGTCTACATATATGGCTCTTTCACCATTGGCTCAACGGTGATTGCCTTCCATACTTTAACACACAGACATTCTTCTCGTGCTACATATCAGTGAGTATTGATTGCCATTTGGTCTCTTTGATAGTTTGTTCTGCCCTGCGTCTTATGTAGCTTCTTAATGGTTTTTCATGGTTTTCTTCATTTGCATTTATGGATGTTCTTATGTACAATATTATTTATTGTTTTAGTATGAACACTTTATTTATTTATAACTGCTTTTACTATTTATTTATTTATTGCTTTGAATTTTGATTGTTTTGATTTTTACCCATGCCCGTGTAGCTTGATTCATTTTATTCTGAGTTTTATATGTTTTTAACATGTTTTTAATATGTTCTAATATGTGTTTTTATATTATATTTGTTAGTCTTTGTTACCCCCCTGAGGAAGGCGTTCCGCCGAAACGCGTTGGGGAACTTTAATAAAAGTATCTGGAATAAGCCATTGTGTCATCGTCACTCTTGCTCCTTGTGTCTCCTGGTTGATACTGTGAGAGCTGCTGCTCTTTTTGTGCCTTACCTGTTGGTCTGAGCCATGTTTTCCCCCTGGAGGGATGTCCTGAGTTTTAAAGAGGATGAATTGAAATCTTTACTACCGGAGGATCCCTTCTTTACTGAAGAAGAGGCTACACCTGATTTGGAAGAAGAATGGGGGAACTTAATCCGTATGACACAGCACTATATCAGAGAGGACCTTCATGCTGCATCTCTATTAGAATACTGTCGTAAGAAAATTATACCAAGAGGTCTACGAGTTCAAAAAGCTCCGGGCATGTTTAGGGACGACAAGATTTTCATGTCAGACTGGATAAAAATTCTGAACAAATGTTCCTTAGACCTTATGATTTTACTTATTAACACATCTAGACGCAGGGCAGAAGTTTTGAAGCCTTTAATGGATTCCTCTATGGACAAACTCAAAAAGCAAGATACTCAATTTGAAGCAGAAAAAAAGAAATTTGATAAGAACACTATTGAATATAAGAAAGAAATTAAAGATGTTAAAATTAATAAATTCAGGAGAGATGAAGAAGACTACAAGATCAACACTGTATATTATTGGACTCACGATGGTACTGATTTTAAAAGTAGACAGAGAAGTACTTCTTATAGGAGACTCCCTCACTCCCCTAGGCAACCACCTAAGAACCAATCTAGGAACCAAGCCAGATCTAGAGGCAGGTCCCCCTCCAATTCCCCTGCTCAGGAGAGAAGTCATAAGAGAAGCAGGCATCAATCAGGTGATCTTGACCCTTCAGGCTCCCTTTTCTCTGGAGCCCCTGTACCTGCCCGCCGGCAACCTGCAAGTCCCCAACGGGATTTTCAAATGGACTCCCTTTGGAGAGGAGGAGGGCGGGACTCCCATCATCCTCCACAACAATCACGAACCACACACAGAGATCACCAATCTTATCCACCACGGGGGAGGGGAAGAGGACACGGCCTGATGTCCAAGAGACGGCTAGATTGGGATCTATGAGCAATATAATTAATCTTTCCAGTTATTCCCTCACCCCTATTGAAATACAAGTAACCGGGTAGCCGGACCCCGCGCTCACCTTTAACCACTTCATGACACCCCTGAACTCTCTCGTCCGCCCCCCCCCCCTTCCATTCCCTCTTAGGTCATAGGAATCCCCACTTACACTCGTAGCCCATTCACCCAATTAAGCAACAGGGACAGTAGCTGGGCAGAAACTGGTCGCAGTTTTATTGAACATAACATCAATAACAGTTATAACAGAATAACGAATCCCTGTGCCCCGCGGCAAGATCGGCCACCCGCCATGTAATTAGCAAGGTGACTTCTCCGCCGCCCCCCGCACAGTAAAAGCACCGGCCAATTGGTAATAACCCTTCCCCGACTTGGCCGTCTCAGTAGCACAAGCCGACCCGGGTTTAACCATGTCGAGGGCCCCCGCCCTCCTGGCCTGCCGCTCCGGACCCCGGGAACCCCCGGGACCCCGCCACCGGCACAGACTCGTTAGCCATCTGTGCCGCCCCCCCCAACCAGGGAGAAGACCAAGCAGCATAACTGTCATCGACCAGTTCCCTTATCCCGCACTACTGTCTCCAGCACCTCCTGCCAGTCATTAAGCAGGAGGTCCAACCCAATCGGGGAGAGGTGGACCCCATCACCCCGATATAGCCCCGCACACCCCACATCCACCCATGAATGCTGCACCTGGTAGCCCCCATGTTCGCACACCCATCTCCCCACCTGTCTATTAATCTTACTCAAACTCCTGGACCACCGCTGTTGCAGACAGCAAGCTGGTCGAGGGATGATGTCGGACCACACCACCACCAACCCCGGACACCAACGCATCGCAACTGCCAAATCTTTCTTTGCCGCATTAATCAGCTGCTTGCAAGTCCAAGATGACACTTCATTGCCGCCAAGGTGCACGAGCAGAATCGCCGGCTGCCTCCCCCGCTGCAGCTGCTGTCGAAGCATGGGTAGCATCTGGAACCAACGCATCCCCCGTAGACCCAGCCATGAGACTGACAATGCTGCTGTATCGAAACCCATGTTGCGCCCGACCGGCCGCACAGCTGCTCGTTCCTCCGCCCAGACAACAAAGGAGTGCCCCATCAGCCAACACGCTCCTCCAGCGTATCCGCCATCTGGAAAAGAAAAAACAACAGTTAAGAACACCCCCCCCCCCACCTACACCCCCAATTGGGGCATGTAGCTACTTAGCTATATCTATACATAGAAATATATAGATATACCTACATCCGGAAGCGAGTTTCGTTTATTATTATTTATTTATGTTGTTCATCTCATCTTTTTTTTTTTTTTTTGAAGTCATAAACGTACATAGCTCTGGAAGGCCCGCGACTGCCACCGGCCTATCCGTTGGATCTGCGTGTCGACACATCCCAGCTGCGCCGCACTGGTCGCCGCTCCTATGCGAAAGGAATGCGCCGCAAAAAGAGAGGCATCCTCGCCTAAATGGCGCAATACCATCCGTAAGACCGCCGAAAATTGAAAACGCGTCAGTGCCTGGGCGTTCGCGTGCAGAAATAAGCCGCCTGCCACCCTAGGCCGGACTTGCAAATAACCCCGCATTGCCGCCACCGGACATGTGATACCACCAATAGGGTTTAGGATTATCCAAGCCCCTTTACCCATCTGATCAGTTTTTGACTTTGTAAGAAGGACCTGAAGCTGCCCCCCGTCTATCCGTACATGCCGTCGCAATAAACCCAATCCGGACACATCTTTCTTTGAAGCCACCGCCAGCTCCCCGACTCGCAGCGCCCCAAAAAAGGCCAATGTAAACGCAGCCCGAAAAAGCGCCGCCTCGTATTGAGACTCTACCACCCTGGGAAGCGCCATGCAAAGCCTCCTCAACAAGCTATACGAAACGGGGCACCTACGATCGGGAAGAGACGGACGGGAACGCTCCCAGCTGCGTAAGAGCCGCCGCGCCACGAAGCCTCCCCCGCCTGACCCCCAGCCAACAGCCCTCGCGAAGAAGTCGAAGCCCGCCAGATGCCCCCGGACCGCCGCCCTAGACAACCCCATGGACTTTGCCCACGCTATATACAGCCCGAACAAGTGGTCAGAGACCGCCCCACACCGCCACCCTCGCCCCCGCAGAAAGGCCACCACCTTGTTGCAACCCCTCTGATAAGCAGCCCAGGTGCTCTCCGCCACCGAACTCCGCAACAGCTCTCTCATCACCACTGGCCACAGTTCCACAATCTCGACGGGACCGGTCTCCCTTTGGCATCCGCCTCCGGTGCCAGCTGCCGAAACCGCTCCATCTGTAAACGAGAAAGGGCATCGGCAATTGAATTAGACTGACCTGGAACATGACGTGCTTTTAACTGAAGATTTAAGCGCATACAACCTAGCACGAGGTGTCTCATCAGCGCTGCCACCTGCAAACATCGCGGAGTGCAATGATTCACTATACTCACGACTGCAGCGTTGTCACACCACCAGACCACTCTGCGATTCTGCAATCTGCCCGGCCACAACTCTAGCGTTACAAGCATCGGGAACAACTCCAAAAACGTTATATTCTTCAACAGACCCGATGCTTGCCACGCCTCCGGCCATCTCTCTGCACACCACGCCCCTCCAAAATAGATACCAAGACCCACTCCTCCTGCCGCGTCCGTATAAAGCTGCAGCTCAGCGCTGGAACACTCCAACTCCTTTATCACCGAGGTCCCGTTAAAATCCTGTAAAAATACGTCCCACACTCGTAAATCGTCCTTGATGCCTGCTGACACTCTAATGCGGTGATGCGCCTGCGTCACATCCGCGGTCGCCGCCGACAAACTTCGCAAAAAGACCCGCCCCATCGGAATCACTTTACATGCAAAATTCAATGAACCTATCAAGGCCTGCATCTCACGCAGTGTTAACTTGGCGGAAGCCAGAGTATTAGCCACCAGGACTCTCAATCGAACCACCTTTTTCCGTGGCAAACGCGCTACCATCATATCAGAGTCTAGCTCTACACCCAAGAACGTGAGCCGGGGACACGGCCCCACTGTCTTTCCTGTCGCAAGAGGAACCCCCATCCGGCCCACTAAGTCCACGAACCCATCCAATAGCTCCTGACACGCCCGGGAGCCCCTGTCACCTACAAACAGAAAATCATCCAGATAGTGCACCACCTCACGGCGCCCCACCAGTCGGACGACAGCCCAGTGCAAAAAGGTGCTGAATTTTTCAAAATAAGCACAGGAAACCGCGCAACCCATCGGCAGGCACTTATCAAAATAGAAACCCTCCTGAAATTGAAAACCCAATAGTCGAAAGGCTGAGGGGTGCACTGGCAACAAGCGAAAAGCCGACTCAATGTCAACCTTCGCCATCAATGCTCCCCGCCCGACTCTCCTGACCAGCTCCTCTGCCTTCTCAAATGACGCGTAACGGACCGTGCAGTACTTGCAGGGTATGTGATCATTGACGGAATCCCCGAGCGGAAAGGACAGATTATGTATCATCCGATATTTTCCGGGTTCTTTTTTTGGTATAATTCCGATCGGGGATACCACGAACTCCGGAAAATGTGGCCGCTTAAAAGGCCCAGCAATTCTGCCCAACCGCACCTCCGCATTCAGCTTCTCCGCGGCTATAGCCGCAAATCTCCTGACCGACGGAGAATTCCGTGCAACTGAGGACATCACAGTCCCCTCAACTGGTATAACAAACCCAAACTGAAAACCTGACAACAGCAATCTTTGAATCTTCGAGCTCGGGTATCCGCGCAGCCACTTTCGCAACACCTCCACTCTTATCGGCGTGGGTGCGACGTCAAACACCCCCCGCAGACTTCCCGGCCGCTCCGGTTGGCACCGCGGGGCCTTTCTTAAGGCATTTTGCTGCAGGGTGCCCTCCGCCACAGGCGGAACAAGCGTGACGAAATTTGCAGTCGGGAAAGGGGCAAGCTGCCCGGTTGTAACGCCAACATACGTCCCCATTCGCCCCAGCCGCCCCCCTAAGTGGCGTTTGGACCGCTCCGCCACGAAAGGAATGACTTAACCCGGGCGCAGACGACAAGCCACCCCTCCCGGGCCCCACCCCCCCTGGCGCCCTCGCAGACATCTGGGTAAGCCACAAGTTGATGTCCTGCATCGCCCATGTCAATGTCCTGTTCTCCTCCATCTTATCCCGAAACGTCTCATCATAATTCAACCAGGCCCACCCTTCGTGGGTCTGGGAAGCTTCAAGGATTGTATCCGCATACGCGAGCATCATGCCATACTGACCCGGCCAATGCTGCCCCCACACGCTGGCCAGTCGCAAAAAGGCCCTAACCCAATTCACAACCGTCTTAGACACCTTCCGAACCCTACCAGCCTTCTCGTCTTCTTTTCGCTTCTTTTTACTGTCACCCAAACGCTTTCGACCATCCAGGAGGCGAAAAATATCGATGTATTTTCGCTTCCTAATTTTGCGCCGCAACTTCTTTGGTACCCCTTCCCACAGCTCTGATAAAGAAGCCACCTGTTGAACAGATCCGTGCGTAGTCGCTCCCCCGACCGGCGCATCCGAAGATGACCCCGAGGACTCCGACGAGGAGGAAGACGATGAGTCCGTGTCCCTTCTGCGCCGGCAGGAGTGCTTCCGTTTTTTCGTGACCTTACCCCTTTTTTTCCCTCCCTTCAACGCACTCTACTCCCGCAAGCCCTTCATCAAAAGGCAACTCACCCACTGATGTAGCCGCAAGGGCCTCAGTCGTCGCCTGGAGTCCATGAGCTGTGACCCCGGCCAGCTGGTGCTCGCTACCAGATGGAGGTGCCGCAACCGCCTCCCGCGTTGTGGGCTGTAGCTCCCGCTGGGCGTCCATGTTCTGCTGACCGCCACTGGTGGTAACTGGCACCGGCTCAGGCGAACGCAGGAACGGGGCCTGTGGGGACAGAAAAGGAAAACCCTGGGGAGCAAAACCCATAGACCAGGCTGGATGCCATGCCCCCGCCCAATCAGTCGAGGACGTGCCTTGCGCACCCCTCCTCCACCCTTCCCCATCCGGAATCCTGCTGGAAGCAAAACCAGGCCTGCCCCCCGTCCCCCACCCCCCATGGGAACCTACAGCTAGCCCCCCCCAATCCACTCGCCACAGCCAGGGGGAGTGTGAGCCATGTACTCCCACGCACCCGGATAACTCCCCGCTCTGCCATCCAGTGGCTCCGCAGCCCCTATCCCGGTATCACCGCTTCTGCCCCCAGCCTCAGCCTCCAAACTTCCAACCCCGAGTCCCACTCCAAGCCCTTCAGCCGTTCCCCTCCCCCTCCCCCCACGTAAGGCCCCTCTTCCAGACCTAACCGCCCTACTACCAGCACCCCCCCCCCCCGGGCCCTTGCACGGGGGCCTCCAGTCGACCTAGCAGGCCCCGATCCCCTCCCTACAGCTGTAGGAGTTCCCGGGCGCTCTGCAAGGCCTGCCAGTCCATTGCTACCCGCCCTAGCTCTCCCCCTCCCCTTTGGGACCACCCGTGCCCCCCGCCGTCCCGTGGAATCACCTCCGCTTTTACCCCTCGAGCCAGCCCTGCGAGGAGGCATGCTAAAAGCTGCTCTGCCGCCCGCAGAATTAATTTCGTTTCCTGCTTTCTTTATTTATATATTTATTTATTATTTTTTTTGAAGGTTCTCGCAGACCGACCGGCCCTGCCCGGGGGCGCACTTCACCCCGAACTAGGACCCCACTTGCCTGGCGTCCTGCCGAAGTGCCGTTCTGCCCCAAGATGACCCCGAACTCCCGATTGCCGCACCACTCGAAGCCGGCCGCCTCCTCAGAGCCGCTTCTCTTGCCGTCTGCCCCGGAGCGTGGAACTTCGTCGCCTCTCCCTCCCGGTCCATCGACGAACAGCAAGGCAAGGAAACAGCCAAAGCAACCCGCGTGCACCTCTCACCGCGCCGAGCTGCAAACAGGCTCGAGCGCGTGGAAGTGCACGTTGATGGATCCCCTGCCCGCGCTCGGGGATCCAATCAATTTAAAGGACTCACTTGCCTTCCAATCCCATCTGCTCTTCTAGCCCCCTCCAGACCCCCCCCCGCACCCCCCTCCTTCCTTTCCTCCCGCCGCACAAAACGCACGAGCCGGTTTCGCCCCGGGCCGGGGCACCCGGTTACTACACGGGCGCTGGGTAGCTAGTCCGCGCCTCAGTTTTTCTAGAAAAAGGACTTTCATTCGTTCCTACTAAGAAACATGATAGATTCACAGCTCATGTTGAATTATTCAAATTTTTCCGTAAACTCAAGATTATGGATTATTTCCATAATATACCAGATATCAACATTGATCCTTCAGTCATCAAAAACTTGTCTTGGATACCTCCATCCTGCACTAATCCACTTATTTCAGCATATGAAAGCATAGTGCTGTCCAAAATAGATAAGTTATATCAGAAAAAGGCTAAGGTTTTTTACTTCTCTAAGGCAGAAAAGTCTGCAATGCATGACCTTCGCAACAACAATTCTATAATCATCAAACCGGCAGATAAGGGTGGGGCCCTAGTGATACAAGATCGCACAGCTTACATCACCGAAGTACTACGTCAACTTAATGATACTCATTTTTATCAAAAGGTATATGATGACCCTTCTCCACTCATACAGCAACAGACTGACACTCTTTTATTCATAGGGCAAGAAGCAGGCTACTTGACCCTTAAAGAAAAAACCTTCTTGACGGTTTCTCATCCGGTTATCCCAACAATATACATGATTCCCAAAATTCACAAATCTCTCCATAATCCACCAGGACGTCCGATAGTTTCTGCCATCGGATCGCTCTTAGAACCAATATCAAAATTCCTAGATGTTTTCCTAAGGCCATTTGTCACCAGGATAGAGTCCTATGTACAAGATTCCACCCATATTATTAACATCCTATGAGATTTTCCAAGGTATCATGATGAATTATTATTAGTCACTCTGGACATCAATTCTTTATATACTAATATACCTCAAAAAGCTGCTATAACACCTTAATTCAGAGAAATAAACCTATACGTACGCCAACATTTTTCCTCACACAACTGGCTTCTATAGCTATGATGGAGAATTATTTCGCTTTCAAAGGGATTTTCTATAAGCAAATTAAAGGTGTGGCCATGGGCTCTTCCATGGCCCCAGACGTAGCTAACCTTTATGTGGCAGATTTCGAGAAAAAATATCTGTTTCCATCCATTTAAATTAAATATACGCCTTTGGAAAAGATATATTGACGACGTCCTGATGATATGGGAAGGCACTGAGTCCACATTACTTGATTTTTTCAACTGGTTTAAATACCTTAGATCCCAATTTACAGTTTGAAGGCACGTTTAGTGCAGAAGAAATAGCGTACCTCGATATTAGGATCAAGAAAGGAGAAAAGGGATTTCTCACAGATCTTTTTTGTAAACCCACTGATAGGAACACTCTTTTACAGTATAACAGTTTTCATACCACATCTTTAAAGAATAATTTACCTATTAGCCAATTCCTGAGAGTTAGGAGACTCTGTACCATGGATGCAGATTTTGAAAAGCATGCAACTGATATGCAGGATAGATTTCAACAACGTGGTTATCCAAAGCGCTGTATAAAACAAGCATATTATAGGGCCAGCAATACAGATCGTGCATCACTTTTACAGAAAAAAGAACGCCCAAAAAGTAGATAAGGTCATATGTTCTCTGACCTTTACTAACTACACTAAAGATATTGCTAATATATTGAAGCAGCAATGGGATCTATTGACATCACTACCAGCCTTTGCGGCTAAAAAGGTTATGGTAGCTCATAAGCGCAACCCAAATTTATCAAATATTTTAATACCATCTGCCCTCACATACCACAAACCACCTCCAAAGATAAAGGGCCATTTTAAGTGCGGCAATTGTTCCGTATGTGCCCACACAATTTCAGTCAAGGAGTTTTTTGTCCACCCAGTTTCACAACACAAGGTTTATATACACGGTGTCTCTAATTGTAAGACAGAAAACGTAATTTACATAATTCTATGTCCTTGCAACTTAGTTTATGTAGGTAAAACTAAACGACAGGTACGTACTAGGATAATAGAACATAGGAGTTGTATACAAAGAGGTATTTCAGATAAGCCACTTGTAATGCACTGGCAACAAAAGAAACACATTATTAGTGATTTAAAATACTTAGTTTTGAAGACAATAGTACCATGTTGGAGAGGAGGGGACGTGAACAAACAACTGTTGAAACTGGAACAACGGTGTATATATGAGTTTAATAGTTTAGAGCCTAATGGATTGAACCAAGAAACAGATTTATCAGTATTCCTTTAATATAATACATATACCGTGCAGATTTAATTATATGATCTTGTCATCATTGTTCTTATCTTATCCAATTAGCATTCTCTTTGGAGTCTTCTATATAGATGGTTTTTGAGTATTTTTAGTACATTACATAGAGAATACTTGTATCAGCAAGTGTAGTGTAAAAGTGTTCTAACTGATGGATTTTTGGTTTTATTCACTTTTTCCATTTGATATTTATCATCTCCAGTGAATTTCATAATTTACACTATTTATTTATACAAAGTTCCTTGCATAACTGTAAGGGAACTTAGCCTTACAAGTAGGTCCCAAGATCGATAGCACGGTTTTCACTTTACAACCTGGTTGTTGTCTAATAGTTTTGTCCAGTGCACACAGTCCTCCCCCCCCCCTTTTTTCAAGAGTTTACACTTGTCAGTTGTTTAAATATCATGAGGTTTCGCTATCCTATGCTGCCTAGCTTCCATGTAACCAGACATTACTTTAAGCCACGCCCCCTAGTTTTGGCGCGAATTTACAGCGGCTTTAAAACATCGGCGTCTTCACCAGATCACTCTTCGTTTTAGAGGTTATGCTGTTTGCAAGGTATCAGGGTTGCAGGTTTTAACTTTCTTTTAGGGAGTATTTCCAAATTCTTTCAAGTACATGCATATACTCCTATTGCGAAAAAAATTTGTCCTATGCAATCATTTCAGTTATAAAAGCATGCTTTTTATTTTATTTTACATATTTATATTTTTATTGTCATTCACCACATTGAGCACAGTACAATAATGCTGTCAGTCTAACATGCATCTGTCAAGATGTCAGACATCGTGCGGTTCCAATGCTGCTTGTGGTCCTCTTCACTCTTTTGGTTTTTAACACAGTTTTTCGCCTCCTTTTTTGGCGCATTTTTAGAGCCAGTGCCGGTTTATAAGAGACTCTGATGGGGTATTTTAAGCAAATTGTAATCTATACTCAACGATAGTTTTATATGGTGTACTCAATTTTTAAATGGCTTTATTTACATCAGGAGTATAAACAACCCCCCCCCCCCCCTTTTTAAATGTAAGTCCGGATGCCATTTCCAAATATCGTTCTTTTTTAACTCCATTTTAGAGATGCAATTGAATTGTCTCATGGACATCATCCTTTATTACTGAATGACATTGTTACATAAAAGTTCTCCAACTCACATTATTTATTCTTTTTAGTGTGCTTGCCACTACGATTTTCTTTAGAGAACACGGTACTATTTGGGAGATATTCTGTTTAAGTAACTACATCACTTGACTTTCTCTACCCTTTAGATTAGCAGTTCCTTTAATTTTATTATTACGTATGTTTTTATATATGATGCTATGCAATCTTGTTCTACGTTTTGGTTGGTTTTTAAATATGATTATGGCCGTTGTGCCAGTTTCACAATTCCTAGAACAATGATAATATAGTGATTCCTTTTTTTAAACTAAACGCCTTACATTGCATTTTAATCTCATGATTTGATTATGTTATAGCTTATTGATGTCTACATATATGGCTTTTTCACCGTTGGCTCAACGGTGATTGCCTTCCATACTTTAACACACAGACATAACCGAGGCAGGCGGACCTGGTGCCTCGGGCCCATTTTCACCATCCCCCCATCACCCCCCACTCTCACCACCCCACAAAAGACACCACACCAACATTTCATGGAACACAACTGGTCGCAGCTTTATTAACCTTTAACAATTTCACAATATGCCAACATGCTACACCTTATCAATCGATTAGCGGCACCAGGCCCGCACCAGCCATACCTTAGCAAAGTGCCTTGCCATCGCTAACGCCATAACTTGCCCCCCCGGCAAGTTACCTAACCCTTCCCCCGACTTCGCCATGCTATTAGCAAAAGTCGACCAGGGTTTGTCCGGGTCAGGGGCACCCCGCCCCCGCCCCAGGGTAGCCGGGGGCGCCGGACCCCGGACACCGCCGGGATCCCGCCCATCCCCCCCCCCAAGCTGCAACACCCCATAATCCACACCCTCATAAATATACGTGGGCGGGTGGGCGGGAAGCCGGCACCCCCGAGCAGCCTCCGCCGCAAATGACCATGCAGAGGCTGCATGCCAGCCCTCCCCATCCACCACGCTGCCAAGAACCACCCTGATTGGCTCCCGCGCGGCTGCCACCGCCGGGAGCCAATGCCTTTAAACTGTCCGTGGCCGCACGCAGGGCCCTCGCATCGGCCGTGCGCCCGGTTACGGTCGGCCGCCGGGACCCTGCCCGCGGCCTCTTCATTTCTTCTCGTGCTACATATCAGTGAGTATTGATTGCCATTTGGTCTCTTTGATAGTTTGTTCTGCCCTGCGTCTTATGTAGCTTCTTAATGGTTTTTCATGGTTTTCTTCATTTGTATTTATGGATGTTCTTATGTACAATATTATTTATTGTTTTAGTATGAACACTTTATTTATTTATAACTGCTTTTACTATTTATTTATGTATTACTTTGAATTTTGATTGTTTTGATTTTTACCCATGCCCGTGTAGCTTGATTCATTTTATTCTGAGTTTTATATGTTTTTAACATGTTTTTAATATGTTCTAATATGTGTTTTTATATTATATTTGTTAGTCTTTGTTACCCCCCTGAGGAAGGCGTTCCGCCGAAACGCGTTGGGGAACTTTAATAAAAGTATCTGGAATAAGCCATTGTGTCATCATCACTCTTGCTCCTTGTGTCTCCTGGTTGATACTGTGAGAGCTGCTGCTCTTTTTGTGCCCTATCTAGTCTGTCCTTCCATATCAACAACTACAACAGTCCCCTTTTTTCCTTTAGAAATCCTGTGTTTGTCCCATGCTTTTTTGAATTCAGATACTGTCCTCATCTCTACCACCTCCACTGGGAGACTATTCCACAGATCCATGACTCTTTCCGTAAGTACGTCCCCATTATTCAGTAGCACGAATAATGGGGATCTACGGCCTGCCTGAAAGGACATCCCTGCTATTCGTGCAAATGTGGCTGCCTGCAAAAGGCTCCCCATATGTACAGCCGAGTAGTACGGGGAGCCGTAGATGGGGAGAGGGTGGCCCTGTACGTCCAGGGTCGGCCCTGTATGTTCGGGGTCATGTATGGATGTGGTGTTTCAGTGGCGGCCGGCAGGGACAAAAGGTAGGTAGGGTGTTAGGAAGAAAAAGGCAGAATTGTGGGTGCATTCCAAATGGGCACGTACGGGGGAAGGAAGCTCAAGACGGTTGATGTGAATGGACCGGAGACTGCAAGGCACTGAACGAGTCAGCCAGATAGTGCGGTGTGTGTGTGTAAATAGCTCTATGAGTCAGAATTAGGAGTTTAAAGACAATATGCTGGGGAACCGGTAACCAGTGAAGCTGAATTAAATGAGGTGTGATATGACTGTAACGGGAAGTGTGAGAAATGATCCAGGTAGCAGTGTTTTGAATCAGTTGCAGGCGAGGTATTTGGTATTGGGGAAGACCGGCGAAAATAACATTACAGTAGTCCATACGTGAAATAACCAGTGCGAGAAGAAGCGTGGTGAGTGAGGAGGGAGACAGGACATCACTAACTGCTCTGGTCTGATGAAGGAAGAAGAAAGAACAACGTGCAACAGCAGAAATATGATCGTGGAAAGACATTTCAGGGTCAAGGGCTACTCCCAGGTATCGAAAGGAGGATACCAGTGGTAGTGGGTTATCAAGAAGTAAAGGAGCCAAAGAAGGAGGGGAAGAGCTGAAAGCAAACCACATCACTGATGTCTTTGAGGGGTGAAGATGGAGAAGACTGGAAGAAAGCCAGTTCGCAACAAGAGTTAGACAGGTGTTGAGTGGTGAGAGATCCGGGGACACTGGAGAGGTATGATGGAGAAGGATAACATCATCGGCATAGTAATAGGCTGAAATTCCAGCTTGCTGTATCAAGAGTGCAAGGGGAGCAAGAACATTTTTGAAGAGTAAAGGTGCCAAGACTGAGCCTTGGGGGGGACACTTCTTTAATAATGGTTTATGGACTTTTCCTCCAGAACTTGTCAAAACCTTTTTTAAACCCTACTACACTGACAGCTTTTACCAAATCCTCTGGTAATGAAATTCAGAGTTTCATTATGTGTTGAGTGAAAAAAATATTTTCTCTCATTAGTCTTAACTGGGTTACATTGTACTTTAATTTCATGTCCCCTAGTCTTTCTACGTTTTGATGGCATAAACAACCGATCTGCATTTACCCGTTCCACTCCATTCATTAATTTATAGACCTCTATCATATCTCACCTCAGCCATCTTTATTCCAAGTTAAAGAGTCCTAACTTTTTAAGCTTTTCCTCATAGGGGTATCCTTCCATCCCCTTTACCATTTTGGTGGCTCTTCTCT
Organism: Ichthyophis bannanicus; assembly: GCA_033557465.1. Lineage (NCBI taxonomy): Eukaryota > Metazoa > Chordata > Amphibia > Gymnophiona > Ichthyophiidae > Ichthyophis > Ichthyophis bannanicus. The sequence continues at coordinate 187,616,920 of CM066042.1, read as the reverse complement.
GTACTTTTTCTAATTTTGCTATATCCTTTTTAAGATATGTCGACCAGAATTGCACCAAATATTTAAGGTGCGGTCTCACTATGGAACGATATAGAGGCATTATATTTTTGTTTTTTTACTCCATTCCTTTTCTTATAATTCCTAGCATTCTATTTGTTTTCTTGGCCACTGATTCACACTGGATGGAGGGTGTCAACATATTATCCACGATGACGCCTAAATATTTTTCATAGGTGTGGTTCCTAATGTGGAACCTTGCATTGTGTAACCCTAGTTTGGGTTGTTCTTTCTAGATACATAACTTTACACTTGTCCACATTAAATTTCATCTGCTAATTGGACGCCCAGTCTTTCAAGTTATCAAAGTCCTCTTGTAAATTTTCACAATCCTCTTGTGTTTTAACAACTTTGAATAATTTTGTGTCATCTGCAAATTTGATTACCTCACTCGTTATTCCTAGTTCCAGGTCATTTATGAATATGTTAAAAAACAGCGGACCCAGCAGATCCCTGGGGTACTCCACTATTCACCTTTCTCCATTGATAAAATTGGCCATTTAGACCTATTCTCTCCTTTCTATCTTTTACCATTTCCTGAGCCACAATAGTACACTGCCTCCAATCCCATGACTTTTTAATTTCACCAAGATTCTCTCATGAGGGACCTTGTCAAAGGCTTTCTGAAAATCCAGATTCAGTATATTAACTGGCTTACCTTTGTCTACCGGTTTATTCACCCCTTCAAAAAATATAATAGATTAGTAAGATAAGATTTTCCTTGGCTAAATCCATATTGGCTTTCTCCCATTACACCATGACTATCTACATGTTCAATATTCTTTATAATGGTTTCTATCATTTTGCCAGATACTGACATCAGGCTCACCGGTCTGTAGTTTCACGGATCACCCCGGAACCCTTTTTGAAAACTGGCATTACAATGGCCATTCTCCAATCTTCAGGTACTACAGATGATTTTAGTGATAATTCACAGATTACTTATAGTAGGTCTGCAATCTCATATTTCAGTTCCTTCAGCACCCTTGGATGAATACCATCTGGTCCAGGTGATCTGCTACTCTTCAGTTTATCAAATAGTTGTAATACCTCTTCCTGGGTTAAAGTATAACCTGCTATAATTACATCCCAGTCATGGTTGCTGGTGAACCATGTCTCCATAACAACCACTAAATTCAAGTCAGCTTCTTCTATTAAAGCCTCGACATCTAGGATCTTATTTCCCATACTATGGGTCTATATAAAGGCAATATAGCTGTCTTTGTGCAGTTATAAAATAGGCTCCCAGATGCAGCCCCAGAAATGTGCAAAAGCCAATGCAAGGATTTATGCCTTCTCTAAAGCAGATGTAAATGTGTGCATATACTCTACACATGTATTCACTGTTTTGTAAAATACATGTGTACATCAGAACTCCACCCTTGTTCTCTTAAACTATGACCCTGGAATTCCTACATGCAGCTTGCGTGTCATTCTATCACCACACATGCTTATAAGTGGGTAGATTGCTATGCAATTTGATAAAAAGCCTGTCCCAGGTGTAAAACAAGTTTTGCATGTGGAAAACCCTTTATAAAGTTTCTTACTACTACAAATTATTTGTACACACAATATGAATATATTTTCACATAAACTATTTGATGCCATAAATGAAAATTTAAACTACAATATATCCATTTGGATGCTACAGAAGGAATATTTCTAATAGACCCATCTGAGGTAAGTTTATAGGAGTGTTGTCTTAAGACATGCTACATAAACCTATAAATAGTACTAAGATGTTTTTGGTTGAATATAAAATTTTGGGGTAAATTATTTTAGTAAGTGCTTTTTGTTTCTGAAGGATTTACATTTATATGGTGAAACTTACTTGTCTGGGAAATGAGTGTAATGAAACATTAATTGATTATTTATATGCTCTAGTTTTAATAGATTATTTTGAAATTTTGTATAGAAATTTTAGGACCCCTGATGCAGTCAATCAACTGAAACATGACCATGTTGGGTGAATTTTAAATTTTGTGTCTATGTATTTTTATTGTTATAATAAATTTGGAATATTGTTTTGGGAAAGTGTTTTCTCTTTTTGGCATTTTATGTCTGTCCTCACTCTGTTTCATCCTTTTCTTCTGTGAGGCTTTCCCCTCTGTGACCCTGTGTTCAGTGTGCGTTGGCATGCACAGGAACTGGGTTTAATTCCCAGACCCGGTTAGTGCTTCTTGAGCCAGCCAGGGATGTGGGTGCTACAGAAGCAGAACTCACAACCTTGAGAGGGGAAGGGAAACCAAGTTGTCATGCGACAGTGACATCTAGTGGTCAGATTTAGGACCCATAATTAAAGAGTTCCGAAAGAAATCCTAGTGCATGGCCCCCAGCTGAGGATGGTCACTGCAATGACTGGGCTAGGTGAGTTGGGATGGCATATAATAAAATAAGAGAAAAGGCTCATGGAGAGTTGCAAATTCAGGCTTATGGTGTCCAATCCCAGCTCTAGTTCTAGTTGAGCTGGTCTCCAATACATACTGACGTAGTGGTCTTTTTTTGCTGGAGGGATATACCATTAAAACTGAAAAAACCTCCGCATTAAAACTTGAAAGCTGAAATTGTAACTAAATAGTGACATGCAAATGTCTCAGCATGGTTATACACTCTTCAAAAGCAATATTTCTTATTAGAGATGTATTTTATAGCAAGTAAAGGTCTCAGTTCTAATAGGAAGCCAATAGACTCAACTAAACGTCTAGTGGACTTATATCCTTATTCACATCAATGACCTTTTGCAGAAGAGTGTAAATCAAAATTCGTTCAAAAATTGTTAATGAATAAAGTGCTTAACTTCTAGGAAAATTGAGCTTGCATTGTCCCGACGCTGACAGACGCGCCACTTTATGCGTTTCACCCTTGTGTAGGTTTCGTCAGGGGAACTTCATGAAGCACTAAAACAGATGGAAAACATGTTCATAGGTTACCAGCTTTCAGCAATACTTCATAAGAAAGCAACGAACACTATAAGAAGACCCATAACTCATTAGAATACTGCACCTCAAACCCAAAAAGTCCATTCTTATTCAAAGACGGTGTTTGTGAGAATCGTTGAAACTCCGCGCATGCGAAGTACTTATATAGAACACATGTGATCATGTCATCCTATCAGCTGTAAGTTACAGACACACCTCCCATTCAACTCTGGCATTAAGCCCTTCAGGGATTATAGATTGTAATTTAAAGATCCAGCGTTGTTCATTAAAGAGCAGGGTCTGATCAAGAGACTTACCACCGTAAGCTGTTTGGATCTGCATAATGCAAAAACATCGTAAATCAGAAAATTGATGATGGTGTTGAAGACAATGGTCTACCATTGGCGCCTCTCTCCGTTGGCATTTAAGTTTGCTTTTATGTTCTAGCATGCGCGTTCTAAACATGCGATTAGTCTTCCCAACATACAACAGCGCGCAGGGGCACCGAACCGCATATACCACCTGTGTGGAGGTGCAAGAAGTAGCATCTCGCAATTTGTAAGTTGTACCGTGATAGTCAAACTCCGTCAGTTCTTGCGTAACTTCACAGATGGTGCAGGCCCCACATCTCCGATGTCCTGCAAGTAGAGGTATTTCTGATGTCTGTTCCCTTCTCAAAACCGTCGGGCATAAGATCTCCTTAAAATTCTGTTGTCTGGTCCAGACACAGCGAACCTGGTATTGCTCTAAACCCGGGATACTATTGAGAACATTCTTGTGACATTTGAGGCTACGTTGCAGGTAATGACTATAGGGAGAAAAGGATGTGATCAGATTGATATGCCGCTCATCAAAAGCCCGGTTATGAACCAAAGGCGGGCGGAGCATCAAATCCCGATTACTATATAATGCTCTTTTGTAAGCCGAGGTAATGACCCTATCTGGGTAACCTCTCTGTTGAAACTGATCTTTCAAAATTTTAGCTTGTGTTTTGAAATCCCGTATATTAGAGCAATTTCGCCGATACCGGAAAAATTGTGACACTGGCAAGCTATTCCGCAAAGACAGAGGATGTGCACTAGAGTAGTGCAAAAGGGTATTTTTAGCTGTCGATTTGCGATGAACAGAGGTATTCCATCCGGCTGGGGTCTTCTGAATAGACACGTCCAAAAAAGTAACTTCCTGAGCATTATAAGTAAGAGTGAATTGAATATTGTTCTCTCTCTCATTAAGCCACTTAAAAAAAGATTGCAACTGCATCTCAGATCCACTCCAAAGAACAAAAATGTCGTCAATAAACCTTTTCCAGAGTTTTACTGAATCTTTGAAAGGGGAAACCGCTAACCATTTTTTCTCGAACCATTGCATATAAAGGTTCGCGATGGAAGGCGCACAGGTGGCGCCCATCGCCACCCCTGTGAGTTGATGATAAAGCTCTCGATCAAAAAGGAAAAAATTATGGTTCAGGATAAGTCCAGTGAATGCTGATAAAAGATCCAATTGTGCACAAGACAAATCTCCCCTCTCTTCCAATGCTTCCATTACTATTGTTCGAGCAGATGATTGCGGAATAACTGTATAAAGTGAAGTGATGTCTAGTGTCACTAGAATCAAATCAGGTAACGTAACCAACTGTTGATGATCTTCCAGGATACACAAAAAATGAGTGGTATCTTTAATAAACGCTGGTATGGAAGACATTAGAGGTCGTAAAAAGGAGTCGAGGTACACAGACAACGGTTCCAATACTGATTTACGCGTGGAAACAATTGGACGTCCTGGTGGGTTGATGAGATTTTTATGAACTTTGGGAACCAAATAAAATTTGGCTAACGTTGGATTCCAATACATACTGCCAACATGTGCAAAGCCCCAACACAAACACACACAGACCATCATTACATACTACCAACATGTGCACAGTCCCAACATACATACACGCAAAGGTCTACCACATACACTGCCAATGTGTGCACGGTCCCAACACATACAGACAGGTCTCCAATACACACCACCAATATGTGCACAACCCCAACACACACACATAGAGGCCCTCAATACACACTCCTAACATGTACACAGCCCCAACACACACACAGATACACAAATACATCACATGACACCCCTCTTGACACACACAAATAAAGCATATAACACTCCCTAAGACACGCACACATAATTACACCAAATGACACCCCTTCCATGACACACAACACAGTACCAAGACACACTGCCAACACACACATACTTGCACACAGACATATATATATATATATATAAACATGCACAGGCCTTGACTTGGCAGCATTCAGAGCCCCTGAGACACACATCCATAACAGACACATAGACACAGTCCCTGACAACACTGCCTACCTGCAGGCACACCCAACACACAAAAAATACCCATCACACACACACACACATCCCCCCATTCTCTGACATCCCATGTTCACATCTGCCTAGATAAACAGCTAAACTCTGCCCATGGAGATATAATCATTATATCATTGATATACAGACACCACCACACAGCACACACATACCATTAGTTACCACCCACATTATGCTCACCTGCCCACTCACAACCCCCTGCAATCCTACTTAGCTGTACTTTACCATGACTGTTTCCATCGAGTCCCCCACACAAACATGTCTCATTCTGAGAATGGAGGAAATAGGCAATGCACCATTAAGTCATATTCTAAAGTGTGCACTTTTCAACTTCTTTAAAATGGATACAAGCTATGTATTGTGCCCAACTGGCTTGTATTAATATTCTCAGAGAGAAAACGTTTTCAATTCTATTCAAGATTATCCATTTCATCTAACCTGATTGAAAATAGAATTAAAATGTTATACAGGTGGTATATGATCCCCACAGGAATACATAGATGGCCTATATTCAGCCTTTGTTTTTTAAGAGCTTACCACCACGGGCAAAAGTGAAACTAAAATATTCAGCAGTGTCCTGGTAGTGGCTTCTGCTGAATATCCAGTGTCAGTGGTGATCGCCACGGGCTATCTATATAGTGGTGATATTCAGCTGTTATCCAGATAGCCAAACCACATAAGGTTAGGCCTGCTTGTTTTGGCCTAGCTTACTATGGTTTCTTATCTAGTTAGTGGATCGAAAATTGCCGCTAACCAGGTAAGTGCTCGCACCGCCCTCGAAGCACTCGCAGGGTGCCCCAGAATTATCTGGACTGTGCTGTGGTGGTTAGAGGAAATATTCAGCGGAAATATCCGGACAGTTCCACTGAATACTGGGCTCAGCAGGTTATCCAATTAGCCAGTCCTGCTAGTTGAATAAACTTCCTCCCACAGCCAGCAAGTTATGTAGGAGACATTGTAGACAGGAAGGGACTTTTTGTTCACCCTCAATGGGTGACATTAATTGTGAGTGCAAGCTGTTCACAGGCCCCGCATTGACTTTTCTTCAAGCGGTTGCTGCTGCTGCGCATGCTCTGATCCTGACCTCTGGAAAAGAAGGAACATTACCCTAGGAGAGGGAGGGATTTCAGCAGGCACAGTCCACATAGTCTGATGATTCCTAGGAGGGCCCCTGCCGCTGCTCTGCAACGTGATGTTTTTTAGGGGTGTAAGAGGGCCAGCGCCTATCAGTGCCCAGTTTTCACAACTGGCCCCGTACCTATACGACAGATTTCCTGCATAAGACGATCTACACAGGTTCAAGATAAGAGAGTGCTGCTGTGTTTAGAACAGGATTCAGTATAAACTACTGTTTACATTTAAGATCTTGCAAGGGTTGGCAGGCACCTGTTTATATGTCAGATCAGATGCGATATTATACCCCTTAACAATATCTTAGATCTGTTGATGCTTTCAGAATTGCTTTGCCAATTCCAGGCAGGGAATATTGAAGAAGTCTTTTGTGGGGGCAGCCTGAGTGTTTTTGAATGCTATTTATACTGTTGGTGTTAAATTTATTTTGTAAACTGCTTTGTTGCTAACTGCTAAAGGCAGTATATCATATGTTCAGTCCATAAACTATAAACCATCTGTGGCTGTTTTGCCGTGTTGAACCAGGGTAACTGCAGAGGGATAGATGTACCTGCTCCCCTACAGTTAACTTGCAGCCTTACCCTGGTAATGCAGCCCACATACACGTTACATGCTCCTTAATCTTGTTCTTGCTCTATGTACAATGAGATTTATTAGAAATGTTACCTGCTACCCATTTTGATTCTGTAGCTAAAGTGGGATATAAATTGATTAAGTAAATAAAGGTGTTTTGGAATATTGTGATATGCGTTAAACTGCAGTCAGTGCCATGCGGCAGGGCCTACAACCGAAAAATATAAATAAATAAACAGAATATAACAAAAAAAGTATAGAACATAAGATTTGCCATATTGGGCCAGACCAAAGATCAGACAAGCCCAGTACCCTTTTTCCAGCAGTAGCCAATCAAGGTCATAAGTACCTGTCAGGATCACGAAAGGTAGACAGATTCCATGCTCCTTATCCCAGGGATAAGCAGTGGATTTCTCTAGTTCACTTTAATAATGGTTTATGGGCTTTTCCTCCAGAAACTTGTCCAAACCTTTTTTAAACCCAGCTACACTAACAGCTTTTACCATTTCCTCTGGCAATAAATTCCAGAGCTTAATTAGGCATTGAGTAAAGAATTATTTTCTTTGGGTAGTCGTAAATGTGCTACATTGTAGATTCATTTTGTGTAACTTAGTCTTTCCAGTTTTTGATGGAGTAAACAATCGATTTATGTTTACTCGTTCTACTCCACTCATTATTTTATAGACCTCTATCATATCTCCCCTCAGGCATCTCTTCTCCAAGAGCCCTAACCATTTAAGCCCTAACCTTTTAAGCCTTTTCTCATAGGGGTATCCTTCTATCCCCTTTGTCATTTTGGTCACTCTTCTCTGTACCTTTTCCAATTCTTCTATATCTTACTTTAGATGCGGCAACCAGAACTGCACACAATTCTCAAGGTGCAGTTTCACCATGGAGTGATACAGAATCACTATGATATCCTTTATTTTATTCTCCATTCCTTTCCTTATAATTCCTAGCATTCTATTAGCTTTCTTGATTGGCACTGTACACTGAACAGAGGATTTCAACATGTTATACATGATGACAGACATAGAAGCACGCATAGAAAACAATAACAAAAAGATCACATGGCCTATCTAATCTGTCCATCCATAAACCAGTAAGTTCTATAATCCCTTCATCTCTCTGAGATCCTCTGTATTTGCCCTTTTTTTGGATGTTAACTCCTAATGTAGAACCTTGCATCGTGTAGTTATAGTTTGGGTTATTCTTCCCTAAGTACATAATTTTGCCCTTATCCATGTTAAACTTAATCTACCATTTGAATGCCCAGACTCCCAGTTTCTCAAGATCCTTTTGCAATTTTTCACAATCCTCTTGTGATTTAACAACTTGAATAATTTTGTATCATCTGCAAATGTGATCACTTTATTCATTGTTCCCATTTCCAAGTCATTTATAAATATGTTATAGTTTATGCCTCTCATTTCAATTGATACAAAGTTTGATGCTAGAAAACCAGACAGAGCAATGTAGAAAAAAACCCCACAAGAATGGCATTGCTCATCAAAATGACAGTATTAAGTAACTATTCTGTGTTATACATGGTGTCAGAGAAGATTAAATACCAAGAAATGTAATCATAGTCAAAGAATACATAACAGAAAGATGAAGAAATAGAATCATCTCTGGTGTCAGTGGACTGATAGAAGTAACTTACAAGCGTACCTTGATATGCTGTCACTATATGTATACTGTTTTACACACTTTGAGCTCCAGATTGAATCTTTTTGGCACAATGCAAGTAGCATTAACAGTAAATTTGAGTGGTTTAGATCCCAACATAGCCAGGTTTAAGAGAGAGGTTCATTCCTATCATAATAAGCACGAAAAAAATTTTTCAAAACAAAAACCTCAAAGAAACATGGCTGTCTCATTGCAACAAACGACCTTCCAGGAAGTTATTCTCCTTTGCATATGCATCCTTGCTACCCTTGATATTGCATGTGGTTTCTGAGTTCTCTGTAATGCCGATAGAATATTCTTCAGCCAGTCCTAAGATATTGCTCCATCCCTATGAGACATTCTATAAGCCCTTGTTCCACAGGTTCTGGAACCTCCACTTATGTGAGAAATTGCAGTGACTATAATTAGCATCTTCCACATGTCATGCCGATAGTAAGGAATTAAAAAACAAATACTGATAATCAGAAGGGTCTACTGGTATCTCGTGAGCATCAGAATAAAGAGCTTTCCTTCAGTATTTGTTATTCATTTCAAGTAGATTTAGTACCACACCCATGGACAGGTGCAGTACAGGCAATACACACACACAGAGCAGGTACAGACACACACACGCACATACACACACAGGCAAAACACACACACACACACAAACACACACAGCAGGTATGGCAGAGCAGCGGCAGTGGAAACTTCCTTTTCTCAGCGTCACAAACGCAAACAGCACTGATCATAATCTTACTCAAGACTCCTTTCAAAAGGAGCAGCAAAGTGTGGCATTTGTTTCTAAGAAATGGAACAAAACTACCTATTCATTTCCCTTTCAATAATGAACATTTTAGGCTGATCGGGAAACTGGATTTACAAGATCAGTGTATCTGTCCCCTCAAATACCTTCTGAACCATTAATCCAATATCATTCAAGCTTCTACTACAGAGGAAGAATGTCCATTGACTTGCAGCTCACACTTTTCATGTGCCCTCAATATTCCCTACAATTAGAATCCAATCATATTTTATTTTCTCTAGGGAAATAGTCCAAATCATTTGAAATCTCCGGGCAGTGAGAGCATGCAAGGATGTCGTCATACCTTTTTAAGTCTGCAATATCATTAGTTGAAACTCAACATTTTTAAAACTGCCTTATCTTTGGTTAGTGCCTTTGGTCACCAGATGACTCCATTTCGTCCCTAGATTTCCATAAGGAAGAACATTTGGGTCATTATTTAAAACCATAATCAACATGTTTTTTAAATGCCAGCCACAGTGCCAAAATAAACTACATCTATTCAGTGCGGCTATCCAGACAGCAAGAGGGACTGAATATATATGTGAAAACAAAGTTCAGATAGGATGTGGAGAGGGGACTTCAAACATCCAGATCGGGATGTGAAAAATTCCCACCATATTTTCCAAAATCTCTTCTAAATGCAGAGCCTCTTGTAAAATAGATGTAAGGATGTGCAGGGCTGCATGTCAATGTCTCTCCACTTCCAGCAGGACTAGCAATTAAAAAAAAAGAAACTGCAAGTGTGAGGGGGGGGGAGGGGGGGGGACATGCAGTTCTACCCCACATGTGTGTGGGAACAACTTTTTAAAATTACTATTCCCAATATACACACAGCCCTCTCCTGTCAGCAGCACAAGTCCTCCAGCTCTCAGTCACTCCCCCAAAATCAAATCCCCCACCTGACATCCCCTAATATTTGGCCCCTCTCAATATCCCTCCTGACATTCAATCCCCTATCCCAATTACCCTTTGACATCAATTACCTCCACTTACATACCTCTACATCCAACCCCCCCCCCTCCATTATGGCCATCCCTGAAATTGTGACCCCCCCATGTCACCCCCCCCCCTGCTGGCAGACCCTCCATTCTGCACCCCATGATCTCATCCCTGGCTCTTAGAGGAGGGGGTCCGGTATCTCCAGTCACTCTTGCTCATCATGACCACAGGTTCCAAAATGGCACTCATGACCTATATTGATAAACTTGTGATACTACTATAGGGGCAGGCTAGCGACAAAATTGACTAGGCTAAAAGCCCTTATGTGACAGCCTGATCCCAGCTAGCAGGAGTGTCACTTTGGGGGTGAGGTCTTGATTTTGGGGGGCATAATGGGGATTCTGGATGTTGGGGGTGTAAGCTGCGGAAATTGATGTTGAGGCAATCGGGAGTGGGGATCGAATGTCTGCAGAGGTGTTGCAGGGGATCGGCTATCAAGGGAATGTCGGGTGAGGATTCAATATTAGAGATGGGTGATCAGGGACTGACCTCAACCTTTTCTTCTGCCTATCAAGCAGATTCTTATTCATGCCTCAGAGCAGCTGTAAATGTTGATGCTAGATTTTTTAAAATTGATGCATATTCAACTTGTAAAATGAGGAATACAGTATATGTCGATAGTGATAACCAACTCAAACCACTTTCTCTCCATGCCCCCTAACCATGCCCCCTTGAAATCTGGACATGATGTGGATCACCACATATAATGAGCAGTTTTATAAAATATGTATTTATTTATTTAAGTTGCTATATGCATTTATATGTGTATTCCAATCTATATGTGTAAATGCTGCTATTAAATAACCCCCATAGTGTCATTAGCGCTGGAGTGATCAGGAATGCAGCAGTATTCAGTTCACTATCTGGATAACTATCTTGACAAAGTTAGGATAGTTTTCTTGCTGTCCTAACTTTATCTGGATAGAGACTTGAAAATCTCTGCTCTCTGGATAATTTAGCGCTCCACCCACACACCATCCTAGGGCTATGGAGGTCATTCCAGAAAACAAATAAGGGTTTTGTACATGCGGCAGGGATGTTTATCTGCCAAAAACGTCCCCGACCATATTCTGAAACACTGCTGACATACACGTCCATGGCAATAGTAGGAGGATCTCAGAACATGCCCAGAAGAGGTGGAACAGGGGTGTGGTCAGCCATGGAGATGTAATAAGCATATTCAAGAAAGGCCCATGTACATTTTTGGTGTTTCCCGCAGACGTTCTTGTTATTACTGCATTAACATGGAATAAGGCCAGGACTTAGAAAAAATTATGCTCTGCTCTTCAAGATGCAGTTTTAAAGAACAGAAAGCAGAGGTGAGGGAAGATTGTAAGGTAAAGAAACATTAAAAAACAGCCTTACAGAAATATTAGAAAGAGCAATAGTGTTTATTCTGGCTATGCTGACATTTGCAGTTTGTGCTAAAGGGGATAATCTAGGGTTCCCTAACAATTCCTATGTTCTGAAAAATGGTGGAACTGTTGATGTAGGGATAGTATGAAGGTGCAGGGCATCCTTTTGGGAGAAGTATGTTTTTTGTGGCTGCAAGTGAGTGTGTGTGTATATGGTTTGAGTGTTGCATGGGAGGATCTGGTGTGCTCATCCGCAATTCTTGGGGAACATGAATGCCTGGTCAGAATGTGGACCGTAAGGATGACCGCAGCATCAGCAGGTGCCAGTGTGAAGGGCAGAATATATCAACAAAGGTTCTCTGTAGCGAAATGCAATACATATCCCTGTCAATAATAAGGGACCCTCAGAATGAGAGCATGTAACAATGCAAACAGCACTAATACATGCCCAAAAGCACCATCATTGGTCTCCAAAAATGTGCACATTTGTAGAGACCAATGATGGTGCTTTTGGACATGTATTTCTGGGTGTGCAACAGACTAGTATATTGTATATTGTCCGGTTGACATCACCATTTATGTATCATCAGTAGTCATGTATAGTTTGCATGAACACAACACTGTCAGTGAGAAAAGCAACTGAGAAGATGCAGGTTTTAATAGAAGAGGCGTGGCTGTGTGGAGACGGGCAGGATCGGAAACATGCATCTTTTCAGAATACGCTAAGCGTGGGGACATCCAAGCCATTTGCTGCATCTACCCATGTCCCATTATGACAGCAAGGACCCGTGTTTCTTCATAGTGGTTGTGCGTACCATGCTGGAAACGTCTAAGTCCCCGATTCCGGAATTGCAGTCGCGTCTATACTCATGGTTGTAGAATCAGGTTTAAATCAGGCCCGTCTTTGATTTGGTCATGCCCGTGGGCTCCAAATGGATAGTGCCAAGGTGGTTTGGAAGGGTTTTTAGTAGCACTATCCATGGTAATCTACAGTCCCTGGTATTCCAAGGTGGTCTCCATGCCTGACCCTATTTAGCATCCAAGGTCCAACAAGATTGGGTGCGGTAATTGTCATGGTAATAATAGTAAGTACTGTAGTCCTTTCTAAACACACAGACTGTCCCGCCTCCCGGACGTGACGCGTCCGTGTTGGCATCCAGGTTCTTTGCTGCCTCCCTGCCAATCAAGACTTGCTGTCCCGCCTCCTGGACATGACGCAGATGCGTGCAACGCATCTGCGTTGGCATCCAGGTGCTTTGCTGCCTCCCTGCCAATTAAGACTTGCTGTCCCACCTTCTGGATGTGACGCAGACACATGCAACGCGTCCACGTTGGCATCCAGGTGCTTTGTTGCCTCCCTGCCAATCAAGACTTGCTGTCCTGCCTCCCGGATGTGTCCGCATCCAAGTAACCAAACAGATTTAAGGGCTCCAGCGGCGGCGTTCTGCACCGCGGCGGTGTGCGTTGGGGTGACGACGGGGGCATTCAGTGCCGTCAGCCTACTGGTGCCACCCTTTACCTTGGGTTGCCCTTCCTTTTCACCATTCTTGCGGTAAGCCTGTCATCTGTGCCCGGTCTTTTATCCCATCTGCCCAGCTCACCTGCCATTCCCAGCATGGCCGCCATCCCTGTTTTCTGGGGTCACCGTCCGCCTACGTCTGTCTCTGTATCTTCAGGTATCTCTTCACGTAATATGTCTAACCTCCCATGCTGCTCTTGCCAGCTGCCTACAAGCCCTCTTTCTTTGGCCCCCTTACCCACTGCTTGGCTGACACTTTCATTTGCTCTCCTTAACTGCCGATCCTTCCGTGCCAAAACCCATCTAGTCCACGATCTCTTGACTCAACACTCCTTAGATGCTCTCTTTATTACTGAATCCTGGCTTCGTGAGGGGGAAGATGGCCTGCTTCATCGCTGTCTCCCTCCAGGCTATTCTGCTCTGCACACGCCTCGTCTCCATCGAACAGGCGGGGGTGTAGCTCTTATTCATAGGTCCTCCCTTTCTTTCTCGTTGGTCACCCCTCCCCCACACTACCCCGAATCTCTCCTCCTTCACTTAGGGTTCTCCACCCCTGTGTATTTCCTTCTTCTCTACGCCCCTCCTTCATTACGTACGTATCTTTGGGACTCCCTACTCCTCTCCCTGTCAGACTCCACTCTCCTATCCCCTCACCTGGTTGTTCTGAGTGACCTCAACGCTCACCTCGGTTCCCAAACCAGGTCTCGCGATAAGGCCTTAGCATCGCTTTTCAATGATTTATCCCTTACCCAACACGTAACCTGCCCGACACATACCTCCGGCCATATTCTGGACCTCATTCTTACCACTGCATTTTCTCCCTTCCTACCATCCAGTATTCAAGCACTTCCTCTTCCCTGGTCTGATCATCACTGCCTATTATTCTCCTTTCCTTTTCCCTCCCCAGAGTACTCTCTACCTGCCACCGTGGACCCTCCCCCACAGTCTCTTAAATGTCATCTTACCCCACGCACTCTTCAACGCTTCCCCCCAGCTGATTCCCTTCTCCCCCCTGAGTTTGCCTCCCTCACAGTAGATCAGCAGGTGGACTCTTGGACCTCCACTTTCTCTGCTGCTCTCGACACCTGAGCTCCACTCCATCCTATTTCCCTTCGCTCTTCTTCCCATCACCCCTAGTATCATCCTGGCCTATACTTACTCTGCACACATCTCCACCGTGCCGAACGTCAGTGGCGGAAGAAGCCCTTGCTGCCTCCACCTCTGCGTTCTGCCAGGCACATCATCACTACCGTTCCATGATAACCTCTGCTAAGAAATCCTACTACTCACAGCTTATAGCCTCCTCCTCAAACTCTTCTAGGCGCATATATCAGGTCCTTAAGGCTCTCTCTTCCACTTCCACCTCCCCCCGTCCTCCTTTCCCACCCCTTCTGCACCCAGCCCAACCATTCTCGCTTCTTTCTTTTCAGACAAAGTCCAATCTCTTCGCTCATCTTTCCCTACCTGTCCTAAGCCTCTTTCTCCCCTCCCCCCCCCGCCCTCTCCATAATCAATTCTCCGCCTGCTTCTCATACTTTTCCCCATATCTGGTGCACTTTCAGTCCTGTTTCCTCTGCTGAGCTCATTAAAGCCATATCCTCCTCCCACCAGACCACCTGCCCCCTCGACCCTTTTCCCTCCTCCTGGCTCCTTAATCCCTGGCTTCATCTTATCCCATATGCCCTAACTATGCTTAATTCCAGCCTTGCCTCTGGTCACTTCCCCACCAGCTGGAAACATGCCATTGTTCGGCCAGTTCTCAAGAAGTCCACCTTAGACCCTGCTGTCCCTGCTCACTGGCGCCCAGTAGCTAACCTCTCTTTTCTCTCCAAAATTCTTGAAAAGCTTGTTTTCTCTCAGCTTGCCACTCACCTCGATTCCACCTTTTCTCTTCACCCATGGCAATTGGGATTTCGTGCCGGCCACAGCACCGAAACTATCCTCTTGGCACTCCTTTCCGAAATTCACCGCTTTCACGAACGAGGCAGCCTCTCTCTTGTTGTATCACTGGACCTTTCCTCTGCTTTTGACGTTGTCGATCATCGCACTCTTCTTTCGCGCTTGTCTGATCTGGGTATCTATGGTACAGTCTTACAGTGGTTTTGGTCTTTCCTTTCCTCTCGTACCTTCGCTGTTCACATGGGTCCTGATGCCTCATCCTCACTCCCGTTATACTGTGTTGTGCCACAGGGCTCTATCCTTGCCCCCTACTCTTTAATGTTTTTCTCGCCCCACTTGCCTTGCTCATCCAACAAACCGGAATTTCCACCTATATCTACGTTGATGATATTCTCCTGGTTTACCATACTTCCCCCTCGGCACCCGATCTTTCTCCGCTTAATGACTGTCTTAATCTCATTGCCTCCTGGTTCAGTCAAAATTTCCTTCATGTCAATCCATCCAAATCCTCTACCATTTGGCTTTCTTTTCGTGCCCCTTCTCCCACTCTGTCACCTATTATGGCCACCCACCCTATTCCCCTTGTTTCCATCCTTCGGTACCTGGGTGTCACCTTGGATTCCACTCTTTCTTTTCACCAGCACATTTCCTCTGTGGTACGCACTTCCTTTTTCCACCTTCGCAGAATCAGGTTTATCTGGCCGTTCCTTTCTACCATCATTATCACTACCCTTGTTTTGTCCTTTGTGATTACTCGCATAGATTACTGTAATTCTGTTTTTGCTGGTCTTCCTCGCTATCAATTACATCGCCTCCAGTTAGTTCAAAACACTGCCGCCCGCTTAATCACCCACTCCCCTGCTACTGCCCATGTCACCCCCTCTCTCCTTTCCCTTCACTGGCTTCCAATTAAAGTCAGATTTATCTACAAACTCCTTCCTATCACCCATAAAGTCTTACACACCGGTATTCCATAATATCTGGCCGATATCATCCACCTCCAACCAGTCCCTCGTCTCCTCCGTTCTGCACACAGTAACCGTCTTTTCCTCCCTTCCTCCTCCCAGGCGCACCTCGAGCTCACCTGTCACTCCGCCTTCTTCTTCCTCAGTCCCGCTCTATGGAATTCACTCCCGAACTCCCTTCGCACCAAACTATCTTTTCCACATTTCAAGGCACTTCTTGAAACACACCTTTACTGTCAGGCCTATGATCTTCCTGCACTAGCTGATGGCCCTGATCCTCCCCCGCCGATCCCTCCTACACCAGTAACTCAATAACATCTTTGCTTATCCATCTGGTAGTTCCCTTCCCCCTGCCCTCATACCTGTGCCTCCCTGCCTACCCCTGCCTCCCTACCTCTTTTTGTTATGCTCCTTTATTCTTCTTTACTTTCCTATTTACTGATGGTGTTCCTTTCCTTCTTGAACTTTCTGTAGCCAATATATTGTTTTATTGTACACTGCCCTGACACTCCGGCAAGGGCGGTATATCAAACTTCACAAATAAAGATAAAGACAAAGAGAAAGTTGCAAAATTCTGTGCAAGGCAAGTTTGTCCATATAACCCCCTTGAAGATGGATCAACACTGATTACTTCTTCTTTTCGGAATTAAGTTTAAAATCTTTATTTTATCCTTAAAACTATTCATTCAGACTGGCCCAGGTATTTGTCCAACTTACTTTCTTAATCTCTAGTACAGTCTTTAAGGTTATCTGAATTAGGCCTTCTCACTTCCCCTCACTCCCCATCTAGGATTTAGTTGGAAGTCATTTGCTGTAGCAGTTCTGTCAACTTGGCGCCTCGTTTCTGGAACTCCCTACTTCTTTTCTTAAGAGTGAACAATACTTTCTCTTCATTCAAGACCAATCTCAAGACATGACTCTTGAAGCAGATTTATAGAACTCCAACACAAACATTTTGGATTAGTGTGGTATAAACCAGCAGAGGTTCTTAACCTTTTTAATTGTGTGGCCCCTTGTTAACCTCCAGAAAGTTCACACCTCCAGTTCATTCCCACCATTCCTATTGAATCCTCTCCCCTCAGTGCCAAGACTGTCCCCACTAGCCCTCTTTATTTTCCTTCCTTTTCCTATTTTCACCAGTCTTTCTCTTCCTCCAGCCAATCCCCCAGTCCCTCCCCCAAGCCAGTTCCCTCTAGTCTCTCTCTCGTCCCCCATCCAAACCCCAGCCTTTCTCTTTATTTTTCTCTTTCTGTGTCCTGAACACCCCTGTAATGGTCCATGGACCAGAGGTTGGGAATCACTGCTAATGAGAAAGAGCAGAATCAATAGTGGTGCCAATATGGTGGAATTCTCTCCCTGAGAAACTGAGAAGGGAAAGAGATTATCATAAATTTTAAGTGGCTGCTGAAAATCCTATGTTGTGTGGAATGTTCTCTGGAAACTGTTGCTATCTGAGTAAATGCTGACTTTGTTTCCACCCATGGTCACTCTGGCACTATTCAGAGAGCGAAACTGAATATTAGGAGCAGTGGCACGTATCTGGTTAACAGGGGCTACTAACTGGATAAATGTCTCTGAATGTCTCCCCTGCCCCCCAATTTTTAATCAGGCATTTTTAGAGGAATAGAAGGGCTGTGGGTTATAGCCTTAGGCAGATTGAGGCACATTTCACAATGGGACATCCAAGTGCAATCTGGGACATCAAAACCAGAATGTTTGAAAAAAAAAGCAGGCACGTGCAAGATCAAGCATGATTTCAGAAACGTGGACGTGCCCGATATGGACATCTATAACGTCTATATACACGTTCCAAGGATAGCAGTTCAGAACCAAGATGTCTAATAGCATAATGGTTATTGTTGTGGCTTAAGAGCAGGGTGGCTGCAGCTCAAATCCTTTGTTATCTAAGGTTAGTCACTTAATTCTCTACACTCTCTAGATGTTTTAAGGTGAAAACAAGCACTTTCCTGATGCCTATTTGTGTCTGGAGCAAGTATAAGCATGGACATGCCTGCAGACATCTCCAACGTTTCTGAGCTTGAACCTAAACAGGGATGTGTAAGTCCATTGCTCCTCCCCAGATATGCCTCTGCCACACCCCCTTGCCTATTTGGACATCCCTGCAACAGAGATGTTTGTGAAAACATCTCCATGATCTTGATGTCCATATCATGACTAAACCTTTTAAAATGACCTCATGTATATAATTTAGGGTGTCAGTATTATATTAATATGCATTTAAGGATGTTTATTTTATATGAGATTTTTTGAAATGTTCTAATTCTGTATGTGTTTTATAAATTACAAACAGCACTTTTCAGCAGAGCCTGTGGTCCAAAAAATGTTTTGAAAGCAAAACCTTAATGTGTGGGTCAATTTCCAAATGAAGTTATACATTTACCAGTGGCCGTAAAACGTATAACACCTGAAACGCAGGGCCAGCGTGACCCACTGTATAAGGGGTTAGCTCCAAGGGGGCAGCAAGGGCTTTCAGCTGAGCATGGCTTTTCTATGAAGCCCTGGCAGCAGAAAAATCACGCAGCACCATCCCTGGATTCATCTTTCCTTTGAGTCAGCAGCAGAAAGATCGCAGAATTGCATAACACCATCCCCAACTTCATCTCTCCTTCTCTGAGTCAGCGGCAGCAGCCATTTCTGCCAATAGTATTCATTTCAGGTGTGTGAGACCATTGAACTATGTACCAGAAGTGAATGCTAGAGGGCACATCATCTATTGCCACTGACGTGCAGAAGGAGAGATGATGCCGGGGATGGTGCCTCGTGATCTTTTTCCCATGGAATGGGGGTCACAGAGCAAGAAAGAGGGAGATTTTGGGTTATGAAAGAACAAGTAGGGATATATTGGACTGGGGATTGGAGGGACAGAAGATGCTGGGCTGAAGGGGAGACGTGCCAGACCACTGGAGGGGAAGGGGATGGAGATGGAAAGCTGCTGGGCTATGGAGGGGGGAGGGAAGAAAAAGGGCGGTGGAAGAGAAAGAGAGAGATGCTGGACCTCGGGGGTAAAGGGGAAGAGTGAGAGATTGTGAGATGCTGAATTAGGGTGATGGTGAATATGTTGGAATTATGTGGAAGTGGCCATGGGAGGTTATTTACTATTATTTATTTATTTAACTGGTTTTATATACCATTTTTCTATGAGGCAAAACGGTTTATATAGAACAGAAAAGGAGCATTTACATGGAACAGTTGAAACTATGTACAAGTAAACTTTGATACAATGTAATTATACAATTCAATTCAAGGATGTTTACATAGAAACATAAAACTATTTACATGCAGCTTAGGTACTGTGTGGCTAGGCGTTGTGTACAACTTCTGTCAGGAGGGTTAACTGGATGGTGTAAGGGGAGGGTGGGGGAGGAGGCAGTGAGGTAGGATGGTGTGAGGTGTTGGTTAAGGGGAGTGGGTCTTGGGAGTGGAGAAGAGGAGCAAGGGGCATTCTTGTATGGGGTTTGTATCAGAGGGTGTGTTAAAGTGTTCATCAAAGAGAAAGGTCTTGAGGTGTTTCTTGAAGAGGGTGTGAGATTGAAGGCAGTGAATTGGGGGGGGGGGGTAGCTTGTTCCAGTTGGTGGGAGCGTAGAATTGGAAGGCTCTTGTGCAGGTGCGCTGAGGTCTCTTGGTACTCTGTGCTGGTAGGAGAAGATTTGTTGCATTTTGATACCAGAGTCTGCTGTTGTCAGGATGTTTAACTAGAGATTGTAGTAGTTCTGCAGTGGTGTTAAGGAGAGCTCTGTGGGTGATGACGAGAGTCTTGAATCTGATATGTGATGCAACTGGGAGCCAGTAAAGAGATTTTAATATGGGAGTGTCTGGGCGCTCCTGCAATAAGTCGTGCAGCTGTGTTTTGGGCGAGCTGCAGGGGGGCAAGGGTGGTCTTGGGTAGCCCATGGAGGATGGAGTTTAATCGATGAGAGGAGAGATGGAGGCTTGGCAGACTGTGCGGAAGCTGTCATAGGGTAGTAGGGGGCAAAGGTTGCGGAGAGTTTGGATTTTGAAATAGATGTTTTTGGTAGTGTTCTTGACATGTGGCTGGAAGTTCAGGAAGCTATCGAGGGTCACGCCAAGGTACTTGATCTGGGGTTTAACTTGAATTACAATGTCACCCAGTTTGATACTTTGTGGCGGGTAAAACTGGGATCCCTGGAGACATGAAGGAGCTCTGATTTTCTGAAATTGATTGTGAGATTGTGCTGTTGTAACCATATTATGATTTCTGTGAAGCAGGCTGTGAGGGTGGAGTAGTCGGGGAGGTAGTATTGAGTTGCATAGAGTTGGTAGCCAACATTGTTGCTCTGAAGGATGTACAGAGAGGTCTGATATAGATGTTGAAGAGGAGGGAGGAGAGGGCGGATCTTTGAGGTTCTCCTTGGGGGAGGGTGAAGGGTGATGAGGATTGGTTGCCAGTTTTCACTTGCTGGGTTCACTGGGAAAGGTAGAAGTGAATCCATTTGAGCGGGGTGCCTTGGATGCCAATGGTGTTGATTGATGAGAATCTGGTGGGATACCATGTTAAAGGCTACATATATGTTGGGGAATAATAAGATGAAACCTGAATGGGGTGTTTCTGTTCCAGTTATGAATGTGTTCAGGAGGGATAAGTAGTGTTTCTGCAGTGTGGAATAGGTGGAAGCCATGTTGGTTGTGGTCAAGGGGAGCAAATCTGTCAAAGTGCTCCTGGAACCGAATTTGTACTGCTTTTTTGATGACCTTAGAGAGGAAAGGAATGCTGTCAATGGGTCTGTAGATTTTAGGCGAGGTAGGATTCAGGTTGGGTTTCTTCAGGTGAGGTCTCACTGAGGCTAGTTTGAGCGATTGGGGGAGGTAGACCTGATTGAGAGAGGTGTGGAGGATTGTAGATATACATGGGGGCATCAAGGTCTTTGTTTGCTTGATCCATGTTACTGGGCATGGATCTAGGGGGGAGGTGGTGGCATTGATGAGAGTGATGATGTCTTGTAGTTCATGAGGAGGGGTGTCTCAGAATGAGGTCCATGGTTGAGTTGTGGTGGTTGAGGTAGTAGGAAGAGGTATGGTTAAAGTAGTAGAGCCAGAGTGCTTATATTTGGATATAAGAAAATCTTCCATTGCTTGGGGGTGGATGATGTTGTCCTGAAGGGGTTGAGATGGGTCATTTGTGAGACTTCTGACAAAGTGGAAAAGTTCTCTTGGTTTATTTATGGTGCGGAGCAAGATGTTGCTGTGATGTTCATGCTTGGCATTGAGGGTGTTGGTGGAGTATGTCACACATTGATCAAGGTAAGTGGTCAGAAGCTGTGGGTCTTTAGTCTTTCTCCATCTTCGTTCTAGTCTTCTGGGAAGGCATTTCAGGTTTCTGAGGAGGGATGAATACCAGAGGGCATGGGGTCAGGGGGTTTTGGGAGGGTATGATGTGGAACTTGAGAGGCTTTGGTGATGATGATGTTCCAGGTTTGTACCAGTAGATCGAGGTCTCAGTGTTGAAAGGTTTGCTTCAGATGCGGGATGGTTTGCTGGATGAAGTTATCTTCATTGAAACTTGTGAATCTTCTTGTTGTGGGGGGTTTAGGCAATGGGGGGAGGTGTTTGAGTTGAGGGATGGATAGGCTGAAAGAAATTAGGTGGTGGTCTGACCATGGGGCTGGAGTAGAGGAAGGAGATCGGATGAGAGTAGGTCATTGGGGAGGAAGAGTAGGTTCAAAGCGCTTCCTTTTCAGTGTGTTGAGGTGTTAATAAGTTGGGTAAATTGGAGGTCATTCATAGCTTGAAGGAAGGCATTGCTGTGAGTGGGGTTGATTGAGGGGAGGTTAAGGTCTCCAAATAGAACAAGATGCTGTTTGTGTGGGACAAAGGAGCATACTACTTCAAGAAGAGAGTCCAGTTGGTCTGCCTTGTGGTGTGGGGCTCTCTATACAAGACATATGGTGATGCATTTATTGCTTATGATGAGAGTGTCCAGACCATGAGCAGATGATGTGCTAGTGGTGATAAAGCCAAGTTGCTTGCTGGATAGGATGCCAACTCCCCCTCCTCTGCTGGTGGTACGAGGGCAGTTATGGATGTTATGGGTGTTGGTCTTGATTTAGTAGAACATTGTCTGTTTGGGCGAACCAGATCTCAGTGATGCAGAGAAGATTGATTACATTGTCAGTGACATGGTCGGCAAGAGTTTGAATTTTATTGTGGGCAGAACATGCTTTGATTAAACTGCATCTAATTGGCTGGGTGAGATAAGTGTTATTAGGGATTAGGGTTTCAGTAGGGGGGTATGCAAATTAGTGGGATTGTCTCCTATGATGGTGACTGTAATGCAGGGTGGGAGTGTAGTGAGAGATGGGACTTGGGAGGTGAATGATGGGAATGGAGGATGGAAGGGTGAGGTGGGTTGAGATGCAGTATATCAAGAGGGATGAAAGGTATAAGAGGGTGAGCCAAGTGGGTAGTATGCCCATGTTTGTAAGACTCGCTTAGGTTGAGTAGGTTGCTTGAAGGGATTGTGGGGGGAGTGGCAGTACAAATGGAGTCAAATGAGTGAGAGAGATGTTATAAAGGAGTGTTAGTTTAAGAAGGTTGTTGAAAAACTTACATAAGGATTGTTGGTGAATCCAGGTTAGCCAAGAAATGAATGAAGGGAGAATGGTAAGTATAGAGGGTGGAAATGTGGTAATGAATGTGAGTGAAAGACAGAAGGGAGTAAGAGGCTAGGGAAAGAGTGAGACAGGAGAAATGGGAGAGTTTGGGAGATGGACCGAGCTGGAAGTAAGAAGAGGAGATGGAAATTTGATAGGTAGTTGAAAAGTTAAAAGGGGATTGAGGACTAGAGGATGGGAGAGAGGGTGAAATTTGAGTGGATGGAGAGGGAGTTAAGAAAGAAATGGAGGAAAAAGCAAAAGGAAAGATCAATATGTCAGAGACAGCTATAGGGATGAAATGGCAAAAGACAGAAGGAGGGAGAAGAAAGGACAAATGGACAACAGTCATGGGAAAGAGTTAGCAGAAGAAAGATGAGGAAAGCAAAAGAAAGAGACTGGTGTAATGGCAACAGAAAAATAAATTGTCCAAGCAACAAAGGTAGAAAAAGTATTTTATTTTGAATTTATTAACTGGAATAGGTTAGCTTTGGAAAATGTGCATCACTGACATCTTTGTGTTTTGTTCAGTACAAGAGGAAATGCATGTTTAGTTTTATTTTTCCAGGGTACTGGTACATTCCAAGTTTGGCTTCTTGGGGTTCCCAGTTCAATTATTGTCTTCAAATTTCTAAATTGTGATCCTTTGTTCTGTATTTGGTGATGGTCTGTCTGTTTTGTATGTGTGACCAATCTGCAGTATTCTGTTTGTATAATTTCTGTGTAACAGTCCCTCTTGTTCTATTTTTCCAGTAGGAGATGTAATGGTGTTCTGTGAGATGTATTGGTTTAATATTTGCAGTGCTGCCTTTTGATAGGTAGGGTTTGGTGCTGTGTGAGTCCCGATAGTGCTGTTATGGTATGGCAGTTTGCTGTGTGTTCTAAATGAGCAGGGTTTTGTAGTACTTCCTAATGTACCAGGCAGTTGACACTGAAGGACAGTCATTTAGAAATCTAGTAGCCTTTCTTTATAGTCACTATATTCGGACACTCATACACTCATAAAGGGGGATGCTTACTATTAATAAACATTATGCACTAAGTGCAGCAGCACCCATTTATTTCAATGGGCACAATGGCACTTAATGCATGTTATCTTTTTTTAATGTACATTAATATTTAGTAAAACATGCCCCTAAGTTATTGTTAGAACAAAAAAGAAGCTTGTGAAGGGCTCTATTGGAATTGATTGGTGAGGGGGGGGGAGTGCAATGCATAGTATTTACTAGCACAGGGCAGCAAAAAAGGTAGCACTGACCCTGCTCAAACTGCCTATATTTAAAAGCTCTATATGGATAGTGTCAGCAGAAACCACTCTGACTGCACCAGCACTATCCATATGGAGCCAGGGCAGAAAGAGGGGACTCAACATACAGCAGCAATACATATAAGCTAGGCCAGGAATTCTCAACCCAGTCCTCAGGACACACTAAGCTAGTTTGATTTTCAGGGTAACCATGATGAATATGGAAGTAGTGCATGCAAATCTCTCCCATGCACATTTATTGTGGTTATCCTGAAAACTTAAATGGTTAGGTAAACTGTCTAGACTATTTATTATTATTATTTATCTCACACCTTTCCAGGAGAAAATCAAGGCAAGTTGTACATCCAGGTACAGTATGCATTTCCCTGACCCCTTGTACCTGAGGCAATGGAGGCTTCCCAAGGCCACAAGGAGTGCTAGTGGGATTTCAACCACGGTCTTTCTGGCTCTAGGCTGCTACCCTAATCACTAGGCCACTCCTCCACTATAGGTGGCAATAGGCATAGCAGCTGAATATTGTGATATACAGTAGGTATAGCCAGCAAGCGTCAGCATATGACACATACGAGGTGTGATCAAAAAGTATCAAAACTTGTTGTGCAGCTATATAACAATACGGCGCATCACGATGCTATTAAGCATGCAATGACCAAGTTATGTGCTCTGCATGTGCAGAGTGGAGCGTGGCTGCAGCACAACTGTACTTTTTTTAATCACATGATGTTTGGTAACATGTAAAAGCAGTTTGTCGAATTTACAATGAGTGAAAAAATTTAACAGTGAATTTGGATTAAATTCTGCCAGAAACTTGGAGATTTATGCAAAGAGACTTATGACAAATTACAGCAAATGTATGGTGATGAATGCATGAGTCGTGCTCAAGTTTATGACTGATACAAACATTTCTAAGAGGGCTGCCAAAGTGTTGACAGTCGCGAACGTTCTAGAAGGTCATGAAGACAAAGTTGAAGCACTGCATGCCACAATACACTCAAATCATCGATTGACTATCAGGGAGCTTGCTGAGGACATGGACATCAGTTTTGGGTTGGTACAGTCCATTCTTACTGTCGATTTGGGGATGAGATGTGTGTCTGCAAAATTTGTGTCAAAACTCCTTTCCCAAACCAAAAAGAAGATTGACTGCCTGCAGCCAAGGAGTTGTTGAAATGCATTGAAAATGACTCCCATTTTATCAAAAAGATTATTATGGATGATGAATCATGGGTTTATGGTTATGACCCGGAAACTAAGGCTCAATCCTCACAATGGAAGACCCCAAACTCTCCCAGACCCAAGAAAGTCCATCAGAAGCAATGTCAAGATCATACTAACAGTTTCCTTTGATTGTCAGGATATTGTTCATCGTATGCTCCAAAAGGCCAAAGCATCAATAAGGAACTATATCCAAGTTCTGATTCGTTTGAGAGATGCAGTTTGTCGTAAGGGCCAGAGTTGCAGAGGAAGGTGAATGGTTGTTTCATCATGATAACATCCTGGCTCACACATCACAGCTTGGCCAGCAGTTCTTGGCCAAACACCAAATTGAGCGAGTCCATCAATCTCCATACTCACCTGACCTGGCACCTTGTGACTTTTTCTTGTTTCCAAACTGAAATTACAACGAAAAGGAAGGAGATTCGATGACTTTGAGACCATTAGGCACAATTTGACAAAGCAGCTTCACAGCATAAGGAAAGAGGCATTTCAAAATTGTTTCCAGAAGTGGCAGGAACACTGGAGGAAGTGCATTTTATTGGAAGGAGACTACTTTGAAGGAGACTGAGTGCAATAACTGTCAGAATTTTACTTCTTGTGTTATTGTATCTCATGTAGTGTAGGAGTGGAGGAGTGGCCTAGTGGTTGGGGCAAGGTACTTCAGGCCGGAAGTTCAAATCCCACTAGAGGACAGCAACCTTGGGCCGGAAGGACTGGGGTTTCTAGTCCCACAGGTGCTCCTTGTGGTCTTGGGCAAGCCACTTAACCCTCCATAGCCCATGTTCCCTGTAAAATAGTTATCTCCAAGTTATAATGCCCTGTTCAATGTAATTTCAGTCTGTTCAATGTAAACTGCACTGATGCAGAATAGCGCGGTATATAAGAGAATGTAAATAAATAAATGTATGAGTGCTGTTGACTACACCTGCAGCAGAGCTGAAAACAAAAAAATATGCTGATCTTTACAGCTCATTATTGATCTGGTGGCTTAATTCTTTACATCAACTCACATGGGCACAGCACTGGACAGTGTTCTTTCCCCCATTCCCTCTCCTTCCTGTACTTTTCCAATATTATACTTCCTTTATTTTGAGCCTGTTTTCTTGCTCGCTTTTATTCTCTAGGTTGATTCCCCACCCACCAAACACACAAATTTTAATTACAAACCACTTTGTTGTCTCGCCAAAGACGTATATCTAACGAATAGCTGTAGCCTAGGAATTACTTAAACTTTTCAGATAGCATTTATTAGACATAACATAGATTACAAGTACTTGAGGTCTTGAAGGCATTGTTCCCTGTGACATGCCCTTAGACCATGGATGCTTATTATGAAGAGGATCTGGAAAATCAGACAGTGAAAGATCGAGGACTCCTGCCCGTTTTCGTTCTGCACGGCCACTCGTTAGCATTTGATAAATATTCTGGTTTTAATTATTAGGATTATTTTCTTTGGTAGCTTAGAGCGGCCTGACGTCAGATGCCGCTCGGTGACATCACACAAGCATGTTTTGGTTCAAGTGTCTGAAGTCAGAGCTGCAGCCGCCACACGTTCTGCTCGCTGTGGAAGTTGAAGCCCGATCCGTCTTTTGAACAGCGCCGAGAGCTCAGATAGGATGAAGCCGCTGGAGGTGCCCGGGGCGGGGCGGGGCGGGACTGGGAGGGGGCAGGGGGTGGTGCATACAGAAGGGGCGAGGAGGACAATAGGGGAGAGGACGAGGCGCGAGAGAGTTTTGATGGAATTATTGGACTAGCGCAAAAATTACTGGCGTTACTTTGTACATATTGAGCAACATATTTCTTTTTGCTTTAATCTTGTTGCTTGACGAAAGTAACCTAGAACTGATTTTATTTTGAAGAAAAATATATATATAATGTACGTATATATAAGAAGCTACACATTGGCAATGAGTAGTGAGCCTCATGTAACATAATTAAGGTTCCCTCTGGTTATTTTACCGTCCACCTCATTAAGATAAATGAATGTTAGGCAATTAGGAGCCAAGTATAGAGCCGAGCATCTTAACGTCTGGTGAAAGAACTTGTTGCCCTGCAAGATGGAAAGTTATTCGCTCTTTCTATAATGGTGTGCACAAGACATCTATCACATTTTTATGAAACTCCTCTGAGTTTAATGCTCTGTCTCTGTTATTGTTCTTAACTGTTGTGTTGTATCAAATAAACTACACCCTGTTCCAGTTTTATTTAAGGTTGCATACCACTTGCCCTGCTCTAAAAAGCAACCACCTGCAAAAGCAGTGTAAAACATAAAGGCAAAGTCTGTTCTTTACACAGAAAAAACGTTGAGGTATGTCTATTAAAGCACAATCGGTTTTTGCTGCTACCACTGGGTGTTAGTTGCAAAAACTCTGCAGTAGCTGCAAAAGTCATACATTATCTGTTGGGGCCTGCACAGAATTTCCCCAGCAGATACTTTGGCGAAAATGCAGGGACCGCTGTCGGCAAGCACCACAGATGCAGCTATCGCTAGCCACTGCGGTAGTGTTAGGTGCAGGAGCGGCCCAAGGGGGGTGCGGGTCCTCATTTGCATAAACAGAATACCTCAGTTCAGTTACACGTGCAGAACATAGCTGTCACCAAACAAGAAATCACAATGTAGAAACAGGAAGACAATAATTAAACTGGGAACCCCAAAAGCCCAACAACACTGTAGAAATACAACTATAAATTAATTTCCTCTTGTACTAAACAAAGCGCAGACATTAATGATGCACATTTCCCAGAGCTGGCATATTTCAGTTAATAAATTCAATAAAGAGATATTTTTCTACCTTTCGTGCATTTTTTTCAGTTGCAATTGCTCCAGCCACTTTCTTCTGGTTTCTTCGTGTCTTCTGCTAACTCTCCGTCTGCTGTCCATTTGTCTTTTCTTCTCTCTTCTAGTTTTTTCCCATTCTTTCTCTACATCTGCTTTAACATACTAATCTTTCTCCTTTTGCCCTTTCCTCATTTCTATTTCATCCACTCAAATTTTACCCTGCCATCCTCAATCCCCACTTACTCTCCCAATATCCGGCCAAAGGTAGATTTGTCTTCCCTCCCACACAAAATATTTTTCCCTCTCCATTTCACTCTCCCAGCTCTATCCCATTCTAATCCTCCCCCAGCATCCGCTCCCTTCTAGTCCCCGCATCAGCCCATTTCCAGTCCTAGCTCCCCCATCCGAGTCCCTCCATCAGCTCATTTCCAATCCCAGCCCCCCATCAGCCCATTTCTAGTCCTTTCCTAGCCCCACCATCAGCCCATTTCCAGTCGCAGCTCCCCCATCCGAGGCCCTCCATCAGCTCATTTCCAATCCCAGCCCCCATCAGCCCATTTCTAGTCCTTTCCTAGCCCCACCATCAGCCCATGTCAAATCCTAGCTCCCCTCCACTCAGCCCATTTCCAATCCAAGCCCCCCATGAGCCTACTTCCAGTTCTAGCCCCTCCATGAGTCCATTTCAATCCAAGCCCCCCGAACAGCCCATTTCCAGTCCTATCCTAGCCCTCCATCAGCCCATTTCCTGTCCTAGCCCCCCTCACTCAGCACATTTCCAGTCCTAGCTCCCTCCCCTCACAGCCCATTTCCATTCCAAGCCCCCCTCCCCATCAGCTATTTGTAGTTCAAGCCTTCCTTCCACTCAGCCCATTTCCATTCCAAGCCCCCGTCCCCATCAGCTATTTGCAGTTCAAGTCCTCCTTCCACTCAGCCCATTCCCAGTCCTAGCCCCCCATAGCCCATTACCAGTCCTAAGCCCCCCATAACCCATTACCAGTCCTAAGCCCCCCATCAGCCCATTTTCAGTCTTAGCCCCCCAAAGCCCATTACCAGTCCTAACCCCCATCAGCCCATTTCAAGTCCTAGCTCCCCCATCCAAGTCCCTCCATCAGCTCATTTTCTATCCCAGCCCCCATCAGCCCATTTCTAGTCCCACCATCATCAGCCCATGTCAAATCCTAGCTCCTCTCCACTCAGCCCATTTCCAATCCAAGCCCCCCATGAGCCTACTTCCAGTTCTAGCCCCTCCATGAGTCCAATTCAATCCAAGCCCCCCAACAGCCCATTTCCAGTCCTATCCTAGCCCTCCATCAGCCCATTTCTTGTCCTAGCCCCCCCTCAGCCCATTTGCAGTCCTAGCTCCTTCCCCTTACAGCCCATTTCCATTCCAAGCCACCCTCCCCATCAGCTATTTGTAGTTCAAGCCCTTCTTCCACACAGCCCATTTCCAATCCAAGCCCCCATCCCCATCAGCTATTTGCAGTTCAAGCCCTCCTTCCACTCAGCCCATTTCCAGTCCTAGCCACCCCCCAGCCCATTACCAGTCCTAGCCCCCCTCCATAGCCCACTTCCAGTCCTAAGCCCCCCATAGCCCATTACCAGTCCTAACCCCCATCAGCCCATTTCCAGTCTTAGCCTCCCCACAGCCCATTCCAGTCCTAACCCCCCATCAGCCCAGTCCTAGCCCCCCCCATAGCCCATTACCAGTCCTACCCCCCATCAGCACATTTCCAGTCCTAGCCCCCTCTATAGCCCATTACCAGTCCTACCCCCATCTGCCCATTTCCAGTCTTTGACCCCCCCCCATAGCCCATTACATCCTAATCCCCCCTCCATCAGCCCATTTCCTTTCTTTGGCCCCCCATAGCCCATTACATCCTAACCCCCCCTCAGCCCATTTCCAGTTCTAACCCCCCCCATCAGCCCACTTCCAATCTTAGCCCCCCCATAGCCCATTACCAGTCCTAACCCCCCTATAGCCCCTTACCAGTCCTAACCCCCCTCCCCCCATCAACCCACTTCCAGTCAGCCCCCCCCCCAGCCCATTACCAGTCCTAACCCCCCTCCCCCCATCAGCTCTGATAGGATTAAAAACAAACAAACCGGCTGCTGCTGCCGCTGCCACCGTGGCAGCGGCAGAATCAAATGTCCCTCCGCGGGGCCCCGCCTGCCCGACAGAGCCTCCAGCTCCCGAGTCCCTCCCAATGCGCGGGCTTTCAGAGCCGCGAGAGTTTCCCTTTCTTCTCGTGGCTCTGTTAATCTCGCCGGGGCTGATGGGATTTCCCATCAGCCCCGGCGGGATTAACAGAGCTGCGAGAGGTCAGAGAAGCTCTCGCGGCTCTGAAAGCCCACGCATTGGGAGGGACTCGGGAGCTGGAGGCTCTGTCGGGCAGGCGGGGCCCCACGGCGGGACATTTGATTCTGCCACTGCCACGGCGGCGGCAGCAGCAGCCGTTTTTTTTTTTTAAATCTACTTGTGCTAATGAAGAATGTTTTTTGCGCGGGGCCCCCTGAAACGTGGGGCCCTGTGCAAAAAACATTCTTGCTCAATGGACGGGCCGGCCCTGGTTAGGTGCACCCACAGTGTCTGCAACTTTTGGCAATTACTGTGCAATGTTTACATCCGTGCTAATCACGCGTTGCAGGCATGCCCACTCTCCATCCTAATCCTGCCCAGGCTTGAATTTACCATGCGAAATGCAGACATCTCAGAAAATTCCTGCAATGTCTGCATTTGGCTTGCATTAGCTGCTACCGCCAGGCAATCATCCCATGTTATCACCGCTGTAACAACTAACATGCTTTAGTGAACATACCCTTTCTGTATGGTAGATTGTTAAATAAATAAATAAATAAATACAAACACTTTTATACCACATCCTCCCATGGATTGGATGCGGTTTACAATGAACCAGTGATACAGGCATGACAGATATGCATGTCTAGTCCTAATACCTGGGACATTCGTGAACTTTTTACAGTTAACATAACAACTATGTAAAAACAGTATAAATTACGTATCAGATTGTGTACATGGAATATAATCTGACCTGGTTAGTTACCAAAGAGGGTGCGTTGAAACTATGTACAGGGTGGGGATGTTTGTGTGATTTAATATTAGTTTGGGTTTGTTTTTGTTTATTATCCGTTGTCCATTTGTGTGTTAGAGCTAGTGTTAATCTGTGTGCCATAGTGTAACTTAAATAAATGTGTTTTTAATTTTTTACGGAAGTCCTTGATGTCCGTAAGTTGTCTGTCTTCTGGAAGTTCATTCCAGAGGGTGGGGGCTGAGTGTGAGAAAGCCCTGTTGTTGGTGATCTTCTTAGCTTTTATAAATTCTTTTGCTGTCACTATTCTATTTGTGTTTTTGCTCCTTTGGCTGCGGGTAGTTATTTCCTTGGTGACTAATATACTAATTGTATGGTAATATACACACGTAAAAGTATGCACCAACAAGATGGTGTGTATTTATGGACATGCCACATGGAGGCTTTTCCAGGGTCTTAGGTTTAGTGGAGCAGGAGTGGAATTGCAATGTAAGCAGGTATTTTATAAAATACAAGAGCGCAAAAGAGTTCATACACACATTTACACTCACCTTGGAACAGATAAAAATGTGTGCATGACATTTGGGCACTGTTGTGGCTGGTTCTAGGAATCTATTTTATAAAGGCACATAGGTGCTCTACGCTGTACTAAGAGTACATAAAACAGTAATTTACATGAAATATAGCACTGATTGAAGCCAGAGAAAGGATTCTTGTGATTGGGTTTGTTTGTTTTAGCTGGGACATGGGGGGAGGGGGTTGTTTTGGGGCTTGTTTGATTCCATTTACACAGTCATTTTTCTCTATAAATATGGCTGTATGTTTAATTATTATTGTTAACTATTTCTGAACCCCAAAGACTTCTGGCACACAAAAATTAAGATTGTATTACTTTACACGTTTTTTACAATGCAATGTTCCTAAAAATAGTAGTGTTACCTATCAGTGAACTAACCCACTAAAGCAAGCACCACCCTATGATGCCTGAGACTTTTTACTTACTGCTATGTGATTTCAAGGTGAACGTGGAGACCCCTGGGAATGACAGCTCATCAGCTACCCAAGTTGCAGGGTCACTCATCTGCTTCACCGAAGGACTTGGCCAAGATACTTTCAAAATTGTGAGGAATTGCATGCTTTTCTTATATCTCTTAACCAGCTAGGAAATAGTGCAATGGAATACTACAGAAGAGTATGGGGGTAGCGATGCAGTCAGTATGAAAGACTGGAACTAAGGAGGGGATTCACTAAGTTATTTAATATATTTTTAAACATTTGATATTCTGCTATTCAAACTTTATATCATAACAATTTACATATGAAAAACTACTATTGGGCGAAAAAGACAATTATACTGTACATAGTAAACATAAACGTTGCTAATCTGTCTAAAAATCACACAAGAGGGAGGGGGAGTTTGTATGCTAAGGAACAAAAGGTAAATTAGTGTGATGAAGATGTTTGTACAAGTTTGATGGTCAGGAGACTAATACGTAGGCCATTTGGAAGATTATTTAAAGGCCTGATTATAGAGCCGTTTTAATTCCTTTTTTTCTGATATGAATTCTCAAGGTGTAATTCTGAAGGGAGCAAATACCAAAGTCGCGGAGCCTCATAGCTATAGGCCACATTTTGAGAGAATATAATCTTAACTTTGTTTTGGAAGGAACAACTAAGTAGTTTACCAAGGAGTATCTTAAGGTGCATTGTGGATGGTAAGGGATTAATAGAGAGTTTAGACAGAGAGAGAGAGCTCTGTGTAAGAGCTGCAGTGGGTCAATATTAACATTAAATTTAATCCTTCTGGCAATCAGAACCCAGTGTTGGTCAACCAGCAAAGACATCACACGATTGTATTTCTGTGTGTTTTAGATGAGATTGATCACCACATTCTGAATAAGCTGGAGTCCCTTTAGTTGCTATTGTGGGATTCCAGCAAGAAGCAAGTTAAGGCAGTTTGCCACCCATGGGTAGAGCAGGGTCTTCAGTGCCTTTGGTTTTGGATAAGGTTTCAACAATCTAAGCCTAATATGATCTGATTTATTGTCTAGAAACAGTGAGGAAATATTTTTTTATTTAAAATACAGTCAAACCTCGGTTTTCGTATGCCCCAATTTTCGTATGCTTCGGTTTTCAACGTCTTTTTTCATTGAGATTTTGTCCCGGTTCTCGTACATCTGCTCGGTTTTCGTACAATTTTAAAATGGTCCATGCCAGGGGGGGCTCGTTCAGTAAAGTACAGTACTTAGCTTGTTTTTGCGATCCAGACCTCTTTGCTTTCAGCGATCCTTTGAGAAATACAGTAGCAAGAATCAAGGAGTGAGAGTGTGGCTGATCTGATGCTTCCGACACGCTCAATTAGAGGACTCCTTGCTGGGACTCCCTGCTGACGGCGAAACTTTGATGGGTCTTCCAAACATGCCAATCCTGATGGGTCTTCCAAACTTGCTGCTGAGCATTTCTTCCAGCTTGCAATTTGCATTTGAGATGGAATCGGAGGCGGGTGAGAGAGTCAGAGATCAGATTACGGTGCTGTATCTGTGTGTGTGTGTGTGTGTGTGTGTGGTCCTGTGACGATCGGGCAGGTGAGAGAAGTGACAGGAGCTGTTCTACTGCCTGGCTGAGACTTCGGGGGCCCGTGCTGCTGCGGTCATTGCCACATGGCTCTGGAACGCATGCTCAGCTCTGTGTTCCAGGTTGCCTGAGCGGGAGAGTGGTGTTTCCGGTGGCTGTGGCTGGTGTCTTTACTGGAGGCTTTTTTTTGTGGATCCTTCTTGTTTTTTTTCTTTCTTTTTTAAATTCCTGTGCCAGTAAAAGACAAAGAAGGGAAGTAACCCCAGATAGGGCCTTGATACCTGAGGTCCTTATGGAGGGGGATTCCCCTTCCAAACAATAACCTCTCCTCCTCCCTCTCCCCTCCTCGCCGTCATCCATATGCCAACAAGAGTCTTCAATAAAGGTAAAAATGATGTTAAATGTTCATTTATCCATTTCATTAGTCATTATATTTATTTCTCATTGTTTTCTGTATGAAAAATATAGTTATTCTCTATAAAATGTATTTTTTGTGAATTTTTTTGGGTGTCTGGAATGGATTAATTGGATTTACATTATTTCTTATGGGAAATATTGCTTCAGTTTTCATACATTTCGGTTTTAGTCAGACTTTTTTGAATGGATTAATCATGAAAACCGAGATTTGACTGTACTTGTATACCCCTATTACTACTCCTAATCGTTTGTATAGCACTATAAGGCGTATGCAGCGCTGTATGCAAGCATGTAGAAGACAGTTCCTGCTCCACAGAGCTTACAATCCAATCAAAACAGACAAACACAACGGACAAGGGTAGTTCAAGAGGGAAATGATTCATGCACACATGAGTATTAAACAGGAGGAAAAAAAGGGGTCAGGAACCAAAAGCAGCCTTGAAGAAATTAGTTTTTTAGTATGCATCTGAATAGGACCTGAAATGGAGCCTGATGTACTGACTCAGGTAGTCTATCCAGGAATAGGGTGCAGCAAGGTCAAACAAGTGGAATCTTGAGTTGGAAGTAAAAGAGAAAGGCACAGATAAAAGGAATTTATGTCTGAGAACATAAGATTTTCCATCCTGAGTTAGACCAAAGGTCCATCAAGTCCAATATCCTGTTACCAATGGTGGCCAATCCAGGTCACAAATATCTGCCGGGTCCCCAAAAGGTAGACAGATTCTATGCTGCTTATCCCAGGGGCTAAGCAGTGGATTTCCCCAGTCCATCTTAATAACGGTTTATGGACTTTTTCTCCAGGAACTTGTCCAAACTTCCTTTAAACCCAGCTACACTAACTTTGTACTTAATAAATTTGTTCTGCAACCTTCTCTTACAATACTCCTGCCCTTTGGAATTCACTCCCTCTAGAAATTAGAAACGTAGAAACATGACAACAGAAAAAGACCACATGGCCTATCTAGTCTGTCCTTCCATATCAACCACTACAACAGTCCCCTTTTTCCTTTAGAGATCCTCTGTGTTTGTCCCATGCTTCTTTGAATTCAGATACTGTCCTCATCTCTACCACCTCCACCGAGAGACTATTCCACGGATCCACCACTCTTTCCATAAAGAAATATTTCCGCATATCACCCCTGAATCTATCCCCTTTCACCCTCATCCCATGTCCCCTCATAGCAGAGTTTGCTTTCAATCAAAAGAGGCTCTCCTCCTGTGTATTTATGCCATGGAGGTATTTAAACATCTCAATCATATCACCTCTATTCTGCCTTTCCTCTAAGGTGTACATATTAAGATCCTTAAGTCTGTCCTCATATGCTTTATAATGAAGACCACTAACCGTTTTAGTAGCCACCCTCTGTACTGACTCCAGCCTGTTTATATCCTTTTGAAGGTGCGGTCTCCAGAATTGCACACAATACTCCAAATGAGGTCGTACCAAAGACTTATACAGAGGCACTATCACCTCCTTTCTTCTGCTGGCCATTCCTCTCCCTATGCACCCAAGCATCCTTCTAGCTTTTGCTGTCAACTTTTCTACCTGTTTAGCTACTCTAGTGCACAAAAGTACTTCACCCCCTATACTATATCACTCCCTTGGATTGCTGCAGCCCAAATGCATGACCTTGCATTTTTTAACATTAAATCTCAGCTGCCAAATTCTAGACCATTCTTCAAGCTTAGCTAGA
Organism: Ichthyophis bannanicus; assembly: GCA_033557465.1. NCBI lineage: Eukaryota > Metazoa > Chordata > Amphibia > Gymnophiona > Ichthyophiidae > Ichthyophis > Ichthyophis bannanicus. Next base: position 187,581,011 of record CM066042.1, on the reverse strand, counting down.
TCCCTCCTCATGTTATCTACACCTTCCTGGGTGTCTACTCTATTGCAGATTTTGGTATCATCCGCACAGAGGCAAACCTTACCCGACGGTCCTTCTGCTATATCACTAACAAAGGACAGATCCCTAGGACACACCCTTGGTAACCTCCTTCTCCTCAGAGTGAGCTCCATTTACCTGTACTCTTTGTCGCCTCCCTCTCAACCAATTTCCAATCCAAGCAGTAACTTTAGGATCCATCCCTAGGGTGCTCAGTTTGTTTATAAGTTGCCTGTGAGGAACTGTGTCAAAAGGTATCCAAATTCATTTGGAAAGTTCTTATAAAACAATTAAGAACTTACTAAAGACTTGGCTCTTCAAAAATTCACATAATACTTATCTCTAATATAGGTTTATTGTTGTTGTTTTGGTTTATTCCTATTGGGGCCAATTCAGTTCTAGACGTCCTGCCTCTGTATGGCCAGTTAAAATCGGGGCATGCAGTGGTAGCATCCGATTCTGATCCAGTGGTGGCTAGACATGCCTGCAGGATCAGAATCGGGTCTACCGGCCCGGATGTGCAGGCCAGGCCATGATTCTGATCGGTCGCATATCCAGCACCTACCCGGCAAACTCAGCCAGGCTCCTGAATGGAGTCACAGTGCCATGGCACCACGGCCCCATTCAGTAGCCATGATCACCGGCTGCCATCAAGAAGATTCTTTTCCTGCAGCTCGACCCCCAATCTGGCTTTCTGTGGCTAAGGCTGGGCTACAGGGAACCCCCTGCTTCCCTCACCCTTCAGTCTCTGCCGGCCTCTACTGTCCACCCGCATCCAGGGGGACTTATTCCACCTCCGAGGTGGAATAAGTCCCCTGTCTAACTCTGTGACCCTGGACATACAGGGCCAACCTCAGAATCAGCCCTGTACATCCAGGGTCACAGCCTCGCCTGTCACCTGCCCTTGGTCCTCCTCCAGCCCACCCCCTTCCCGCCCATGAACATAGCTCCCTACACAAGTGGCCTGTACGTACGGGGAACTCTGCTGCTGCCGGAGGGCTCCAGCCATTTAGCAGGTCTATGGAGACCAGAATGACCCCCACTGTCTACAACCCATTACTATATATAAGCCAGTTTAATAATGTGCAACTCATTAAAAGGGCAGACTAGATAGGCCATGTGGTCTTTATCTGCTGTCATGTTTCTATGTTTCTAAATTCCATGTGTCTCTGTTTATCATATTGTAGCCTGTTTTTAATTGTCTGATGTTTGATACTGAGTTTTTCTGTTTGGATCTCACTGTAAACTACTTTGATGCCAGTCCTCTGTGTCTTAAGTGGCATAACAAATGCCAAATAAATAAATAAATAAAACAGCTTTTACTATGTCCTACAACAACAAATTCCAGAGTTTGATTATGCAGTGAGTGAAAAATATTTTTTCCGATTACTCTTAAATGTGCTACATTGTGTGTCCCCTAGTCTTTCTACCTTATGCAGGGGTAAGCAATCAATCTACATTTACCCATTCCATTTGTTATTTTATGGACCTCTTTCATATCTCCCCTAAGCTGTCTCTTTTCCAAGTTGAAGAGCCCTAACCTTTTAAGCTTTTCCTTATAGGGTATCCTTCCATCCACTTTACCATTTTGGTCACTCTTATCTGTACCTTTTCTGCTATATCCTTTTTTAAATATGGTGACCAGAACTACACATAATATCCGAGGTGTAGTCGCACCATGGAGCGATACAGAGGCATTATAATATCCTTGGTTTTATTCTCCATTTTCTTTCCTTATGATTCCTAGCATTCTATTTGCTTCCTTGACCACCACTGCACAGGGTTTTAGTGTATTATCCACAACAATGCCAAGATCAGTGGTTCCCAAACTTAGAGACAAACTCCAAATGGGGTCACATCATCAGTTTATTTTATTTTATTTATTATACATTTGTATACCGCTACTTCCAGCGATCAGCAGCGGTTTTGATTACAGATTGGAAATTGTCAAATCATGACAGGAAATTTTTGAGGTATAAACACATTGATTAGACAGGAAAGCACAGCACACAGAGAACTATTTTACAGGGAACATGGGCTATGGAGGGTTAAGTGGCTTGCCCAAGACCACAAGGAGCACCTGTGGGACTAGAAACCCCAGTCCTTCCGGCCCAAGGTTGCTGTCCTCTAGTGGGATTTGAACCCCCGACCTTCCGGCCCGAAGTACCTTGCCCCAACCACTAGGCTACTCCTCCACTCCATCAGTAAATGGGGTGACAGAAATATTCAAAGCACCAACCGCCTAAGAGCAATATAATAATCAAAACAACACAACAATGCCCTTAAATACAAGATTTACTCTTAAAGAATTACTAACACTCCAAATATCACCTTAATACTTCACATAGGCAAGAATTGACCTCAGGATGGCTAGAGCCCTACATGTAGTGATGAAATCACTATAGGGAACAGCTGACGCTCACATCATAGGTCATATAGCCACTTTTATTCAACCAATATTCAATCACCACTAATACATCCTAAAACCACAAAAAGTACTTCTGGGATTACCATAGATATTACATCTAATCACACTCACACTACATACACGACATCCACAATCACACAAATAGCGTCTTAGTAATATAAACATTAGGATGAGCGACACAGGAACCGATCATAACTTCCTAAAAAAAGGAAAATAAAGATAAGCTGATATAATCAAAGCGCACCAAAGAGTCATCAAATACTTATCTTTAAAAACGCTTCAAGCCAATCGCTCCATTAGCGCTCAACCGCTACGCTGCAAACTTCCCAAACGGACATTCCAAAGCAGAGAGACTTTCAAAATAAATGAAGTCAAAAACTCTTCACAAGAACAGCCCTACGAAAGCTCTCGTTTCGCCACATCCAGGCTTCGTCAGGGGAGAATTTTATAATCGAAAGAATCCATTTAAACTCTCCAAACTCTCCGCTCCTAAAGATCACAGCGTCTGACGCCTTCCTTATAAAACCCCATAGCCAATCAAAACAGAATACGTCACTAACTACAAATAAAGACTAAAAAAGCAGGAGGAGCTCCACAGCCACACAAGCTGAAAAAACTAATAGTTGTATAATGATTATAAAAACAGAGACCATTCAATTTTATCATTAAGACCATATGGGTACATTGTATTTAATGAATAAATCCAGCGCTGCTCCTTCTGTAACAGAAGCCTATTACGATCACCCCGCCAAATATTAAAAGGGACATGCTCCAACACAGTACAGGTAAGGTTTTCAAAGCAATGTTCAAAATCTATACAGTGTTGTATCAATGGCGTATTGTCGCCACCTCCTGGCCGGGCATATAGCCGGGCAGCAGGAGAGTGTCGCCTTGTTGCCCTTTGAATAAGGTTCAGCAATATGGCCGCCAGCTAGGGCTGCTGGGTACTGTAGTTTACTTATTCTATCAGGCAAAGTAGTGTGACCACAAGTGGTTAGGCGAAAACAGAGAATATTTTATTTTCTTGGGATTTCTCCCCTCGCATCAAATTTAACAGTGCTGAACTCAAAAATGGATTCTTCTCCAAAAACAAAGAATAAAGCTCACAAGTTGTATTCACAGGTAGGTCAGTTTAAGCAGTTAACTTTGACACCGGAATTGGCTTCCAAAGCTCAGGCTGTAAACTTTCTTTAAAGCAAGTTAACTTCACAGGAAGACTGTTTTACTCACAGCTTCCTCACATACAGACAGCTTCAAAATGTCCATTAAATTTCATTTCACTTCCAGGCATATAGGAGAAACAGCTTGGCTTAAAACCTCCAGTTATTTTCTTTTGCTGTATCTTTCATTCAAACAAGCTTCACTACTTTAAGCATTGTATTTCTTCAGGCTCATTACCATAAGATTCTACTTCCATCTCCTCTACAGATTCATTGCAGCAGTTCTCAGAGGGTACCTGGTCGTAGAGCTTACTACTCTGCTTCTGCAACAGTTCATTTAATTTTTCTAGCAATAGTTTCTTCTGCTCTATTTCCTCAGAGAGACTTAGATTAGGGAATGCAGACAAGCTATTCTCTCTACTTTTACAGCTTAGCTGGCTAGCTGAGTTACTTCCTCCAGTAGGAACTAACTCCTTCAACTTTCTCTTATGCAGGGACTCTGGAACATACACTTGCCTGAACTCTGGGCCTCTTAGTTGTTCCACTCCTTCCTGCTCAAAGCCATGCTGCCTTCTCTCATCAAACGCTTGCCTTCCTCGTGGCAATTTCCCTTTCAGCTGTGTCTGCCTTGGACCTGTTGCTCCTAGATCCCACAGCTCGTCTCTGCTCTTAGTTCCAGCTCTGCTCGAGCCTCCCAAGGCTCCTCTGCTGCTTTCTGGAGCTCCTCTCGAGACTCCTTTCCTTGCACTCGGGCCTGTCCTCGTGCCTGTGTTCGGGCCTGTGCTAACTGACTGCTCAAACACAGCAGTTTTAAACTGATCTTTCCTAGGGACCACACCCTTCTCCCAGCACACGTGGGAGCTGCTAGGATTCCACCTAGCTCTGACGTGCTGACGGGGGCGGGGCTTGATGCTGGCTGCACTCTGACTCAGAGGTTCTTGGTTACTAGGGAAACCCTGAATGCTAGCATTTTTAAAGGAACAGGGTTCCCTTTTCTGCCATTCCCTTTCCTCTGAACTGCCTTCGTCATCACAGTATCTACACGGAATTTGTGAAGACTATATTTATGTTCGGCAAGACGAGTCTGTAGAGGACAGGTAGTTTTCCCAACGTAAAGTAGTGAACAAGAACACCAAAGTCCATACACAACATGTGTAGTGTTGCAAGTAGTGTCACTTTGTAGTCGGCGAACTTTGCTTTTATACTTCTCACAGATCTCATTAGCCATAATACCACAGAAAGAACAACGCTGACATGCCACATGACCCAAAGGCAAAGTTAATGAGGTATTTTGTCATGGTACTGCAGGACATAAACAATCCCTTAAATTACGTCCACGGCTTTTTAATAAGTCTAAACGTAGTGTGCGGTTGGAGCTCCACAGTGTCACATTGGCTGAATACTGCAGGAAGGAAGTTATCCCTACTGGTTTACGGATATGGAAGGCTCCTGGGATGTTCTTGGAGGATGATGCCTTTATTAATCGTTGGAATAGTATTCTGAACAAGTGCTCATTGGACTTGATGTTGCTGGTTATAGAAACAGCGCATACTAAGAATATTACTCTTAAGAAAGAGCTTGAGACTGATTTAAGTGAATTAAAGTTGGCCGAGGATTTTGCCTCTCGATTTGCTGAAATCACTAAATCTATTGATAAGTATAAAAGTGATTTAAAGCTTGCTAAGATTAAGAAATTCATGAAAGATGAGAAACGAACTAAGGATGGTCCTATATATAATTGGCATATGAGAAGATCACGTCAACAAACTTCACATTGGAAGACTAGTAGTAGTGATGTTTCATCATATTCTTCTGATTCAAATTTTGAACATAAAAATTCAGATTTCCTGTATCTGACTCTGCCAATATAGATCGTGATCGTGATACGCAAGAGGATTTTTCTGGGCTTCCAACACGTTCAAGACGCAAGAAAGACGGAGTGACCTTTCAGTGATGCAAACGGTCATTAATTTATCTGATGTATCATTGACGTCAGCGCAGTTAAATTTATTATCTAAAGAGCTATCCTTTGTTAATGGTCCTAAGTATGACGGTTTTTATAGCCGAGTATTTGTAGAATGATTAATACGGTCTTTGCAACTTAAGAGTTTTTTTCATGATAAATCTGCTGTGTTGGATTTGTCTGTAGTACGTCCTAAGTCAACGTGGATTCCTCCGGGACCAAAGGATCCTATTTTACATACCTTTAGACATCTCGTTTTGACCGATTTAGCACAATTAGAACAAAAATATAGTAACCAACCAAAGAATTTATCATCAGATGAGTTTTCTGCTCTCCGAGAGTTGCAGCAAATGACGAATATAGTGATTAAGAGGGCCAATAAGGGGGGTGCAGTAGTTGTTTTGAATCTTGCTGATTATGATAGAGAAGTAATGCAACAATTAAATGATAGTGCTCATTATCTACGGTTGTCATGTGATCCTACCGAAGACTTACAAAAACTTATTTCTGAGCTTACTACTACTACACTCTCTCAAGGCTTCTTAACAGTGCAGGAAAAATCTTTTTTAAATCCGCCTTTTCCTAAGGTACCGGCTTTCTACATTTTGCCCAAGATTCACAAAAGTTTGCAGTCTCCTCCTGGACGTCCTATCCTGTCCAGTAATGATTCACTGCTGGAGCGGGTTGGAATTTATTTAGATGAGTTTTTGAAAGAAGAAGTTTTTAAAATTCCTTCATTCCTGAAATATACTACGCATTTTTTACAGTTACTAGATGCTATGGATAATTTTGCATAAGTGGATTGGATGGCTTGTTTAGATGTAGCGGCATTATATACTTCCTTTTTCAAATTTTTATTTATCAAATTTTCCATCAAACCAATCAAGCAATATACTTGTACAGAAAAGATGCAACACATTATTAATATACAAGAAAATATACCATAAAACACCCAAACAGTGACACATCTATAGTCCTCATATGGGGGGGGAACAGTAATCGGAAAAAATCACTAGGGAGGGAGGACGCCCCAGATCATACATAAGAATAAGTTCCAAGCATAAAGGTGGGGGCAGAGAGAAGGGAGCATCAAAACACAGAGGAACCCAAACTACCTTATGTGGGTGAAGATGTTAACATTTGAGCACTTACATAGGAGGATAAATCCCTAGGTTGAAAGAAAACATACTTAAGCGATTTATGTAGTACAATACATTTACAGGGAAATCTCAGTAGAAAGGTAGCACCCAAACTAAGAACCCCAGGTTTTAACAATAGGAAGGCCTTACGCCTTCTCTGAGTGTCCCTCGAGATATCGGGAAAGATAGAAATCCTCTTCCCCATAAACAAAGTATTCCTCTTTTTAAAATAAATTTTAAAGAGCCAATCTCTATCAGAGGAGAGGGCTAAAGTCACCAATAATGTGGAAACTTTCACCTCTTCCATTGGAGGGGATTGAAGCAAAGTGGACACATCCAACGAGTCCATCTGTAACTCCCCAACATCACACTCCCCCCCCCCCTTTTTACCAAGGGGCAGATAATATGCTTTCGAGACCGGAGGTAGCAAGTCAGCTGGAATCATTAGAGACTCTTGTAAGTATCTTTTAAAAAGTTCCACTAGAGCTACCGCAGATACAATAGGAAAGTTCAACAAACGTAGGTTAGAAGTGCGGGAAGCATTTTCCAAAGTCTCTAACTTGCCTCTCAGCATAATATTATCTTTCACCAATGTATCCGTTATATCAGAAACCTGCACAACAGAGAGAGGGGGAGGAGCTCTTTCAAGATGGCGATTTCCAACTAACCGTGGCTGCACGTTTTTTTCTGATGGGTAGGAAGCGTAAAGGGAGAGGTCGGTCGGAACCCTCCCAGCCCTCCTCGACCTCTACTCCGGGTTCTGTTGGGCCTATTGATCCTTTTGTGATACGTGCTGCCCGGGACCCGATGGAGGGGGAAGAACGCCGAGTTGCTTCTGCGTCGGAGTTGGGTGACTCGACGGGAGCTTCGGCTATATCTATCTCCCCCTTGAGCCCGGCGCCGAAAATCTCCCGACAACTCCTACCTGAGAAGTTCCTGGAGTTGGATCTTCCCTGGGATAAAGGTGAAGGTTCGGGCTTGCGAGGGTCAGGCGTGGAGGAGCACCAACAGCGGGAGAGTGCAGCTCTTGAGCAGCATAGCCCAGCGGGCCCTGCGCCGTTGAGTGGATCTAACATGGGTCGAATTGTGCCTGTGTCAATGGGAGATCGGTCACTAGCGCCTATGGAATCTCCTGCTGTACCTGCGTCCTCAGCTGTGTTTTCCTTGCAACGTCCTGTGAGTTTTACCTTAGAAGCCATCTGGCAAGCGATTGTTTCGTTGGGAGAAGCTTTGGTTCCTAGAATTTCTTCGTTGGAATCTAAGGTGACTAATAATGCTTCTCTATTGGAGGATTTGGAACGGCGTGTGGTGGAAGTTCGTTCTGAAGAGGAGGAGGACCGAAGAAGAATTGTAGATTTGGCTGAACAGTCTGATGCTTTCAGGAAAAACTTAACTTCTATTCAATTAAAATTGGAACATCTGGAGAATACCTCTAGAGTAAATAATTTGAGGATAATAAATTTCCCTAAATTGTCTACTATTTCCCCTAGGGAGATGTTTCGTCAATATTTGGTGGATGTTCTGGGGGTTGCTTCGGAGCTTCTTCCACCTATGGTAAAAGTTTATTATTTACCTAAAGCTAAATTGCAACCTGATTTATCTCGGTTAGATAGGGAAGGGGAACAGGGGAATTTGTTAAATGTTTCTGCATTATTAGAACAGTCTGATTTGGAGACCCCAGTTCCTTCTACTCTTTTAGTCACTTTTGCATTGTATTCTGATCGTGAATGGTTTCTAAAGCTTTTCTTTAGAAAACGTAATCTACTGTTTAGGGGCTTGACGATTCGTATTTATCCTGACTTAGCGAGAGAAACACAGAAACGTAGAAGGGATTTTCTTCTTCTACGTCCTGGAGTTTTGCAATTGGGGGGGCTTTTCTTTTTGAAACACCCGTGTAAGTGTCTGGTTAAATACCATTCTGTTTCTTATGTTTTTTACGATCCCCCTCAATTGACTTCCTTCATAAGCGCTAGGAGGCTTGATCCCCCTGTTGAGGGTCCACCTGTGCTCATTTGAATTATATCGGGTTAATTGGTGTATCGCTTGTTGTTTTTCTCTGGATTGGATTAAGAATAGTTTCCCCCCCCCTCTATCCCTTCTTTTGTAGTGGGCTAGTGTGAGCAAACATTTGGTATATTTGCTTTTGTAAGATGTTTTCTTTCTTGTTTTTTGCTTGTATTGTTGCTCTATTTCTTTCAAGAATAGTGTTGTAACTTTCTTGGATTCAATTGTAAAAACTTTCATAAATAAATAATAAAAAAAAAAAAAAAAAGAAACCTGCACAAGCTTTTGTTCAAAAGCCCCAACTTGATTCTTGGTTTCCACAAATTCAGTGTTCAACTCTGAGATCTTGTTCTCCATATTGGCAAAAGTAGAAGAGGAATTAGCCAAGTGGTGGTTCATAATCTGGGAAAGCTGACTTATTGCTTCCCAAATATTCTCGAGGGTAACTTTAGCTGGATGCACTAGTGTTATCACCGGGGGACTAACAGAAACCGCCGAGCCGGGGATCACCTTCCTCCTATCCGTCTCAATCCCCAAGCCACCGGTAGAATCAACCTCCAAATCACGATCACCCCCAGGAATTACTACCTGGGTCTCAGTCCCAGACTTCTGCCCGCCGGCCACAACCTCTGGAGCGCCCCACTCCGGAATCTCAGGAGACGCCTTCTCAGGTGAAGCTGAAGATCCACGGTCTGAGGCGCCTACCAGCAGCGCCGGGACTACAGGAGGCAAACAGTCCTCAGGGGAAAACGAGATTTCCAGGGCGGGGGCCGCCGATACCTCCACAGCCGGCGCCACCAAGCCCCGCCGAATTTCCCCTTTTTTCTCCTCATCAAGCAGAACAAAACGATCCATCGGGCCAGAAGAATAGGGTGCGGGCTCCATGGGAACAGCCCGAGCTTTTCCTTTCCGTTTAGGCATTGCTGCTTACAACCTCTCTGCCGCCATCTTGAAACAAACCACTCCCCGGCATTATATACTTCCATTCCGCAAGATGAGGCTGTCAATGTTTTGGAGATAGTGTGGGATAGTACACCATTCCCGCATAAAGTACCTACTTCTTTTTTGACAACTTTGGCAGAAGTAGCATTGAAGAAGAATTATTTTGTCTATAATGAAGATTTTTTTCAACAAATTTCAGGGACGGCGATGGGAGCAACTTTTGCTCCATCTCTTGCTAATCTATATATGAGTTTTTTTGAAACCCAATATGTTTATTCCTCTATTTATGCTACTCATATTATTAAATGGTTTAGATATAGCGATGATATATTTCTTTTATGGCATGGTTCGAAATTTCTTTTGGAAGAATTCTTTCATTATCTAAATGAATGTAAAGCTTGTATCTCCTTTGATATAAACATGCAAGATCAAGAAATACATTTTTTGGATGTTAAGGTCTTGAAGACTACTACTGGGTTTTTTACCACAATTTATTCAAAGCTCACAGATAGAAATACCTTGCTGCACTTTGACAGCTTTCATCCATATCATCTTCGCCGTAGTTTGCCTTACTCACAATTTTTACAGTGCCGACGAATATGTTCTACTGTATCTGAGTTTAAAGTACAGGCTAAGAATATGCGACGTAAGTTTGAAGATCGTGGATACCCTGATGTGATTCTTTCAACTGCATATAAGCGGGCAAGATATAACCATCGTGAATGGTTACTTCATCCTCGTTCTATGCCATCGGATTCTGGATCAACAGTTACTTGTGTTTTACAGTATTCCAGCTTATCACACCGGATAGCATCTGTGATACGTAAAAGATGGACATTGATTGGTGCACATCCTAAACTTTCTGGCTATAAGCTACGATTGGCGTATAGCCGTGGACGTAATTTAAGGGATTGTTTATGTCCTGCAGTACCACGATGAAATACCTCAGTAACTTTGCCTTTGGGTCATGTGGCATGTCAACGTTGTTCTTTCTGTGGTATTATGGCTAATGAGATCTGTGAGAAGTATAAAAGCAAAGTTCGCCGACTACGAAGTGACACTACTTGCAACACTACACATGTTGTGTATGGACTTTGGTGTTCTTGTTCACTACTTTATGTTGGGAAAACTACCCGTCCTCTACGGACTCGTCTTGCTGAACATAAATATAGTCTTCACAAATTCCGTGTAGATACGCCATTGATACAGCACTGTATAGATTTTGAACATTGCTTTGAAAACCTTACCTGTACTGTGTTGGAGCATGTCCCTTTTAATATTCGGCGGGGTGATCGTAATAGGCTTCTGTTACAGAAGGAGCAGCGCTGGATTTATTCATTAATACAATGTACCCATATGGTCTTAATGATAAAATTGAATGGTCTCTGTTTTTATAATCATTATACAACTATTGGTTTTTTCGGCTTGTGTGGCTGTGGAGCTCCTCCTGCTTTTTTAGTCCTTATTTGTAGTTAGTGACGTATTCTGTTTTGATTGGCTATGGGGTTTTATAAGGAAGGCGTCAGACGCTGTGATCTTTAGGAGCGGAGAGTTTGGAGATTTTAAATGGATTCTTTCGATTATAAAATTCTCCCCTGACGAAGCCTGGATGTGGCGAAACGAGAGCTTTCGTAGGGCTGTTCTTGTGAAGAGTTTTTAACTTCATTTATTTTGAAAGTCTCTCTGCTTTGGAATGTCCATTTGGGAAGTTTGCAGCGTAGCGGTTGAGCGCTAATGGAGCGATTGGCTTGAAGCGTTTTTAAAGATAAGTATTTGATGACTCTTTGTGAGCTTTGATTATATCAGCTTATCTTTATTTTCCTTTTTTTAGGAAGTTATGATCGGTTCCTGTGTCGCTCATCCTAATGTTTATATTACTATGACGCTATTTGTGTGATTGTGGATGTCGTGTATGTAGTGTGAGTGTGATTAGATGTAATATCTATGGTAATCCCAGAAGTACTTTTTGTGGTTTTAGGGTGTATTAGTGGTGATTGAATATTGGTTGAATAAAAGTGGCTATATGACCTATGATGTGAGCGTCAGCTGTTCCCTATAGTGATTTCATCACTACATGTAGGGCTCTAGCCATCCTGAGGTCAATTCTTGCCTATGTGAAGTGTTAAGGTGATATTTGGAGTATTAGTAATTCTTTAAGAGTAAATCTTGTATTTAAGGGCATTGTTGTGTTGTTGTGACAGAAATATTGCCATTTCCCCCTTCTCTCTGAACCTTCACTGGGACCTATGCAGTGGTGGGATTTGGCCGGTTTGGTCTGGTTTGCGCGAACGAGTTCCTGCCACGGGCCGCTTTTGCTGAACCGGATCGAAAATGGTATCCCGATGCTGTCAAACCACTAGCGGGTGATAGGGATTGGGCCACTGGGCCACCAGGGAGTTGCTGCCACCTGCTCGGCTCCTTCAGTGGTGAGGTTGATTCAAACCGGCTCCTGGTCGGATCGAATCCTGCTACTGGACCTATGCCAAGTAGTGGAATTACCAGTCATTATGTGGCTGTGAGCCAATGAACATTCATAGGCTCTTGTCCCCTCTTGGGTGAGTTTCCTATCAGACTGGAAACAAGTACTACAGTCTGTAAGCACATACTGCACGCTGACACAAGGGACCTTGTTCTGACCACTGCTGCTCTTTGCCACTACTATTGCTGCTGCTTTCCTGCTTTAAATGAATGGAGGGAGGGAGGGAGGGAAAGGGGGCTGGAGACCTGCTATTTTGATTTCATCATCATCTGGGGTCACATGTATTTTCAGTTGTTAAAATGGGGTCATACGGGATAAAAGTTTGAAGAGCATTGGCCTAGATCAGTGGTTCTCAACCTTTTTTGTACCGTGACCCCTTTTACCATTGGTCAACTTGTGGTGACCCCCAATGATAAAAGATTGGAGTCTGTCAGTTTGCCGCTGCCGAGAAGCGGACTCGGCAGTGGCAGCAAATTGTGCATTTTTTGTTTTTTTTAACAGCGGAGTGAGGCGACCCCCGCTGAATCCAGTGGCGACCCCCGTGGGGGTCGCAACCCACAGGTTGAGAACCGCTGGCCTAGATCCTTTTGCTGGGTGGTAATTCCTAATAGGGAACCTTGTGTTGTGTTCCTGTAGTTTGGGTTGTTCTTACCTAAGTGCATAACTTTGCACTTGTCCATGTTAATTTTGTGTCACCTGCAAATATGATCACTTCACTTATTTCTATTTCTAGGTCATTTATGCATATGTTAAAAAGCAGCGGGCCCAGCACAGATCCCTGGGGTACTCTACTATTCACTTTTCTTGATTGACAAAACTGACAATTTAGCACTACTCTCTGTTTTCTACCTTTTAACCAATTCCCATTTCACACTAGAACACTGCCTCCTATTCCATGACTTTGTAATTTCCTCAAGAGGCTCTTATGAGCAGGGCTGGTGCTACCATGAGGTGGACTAGGCAGTTGCCTAGCGTGCCGGCCCTTCAGAGCCCCCCTACTGCTGTTGCCCCTCTCTGGATCTGCAGCAGTGTCAATGGCCGCAAACAGTCCCGCGGCGCTTACCTTAAAACTTCTGCACTGCAGGGCTGTTTGCTTCCACCCCCTCGGACCACCTGATGCCAACTTCCTGTTTGCAAATTGGAAGTCAGCATTGGGCTTCAGAAAGAGCAGAAGCAAACAGCCATGTGGCACCAACGTTTTAAGGTAAGCACCACAGGGCTGTTTGCGGCCATTACACCACTGCAGGTTCCTGAGAAGGGCAGCTGCAGTGGTAGCAATGGGTGTCACAGGGAGCACAAGGGATGATGTTTGCCTAGGGTGCCTCATCTCCTTGTACTGGATGTTACTATTAATGGTGGTGTTCTTTCTCCTCTAGCTGATTTTTACTTCATTTGGTAACTGTTATGCAGAGTGAGCACCCTTAATACCTTGCTGGGTCCCCAACTCCAGAAGAGGTTTCTAAAGCAGTAAACTGTTAGTGCATAGACATCTTGTTTGGATGAAAACACTATAAAATTTCAAAGCAGGTGCTATTTATTTAGGCAAGATAGCAAGTAACTATTCTCTGTTTTATTGACTGCTTGTGTTTTGATTTTTTTGTGCCTCCAAGCCAACCTACATCTGTCTAATAGGTCACACCAGCTTCCATGTAAAGGTTTAAATGAGTGATTCTGAACCCAGTCCTCTGTGTGCAGATCTATCTCACGCATATTCATTGTGGATATCCTGAAAATCTGATTGGCCTGGGGGTCCCAGAGGACTGGGTTGAGAACCACTGGTTTAAACAGAAATTCTAATAAACATGAAAGTAGTAGGAGAAGGGTTGCTTTAGTCTTACCTCTTCATCCTTCTCTCTTTAGTGCAAGGAGTACTTGAGGCCTCTAAAGAAATCTCTGAGGAAACTGGATTTGCCCGAAGAACTTCCCAAGGAGAAAAAACTCAAATATACAAAGAAAAGCTTAATCAGACTTGGAGATCACATCAATGCTTTCCTGCAGAATTATTGCAGACCTGGGGAGGTGAAACACTGGAGGAAGTATGGAGATGTGCTTTCCCCTGCACCTAGTAACCTCCTGCTGTTAGCAGAGGGACACAGTTCAAGAGCTAAGGGACATAACTCTGTTTCCCTTTAGGAGTCATTTTAGTGCTCACCCCATTTCATCATGGACCTGCTCTGTAACAGCGACATTTCTTCCTCACAGTGGGCTTGATCTAAATCTTTCCTTGGAAGCACAAAGGATTTTGGAGTAATGCTCCTTTCTACCCAAGCAGCACCCTCAATGCAGGGGGGGGGGGGGGAAGGGAGGGACCTAGGCAGGAAGAGAGCCTATGTGGAGGTGAACGCAGAATGCGGTTACCAGCAAACTTATTTTACAATGTTTGTTGGGTTGCTTCCCGCCGCCTCTACTGCTGCTTTCATTTCTTGAAATAATGACCAGTCCTCAACCCGGTCCTCGAAATACACTCAGCAGAGATTGACTGGCTGTGTTCCAAGGACTGCGTTGAGAACCACTGCCATAATGGGATGCTAGAAAACCAGGACTGGCCCAAAATCTTCCTCCTGATGCTGTGGTGAAGTAATTAGATGCAATGAATTAACCAAATATACAATAAAATACCATATATTTCTAAATTATAAAGTATCAAAACCAACTCCAAAATCACCTACCTAGCCCAAAACCCCCTCTCTTACAGAAGGGCTGAGGTAAAACCATACCCATTTACCCCCATCCCTTAACTAATAATATTTCCTTGAACAACTCCAAAGCAGTGGTTTCTAAACCTGTCCTGGGGGACCCCAGGCAGTCAGGTTTTAGCATACCCACAATAAATATGTATGAGAGAAATTTGCTTGAAATGGAGGTAGTGCATGCAAATCTATCTTATGAATATTCATTGCCGATATCCTGAAAACCTGACTGGCTGGGGGTTCCCCAGTGCAGGTTTGGGAACTAAAGACCTAGAATATCAGAAGCAGTGGAGGAACCTCACAGCAGCGAGTTACTAATAGCTAGATCTCCAGGCATGGCTAAGAAACATTAGGGCCATTTGAAAAAGTGAGCCATAGGAGCATTACTCTGATGGTAGCAGCCCAGTCCCAGAGCTGGACCAGCTCTTTACCACTCTTTATGGTTGACAGGATACCACAGTGGTGACAAGTGCGCTCTCTCCATCAATGGTATGAAGCATATCCTCGCTGCAGTGCCAACTCTGACACTTGAGTCTGCTGTGTCAGAGCACACATTACCACAGCCTGAGCTGTAGGGCCACATCCTCCCTCCTTCCCCAAAATATAGTAAATTTTTAATTAAATATGCTCTGGAAAAGGACCCACATTTTTATTTGTTTATTGGTAAGTGATATACTTAAAATTTGACAATAGAGGACAACAGAGAGCGCAGAGATAAGCCCTCAAAATGACTTAAAAGTTTTAAGGAATAAACTGAATCCAAATAACAACTAATCAACACTGTAAGTGTGTAAACATCTGAAGGTCCCTGTTCATTCCTGTATCTCTTTTGCTTCCTTGTTCTAAGTAAACGAGCTGAAGACATATTGCTTTCACTGGTACATAAGTCATTTCAGGATATGGCCTTAACCAATCACAATGGCTCCGCATATCCCAGGGAAGGAAAAATATGTGACAGGGAAAGCCCCAGCTGGAATAAAATGTTTCCCTTGTTTTTTGCCATAAGATAGGGTCCTGCTGGAACTGTAGTCTTATTGTTTGCTTTCTCCCATAGGTTTTCTAAATATAAAATACAGGAGGCGGCTATTGGTCGTTCTGCCATTATGAAATGAACAAAACATAAGCAAGTTTAGCCCTTTGTGTTCAAGGGGCTTGATTTTATAAAGGGGCATCTATGTGAGAAGTCCAGAAAGTACCTGTTTAAACCAATTTTGTAAAAGCCCCAAAGTAGAACACCACAGCAACCAGTTTAAAAAAACTTCCCTTTTTCACAAACATTATATTTATTATTTGTGATATTATATGAACCTCAGAGGGCAGTTACATTCAACTGAATGACAAATTTATTCAGCCTAAGTACATTCCAACCATCATCAGTCCAAAAATATTTTATATGTAAAGTTAATCACTGTGCTTTGTCTTTTCGAAATTTAATAAAAATTCCAATTTCACTTGTATGCTGCCAATCT
The DNA here is from genome assembly GCA_033557465.1 of Ichthyophis bannanicus. Classification (NCBI taxonomy): domain Eukaryota; kingdom Metazoa; phylum Chordata; class Amphibia; order Gymnophiona; family Ichthyophiidae; genus Ichthyophis; species Ichthyophis bannanicus. The sequence goes on along the minus strand of CM066042.1, from coordinate 187,564,701 downwards.
GCCAGAAATCTGTCATGTGGCACAGCATTACTTTTTGAACTTTTGCATCAGGGATAAACGCTACTCCAATTATAGATGTCATCCAAAGGGGAAATACATGTACACACTCCATCTGAAAACTGATGCAAACACTCTGGGTTAAAGCACCAGCAGTCTTCACAAGGGCCTTGTGTAGTCACCCAGTCTGGGATCCCTCACTCTGCACCTCCTGGCTTGGTTCTGCCACCCTTGGGATCACAGGGCTCCAAGACGGGATGAACTATGGCTGAGAGGCCACTGGCCCCTAGGATCACTCACTCACTCTGCCACTCACTTTCACTTCCACAAACTCAAAATCCAGTCCATTTTGTTTGGAATCATTAAATTTTACTGAGTCTTTAGCAGTCAAAACCAATATGAAGCAATCACCGTGCAGAGTATAAAAATAGTAAAAAGCACAGTTCATCTTTTCTCTTTATCCTTCTGCCCTGGGCTAGAGAAACGTCTCTCCATTCATTGTCCTCCTATGCTGAAGAGTCCAGTATTCTCCCTCTTTGCCTCTTCTCTTTTGGAAAGATCCTGATACAATCAAAGGAAAAGTCCTCACTAATTATTTTTTTTGTTGGAGCAGCCAACAAAGTGAACAGAACTAGTCTGTACACCACTGGAGCCTCTCCTTTTTAATCATTTCATTCTTTAAAAGTATAAACGCTATACTTAGCTCAGTGGATTTGAGCCGCCAGAAATCAAAAAATGACGACGTGTCACGTTTTGGGTTTGAAAAATCTTCAACCCTGCTTCAGGTCAGTCGAATCGCAGCAAATCCAAAGCTTCAATGCAATTAGAGTAGAGGAAAACATCTTATATAACTCTGCTCGGCATCTGATGTCACTCCTGACGAAAATCAGCCATCATCCAATCAAGAATACGATCCACTGCAAGTTAGAGGGATCCCACTGACAAGGGAAACCCCCTAAAAAAAAGTGGTGAACATACAGGAAACCAAAAACAGATAAATCAAATGACTGTATACCAGTCAAGTTGTGCATTCAAGCCTTTAGGGTGAACTGTATCAAGGGAAAATATCCATCTCTGCTCCAGTGTTTGTAAACGTTGTTCTCGATCTCCCCCTCTTGGATCATTCAGTACATGGTCCAAAACCCACCACCGGAGTGACTCAAAAGTGTGCTGATTTTGTATACAATGTTCAACCATGGGCGCAGAGAGTACTTGTGTCCATAGCCTTGAGGCATATTCAGAAAGGCGTGTTTTTATAGGTCTAGTGGTGCATCCAATGTTATACAATATACACGGGTAAATTACCAGATAAACCACAAAAGTAGATGAACAATCCGTATGCCATCTTGAATAATAAATATTTGGGATAGCAATGAGGGCGACAGTAGCCCCATCAATAGCAACCATCTATATGGCTTTGAGGCAAATTATATCTACTCTGATCCTTTATTTAGATATGTTCCCTTTTGGAAAAGATTTTTGGATGATGTTTTCTTTCTTTAGACTGATACAAGAATAGAGCTGGATTCTTTTTTGCAATGTCTTAATACTTACAAGACCAATATCCAATTTACGGCACAAGTGGAAACCTCTAGGATACAGTTTTTGGATATTATTGTGGGTCTGACTTCTTCTGGTTTTGAGACCACTCTTTATTGTAAGCCAGTACAATGAAACACTCTTTTACGGTATGACAGTTTCCATCCGAAGGCATTAAAACGTGGGTTGCTTTATGGCCAATTTTTGCGACTCCGTAGAAACTGTTCAACATTACAGGAATTTAAATTGCATGCTGCAGATTTAACATCTCGTTTACTTCAGAGTGGTTATCCTTTTGCAATAGTTAAGATGGTGTATAAAGGGGCTAGATTTACACATCGGGAATGGCTTTTTTTAACATCGGGATCAAGAATTAATGATGATAATATTACCGGTGTTTTCCCTTATACTAAAGGTATGGCGCAAGTTGTGAAACTATTACATAATTTCTAGCCCGTTTTGGGGCTTCATTCTTGTTTTCGTAACAAACGCTTACAAATAGCGTATTCTCGAAAAGCCAATCTTAGAGATCTGATAATGAAAACTACTCCCCAATTGGATCGTCCTATCGTTTCACATGATGAAAGGGGGCATTTCCCCTGTGGTACCTGTGGCTTTTGTGTGAGCTCATTACCAGGTCCTGATTGGACTGATTCTCACACATCTAGCATTTATTATTCAAGATGGCATACGGATTGTTCATCTACTTTTGTGGTTTATCTGGTAATTTGCCCGTGTATATTGTATTACATTGGATGCACCACTAGACCTATAAAAACGCGTCTTTCTGAACATGCCTCAAGGCTACGGACACAAGTACTCTCTGCGCCCATGGTTGAACATTGTATACAAAGTCAGCACACTTTTGAGTCACTCCGGTGGCGGGTTTTGGACCATGTACCGAATGATCCAAGAGGGGGGAGATCCAGAACGTTTACAAACCCTGGAGCAGAGATGGATATTTGAATGCACAACTTGACTGGTATACAATCATTTGATTTATCTGTTTTTGGTTTCCTGTATGTTCATCACTTTTTTAGGGGGTTTCCCTTGTCAGTGGGATCCCTCTAAATTGCTGTGTGGATCGTATTCTTGATTGGATGATGGCTGATTTTCGTCAGGAGTGACATCAGATGCCGAGCAGAGTTATACTAACTCCGTTGACCCGGAGGCCCATCTCGCCTCTGCTTCTTCAGCCTTCCCCCCTCCACCACCCCCTCTTCCCCTCTCAATAACAACAAAGAGACTAATCATGGTACAAAATTTGGTCGCAGCTTTATTACACTTCTAGTAACCGCCCAACATGGGCAAACATATTCAACATCTCCCCAACAATAACCCCCCACCCCGACACCGGACAATGCCCCCTCCCGCCATCTTAGTAGCAAGGCGGAGCATTCTCCTCACCCGCCCCCGCCGCCTGCCTCGCCATACTAGTAGCAAAGGCTGGCCCCCAACCCCTTGTACCGGGCCGAGACCCCCCACCGGGATGTCTCGCCCCACCCCGGGAAGCACATCGCTCCCCCACTGGTCCCAAATCGGTTAAAGCCCCGCCGCCTTGGCGAGCGTGGGCTCTCTACCCCACCTCCCCCAGCTGCAACAACCCCCCAACCTTAACCTTTGGGAGGGCGAGTGGGAACGCGGCCGTCTGCCCGAGGAGCCGCGCCGAAAAGACTGGCCACGCGGCTCCTCGGCTCCCTTAGCCCCCACCTCCCCAGTGCTGGAGCCAATGGGATCGCCTCACTGCCGTGCGGCGATCCGTCACCCAGGCTCCGCCCCCATACCCCTAACACGTGCAGGAGGCCGAGGCCGGGCCCGGGCACGAGTTACTGTCGGCCACGGGACCCGGCCCGCGGCCTCCTGCATTAACTCCGTTGACCCGGAGGCCCACCTCGCCTCTGCTTCTTCAGCCTTCCCCCCTCCACCACCCCCTCTTCCCCTCTCAATAACAACAAAGAGACTAATCATGGTACAAAATTTGGTCGCAGCTTTATTACACTTCTAGTAACCGCCCAACATGGGCAAACATATTCAACATCTCCCCAACAATAACCCCCCACCCCGACACCAGACAATGCCCTCTCCCGCCATCTTAGTAGCAAGGCGGAGCATTCTCCTCACCCGCCCCCGCCGCCTGCCTCGCCATACTAGTAGCAAAGGCTGGCCCCCAACCCCTTGTACCGGGCCGAGACCCCCCACCGGGATGTCTCGCCCCACCCTGGGAAGCACATCACTCCCCCACTGGTCCCAAATCGGTTAAAGCCCCGCCGCCTTGGCGAGCGCGGGCTCTCTACCCCGCCACCGGTGCGAGGTAGCTCATCTAACCTCGCACCGCCCCACCCCGATAAAGCTGCGACCAGTGCACCTCTCCAGGACCTCCTGCCAATCATTTAGCAAAAGGTCCTGACCTACAGGGGACAAGTGCACACCATCAATACGGTATAACCCTGCACATTTCGGATCTGCCCACGGGTGCTGCACCTGCCAGCCCCCCATCAACTGTACCCAACGGCCAATCTGCCGGTTGACCTTCGCCAGGCCTCGCGACCACCGCCGCTGAGACTGGCAAGCCGGCCTTGGAATAATGTCCGACCATATGATCATCACTCCAGGCCAATCCTCCTGCAGCATGCGAATGTCCCGCTGCACCGCTCGAATGAGCTGCCGGCACGTCCAATTGGTCAAGTCATTTCCTCCTAAATGCAGCAATACCCCCACCGGGCGCTGCCGTCGCTCCGCTTGCTGCCGCACACAAGGAAGTAGTTGCCACCAGCGCATACCACGCTCCCCCATCCATCGCAGCCGGACGTTGCGGGCAGCCAGTCCCAGATGTGGACCCAGCGGGCGCAGCACGGCTCTCCTCTCTGCCCAGTAGACGAAGGAGTGCCCGATAATCCACCAATCTCCGGTCAGGCCCCCTCTCACTTCTTCGGACTAAGAAGGCCACCCTGCAACAGGAAACACAGCATTAGCAACCCCCCCCCCACCCCCCAACCTCCTCCTCCCGCTTGCACCCTCAGACCTGGTCCAGGCGGACATAACTCTCATAAACCCCGGACCGCCACCTTCCAATCCTTTGAATCACCGCACCCTCCAGACCAGCCGCCGCCGCGCTGGTCGCCGCCCCAATCCTGAAGGAATGGGATGCATACTGCCGCTCCTCACACCCGAGCCGCCTCAGCGCCAAACGCAACACCGCCGTAAATTGAAATTGCGTGACAGGTGTTCCGTCCGCATGGCAAAACAAGACACCCGCCACACCCGGTCGCTGTCGCAAGTATGCCTGCAAATTCAGCACCGGGCAGGAACATAGGCCCGGAATCGCTCTCAAGGACACTCAGCTGCCAAGCCCGCGCTGGTCCGTCTTAGTGCGCGCCAGAAAAATGCGCGCTGACTCCTCAATCAGCTCCACGTGTTGGACCTCTAACCCACCCCGCACCCCCCGCCCACGGGACTTCGGTACCAACTCACTCACCCGAAACGCCCCGAAAAAGGCAGTGACAAATAACGCCCGAAACAGTACCACCTCAAACTCCGACGCTGCTACGGCTGGCAACACGCCCCATATAAGCATGAGCAGGTCGTGGGACACCGGGCGGCGCCAGTCTCGACTAGGCGGCCGGTCCTTCGCCCACACCGCCATAAGCCGCCGCACCAGAAAGGACGCGCACGGGCTACCCCAACCCGCTGCTTTACTAAAAAAGGAGAAACCCGCCAAAGCCGCCCGTACTACTGACCTAGACCACCCCTGCCCTTTAGCCCAGACTATGAATGCCCCCACCGTCCGGTCATCTACGCTGCCCCCCCTCCAACCTCTCTGCCTGAGATAGTCCCGCACCTTGGCATCCCCCCGCACGTACGATGCCCACGTACCTGGAGCTAAAGAGGAGCGCAACATCGCTAACACTGCTGGGTCCCAATCTGCCACAAGTGCTCCGGTACCACCGCCGACGAGGCGTCCGCCTCTGGGGCCAAGGTTCGAAACTGCTCCCACTGGAAACGGGACAAAGCATCAGCAATAGCATTCTGCGTACCAGGCACATGCCGCGCCCTGGCCGTGACATTCAGCCGCAGACAGGAGAGCACGAACAACCTCATCAATGCCGCCACTCTAGGGCATTTGGGCGACTGCCTATTAATCATCTGCACCACCGCTGCATTGTCGCACCAGAACATGACTTTTTTGTCCCGTAACCTGTCCGGCCACACCCAAAACGCCACCACTATAGGAAACAACTCCAAAAAAGTCACGTTACGCGTCAACCCAACCTCAATCCAGGACGCTGGCCATGCCGCCGCACACCACGCTCCCTGACAATACAAACCAAGCCCGGAACTCCCCGCCGCATCCGAAAATAACTGCAGGTCCACATTTGTCAGCTCAGACGCTTGGACCAAAGCACTGCCATTGAACTCGGAGAGGAACGCTTGCCATACCCGCAGATCCTCCCGCATACCCGCCGTCACTCGAATGCGGTGATGAGAGCGGCGCACCCCTGCCATAGCCAGGGACAGCCTCCGCGCAAACGGCCTCCCCATGGGAATAACCCGACAGGCAAAATTCAGATGACCCACTAAAGCCTGTAACTCTTTCAGCGTCACTTTCGTAGCGGACCCCACCGCCGCCACCAGCTCCCTCAGCCACTCCACCTTATCCTGCGGCAAGCGCACTGCGAAATCCACGGAATCAATTTCAATCCCCAGAAACGACAGGCACATCACGGGCCCTAGTGTCTTACCCGCCGCTAGCTGAATCCCAAATTCCCTCGCCATCTCCTGAAACAGCCCCAACAGGGACGCACAGCCCTCCGTCCGCGCCGGCCCTATAAACAAGAAATCATCCAAGTAATGGACCAACGACTTACACCCGGAGCGCTGCACCAGGACCCAATGCAAGGAGGAACTGAAGGCCTCAAAATGAGAACAGGAAATTGCACAACCCATCGGGAGACACTTATCGTAATAATAATGGCCGTCGAACTTAAAGCCCAGTAAAGGATAAGCCGACGGGTGCACTGGCAGCAACCGAAAGGCCGATTCGATGTCAACTTTCGCCAGCAACGCCCCCGGCCCCCAAAGCCGCACCAGCTGCAGCGCCTCATCGAAGCGGGCATACTGCACCGCATAACTCCCGTGATATATGGTCATTCACGGAATCACCAGGCGGAAAGGACAAGTTATGGATAAGCCGATAACTCCTGCGCTCTTTCTTCGGAATCACTCCCAGCGGTGATATTATAAAAGGCGAAAAGGGGGGGAGCCTGAAGGGCCCCGCCACCCATCCCAGAGCACATTCAGTATCGATCTTACGCCGGGCAACCCCCTCCAAAAGGCGCACAGAGCTGGGATTGCTGGCCGCCACTGCTGCCACCTCCCCTTGAAACGGGATTCGAAACCTCTCTGTAAATCCCAACCACAACAGCCTACCCGCCCTCCCGTGGCTATCCCGTATATAACGCTCTAGCCACGGCTTCAACACCTTGACGTTTACGGGAGTAGGCGCCAACTCCCCGAACCCCGCATCACTTACTGCCCCCCGCCGCCCCAACCACCCCATTTCTACTGCACTTCGCCGCCGAGTGACTCGCGCCGCACAGCGAGCAGGCATGCCGGAACTTACAGTCCGGAAAGGGGCAGGAAGCCTTATTGTAGCGCCAGCATAAGTCCCCCCCCGGCCCCCCCAAGGACGACCCAGGCGCTGCCCCCGGCGTCCGAAAGGACCGGCCACTAGCCGCCGGCGCTTGGCTCGTTGTCCTCGCCGCCACCCCACCCCCACCCCCTCTCTTGGCCGACATTTGCGTCAGCCATAAGTTAACATCCTTCATCCCCCAGGACAACTGCTTATTCTCCTCTATCATATCCCTAAACTCCTCGTCATAATTAAGCCACACCCAGCCTTCATGCGCCTGTGAAGCTGCCAGGATGGCATCCACGTATGCCAACAACTCACCATACTGAATCGGTTCCACATGCCCCCAAACGCTCGCTAGCCGTAGGAAAGCACGCGTCCAATTTAACGTATTGCGCGAAACCTTCCGCACCCTCCCCGCCTTCTCGTCCTCTTTGCGCTTTTTTCTACTCTCCCCCGTGCGCTTCCTACCTTCCAACAACCGAAAAACATCAATATATTTACGCTTCAATATACGGCGCCGGAGCTTGCGCGGCACTCCCTCCCAAAGTTCCGTGCAACGCACCACAGTTGACGCCGACCCTCCCCCAACCCGCTTCCCCGCTTGCGAGCCATCTGACGAATTCTCCGAAGACGAGGACGACGAACTCCGCCTGCAGCGCCGCCGATGCTTCCTTTTTGCTTTGGCTTTTCGGCCGCCCTCAGCCGTCTCACCCCCCACCAGCCCGCCGCCTCCCACATTACCTGAGTCTCCCACACCCTCGGCCGCCACTGCCACCGCCACTCGTTCACTCTGCTCCTGTGCCTCCACGACCTGACTGGCCCGCACCGTGGTAAGGGCCGTCATCGGGCTGCCCCCCGCACTTCCTTCTGTCGCCGCTCCGCTCGTCGGCACCTGTAATGGAAGAGAGGAACAAACCGGAGGAGGACCCATCCCGTACAGCCCTACTCCCCAACCTATCCCCCCTCCCTGCGGCCACGAGGAAGTACCCAGTCCCCCTGCTGCCCAGCTAGCCCCCCCCCAGGACGGCTGCACTCCCCGGCAAGGGAATCCCGAGCCACTCCAGTCTCCCCAACCCTGCCCCCAGGGACCCATACCCAAGGGCTGACCCAATCCTGGCAGCCAACCTGGCACCGCTTCCCCCTGTGCATACTGCCCGCCCTGGCTTCCCAGAAACCATGACGCATATGGCCCTGCCCCGCCCCGCCCTGGCCCAAGGAGGCCCCCCCTGCACTGGAACCCACGTCCGGCAGCCCCCCACACCCCCTTTGCACCATTGCTCCCCCCGAGTTTAATCTGTCCCCCACCACCCCCTCGTCTGCCGACCCCTGAGCCTCAATCCCCACTGGTGTCATACCCGCGGCTAGCCCCAAACTAGTAGCCCCCCCTGCAGGCCCCCCCGGCCCCTGCCAACCCCCCGTCCCCTCTCCCCTGGCCTCGAGGCTCCCCCAGCCTTCCTCCGTGACTGCCCACCAGCCCTGGCTCCCTTGCCCCCCCCCCGTCACCTGAGACCGGCCTCCCCGCCCCCCAGCCCGAACTCCACTTCCCCTACCTGCCCGCTGCCCCCTAGGAGAGCGTGCCATGCCCTACCTATTGCAGGAGACAAAAGGGACTATTACCCTTTCCTGTATCAGACTGGGTCAGCTCCCAGCCAATCCCTTAGTGACCCCCCCGTGATTCGGGCAGCTCAGCCACGCTGCAGGCAGGCAGGCTGTAGCTGAATGCAGGCCACTCGCCTACTGCCCCCCCCCCCGCTCTTCTCTCCCACCCGCTCCGCTGCACACCCTCCCCCACCACCCACGCTCACTGGTGCTCCAAACCCGGCGTCTTCCTGCCGATGCACCCGGTTCTCGTCCCCAACGCTCTGCACAAAGAAACGCGGCCGTCTGCCCGAGGAGCCACGCCGAAAAGACTGGCCACACGGCTCCTCAGCTCCCTTAGCCCCCACCTCCCCAGCGCTGGAGCCAATGGGATCGCCACCGCCGTGCGGCGATCTGTCACCCAGGCTCCGCCCCCATACCCCTAACACGTGCAGGAGGCCGAGGCCGAGGCCGGGCCCGGGCACGAGTTACTGTCGGCCGTGGGACCCGGCCCGCGGCCTCCTGCATAAGGTGTTTTCCTCTAATTGCATTGAAGCTTTGGATTTGCTGCGATTCGACTGACCTGAAGCAGGGTTGAAGATTTTGTTAAACCCGAAACGTGACACGTCGTCATTTTTTGATTTCTGGCAGCTCAAATCCACTGAGCTAATTATAGCGTTTGTACTTTTAAAGAATGAAATGATTAAAAAGGAGAGGCTCCAGTGGTGTACAGACTAGTTCTGTTGACTTTGTTGGTTGCTCCAACAAAAAAATAATTAGTGAGGACTTTTCCTTTGATTGTATCAGGATCTTTTCTTGGGGTATGATTTAATCTGATTCTGATTTGGGGTTTTTTGTTTTTGGATTTTTATGAGTCTTCTCTTTTGGAGGCAGATCAGAAGCATAAGCTGCAGTCACTTCTGTTCTTGAACTCTACAGGTGTTGGAAGGGGGTGGGCCACACAGGCCCTGGTGGTCCCACCAAAAGTTTGCCCACCAGCAGAGACAGAGCAGCCGTGATCACAGCAGACTCCTGTCTGCCTGCACAAGATTGGATCCTTGCGGGCAGGACCATCACGACAAAAATGCCTGTCTGCCCATGGGAATCTGATCTCCTGTAGGCAGACAAGAGGAGTCCTTCCTGTGATTGTGGTGGCCTTCCCTCCTGCCCACAGGGATCTGATCTCCCACAGGCAGACAGGAGTCTTCTGTGATCACAGTCAATCCCTTCTTTTCTACCCACAGAAAATCAGATCCCCGCAGGCAAAACAGGAGAGGAAGACCGCAGGGGGCTAGGGGTGGAGTTAAGGTGGAGCTTCCTTCCCTTCGTTTCTAAACTACTTGAACGCACAGTTCACCGTCGCTGCCTCGACTTCCTCTCCTCTCATGCCCTCCTGGATCCTTTAGAGTCTGGCTTTCATCCTTTACACTCTACTGAAACAGCTCTTGCCAAAGTCTCCAGTGACTTGTTCCTGGCAAAATCCAAGGGCCTTTATTCTGTCCTCATCCTTCTTGACCTCTCTGCCGCTTTTGACACTGTTGACCACAACCTTCTCCTCGATACCTTGTCCTCGCTTGGTTTTAAGGGCTCTGTACTATCCTGGTTCTCCTCCTACCTCTCCCATCGCTCTTTCAGTGTTAGTTCTGGTGGCTTCTCCTCTTCTGCTATCTCGCTCCCAGTTGGGTGTACCTCAAGGATCTGCCTTGGGTCTGCTCCTTTTCTCTCTATATACCCAGTCCCTTGGTGTGCTCATCTCTTCCCATGGCTTTCAGTACCATCTTTATGCCAATGACTCCCAGATCTACTTCTCTACACCTGAAATCTTTCCAGCAATCCAGACCCGGATCTCTGCCTGCCTTTCTGACATTACTGCTTGGATGTCTCACCACCGCTTGAAATTGAACATGGCCAAGACTAAACTTATCTTTCCCCCTAAAACCTCCTCTCCTCTTCCGTCTTTCTCAGTCTGTGTGGATAACTCTCTACTCCTTCCTGTTTCCTCAGCTCACAATTATTGGGGCTGTCTGACTCCGCTCTCTCCTTCTCCACACACATTCATCTGATAGCTGCCGTTTCTTTCTCTATAACATCAACAAAATCTGCCCATTCCTTTCTGAACACATTACTAAGATGCTTATCCACTCCTTAATCACCTCCCGTCTTGACTACTGTAACCTACTCCTTGTTGGTCTCCCTTTGAATCATCTCTCTCCCCTTCAATCTGTTCAACATTCTGCTGCGTGGCTAATCTTCTGCCAGCCTCATCATGCCCATATTACCCTCTTCTCAAGTCACTTCATTGGCTCCCTATCCGTTTCCAAATCCAGTTCAAACTTCTCCTGCTGACCTATAAATGCATTCACTCTGCAACTCCTAACTACTTTTCCTCTCTTATCTCTCCTTACACCCCCCCTTGGGAACTCCGCTCTTCTGGCAAACTGCTTCTATCTGTGCCCTTCTCTCCTATTGCTAATTCCAGACTTCGCTCCTTTCATCTTGCTGCACCTTACACTTGGAACAAACTACCTGTGTCTATATGCCAGGCACCTTCTCTGACCCTTTTCAAATCCAGGCTGAAAACTCACCTCTTCGCTGCTGCTTTTGGATCTTGACTCACCTGATCTCCTTGTTTCTTTACCTTTCCCCCTTGTTTTATCCCTGTCTATGCCTTCTGTGTTGTTTGTCTTGACTAGATTGTAAGCGCTGTTGAGCAGGGACTGTCTCTTCCATGTCTGTGCAGCGCTCCGTATGACTTGTAGTGCTATACAAATGCTCAGTAGTAGTAGTAGAGCTTGGCCTTCCCATGGCCCCTGGATATAGCACAAGTATTCCTTTCCTGTAGAAACCTGGCCCTCTTTTGTTTCATTCCTGTGGTTGTCATCTGAATCCTCTTCTGTTCCAGGATCAGTGGAAACCTTTCACTTTCCTTCTCTCAGAGTCCTCCCTTTGCCCCTGTCTGCTTAGTGTACCTAAGTAGTTTGATGGTGGTGTTTTATTTAGCCAACCTTTGAGCAGACACAGTGAAGTACAGTGGTCTAAGCAACCACAGTCACCACAACTATGCTGGCATGATGGTTTAGCCAGCCAAAACTGCGTTGGGCTTGGTATTTATTATACCATACAGTTTTCCTCCTACCAGTACCTTACTGAAGAGGAACCCACCTAATTTTTGGAAAGATCTGGGTAGCATGAAAAGATCATATACAATAATTAGGAAAATCACTAGAGGACTCTACTTTCCCAGCTATTAGCATCTTAGGAGACTCTACACATGTAGTCAAGGCCGGCCCCAGAGCTGGTTCAAGATGTTGACACCTTAGGCAGACCTTAAGCCTTACACGCCCCTTGGCTGTCAAAATACATTGCTTAGCTTTGAATGCCCTGCTCTTGGCCACTCCCCAGAAGTTGCCACCCCAGGCGACTAGTTTAACTGATGGTTGGGCTGGCCTTGCATGTAGTTTGAAAAATTGCTCCCAATATCATCATACCCGTGTGTCTTTTTATCCTCCTAAATGTTTGTGAAATATTCATCAAATTTCATTCAACTTTCTCTTACAGATAGTAAGGCAGCCAGTGAACACTAGCTCACACTTTTCCTGGGTTTTCCTACACACAGAATCACTGTAAATTTACCTTCCTTTCCTATCAACAACAGGCCAATTTAGTTCTGTTCAATTGTAATTTCAGGGAGGTCAGAGCATATCATGCCATGATTCAGCATGTTAAAAGCTGCCCTGCTATGGTTAATATTCATAACTATAGATACATTTCTTTATCAAAGAATGTCCTCTCTTAGAAGGAAATGATCTTCAAACATTTCTGCATGCCCTAATCCTCAATAGGATTGATTTTTGCAATGTGCTGTTTAACGACACCTCTGGCATAACACTGAAATGACGCTAGTTAATTAAAAATAAAACCTGTCAAACTCTACTATTTCTACTTCTTCTACTTTATCATTTGTATAGTGCTACAAGGCATATGTAGCATTGTACATATACTCATGAGAGAAGTCCCTGCTCAATAGAGCTTACAATCTATTCAAGATAAATACAACAAACATGGGACTAGAGTAAAACTAGGATGATAAAAAGGAGAATAAGGGGCTAATAAAATTTACCATGCAGCACCCCTACTACATTAACTTCTTATCACTTTTAAGATTAAAGTTTAAAATGCTTACCTCACTTCTAAAGCATTCCTTACTGATTTAGCTAGATACTTTGCTGTTTTTTTTTAACTTTCTAGTCCTCAGTATTTTCTTCAAGCTTCATCTTCTAGCCTTCCCTCCTCTGTCTAAAATCTGGCTGGAATCCAATCTCTGCCCCGTACCATATCTCTGGACTTCCATACCCACTCACCCGAGAGTCAGCCTTACTTATTGTGTCTTCAAATTTTAACTAAAAACTTTGCAATTTGAACATGCCTTTGGTTTTGCATCAGGGGGCATCAGAAATAGAACCAGCCACTAGGTAGAGTGACATCAACAAGGTTTGTGTAGGATAGCCAAAGACGCTGCATTAAGCATTCTGTACCTTTGCGATTGCTTATCTAGACTATCTCAGTCTTGGTTCTTCTACTTCGTAACTTTTTTTCACTTTTTCCCTCTTGCTTTTCTGATCTCCCCTATCTATCATTCCTTGTTCTTGATAAATTACCTTATAATTCTGTTCTTCAAGCCTATTAAACTAAAGGGATCCAGGTAGCTTGACAAGTTCACACAGTTCCTTATTTTATTTTCATATACTCCAGTAAGGATCAATATTCAAGCTGCTGGATTTCATTAAGTACAAAGTTTTAAAGACTCATTATCCTAATCTGCATGCCTATCTAATAATGAATTTATTGATCAACAACAGCCTAGGGGAGGAAGAGGGATAGATGTGAGGTAAGGATGGGGGGGGGGGGGGGAGATGGGAATAGGCAAAAGGGAAAGAAAGAGTGAGGGGGAGAGGGTTAAAAAGAGAGTCAAGAAGGAAAGGGAAAAAGAAGGGAGACAGAAGGATCTTCCTTGCAATTAGTATTTTTGGAAGGATTTAGAATAGCTGGCAAATTCACTAATGTGCAATCAGCTTGGAAAAGAGTAACAGGGAACCGAATGGAGGTAGGACCGGTGCAACCCAATAGAAGAACTAAGCAGTCACCTAGAGCACCAACGTTTGCTAGGGCGCCCATTGCCGTTGCAGCCGCTGCCCTCTAGGACCTGCAGTGACAGCAATGCCATTTAAATGCCAACGCAGCACCGCAGAGTTCAGGGAAATCCTGTACTGCCATTTCCTGGAGAGGGGGGTGACAGTGGCAGCAAATGGGGCGGGGGGGGGGGTTAGGATTGAGGGCTCACCTAGGGCACCTCATATCCTTGCAGTGGCCCTGAACGGAGGCGGGCAGCTGTTTGCTGCTATGGAGGATTCTCATTGCACCTTTGTCTTTCTTCTGCAGGATGATGTGGAGGTTTGTTTCCCTCTTTTCGGAACTGGATGGGAAGAGGCTGCACAAGCTGTACAAGTACACAAAGAACAACCAAATGGATAAGTTTCTGGTAAGTATCAAGAGCCAATAGCTTCCTGCTAAAATGCCAGTGCTACTTTACAAACTCACAATCCACTTCATACCCACAAGTCCAAGATCATACTGTTCTTTTCTCCTCTCTTTCTTTGGGAAGCTTTCGGGATGTCCAAGAGGTGGCAATGCCCCACCAGACCATTTGCCCCAGGCAGAATTGGTGGAAGGTGTTGGTACCCTAGGCAAACTTTAAGCCTTATGTCCCACTTGGCTATCAAAATTTATTGTTTAGCTTTGAATGTCCTGCTCTTTGTGTCCCCCCCCCCCCAAGAAGCTGCTGCCCTAGTCAGCCACCTATTTTGCCTGCTAGTTGAGCTATCCCCTGATTCCCAGAGTAGATGCATGCAACATTCCCCCCCCAAACTGTGCAGAAGTCCTCCGCTCGTGCTGATGATGATAGGGGGTGAGTACATGTAGTGCCTGCTACTTGCGACTAAAAGCACACTATTGCAACACCTCCCCTTACCAGCAGCAGCACAGGCAGAGAGCTCCCATGCAAGGCAGCAGGAATACTGAGTGCAGGTACATTTCATTTCAATTCATTTAATGTTTTGTTCACTATTTACCTTCTGCGGGTTTCATTTTCATTTCATTTCAGTGGTTTAGCATATGCTGAATCATTGTAATGTTTAGCACATAACAGCACATGCTTTAATGACCAAAACAAAATAAAATGAAAATTTTTTGTCATTTTATTTTGGAAATGGTGTGAAATAAAAAAAGAGACATTATTTCTGTCATTTTTAAATGACAGCACATCCTGATGTAATTCCTATTATGGTCCTGTTTGAATGAAAAACTTCACATGAATTCAAAGTATTATCCATTTGTAAAAGTAGAGAGAGAGAGAAATCAGATTACTTAAGGTCACAGGTGGCTATGGACTAAGCATTTCCCTTATTTACAGTGGTTTAAAAGAGCAGAAATTTGAACTCAGATCCTAGATTTTCTGACTCATACTTTTCTCTACAAATTATGATCCTGCTCCTTTCGTTTTGTTCTTAATCACTTCTTTCTCCAAGAAGAATATTGCTCCTAGGGTATATTTACTACAATGCACTAATGGGGCTGATGCAGAAAGCTAGCGCTGAAGTTGCACGCTATCAACTCTGTACATCTCTTTGCAGTGCGCACCAATAGCACGCTATTTCAGCACCGACATGCAGAAAGGGGTGCATATGCAAACTGGCCACGCGTTAAACCTGGCACAAATGGCAGTGTTAAACTGGGAGAGCAAGCCAAACACATGCGCACAGAAGTCAGTGCAAGTTTGGCCTGCTCTCCCAGAGAAACAGGGGCACCATGTGGCTAATTTGCATACAGGGCCGGCCTGTCCATTGTACGAGAATATTGTTCACACAGGGCCCAGAGCTTCAGGGGGCCTCGCGCCAACAATATCTCACGTAATCGGCACCGGCAGCAGCAGGACCAGCTTTAGAGGGCTCCGGGCAGGCCTCAGAGCACATCTGACAGCGCTGAAGAGCGGTTTTTCTTCACTTTGGCAGCTGTGTTGTACTATAGGCTGCTAGCATGCAAGGTCATAGGGAACTTCATGTTTCCCGACACTCAGCATGCCCGTAGAAAATAGTACAACACAGCTGCCGAAGTGAAGAAAAATGGCGCTCTTCACTTCAGCGCTGTCAGAGGTACGCTGGGGCCTGCCAGGAGCCCTCTAAAGCCAGCTCTGAGAGGGGGGGGGGGCTAGGATTGGAAATGGGCTGATGGGGGAATAGAATAGGACTGAAAATGGCTGATGGGAGGGCTAGGATTGGACATGGGCTGATGGGGGGGGGGGGCTAGGATTGGAAATGGGCTGATGCCCCCCATCAGCCCATTTCCAATCCTAGCCCCCCCCCCATCAGCCCATTTCCAATCCTAGCCCTCCCATCAGCCATTTTCAGTCCTATCCTAGCCCCCCTAGGAGAGGACTGAAAATGGCTGATGGGAGGGCTAGGATTGGAAATGGGCTGATGGGGGGGGGCTTGGACTGGAAATGGACTGATAGGGGGCTAGGATAGGACTGAAAATGGCTGATGAGGGGCTAGGATTGGAAATGGGCTGATGTGGGGGATGGGAGAATGGGACTGGAAGGGAGCAGATGCTGGGTGAGGCTGGAACTAGAAGGGAGCTGATGTTGGGGGAGGACTAGAAGGGGATGGGGCTGGGGTAGTGAGGATGGAGGGGGAAAAGATATTTTGTGTGGGAGGGAAGAAAAATCTACAATTGGACGGGTGTTGGGAGAGTAAGTGGGAATTGAGGATGGAGGGGTGAAATTTGAGTGGATGAAAAAGGGCTAAAAAAAGAAATGAGGGAAAGAGCAAAAGGGGAAAGATCAGTATGTTAAAGCAGATGTAGAGAGAGAATGGAAAAAAACTAGAAGAGAGAAGAAAGGACAAATGGACAGCAGACAATGGAGCGTTAGGAGAAGACACGAAGAAACCAGAAGAAAGTGACTGGAGAAATTGCAACTGAAAAATAAAATGCACGGACAACAAAAGGTAGAAAATACTTTTTTATTTTGAATTTATTAACTGGAATATGTCAGCTCTAGGAAACGTACATCGTTAATGTCTTTGCATTTTGTTTAGTACAAGAGGAAATTAATTTATTGTTATTTCTCCAGTGTTGTTGTACATTCCAAGTTTGGCTTTTGGGGTTCCCAGTTTAATTATTGTCTTCCAGTTTCTAAATTGTGATCTCTTGTTCTTTGTTTGGTGACTGTCTATGTTCTGCATGTGTAACCGAGCTGAGGTATTCTGTTTATGTAATTTTTATTTGACAGTGCCACTTGTTCTCTTTCCCCTGTAGGAGATGTATTGGTATTCTCTGAGATGTACTGGTTTAATATTTGCAGTGTTGCCTTTTGATAGGTAGGGTATGGTGCTTTATGAGTCCTGGTAGTACTGTTATATGGTGGGTTTGCTATGGGTTCTAAATGGGCAGTGTTTGTAGTACTTCCTAATGTGCCTGGCGGTTGGCACTGGAGTATAGTAATGTAGAAATCTGGTAGTCTTTCTTTATCTATACACTCATTAAGAGGCATGTTTACTAAAAGTTAGTACATGTTAAACATTACGCAAATATTTATGCAAATAAGGCCCCACAATGAGTCTCCATCCATGGCCCCGCACCCCCCTTGGGCTGCCTTTGTCTGCATATGCACCGCAACAGTATTTTGAGAGCATTGAGGGCTTTCCCCAATGTCTGGATCATCTGAGGGGAAGTTTGACACTTCAATTGACACTTCAAACTTCCTCTCAGATGATCCAGGCATTGGGGAAAGTCCCCAGTGCCATCAAAATATTGTCGAGGGCCGGTGCCCCCAACAGAAGGAAAATCCCTGATGGCCCAGTGATCCCAATATCCCCACCCACCCAACTAAACAAAAGCATGATGGCCTAGCAGTCCCAATTCCACCATGATCCCAGGATGCATTACATGGGGCCAGGCACCGCCATTTTTCAAGATGGTGGCGCAGGAGCACATTGGCAGTGCTCCCTCTCCTTTGTTAAGGTACCGGGAGGGGGTGGGGATTTCGAGGCCACTCAGCTACCAGGCTTACTTTGTTGGGCAGGTGGAGGGATCGGGGCCACTGGGCCACTCGAGATTTGCTTTCTTTCGGGGGCTCTGGTCACTGACAGTATTTTGATGGCATTGGGGGCCTGATGCCATCAAAATACTTGACACTTCACCTCAGATGATCCAGGCAATTGGGGAAAGCCCCCGATGCCATCAAAATACTGTCAAGGGCATGTGCTAGATGTTTAAGCCACCTCAAGACCAGGCGTAGAGATATTGGCACTAAGGCTGGTTATGAAATCCTCTACTCATTTCTCTGCATCGGGCGCAGACAATATTAGTATGCATGTTAATGTGCGCAGCTCATTTGCAATACTCTTGCTGTTTACATGCGTGCCTGTCTCTTTTCTGCATTTGGTTGTGGCAGTAATTGTACCTAAAAGTGGTGTTATCTATGCTTAAATACCTGTGTTTAAATACCTCCGTGGCATAAATGCACAGGGGGAGAACCTCTTTTAATTGAAAGCAAGTTCTGCTATGAGGGGACATGGGATGAGGGTGAAGGGGGATAGATTCAGGAGTGATATGTGGAAATATTTCTTTATGGAAAGAGTAGTGGATCCGTGGAATAGTCTCCCAGTGGAGGTGGTAAAGATGAGGACAGTATCTGAATTCAAAAAAGCATGGGACAAACACAGAGGATCTCTAAAGGAAAAAAGGGGACTGTTGGAGTTGTTGATATGGAAGGAGAGACTAGATAGGCCATGTGATCTTTTTCTGTTGTCATTTTTCTCTGTTTCTAAGTCAGCACATGTCAAGGCCTTTTTTTTTTTTTTTTAGCACAGGGCAAGGCCTGACCTTTGCTCTCTGATAGAGGCATGCCCAACATGTCCCCATGCAGGTTGTATGGGTTCAGCACTGCCCCCATGCTAAGCCATTTGCCATGATTAACATGAGTGCACTTACTGCTGCCTGTCGAGTGGGAGGCGGGGGGAGGGAGTACACCCATGCTAACTGCAACATTGCCAATCAGCATGCACCAAGGCACCCACTAAGCACATGTGCACATTCTGCCCCTGAACCACCCAGTCTTCACCCCAACCCATGCTATGTGGTTAGAATGGTATTTTTACTGTGGCTGCATTTTTAACACGTGGTAATAGTTACTGCAGCAAATGTAGGGCACATTAAACCCCACTGTAGTCATTATCACTCTTTAGTAAACATGCCCTTAGGTTTAGAGCTTTACCATGAGATAATACGCACTTGGCCTTTTCTAATGAGATGGCTTTTAGCCTGGGAGATGATTAGCATCTAGCACAGCCCATGATAATTGTCTGATTAGCCAGTGCCAGACACTGGACAGGACACAAGTGTCTCTATGATGTGTAGAGGTGCTGACATAGAAAAATAAACCAGGAGCTGTTTTTCCTCTTAAAGATGCTCTTACACTGCATAATACACCCAAACATGTTATTCTGAGAGAACTGTTTAGGCGACAGGAAGAGAAATTACTTGCAGCAATATTCTGATTATAAAAGCACTTCTGCATGGCAACTTATTAATAAAAGTCTGGATGATTTGTAGTAGCTAGGGGTAGGGTAGGACACAAGCACATAATTGATTCAGCTTTAAGAACAGCAGTGAAACATACTATCTCCATACCCTATTAGCCATGATTAGTACTCTGCACTAACATTTTTTATGAATAGTATCTGCTAGACTCTAGTGCTTTCTACCTGTTATTTATTTAGACAGATTTGTATGCCACCTTATCCTTCAATCAAGGTGGTCACATCACATCACGTCACGTCACGTCACGTCACAATTGGAGGGTTACATTTAACATTAGGGTACTTTTAAACATTTAGACAGTACAATTGGAGGGTAACATTTAACATGAGGGTATTTAATAACATAGTATAATAAATTTGTGTGTGTAGATAGGATGAGTGCATGCCTAATTGGTGGAGGTGGTTGTATTTCTGTTTGTTTAGGGGATGTTGTCTGAATGCTCATATGTTTCTATAAATAACAGTGTTTTGAGGTCTTTGCGGAAGTCTGTGAGGTCATCTAATGCTCTCAGGCTCGTTGGGAGGGAGTTCCATAGTGTGGATACCAGTAGTGATGGAGCTCTTTATGAAGTTGTTTGTTTGGTTTTGTGATAGCCTGCAGGTGTGCCGATCATGTTGTCATTATAGGTTCTTCTTGGTCTGTTGCTGATATCCCTTGTTATAACATCTTGGAGTATGTCTGCTGAGAGAGGGTGAATGATTTTGAAGATGATCATGATTGTTTTGTATTTAACTCTTGCAACCATTGGGAGCCAGTGTAGTAGTTGTAGGACAGGAGTAATGTGCTTGGTCCTTGGAGTGTCTGTAATGATGCATGCTGTGGTGTTTTGTACCATCCTGTAGTGGGTGTAGGGTCTGCTGAGGGAGGCCTTGATATAGTGAGTTTCCGTAATCAAGCAGTGGTGTGATGAGTGTTTGGCACACTGTGCGGAAGTGGTCCTGACGGAGTATTAGTTTGATTTGTCTGATTGTCCTCAAATGTTGATAGGCCTTGTTTGCGGTTTTGGTGATGTGGTATTTCAGGTTCAGAGCTCTGTCTAGTGTGATGCCCAGATACTTAACTTCTTCTTTGACTACTATCTGTCTGTCTAGGATGCTGATAGCTTGTGGAGGTGTGGAGGTGGGGTTCCTGGTGACGAACATGGCCTCAGTTTTATCGTAGTTGACCATTAGGTTGTTGGCTATGAGCCAGTCATTCATGTCTTCGAGGCATTTAGTTATTTTTGAGGTGTTTAGTGCTAGTAGGTTGATTGGAGCGTACACCATGTCGTTGTCGTCATCACATAAATGTGATAGTGGAGTTTGTGGTGCTTCATGTTGCTGCATATGGGCTGTATGTAGATGTTAAAGAGTATTGATGATAGGGCTGAGCCTTGAGGTATTCCCTGCATGACAGGGAATTGCAGTGATTTCTTCTGGTCACATTTGACTTGTGTTCACCCTTCCAAGTATGATGTAAACCACTTCAGGGTATTCTTGCATAGTCCTACCTGTTGTAAGTGTTGCAGTAGTTTAGTGTGGGACACAGTGTTGAAGGCCGCTGAGATGTCCATGAACACTAGTAGGAAGCCATTTTTTATGTTGTCCATGCCTCTTAGGAGATTATCAAAGAGGAGGTGAGTAGTGTTTCCACACCGTGTTGGGGCTTGAATCCATGCTGATGGATGTCCAGTGGGGCATTTATGTCAATATGGCCCTGAAGTTGTCTGCACTGCCTTTTCCACGATTTTAGCTAGGAATGGCAGGCTGGAGATGGGACGGTATGATTTTGGTTCAGAGGGGTTCAGATTGCTACTTTTGAGTATTGGTCATATCATTGCGTGCTTTAGGGGTTGCGGCATGTATCCTTGTTGGAGTGAATCTTTGACAATTTTTTGAATGTGATGAGAGTTGGCTTTTTGTAGCTTTTAGCCACGTCATTGGGCATGGGTCTGACGGTGAGGTTGTTGTGTTTAGTTCAGATATAATGTCTTTTATTTGCTGCTTTGTTGGTATGCTGAAGCTCTCCCAGGTTTTCTGCTGCTTTTTGATCATGTGATCGTTCATTTGTGGTGTAGTAGCGTATGTTTGGTTGGTGTTTTTTGACTTCATGTAATCTGCATATTTTTGTGGGTCAAGATGGTGGGTACTTTGTTGCGTGTCATCTTTGGTGAGCTTTTGTACAATGCTGAAGAGTTCTCTTGGTCTATTAGTAGATTTCATGATTAGGTTGGTATGGTGTTGCTGTCTTTGCTCATTTATTAGATTGTTATATTCCCATTGTTTGTCTTTGTATTGGGTTAGGAGGTTGTGTGATTTGTTCCGTCTCCATTTTCTTTCCAGTCTTCTAAGTGTGCATTTTGCAATTCTGATTTCATTTGAGTACCATGGGGCTTTGGATCTCTTGCGTGTTTGTGGTTCTGTGATCGCTGGGGCAGATGCTGCATTAGATATTATAGTGTTCCATTTTTCGATGTTTAGGTCAAGGGTGTCGTATTCCCGTTGAAGTTGTGGAGTGATTTTGTTTAAGAATGAGCCTCTGTTAAATGTTTTAAACCATCTAGTTATTCTTTCATCTTCTTTGCATTGGGTAGGGTTATTCAGGGTCTGGTGAATTCAATCACATGGTGGTCTGACCAAGAGACTGGCGTGATTGTTGGTTTTGGGGCCTTGTTCTGTTCCACTAATTGTCTGGAGTTGTACCATGGTGGTGTGTTGGGGCGTTGATTGTCTGGCAGTATTTTAATGACTCCATGGCTTTTAAGAACGTTGCAGTCTCTCTGGTGGGTGCGGATGTTAGGTTGTAGTCTAGTGCAATGAGGGGTTTATGTCTTCTGCTATGTGCACATATTGTTTCGATTACTGTGGAAAGGTGTTCAGTTGTGGTTCCAGGTGGTCTGTATGTGAGGGAGATGTTTAGGTACTTGTTGGATATAGTGAGTGTGTTAGATTCGATTGTGTTAGCGGTGGCGATTGATTTGAATCTGTATTCCTTTCTGGTAAGTATTAGTACTCCTCCTCCTCTCTTTTGTGCTCTGATGCAGTTAAATGCCGAGTATCCTGTAGGGGTTACTTGGTTTAATATGACCTGGTCTGAATCATCTAGCCATGTTTCGGTGATGCATATTATATCCAGCTTCTTTTCGTGGATGAGGTCTAGGATAGTATTTGGTTTGTTACTGATAGATCTGGCATTTAGTAGAGCACACCTGGTGTTTGTGGTTATGATTGGGTTGGTATGTTCATTATTTGTGTGGTGAGTGGGTGTATTACATGTGGCATTGTGTGGTTTGTGGGCTGTATGCTGGCGTTCTTTGGATAGGTATGATGCTGGTGTGTATCTGGGTTGGAATAACTAGTCAGAATTTGCAGCAGATCCATAGAAGAGGGTGTTTATCACTTAGCTGACTGAGAAGAAAGGGCCATTTATGTTTGTTAATAGCACTTATGACATACTCTAGGAGGTTCCCAACTCCAGTCCTGGAGGGCCAAACACCATTCAGGCTTTCAGGCTGTCCCTAATGAATATGCATGAGATACATTTGAATACAATGGGGGCAGTGCATGCAAATGCATCTCATGCATATTTATTAGGGACAGCCTGAAAACCTGAATGGTGTTTGGCCCGCCAGGATTGGAGTTGGGAACCTCTGCTCTAGGGCATTGGTATTCACTACTTAAGGGTCATTAGTGGGTCATAAAAACATAAGATATGCCATACTGGGTCAGACCAATGGTCCATCAAGCCCAGGGTCCTGTTTCCAACAATGGCCAATCTAGGCTACGAGTACCTACCATACCCCAAAAAGTAGCCAGTTCCATGCTACTTTTCCCCAGAGATAACCAGTGGTTTTCTCTCAGGTCAGGCTTTCAGGATATCTCTAATGAATATGTATGTAAGAGATTTGCATGCATACTACTTCCATTATATGTAAATCTCTCTTATGCTTATTCATTATAGATATCCTGAAAACTTGACATATTGGCAGCTCTCAAGGACTAAGAGTGAATACCACTGCTGTAGTGCATTATCGTGCAATAATTGCCTTCAATGATAATTTTAGCTCAGACACTCTTCCATCGGCAAGGGAAATATATTGCCTTCCTGTTTACCCTACTTTTTTCCATCCCATTCCCACTGCATGCAGCCTGCAGAATTTGTCTCTTACTTTTCCCACATCCTTTTTCATAGCTGGTGAACTCCTGGGACTATCCAAGAATGGATACAGCTGTTTCCAGGGACACTTTCAGCAGATGATCTTTGTCATCAGTCTAGATGTCACTATAAGAATAGCACATGTTTTTTTGTATACTCACAGCTGTGCATGCTACCTCGCAACAGTGCTCCCTCATCTGAAGGAAGGGAGTCTCAGAGGATTTGTCGTACCAAGCATTTATCTTGATTTCTGGTTTATGTGGATTTTAGATTTGCCTTTTCCAAATTCAAGCTCAAGGCAAGTTACAATCAGATACACAAATTATTTCCATGCCCAAGTGGATTTACAATCTTAAGTTGTACCTGGCACAACAGAAGCTGAAGTCTGTTCCCCAAGATCGTAAGGAGCTTCAGTGAGAGAAGCAGGATTTGAAGTTTAGGTTTCCTGGTTCTAAGTCTGATGCTTGAACCATACTTCTCCAACAAAAGTGGATAAAACTATTGACCGCCTAGGAAGTTGGCTAGGTGATCTATAAATGATAAAGTGAAAAAAGGCATACCTTTACAGGAAGCTAGTAGTCAGAGACATGTTTTTAGTGTCTGTTGATTTTACATAATCTGAGGGAGTATTCAGAGCCAGGTCATGCTAAAAAGATGAATCCTTTTATCAGGCCCTATGTTCCTTTGAGAGTGAGTTTGTTTTTGTTTTTTTTTAGTGACATTAAGTCAGTGCTGACTCTTGGTTTTCTTGGCAATGTATCATCAGAAGTAGATTGCCAGACCCTTTCTTCCGAGGCAATGGAGGGTAAAGTGACTTGCCCAAGGTCACAAGGAGTTCCATTGGGAATTGAACCCTTGATCTTCTGGGTACTAGGCAGTTGCTCTAACCACTAGACTACTCCTCCACTATACTCCTCCTTTGAGAGTTATGCTCCTAAAATTTGCCTCTCTGAAAATTTACTAGGGCTAAGCACATAAATATTTTCTTAAAATTTCTCAAGTCTTAAATTTAGGAACATAAAAAGCAGGTGGCAATGGGTGTGGATTTAGGGCGGGGGAAAACAGTTAGGAGCTTAGCACTGATTTTCAGCACTAGACACGTAAATTAGGCTCATAAATCTAGACAAATAAATGGGGAGGACACTGTATAGGATGGCAGCGCTGTCCTAAACAAAATGCTGAAGTAGTGAGCTGAGGCTGGAATACAAGCTGAGGGGTCCCTTGGGTGGGTGGGGGCTCCTCAGGCAAAATGGCAGGCACAGAGGTCTCACCTACCGCTTCTTGAGTTTGATAAACAGGTCCACTGTGCTGTGGGAGTCCTCATGCCTGTGACATCTGCTGGCCTTACCTGAACTTGAGGTCAAGCTGCCTGTGATCTCAGGAGCAGCCTTGGAAGAGTGCTGCTTGGTGCTTGATTTTTGCCATTGCCTTTGTCCCCTGATTAGCCCTATGCGTTATCAGGGCCGGTGTTAAGGGGGTGGATTTGTGGGGGATGGCATAATGAGCTCTGAGTAGCTCCTGAATAAGCCAGCACCGGGAGGGGGGTCTGCCTCCAGTTGCACAACTGCCTGTCCTGCCCCCAAATGTGCCTTGCGGCTTCAACCTAACTCCTCCTCTATGGGCATCGTTAAGTGAACCCATCTTCACATTCAGAGTACACATTTGAGTGGCCGATCATGCGTTAGCTGTCAGGAATATACTGGTCATGTCCCCAACAGCTAATGCAGAGGCTTTGCAGTTAACATGCGTTTGACACATTAACTACAAATCCTTTGTGGGTTTTAATAAAAGCAGCCTTAAGAATTAAAAGAGCGATCCTACAGCAATAGAACTAATGCAAATCGAGAAAATAATATAAGGAAAACAAACTTGAGGAAGGTTTTATGCAATGAAAACAGTAGATATTAATGGCATGCATTCTTCTTTTTTTTTTAATTTACAGATATTTAAAAAATTACAATAAAGATAAGCTCTTTAATAGGAGATTACACATTTTCCAATTGCATGGGGTCATGAAAAGTATATTTCAAATTCTTGAAGTACACAAACATAAATGCAGCATAAAAAAGTTTCAGCAAAAATAACTCTCTCCCTTTAAGCTAGAAAGGCTATACACCTTTTTTGCAATGCTCTTAAAATATCAGGAAAAACAGATACCAATGACCCCCCCAAATTTATCCAACCAAAACTTAAAGAACAACTTCAGTGTCAAATGTTATAGTAGCTGGTTTACTGGTCATTATACTTGCAAAAGCCGGAGCTCTAGAGACAGCTATTCCAACCTCTCTACTCAATTGTAAATCCACTGCTGACACCTCTCCAAACACTAGCAGGGTATCAGAGAGATTTAAGTTTTTCCTTCTCCTCCTGATGCAATAAAGGATGGAATCACAGGCAAACTATGTCCTGCCACAGATTGTATAACCTCAATGAGAACAAGCGCTTCTGCCTCAGTTGCACGCACAGCATTGGAAGGCTCCAGCCAGGCAGAGCAATATGATTCTCTGGGCTTAGTAAGACTTCACTCTTACTTTGACTTGAGGGGCCCACCTCTTGCTCCAGCAGTCCAGGCAGTTTAACCTCAGAAGTCTTTATGGCAGTTGATAGTCATCTGTGAGGTTTGCCCTTCCTACGGGATCTTGGCCATGGCTGCAGGTCTCTTATTCGAGGCCTTACTCACAGCATACACAATGACACATCCACTAAAATCACCATCTTGGGACCACCCTGTTGGGACACATTTATGGGCCCTTTACTAAAGCTTACTAGGTGAGTAACATGCGTTTTAGCATGTGCTCGCTTTCCATGATAGCATCTAACATGTGGGCATGATAGCAAGCAATCACAAAGATGTATGTTAATTAACCATCATGTAACGGAGTGAGGACTGAGCAACTTAGGGGCAGAGTGTGGATATTGACTGCACATTGTGATTAGCGTGGGTATCATTAGTGTATGCTCACCATCAACATGATGATTAGCGTAAGTGCAACTAATGGGTGCACCTAACAATACCAATAGAGGTTCCATGTTAATTGCACCACATGTTAGCATATGCATCTGTCTCTTAACTGCCAGGAACATGCTGGTCATGCCCCTGACAGTTAATGCAGAGGCTGTGCACTTACCATGAATTAAGTGCACAGCCTTAATGGGATTTAGTAGAATGGCTCCTTAGAGGTCTCTTCAACTAGGACCTATCTGGCTTAGGTGACCCTACTGATAAAGCTACCATCAGCAGCTCCTAGTATCCTCAGAGCACACAAGCCCTCCACCATGTCACAGTAGCAACCAATGGAGGGATGACATGCATTTTTCAGTATATATTCATATTTTCTGTAATTTGTTCTTTATTAGCTTGAACTATGTCAGCTTTGTCCTCTAAGCAACTATAATATATATTTGAAATTTGTGCATATTTTATTTGGTGTCATTTGATTATTTTTGCCAAAATCACTTTAGCCATTCTTTATCTGACTCATATGGACCACAGAAGAGATCACTGGTATTTCATTTCAGTAGTTATGGGTATTTTTCCAGTACGTTATAGTACCAATTCTATTTCAGATGACATACTATGCTTCAGAAACCCTGGATTCTCTCTTTCTTCCTGGAAGTGCTGACTTGATGCAGCTTTATAGAGCCTGGGGCTTGCATGGAGACATCAGTCATATGAAAGAGAAGTTAAGCAAGGTGCACAGCTCATCACAGCCAGACCTTCAGCGTGAGAAACATGAGGAAGCCAAAAGTAACAGGTACACAATATAGTACTACTTTTTTTCTTATCTTTATAACATTTTCAAATATTATCACAAGAACACATCTTGTTACAGAAGTAGGCCTCCACAACACTAGGCACAAAAGTGAATCAAAAAGAAATAACTACACCCAAAAAATTCCCAAAATGGAATACCAGACCAGCCCACAACAGGGAAGCAATTTCACTATACAAAAAAAATTAAGCAGCAATAAAATAAAATAAATATAAGGCAGGAGAATACGTCTCACTTGATCCTAAACCCCATTACACCATGGGGCCTTTCTCAACGCCATCATCCAGTGAGACCCAGGCAGAAGAGGATTTAAGATGACACAAAAGCTGAAAAGTACTAAGGCTCCCAAAAATATAGCTGTTCTCTTCTAATTTAACTAAGCATTTACACAAAAAACAAACAAAATAATAAACCCCACAACTGGGAAACAGCGGGCTTTAGTAGGAGAAATTGTTTTCTTCTTTTCTGTATCACCCGATACATATCCGGGAACATTCTCACTTTCCTGTCCAGAAATCTAGTCCTTTTACAGCTAAAGAACATCTTCAATAACTAGTCTCTGTCCGACTCGAGAGCCAACGTAATCGCGTAGTTATTCACCTGTAACAGGTATTCTCCAGGGCAGCAGGAATCAGTCATAAGAACATAAGAACATAAGAAATGCCATACTGGGTCAGACCGAGGTCCATCAAGCCCAGTATCCTGTTTCCAACAGTGGCCAATCTAGGTCATACGTACCTAGCAGTTTCCCCAAAAGACACAGGTTCTGCAGTGCTTGTACTAGGTCAAGCATTGATATCCTGGGTCCCTTTTTAATAGTGGTTTATGGACCTTTCCTCCAGGAACTTGTCCAAACCTTTTTTAAACCCAGCTATACTAACAGCCCTTACTACATCCTCCGGTAACAGATTCCAGAGTTTGATTACACGTTGAGTGAAGAAATATTTTCACTTATTTGTCTTAAATAGTTTACCCCGTAGCTTCATTACATGTCCCCTAGTCCTTCTATATTCTGATAGCGTAAACAATTGATCCACGTTTATCCGTTCCACTCCATTCATTAATTTATAGACCTCTATCATATCTCCCCTCAGCCGTCTCTTTTCCAGGTTAAAGAGCCCTAACCTTTTTAGCCTCTCTTCATAGGAGTAGCCTTCCATCCCCTTCACCAATTTGGTGGCTCTTCTCTGTACTTTTTCTAATAACTCTATGTCCTTTTTAAGATACGGTGACCAGAATTGCACACAATATTCAAGGTGCGGTCGTACCATGGAGCGATACAGAGGCATTATAATATCCTTTGTTTTATTCTCCATCCCTTTCCTTATGATACCTAGCATTCTATTTGCTTTCTTGGCCGCCGCTGCACACTGGGCGGAGGGTTTTAACATGTTATCCACGATGACTCCTAAATCTTTTTCCTGGGTGGTGGTTTCTAATGTGGAGCCTTGCATCGTGTAACTATAGTGTGGGTTGTTCTTTCCTAGGTGCATAACTTTGCACTTGTCCACATTAAATTTCATCTGCCATTTGGATGCCCAGTCTTCCAAATTATCCAGATCCTCCTGCAGTTTTCCACAATCCTCTTGGGTTTTAACAACTTTAAACAGTTTTGTGTCATCTGCAAATTTGATAACCTCACTAGTTATTCCCTTTTCCAGGTCATTTATGAATATGTCAAAAAGTAGCGGACCCAGTACAGATCCCTGGGGTACTCCACTATTCACCTTTTTCCATTGGGAATATTGGCCATTTAGCCCTACCCTCTGCTTTCTATCTTTTAACCAGTTCCCGATCCACAATAGTACACTGCCTCCTATCCCATGACTTTTTAGCTTTGCCAAAAGTCTCTGATGGGGGACCTTGTCAAAAGCTTTCTGAAAGTCCAGATACACTATATCAACCGACTCACCTTTGTCTACCTGTTTATGCACACCTTCAAAAAAACAGATCAGATTAGTAAGACAAGATCTTCCTTGTCTAAAGCCATGTTGGCTGTCTCCCATTAGGCCATGACTATCTACATGCTGTGTAATTTTGTTCTCACATATGAGTGACATCAGCACCAACAGAGCCCTCGTGAAAGCATCCCTCCTGCTTTCAAAGAAAGCCTTTGGGAGATGCCACCATGCATGTGTGGTCCCCTTCTCGCCCAAGGGTGCCATCTTGCTCAGTCAGATGACATAGCTAAAAGACAGCAAAACTAAAAGATGGTAAAAGAGCAACTCCAAGGGGAGGAGGGAGGGTTGTGAGGACCGATTCCTGCTGTCCCCGGAGAACACTTGTTAGAGGTGAGTAACTGTGCTTTCTCCGGGAACAAGAAGGAAGTCAGTCCTCACATAGGGGACTCCCCAGCTACAGGCTACCGAAAGTCCATAGCAAAAAGCAGGGGCTTCCTCATGGGGAGCTGCAAGCAGCAGCAATTGTGCCTGTATCCACAGACCACAGTAGACCCCTGTGTCCGATGAAACCAGCACTCCGGTAGCCTGAACACAGAAAGGTCGGAGGGTAGGAGTTGCCTAAACTCAGAAAAGGTTACGGAGCACAGCTTAACTGAAGGTACTGTCCCATCGGGACTCTCTTTCCAGGCAGTAATGGGCTGCAAAGGTATGGACTGAAGACCAGGTGGCAGCCCTGACACGGTGCACCATGACGTGGCTTTCCAGTAGGAGCCCTGCCCGCTCATAGGCAAGGGCGATACAGTCCGCCACCCAGGTGGACAGCATACGCTTGGTCACTGCCTCCCCCAGCCTACTGGGGGTCATAGAAGATGAAAAGCTGAGAAGCTTTGCAGTGGCCCTGAGTGCATTGGATATAGAAGGACAAAGCTCTCTTACAGTCCAAGGTGTGAAGGACAGTCTCCGCCCGACTGGAGTGAGGTTTTGGAAAAAAGGTAGGGAGCACTACTTCCTGATTGGGAAGCAATTTGGGGTGCATGCAAAGCACCACTCTATTCTTATAGAACCTGGTATAAGGCGTCTCCACCACTAGCACCTGAAGCTCGCTAACTCTGCGAGCAGAGGTGGGCACAACCAGAAATGCCACCTTCCAAGAGATAGCAAAAGTGGCAGGTAGCCAGAGCCTCGAAGGGTGGGCGAGTGAGCTGCCCCAGCGTTACACTGAGGTCCCATTCGGTTGCTGGAGGGCGAACTGGGGGCTTTGATAGGAGCAGGCCCCGAAGAAAATGGGTCACCAAAGGCTGGACCAAGAGGTGCTTGCCATCCACTGGGTGGTGGTGCACCGCCATGGCGCTAAGGTACACCTGAACAGAGTTTGACTTGAGTCCGGATTGTGAGAGGAGGAGAAGGTACTGTAACACCAGTCCCACCAGGCAGGAGAATAGGTCAGCCCCATTGGGGTGCAGAAGAGAGCCCCCCTCCTGAGACAGGAGTCCCGGAGAGGTCCCCAAGGGGATGGGGGTCTCCACCATCAACCAGAGGAGCAATGGGAACCATGGTTGCCTGAGCCACCAAGGGGCTGGGGGTCTCCACCATCAACCAGAGGAGCAATGGGAACCATGGTTGCCTGGGCCACCAAGGGGCTATCAGGATGAGTGAGGCCCTGTCGAGGAGGGTCCTGAACAAGGTTTTGGTGATCAACGGCATGTGAGGGAAGGCGTACATGAAGCCTTCTGATCATGAGAGAAGGAATGCATCCACTGCCACTCTGGAGGGATGGGCCTGCCGGGAACAGAAGTGGGGCAACTGGAAGTTATATGGACTGGTGAACAGGTCCATCATGGGTTCCCCCCAGGTCTGGAAAAGCAGATTGGCTACCCTGGGGTCCAGCTGTCATTCATGCAGCTAGAGGACTCTGCTCAGGAGACCCCATGCCCCCCTGTTCACATAGAACATCGCCACCTGGTTGTCCTGGGGTTTTGGAGCCTTCTGCTCACGAGGGCCATGCCCATGTCCCTTGGCCTGCTGACCCTGTTGGGGAGCTGGGGAGGCCTGAAAAGGTGGGTAGTTCCTGTAGCAGCCCCTTTCCTCGGATAGAAGGACTTTTTACCCAAGCCCTTCCATTGGGGGAAGGGCAGCGGTCTTTTTAGAGAGCCTGGTCCTCGTCATGAACTCTGTCTCCAGCTCGGCAGCCTTGTTGGCCATGGGTTTGTAAAGAGGTTCTCTCCTTGGCATGGGACATTGACCAATTTGTCCTAAAGCCACTGCTCGAGGTCAGACAACTGTAGCCAAGCTTGGCGCCATGCGCAGATGCCCACTGCCGCTACTCGATCCGCCGACTCGAACCTGTCATAGGTCGCTCGAGACATGAATTTGGAGCACTCACGGACTGCCTTGGCCAGGTTCTTGAACCGCTGCAAGAGTTCCTCGGAGTTCCTTCGCCAGGTCTCTCAGGTTCATAGCCATGTACAGCTGGTAGGCTTGGATGCAGCCGATGAGCATTGAGCCCTGGGAACACTTTCTGCAGAGGGCGTCCAGGGTGCGAGCTTCCCTGCCAGGGGCACCGAGTGCATCTTCTGGCTTTTCAGCTGATGCATGGCCAACTCCACCATCATGGAGTTATGTGGCAGTTGTGACGTTTTGAAGCCGGGCTCTGGCGGACTCGATACATCAAGTCAAGCCATTTGCTCACCACCGGTACTGATGCTGGTGTCTCCCACATCCTGAACATCAGCCTTTCTAGGAAAGGAGGAATGGGCACCGTGAGCGATTCTCAAGGGGGAGCCTCGTACTGGAGGATTTCCAGCTCATCCGCCCGAAGGTCCTCCTCCGACTCCATAGGAAACACCAGGGCCTTTGACATATCCTTGACAAAATCAAGGAAGCCCATATCTTCCAGTGGGGACCGCTGTCAAGGCTCCAAGACGGGAGGAGTTGGATGGGATGTTGCAGTGGCGACAGGTGTCGGGGGACTCCTCATCCTCTGTTTCCCACTCAGAGTAGTCCAGCGAGGACTCGTAGGAGGGCTGCTCTTTGGGCCTCGGGGCTCCCGATGCTCTGTGACTAGTGCCCAGCATACTTGTCAGGGATGATCACGATCCCATCGAGCAAGACTTGGAGAGTGACCTCGGCTGAGGATCGACTCGAGGCAGAAGGATCTCGAGGATCAGCTCAGCCTCCGGGAATGTCTTGGACGTCGAGGGCCCAGTAGTCAGGGCGTATGAACCGGTTATGCCAGACAACAGTGCCCACTGCTGGTCCATGAAGGCAGACAAACTGTGCTCTAGGGCCGTCATTCTGGACTCCAAGCCAGAAGGCTCTGCAGCCTTCGGCACGGGCACCAAGGGACTTGGGTCTGATGCTGGCTCCCCCGAAGGGGAATCCTCAATGAGGATGGTGTCTGGCCGGTCCAAGTTTGAGTCCTTTCAGGGGACCTTTGCAGGCCGCTCCTTCTCCAAAGCCTTGGACGGTTTCTTCTTCTTCCTGGGTTCCCTCGAGGAAGACCCCCTTTCTGAGGACCCATGACGGGGCTCGGGTTTGGAAGGTTCTGCCCAAGGCATCGAGGATTCAGACGAGGCCCTGGCCTTCGGAGGCACCGGGGACTTGGGGAAAAAGCTTATTGTGCTGCTGCTGGCGGCTTTTGAGGGCCTTTGCTGGACATCCTTTTGCAGAGACCGCAGGCTGCCGGGTCATGATCTGGCCCGAGGTAGCAGAGACAGCAGTCGTATGTGTCAGTCAAAGACATTATTTTAGAGCACCGATCACACTTCTTAAAGCCACTGGTAGCCATGGGGGAAAAAAGTACCCCTGTGAGGTCAAAGACTCTCCGGGCTGCCAGTTGGAAAAAAGGCGCGAAGTGCCAGAAAAAGAAAGAACAAAAAGTACAAAAATATACCTGAACTCAACGCCGAGGCAATGAGGTTGGGTGGCGGGAAGAGTACCGGTGTGATACCGGAGCCAGTATGAAACTCGGAGAGAAAAAACAGCTTTTTCCAGGGACAAGTCAGACAAACGTCTGAAGCGCTCCGCGGAAAAAGGGAGACTGAGCAAGATGGCACCCTTGGGTGGGGAGGGGACCACGTATGCATGGTGGCATTTCCTAAAAGCTTTCTTTGAAAGTTGAGGGGATGCTTCCACGAGGGCTCTGTTGGTGCAGATGTCACCCATATGTGAGGACTGACTTCCTGTTTGTTCCCAGAGAATAACAAAGTCAAAGTGAGCGGAGGCTCAAATGCAGAGCTTTCTAAAAAGGCTGAAGTCCAAACTATCAGATGACATTTGGGGAGAACATTCTTGCCCAGTGACCAGCTTCAACTCATCATTGGAAAGGTAGAAAACCAGAATAGCCTCAGATGGAATCTTCAAAATCTCTATCAAGAATCACTTGAAGAATTCTAGGGCGGAAACCATCAGGACTTTGGGAAAATTCAATGACCTGAGGTGTCACCTTCTATTAGCATTTTTTAAGGCTTCCAACTTTTTATGAATAACCTCATAATCCTTAATAAATGTAAGATTACTAGCAGTGTACTGCTGTAACTTCTCCATATTAGAGATCTTGCATCTCAAAGCT
Organism: Ichthyophis bannanicus; assembly: GCA_033557465.1. Classification (NCBI taxonomy): domain Eukaryota; kingdom Metazoa; phylum Chordata; class Amphibia; order Gymnophiona; family Ichthyophiidae; genus Ichthyophis; species Ichthyophis bannanicus. The sequence continues at coordinate 187,530,921 of CM066042.1, read as the reverse complement.
TGAATTTCCCTTTCATGTTCATCATAAGAACATAAGACATGCCATACTGGGTCAGACCATGGTCCATCTAGCCCAGTATCCTGTTTCTAACAGTGGCCAATCTAGCTCATAAGTACCTAGCAGTTTCCCCAAAAGACACAGGTTGCACAATGCTTGTATTGGGTCAAGCAGTGGATTTCCCGGGTCCCTTTTAATAATGGTTTATGGACCTTTCCTCCAGGAACTTGTCCAAACCTTTTTTAAACCCAACTACACTAACAGCTTTTACTATATCCTCCGGTAACAAATTCCAGAGTTTGATTACACGTTGAGTGAAATAATATTTTCTCTTGTTAGTCTTAAATAGGTTACCCTGTAGCTTCACTGCATGTCCCCTAGTCTTTCTATATTCTGATGATGGAATTGAATATTTTGAGCAAAGGAAAAAGCAAATCATTTGCAACTGAGTCAAGAGAGATCATTCAAGCATCAGTAGACCATCTCAAATAGATTCCAAATTAAATTCTTTAGGTCTCACCAACAGTGGTTTTGGAGCTGCAAAGGAAAAAGAACTCCCAGAATCAACTAATGGCATAGCCGAAGACACACTTGCCTCCAGTCCCTCAAGCTGCATCTGAATTGCAGGTTGCACTGCTCCACCTAGAATTTCAGGCAAGCCAGTCTGCACAGGGGAAGTAATGCCAAGGTCCTCCTTTGGCAATTCCCTAGATGTACCCGCAAGAGCCACCCGTGCTAGCTGCCCTAGAGGGAATCAAACCTCCTGATTTAGAGATATTTCCAGCTCAGGGGTGACTGAGGGGTCCTCTTCCACCCCCACATTTCCAACAAGCCCATCAGAGGCAGCTCCTTACCCGCGGGCCACACAACTGTCCATTAGCCCACTCTGCGCCAAATTCCCTGAGGCAGCCTGCTGAATCTTATTAGTCTTACACTTCCGTGATGAATGAGGCATGAGGTAAGGAGAGCACTGAAGAAGAAACAAAGTGGCAAGTCAAGTAACACAGTGACCCATTCAGAAGGACCTGGCCACAGCCATCTTGCTTCCCCCCCCCCTTACTCCCACAATAGAGTACTTCTGAAATTAGAGCTATCAATAGAGAAATACTGGACTCAGGGTTCATTTATTTCTTGGAATATAGTACTCTCGATCGAGTTTCTTTTGGCTGGCTCTCTTCTAGATCTGTACAGTAGTTGGATTTTATAGTAAAATGAGAAGTCCCTCTGGTCATAGTCCACACTTTGATGGGAGAATAGTAAATATTGCATAGCAGCCTCTTGTCAGTTCTGGAGTTACTACTTTGAGAGAACTCTAGTAGTTGAATTTATTATTGTGGTACTAATATTGCTTCAAGAGGATACGTCTATAGAATAAGGTTTACAGAATTCTAGACTAGTCCCGTATGTACTGACCACCTTTTCCCATATCTCACTAGCTGTAGGAGCAGTGATGAATGGGAGGCTTCTTCCAAGACAAGCAAGTCAAGAGAAAAAGAAGCTGAAGTCCTGCCTAGCTGCTGTTCTCAGAGCTTAGGTACCCGAGTTCCACTGCTCAGTTTCACAAAACATTGATCTTATGGTCTTTATCCAGAAATATTTTTGTTATTAAGTTGACCCAAGCTACCGTTTGGTCACAGTAAACTTATTTTGCCATGCCATCATTGCACTAAGGACTGGAAGTGATCCTTTGGAATCTGGACTTGCCCCGCCTTTCAGAATCCCAGCATAGTAAGATTGGGGACACTGCTGGAAATGTAACTGTTTCACCACTAGTTTATACCCACAGTCCAACCATTCCAGGCACTACTGAAGGTGCTCCTTCATAACCCAAACTCAGCATCCTATCACAAAGCTGGAAAGCACTGTCTTTCAGAATTAAGATACACTGGGCCCACAGAGGCATTGCTAGAGGTTCTGTCATTCAGAATAATTTCTCAGCACAACCCCTTAGTCTTAAAATCTGCCCTATTCCTCAGAGCTCAGGTCTGCCATGTGTTAGGCTACTTTAGTATAAGCATTATTTTATAATGCTATATAGTGTATTAATGCACGTGTACTGTTTTGTTCAGTAGTGTTAACAGCAAGAGTTTAATATTTGTCGATACTTCTCTCTGTTAACTCTTTAGGTCCTGTAAATGAAATTCCAAAACCAAAACAGAAGAAAACCCATTAGCAAATTATACTCAAGACCCAGCAGCTAAAACTGTTTTTCATTCAGGGAAAAGGAATCAGCCCCACAACGATGGCTTTAATGTTAGTAAGATCATTAAGACTGCCTGTTGTCAATACAATGAAAAGAAGAGCTTGCAGCTGAGGCTGTGGGCCTACAAAACAACACCTTTTTAAAATAAGAACTCATTTTACATTAAATACTTTAAAAATTAAATATAGCTTTGGAATAAAGAGAAAACCCTGTGTATTGAAAAAGGTATGGAAGTCTGTATCATACCCAGAGGTATCAATAAAAGTCAAGTCATGCTGAGCTTGCTGAATCAGCTCCAGGCACAAGATAGTATTAAAAGAAAAAGCTAGCCACATCCACTCAAGTTCTTGACATAAGCTCTTGTTGGGTTATTCTCTTTTTAAAAAATATTGGTTAAGTAGACTACAGCACCTGGGAATGGAGTAAAGGTTTAACTTATGGTGGAAAGAGAGGGTTTTATTTATTGATTTATTTATTTTCAAAAAAATAGACTAATCGACACTCCTAAGCAGTATTACAGTATGTTGTTGTTGTTATTAAGTGCCGTCAAGTCGGTGTCGACTCATGGCGACCCTCTGGATAGTTCTCCTAAATTGTATTACAGCATAACATACATAAAATAAAACAACATATAGAACAGACTATGAAACGGATATTAGTTCAATAGAGTACCATAGGCTTCTCTAAAAAGAAAAAAAGTCTTCATATTTCTTCTAAACAATTTCCAATCATGTTCATTATGGAGCATAGCAGGCAAAGCATTCCAGAGCTTCAGTCCAATAACAGAAAACACTCTGGAATATACAGGCTCTTTCCTAACTACTGCAGCAGTAGGCACAACAAGAGTGCAATGATCTTCAGCTTACAAATCCCTCTTTGGAACGTAGATACTCACCTGTAGCAGATGTTCTTCTTGAACAGCAGGAATAAGTCCTCACCTATAGGTGATGTGCCCCATGCAGAACACTCCCCAGCTTCCAAGAAGCTTTTGGGAGCATCCATCATGCATGTGCGCCTGCCATGGCGCCATCTTCTCCTTAGTAAGATACAAAAGCTAGTAGCAAAAACAACTCCACGGGGAGGTGGGAGGGTTGTAAGAACTTATTCCTGCTGTTCACGAGAACATCTGCTACAGATGAGTATCTACGCTTTCTCCGTGAACAAGAAGAAATAAGTCCTCATGTCTGAGGCTCCCAATCTACAGGCTACTGAACATGAAAAATTAGGCCAACAGGACAACAAGAATCAAGAGAAACAGCAGATGTAGACCCCCTTTTGGACTCTACCGAATCAATGTCCACAGCACGCATCAACATCAGGACAACTCTCTTGGTAGCCTGAATAGGCAGAAGGGTCACTGGGAAGGAGATGAGCCTAAGTCCCAAACAGATACTGGAGTACGGCTTGGCTGAAGTTACTTCACTCCAGGAATCCCCATCCAGGCAGTAATGGGCTGCGAAGGTGTGGAGAGAATCTATGTGGCAGCCCTGCAAATCTCCTCTATGGAGACAGAGCACAGATTGGCCATGAATTTAGCCATGGCCCAGATATTGTGGGCCGTGATATGACCCTCGAGGCTCAGCCCTGCCTGAACATGGGCAAAGGATATGCAGTCTGCCACCCAAATGGACAGTGTGCATTTGGAGACTGCTATGCCGAGTCCATTGGGCTCACAGGAGATGAGCAGCTGCATAGAGTGGTGGTGCGGGCTGGTCTGCTCAAGGTAGAAGGCCAGTGCCCACTTGCAATCCAAGGTATGCAGCTGGGCCTCCGTCCTGTTGGCATGAGGCCTAGGAAAGAAGTTGGGCAGTACCACAGACTGGTTGAGGTGAAAGGTCAAAACCACCTTAGGCAAGCAGCACGGGAGCCTGAAGCTAACTGACTTAGCAAGCCGAGGTGAGCGCCACAAGACAACCTTCCAGGTCAGGAATTTCAGTGGACAGGTAGTGAGCAGCTCAAAAGGCACTGATAACTACCCCAAGACCACGTTGAGATCCCATGTGACCGGCAGGGGCTTAATCAAAGGTCTCGACAGGAGTAAGCCCCACCTGAAGCGGGCCACCAGCAGTTGAACAGAGATGGGCTTTCCCTCCAAGCCGTGGTTGTAGGCCCCAATTGCACTCAGGTGCACTCGCAAGGAGTTGAACTTGAGGCCCAAATCAGAGAGGTGCAGGAGATACTCCAGCAAGCCCTCAACGTGTCAGGAGAAAGGATCCAATGCCTTTCCTCACACCAGAGGGAGAACCGGTGCCACTTAAAAGCATAGGCGTGGGAGGTTAGGACGACATCCGTCACCTCCCCCGGTAAGTTGAGCTTGGACAGGACTACCCGCACAGCATCCAAGCCGTGAGGACAAGGGACCAAACATTCAGATGCAGGATGGTCCCATCCTCCTGAGAAATGAGACCGGGGTTGCAACTCAACCAGAGAGGCTCTTGGCTGGAGAGCTGGAGTAGCAGGGAGAACCACGGCTGTCTGGGCCAGCACAGAGCAATAAGGAGCATGGTCCCCATGACTATCTGGAGCCTGAGAAGTGTCTTCGTCACCAGTGGCATTGGGGAGTAAGTGTAGAGCAAGCCCACCCCCCCCTCCCCCAGTTGAGGAGAAAAGCATCTGACGCTAGCCTGCCCCCTCACGGGCACCCAGGAACAGAAACAGTCCACCTGTGCATTATGCGGAGAGGCAAAGAGGTCCAGTGTCAGCGTGCTCCACTCCTTGAAAGATGTGGTCCACCACCCTCCTATTGCGGGTCCACTCGTGGGACTGGAGGACCAGACTGAGGTAGACCACCAACATGTTGAGCTCCCCGAGCAGGAAGGTCACCGGTAGCTCCTTGCCGTGGGCCACTGCAAACTTCCAGAGACTTACCGCCTCTCAGCACAGGAGGTATGAACCTGTGCTCCCCTGATTGTTGATATAGAACATGGCCACCTGGTTGTCTGTCTAGATGAGAACCACCATGTTTGTGCCAAGTGCGCCTGGAAGGCCCTGAGTGCATTTGCAATTGCCTGGAGTTAAAGAAAGTTGATCTGATGCAGGCTCTCCTGTTTTGACCAGAGGCCTTGCATCCACAGGCAGTCCAAGTGCATGCCCCATCCTAGTTTGGACACGTCAGTGGTGAGTGTCCTGTGGGGCGGCATCAGCTGGAAAGGAAGACCTTGGAGCAGGTGCTGGGGCTGCAGCCACCACTCGAGGGAGTCAAGAAAGGGCACCATGATGGCCACATGATCCCTGAGGTGACCCATGGCCTGCTTCCACTGGGTGCACAGTACCCAATGTGCTTGATGCATCCTGAGCAGGGCCAATGGGGTCACATGTACTGTGGAGGCCATGTGGCCTAGCAGGTGCAGCATCGCCTGTGCTGCTTGTGGTGGATGGTGGTGATGACCTCAACGAGCCACTGTGTGCAGTCTTCTGGAAGAAAGGCATGGGCCTGCCTGGTGTCCAAGAGAGCTCCGATGAATTCTTGCTGCTGAGATGGCTGCAGATGAGACTTTGAGGTAGTTGACCATGAACCTGAGTTGCTCAATCACCTGTATCATCAGGTGTGCAGAGTGCTGCATGCCATCCAGTGTGGAGGTCTTTATCAACCAAGTAGGGGAAGATGAAGACCCCCAGGGTCTGGAGGTATGCAGCGATGACCATTAGGCACTTAGTGAAGACCCTGGGGGCAGACACCAGACCGAATGGCAGCACCAGGACGGAACGTGCTGGCCACCCAGCATGAAACGCAGGTATTTTCTGTGTGAGGGGGTGGATCGGGATGTGTGTGTATGCATGCTTTAGATCCAAGGAGCATAGCCAATCACCCTGAATGAGATATGGGAGCACGGTTCCCAGGGAGACCTTCTTGAACATTTCCCAGACCAGAAAGCAGTTCAGGTCCCAGAGGTTGAGGATGAGCCAGAAGCCCCCATCTTTTTGGGGACAAGGAAGTAAAGGGAGTAGAACCCCCCCCACCCCATCTGAGCCAGAGGCACCAGCTCGATGGCTAGGTTGGCCAACAGGGTGGTGACCTCTGCCTGAAGGAGACCATGCTGATGTGGGTCTAGAGGGTACTCCCTGCTGATGTGGGTCTAGAGGGTACTCCCCTGGGAAGAATGATGGCGGGAGCTGGGCAAAGTGCAGCAAGTACCCATTCCGCACAATCTATAGCACCCAGGTGTCTGTGGTGTTGAGAGGCCACCTGTGTGCGAAGTGGATAAGCCAACCATCCACCTGAGAGGGAACCCCCCCCCCCCAGCAATTGGGAGACTGGCTATGCTCCTGAAGAAGGCATCAGAACACTGCCCCCAGCTTTGGCTGGGGCGTGGATTGGGACTTCTGTGGCTTAGCGTTTCATGGTTGCCACTGGGTCTGCACCTGGGCTGAGTTCCCTGGGGGCTCAGATAGTACCAGCGCTTCAGCTTATAGAAGGACTTCTTTCCATGATGCTTCTTCTTGGCAGGATCTGCTGTCTTGCACGAGAGGTGGAAGATGGTCACCTGCTCAGTCTCCATTTCGGCAGCCCTCTCCTGCATGGGCTTATCAAAAAGGTTTTCACTGGTGCATGGAACATCCACCAGTATGTCCTGGTCCCACTTCTCCAAGTTGGACGACTGGAGCCTGGCCAGCAGGCATGCACTGATGCCCACTGCTGCAACCCTGCCCACCAACTCCAATGCGTCGTATGTGGTGCATACCATGTACTTGGACACATTCTTACCATGGCCAACCAGGGTATGGAAGTCTTCCAAGTGCTCTGAGGAGATGAGGGGGCCCGGGCTTGCTCAGGTCCCTCATGATGTCCTTCAAGAACATCCCCATTTAGAACTGATAGGAGAGGAACCAGGCAACAAGCATGGAACCCTGAAAACAGTGCCTTCCAAACCAGTAGAGTGTCCGCTGCTCCCTATGAGTGGATCTTGGAACTCCTGACATGCTGCATGGTGGACTCCATGACCAGTGAGTGGTGCAGTAGTTGTGGCTTCCTGAACCTGGGGGCCTTCTTCACTCAGTACATTGAGTCCAGTTGGCAGCTGATGGCCGTTACTGACATTGGGTTCTCCCACATACGGAGAAGGAGCCATTGAAGGATCTGGTGCCTTAGCACCCTGACAGCATACTTCAGAGCCAAGGGATATTGATCTCCAGTTCCTCTGCCCTCAATTTATTCTTTGCTTCCAGAGGGAAGGGAATCACCTTAGCCATGACCCAGATGAAGTTCTGGAAAGACATATCCTTCGGGGGTGACTTCCGCTACTCGTATGGTGAAGACGGCTCCAAGGGAATGTCGGAAGACTCCCTATCGGTGACCAGGGATTCCTCCTTTGTCTCCCAGCCATCAGACTCTGATTCTGAGAGGAAGTCAAAGCACCTTCTGGCCTCCTCCCGAAACCAGCTCCACTCCTTTGGACTTCCCCTGAGTGTCAGGGATTGGGGCATTCAAACCAGCGACACTGGAGGGGGAAATCAGGGCAGGGCCCGAGGTGGACTCTGACCACTGACCCGATGTCCCCGGCTCAGGTGGAAGGGTGGGAGTCTCCAGGATAGGCTGCACCGCCGGGGGCGATGCCACCAGGGGCATTTGAGCCACTGCGGTTTGTGCAACCAAGAGTGCTTGGATGTGCACCTTGAAGGCCTGAAAGCGCTCAGTAAGCACTGCAGTGTCAGAGGGCATCTGAGTCAGTGCAGAGACCATGGCCACTGACTCTGGCATCTGCTCCAGGGACTCCACAATGGCCAGGTCATCGGGTGATTGCCGGGGACACTCCAGGGTTTTGGGACTCTATTCCTCCCACCAGGGCACCTTTGCGGACCGCTCCCAGCCATTGCCCTCATCCTTGGCATGTTGAGGGGGGCTCCGGTACCAATGCCTGTGCTTGGCATGGTCTCTGGCTGCCCCCTTTGACCATGATGAGGCCGATGAGTCCTTTCAAGGCTTCGAAGTGTCGACGGAGAGCCTCCAATCCATGACATCATGGCCCTTCGGCTCCAAGAGAGTACAGGCACCATGCAAAGCCAAAGCCTCAGCAGTGTTCAAGGGCATTAACGCCGATATGGATGCCAGTGCCAAGGATGCAGAGTCTGATGATCAGAAGAGAGATTTGCACTGCTTCTCTCAACCCTTGAGGCCCTTCTTGATCATCTGAAGACTCAACGAGCAGGTGGCAGGCTCATGACCAGAGCAAAGGCACTGAATGCACCAATTGTGCACTTTTTAAAACCACTGGCCGACTTCGACATTGTATGGAAAACAGCCTCCGCAATGTCGAAGGGCTCAATGCCAGCGAACACCAAAACATATGGGGAAAAAAGGAATGAACAGCCCAGCAAAACAAAAAAAAACAAAAAAAAAAAAAGAGAAAAAAGGGGTTAAAAGGATCCCGCATGATGGCTGGTGCCGGTGAATCCGGCACCCTGACAACAGATGGAAAATGGCATAAGGAAGCAAATGAGAAAAACAAACAAAAAAAAAAAAGGCACAACCTCGAAGGGCAAAAGAACAGTTTTTCCCAGTAACGCAAGGAACACATCCATAGGGCTCCTTGGAAAAAGTGAACTGAGATGGTGGCACCACTGCAAGAGGGAAGGCATGCAGGTATGCATGCACAATGGATACTCCCAAAAGCTTCTGATTAGATGCTGTGGAGTGTTTCCGCGCGGGGCTCCATCAGGGGACGTCACCCATATGTGAGGACTTATTTTCCTGCTTATTCATGGAGAAATACCAAAGTTCATTGCATTTTAGGCAAATAGCAACCCAGAACCAAAATATAAACATTTGCTGTTGTTGAAAGCAAATGGTGAAATGGATAAGTCTGATTAAAACGCCACTTAGTCTATCAAAGTTCTGTTTTTCATCCTTTGTTTAAATTCTACTTGTTAGTGAAGGTTTATTTTTAATGGATTCTTTCTTGATCGCTCCTCACTGGGTAAGCAGTGAGGCGATTTACAATAAAATCTACAAGAAGGAAAAGAAAGGAAGTTAAAAAAAAATAACAGGATGGTGATAGAACAGAGAGAACAGAAGGAGGATAAAGCAGATATAAGACAAGCTCCATTTGCCAGGGGCCAATCTGGAAATCAAAGTTTGTTTGTACCATTCTTCAGCTGGTGTGCTCCAGATGAAAATTCACAGAAACACCACAAATTACATCTACAGAACTATATGCAATACTGTAATCATTCCAAGTTTTTATTTTTTCATGTGTTGCTACTCTTAATGGAAAAACAATCCGTAAGAGTAAAGCGTAGTTACTCACCTGTAACAGGTGTTCTCCAGGAGCAGCAGGAATCAGTCCTCACTTATGGGTGACGTCGGCGCCGACGGAGCCCTCGCGGAGCAATTTTCCCCAGCTTTCAAAGAAAGCCTTTGGGAATTGCAGCGCGCATGCGCGGTAGTCTTCCCGCCCGAAGGTGCCATCTTAGCCAGTCAGATGACATAGCTAAAAAGACAGCATAAAAATTTGCAAAAAGAACATAAGCAGACGATTGCAACTCCAAGGGGAGGGAGGGTAGTGAGGACTGATTCCTGCTGCTCCTGGAGAACACCTGTTACAGGTGAGTAACTACGCTTTCTCCAGGACCAAGCAGGAAGTCAGTCCTCACTTATGGGACTCCCAAGCTCAAGGCTACCGGAGACCCTAAGCACAAAAATGAGCTCCCTCTAGCTCAGCAGCACAGAAGGATAGAATCTTCGCTGAATTATCACCCACCGGTAGCCCACATCCGGGATGGAGGGTAGGAGTTGCTCAGACCTCAAAGAGATTACGGAGGACTGCCTGTCCGAAAGCACTGTCCCTGCGGGACTCCCTCTCGAGACAGTAATGGACCGCAAAAGTCTGGCTCGAAGACCAAGTAGCGGCCCGGCAGATGTCTGCCAGCGGAACAGAGCGGAGGTAAGCCACTGACGTGGCCTTTGCCCGAACGCAATGAGCCGTGACTCGACTTTCTAAGGCGAGTCCGGCTGCCCCATAAGCCCAAGAGATACAGTCCGCAACCCAGATGGACAGAGTACGCTTGGAGACCGGGAGCCCCAATTTATTGGGGTCAAAGGACACAAAAAGCTGCGCAGCTTTACGGTGCTCCCGCGTACGGTCAAGGTAGAAGTTCAACGCCCTTCTACAGTCCAGGGTATGGAGGACCGTCTCAGCTCGGCTGGAGTGTGGTCTGGGAAAGAAGGTTGGAAGTACCACCTCCTGATTCAAGTGAAAAGGGGAGACCACTTTAGGCAGAAATTTTGGGTGAGTCCGTAGGACTACCCTATTCTTGTAGAACCGAGTGTAGGGGGGATCAGACACGAGGGCCTGTAATTCACTTACGCGCCTAGCGGAAGTGAGGGCTATCAAGAACAGCGTTTTCCAAGACAGAAAACGGAGAGAGCAGGTAGCCATAGGTTCAAAAGGCGGACAGGTGATCCGCTGTAAAACCACATTCAGGTCCCAGTCAGGCGCTGGCGGGCGCAGAGGTGGTTTAAGTAGTAGGAGACCTCGGAGAAACCTCGCTACGAGAGGGTCGTTGGAGAGAGGTCTGCCGTCCACCGGCACATGATGTGCGGAAAGAGCACTGAGGTGAACTTTGACGGAGTTGGACTTAAGTCCCAGATTAGAGAGGTGTAGCAAGTACTGTAAGATCACCGACACCGGGCAGGAGAAGGGATCCTGAGACTGTTGGGTACACCAGACTGCAAAGCGACGCCATTTAAGGGCGTAGCATTTGCGGGTAGAAGGCCGTCGCGAAGCCAAGACGACCTCCTCCACCTCTGCCGGCAAGAGGAGAGGAGCAAGGACTACCCTCTCAGCAGCCAGGCCACGAGGTTGAGAGACCTGAGGTTGGGGTGCAGTAGGGACCCCTGATCCTGGGTGAGGAGATCCGGTTGCACCCCCAGAGGGATTGGATCCTCCACCGCCAGTTGCAGCAAGAGCGGAAACCACGGCTGCCTGGGCCAGCGAGGGGCCACCAGGATCATGAAAGCTTTGTCTCGGAGAACCTTGAAAAGGGTCCGAGAGACTAACGGGATGGGAGGGAAAGCGTACAGAAGGCTCCCCGACCATGAGATCAGAAAGGCGTCCGCCGCCACCCGAAGGGGGTGAGGCTGACGAGAGCAGAAGCGAGGAAGCTGCCGGTTGTGAGGACTGGCAAAGAGATCCACTGTGGGGAGGCCCCACCTGAGGAAGAGCTTCTGAACGATCAAGGGGTCCAGACGCCACTCGTGCGGCTGGAGGACCCTGCTGAGTTTGTCCGCCAGGCAATTTTCTTGGCCCGGGAGATAAACTGCCTTGAGGAGAATGCCGTGACTGACGGCCCAAGAGCAGAGCTTCTGTGCCTCCCGGCAGAGGAGGAAGGAGCCCGTGCCCCCCTGCTTGTTCACGTAGAACATGGCAACTTGATTGTCCGTCTGGACAAGGACGGACTGTTGGGAGGTCAGGTGGGAGAAGGCCTTGAGAGCTAGGCGGATCGCCCTGAGCTCCAGGAAGTTGATCTGCTGAGCAGACTCCCACTTGGTCCAGAGGCCCTGAGTACGTGCCTCTTGGCAATGGGCTCCCCAGCCCAGGAGGGATGCATCGGTGGTCAGCACCCGGGTCGGCTGAGGTGACTGGAAAGGCATTCCCAATACCAGGTTCGGCTGCCGGAGCCACCACCGGATAGACGAGACCAGCGGCTCGGAGACGCGCACCAGGTCTGCTAGGCCGCCCGTGGCCTGTCGCCACTGCTGGCGGAGACACCACTGAGCAGGCCGCATATTCAGGCGGGCATTGGGGGTCACATGGACGGTGGAAGCCATATGGCCGAGCAGTCTCAGGAAGCGCCTGGCGGAGACCAGGGGCTGGCTGCGAAAGCGGTCGGCTAGGTCCATGAGCCGCTGAGCCCTGTCTAGCGGTAGGTACGCTCGCGCCTGAGGGGTGTACAGCCTTGCGCCGATGAACTCGAGATCCTGTGAGGGGAGCAAAGTGGACTTTGCGAAGTTGATGACAAAGCCCAAGTGCTGCAGCAGAGTCACCGTGCGGCACGTGGCGGTGGTGACCTCCTGAGCGGATGCTGCTCTGATGAGCCAGTCGTCGAGGTACGGAAAAACATAGAGGCCGTGAAGCCGGAGATGGGCCGCCACGACCGCGAGACATTTTGTGAAGACTCGCGGTGCGGAGGACAGGCCGAAGGGCAGTACTCTGTACTGGTAATGATTTCCTGCCACCACAAACCTTAGGTATTGGCGGTGGCTTGGGTGGATGAGGATGTGCGTGTAAGCATCCTTTAGATCCAAGGAGCATAGCCAATCTCCCTGCTGGAGGTAGGGCAGAAGGATTCCAAGGGTAAGCATTTTGAACTTCTCCCGCACAAGGAACTTGTTGAGGTTGCGCAAGTCCAGGATGGGTCGGAGGCCTCCTGTTCTCTTTGGTATCAGAAAATACCTTGAATAGAAGCCCTGACCTCTCAGGTGGTGTGGCACCGGTTCCACCGCCTGATCCTGCAGAAGACCTGCTAACTCCTGAAGGAGCAACTCCCTGTGCAGAGGGGGGCGCGGAGGCTCTCCCGGAAAATAGGAGGGAGGGACCTGATGGAAGTGGAGAAGGTAGCCCTCTCGCACGACCTGAAGCACCCAGGCATCTGCGGTGATGCTGGACCACCTGTCGGCGAAGTGAACCAGCCGGCCTCCGGTGCTGGGGGGGACCAGCGGGGGGGGAGAGGCTATGCTGAGCGAGTCAAAAACCCCCACCCTGCTGAGCAGGGGCTGGTGGCGCAGGCTTGGGGGCTTGCTGCCTACGGGACCCGTTACCCCGTCCCTTGGCCTGCTGGCCCTGTTGGGGAGCTGCAGGGGCCTGATAATGGGGGTATTGTTTGTAGGCAGCCGCCTTCCTCGGGTAAAAGGTCTTTTTTCCCGAGCCCTTCTTTTTCTGGGAAGGGGCGGAGGTCTTCCTAGAAAGCCTGGTCCTGGTGAGAGTCTCAGTCTCAATTTGTGCAGCCTTTTCCGCCATGGGCTTGCCAAAGAGGTTTTCGCCTCGGCAGGGGACATCGACCAACTTGTCCTGTACCCAGGGCTCAAGGTCGGACGACTGAAGCCAAGCCTGTCGGCGGGCACCGATGCCGGCTGCGGCTACTCGAGCCGAGGCTTCAAAGCCATCATAGGCTGCTCGGGACATGAACTTTGAGCATTCCCGAATACCTGTGGACAAGGCTAGGAACCTCCGCAAGGGTTCCTCGGACAAACCAGCGGAGAAGCCGGCTAGCTCTTTAGCCAGATCCCTGAGATACATGCCCATGTAGAGCTGGTAAGTCTGGACACGACAGGCGAGCATAGAGCCCTGGAAGCACTTTTTGCCAAGGCCATCCAGGTTACGGGCCTCCCTTCCAGGAGGCACCGAGGAGTGCATCTTCTGGCTCTTAAGACGATGCATGGCCGATTCCACTACCATGGAATGGTGTGGCAACTGCGCCTTTTGAAAGCCAGGGCTCTTGCGGACTCGATAGATAGAATCGACCCGCTTGCTCAGGACCGGCGAGGAGGCCGGACTCTCCCACATGCGGAAGAGTAGTCGTTCCAGCATAGGAGGAACCGGCACAGTAAAGTGCTCCCTCGCGGGAGAGTCATACTGGAGGGCGTCGAGCTCTTCGGCTCGAGGCTCCTCCTCGGGGTCCGCAGGGAAGGCCAAAGCCTTGGCCATATCCCTAACGAAATCCGAGAACCGGGCATCCTCCGGGGGGGACTGCTTCCGAGGCTCGGACTCCGGAGAGTCCGATGGGACACACCGAGTCCGGAAAGAATCAGGTGACTCTTCCTCCTCAGACTCCCAGACCGACTCCGACGAGGACTCGGTGGGGTCGGCTCGGGCAGGGTGCGGCGCCAGCCGCCCCGACGCCGAGGGAGTCGGCGTCGGCGACCTCGGTCCCGAACGGGAGGCCGAGGGCGACCTCGACCGAGGATCGACTCGAGTTCTCATCGACTCGAGGATCGGCTCGGTCTCCGGGGTCGACTTGGACGTCGACGTCCCGGCGGTCGGGGCAGCGACGCCAGCGAAGCCAGCGAGCAGTGCCCGCTGCTGGTCCATGAAGGCAGACAATCTGCTCTCCAAGGCCGTCAACCTGAGTCCGAGCTCAGGCGACCCAGCAGCCCCCGACTCGGGCCCCGACGGCGTCGGGCCCGACGTCGGCTGACGCGGAGGCGAGTCCAGAAGGACAACAGGACTTACCCGGGCAGGCATCTCCGACTCCAGGCGAGGTCGCTTCGGGAGGTGTTCCTTCTCCAAGGACCCGGGGCGGCTGTCGGGGCTATGCGACCTGGCCCTCGCGGAGCCAGGAGCGTCCACCGACGCCGCCCTCGCGGGTTTTTCCTTCCGTCGATGGTCCCCGGAGGGAGAACCCCGGTCGGAGGAGCTCCGTCGACGGTCCGAACTGGAGCCTTTCGACAGTGAGGCCTCCGACGAGGTCCGGGTACGGCTGGGGTCAGCGAAGATTCTTTCGCGCTGATGCCGCCGACTTCTCAACGCCTTCGAGGACAGTTTGCTGCAGGGCCCACAGATCAGTTCCTCGTGATCTGGGCCCAGGCAGCGGAGGCAAAGGTCGTGTGAGTCGGTGAGTGACATATTTCGGTCACACCGACCACACCGCTTAAAGCCACTGGCAGCCATCGGGGGAAAAAGGGCCCCTGCGAGGTCAAAGGACCGGGCTGCCAGGGAAAAAACGAAAACGAAAGCTGACTAAGTCAGAAAAACCGAAAAACCGTTAGAGGACTCGAGACCGGCGTCGCGAGTCCGGGCGGGAAAACGACCGGCGTCGAACCGAAAAAAGGAGAAATACAGAGGAAAATCAACTTTTTCGCGGGGACAAGACGGGGACGTCTGTAGGGCTCCGCGGAAAAAAGAAGACTGGCTAAGATGGCACCTTCGGGCGGGAAGACTACCGCGCATGCGCGCTGCAATTCCCAAAGGCTTTCTTTGAAAGCTGGGGAAAATTGCTCCGCGAGGGCTCCGTCGGCGCCGACGTCACCCATAAGTGAGGACTGACTTCCTGCTTGGTCCTGGAGAATTAGAACTTATCTGCTAATTAGAATTCCTGAAGGAACTCCAATCCAGTCCCTCACCTCTGGGTTGTGCTCCTCTTCCAGCAGCTTGGAGACTGAGCATGTCATCTTTTTGATGACTCCGGGTATATATACTGCTGGCACTTCCTACCAGCTCCAGTATGTTATTTACAAAGCAGACTTAACTGAGAGACAATTAAGTAGAACAAACTAGAACTTTAGCAAAAAACCCCAAATCTATGATTTCCTCCCCCCTTCAGGAGGGATTCCCTGCCCCCCCAACAAAGAGAGGCTTACCTGTGAGTCGAATCACCCCCGAGTTCACAGAACAAGGGCAGACAGCTCGGCTCCTCCACTGTACCACCTCTACCCCACAAGAGCTGAACTCAATTGCGACCTACAAGCCCCTGGACCTTCACCTTTGGGCCAGAGTCACCAGAACAGTATTTCATACAGAGACACTGGGAAGGATCAGGGACTGGACTGGAGTTCCTTCAAGAAAGCTAATTAGCAGATAAGTTCTAATTACTCTTTCCTAGTCGTCCCTCCAGTCCAGTCCCTCACCTCTGGGATGTAGCAGAGCAGTTCGAACCAAGGGAAGGACCTGCGAGACCGGCCCGAAGAACCACCCCACCGAAAGTTGCATCCCCCGACGCCTGGACATTCAAACGATAGTGTCTAGCAAACGTATGCAAGGAGGTCCATGTCGCTGCCCTACAGATATCCAGGGGCGGCACATGGCTGTACTCCACCCATGAGGCCGCCTAGCCCTGGGTAGAATGCTCCTGTAATCCCACAGGGACAGGCTTGCCCTTCAAAATGTACACCGATGCAATGGCCTCCCTGATCCATCTAGAAATGGAGGTCTTGGCTGTCACCTCTCCCTTGTGTGGTCCCCCAAACAAAACAAAGAAGCCAATCTGATTTGTGAACACTGCAGTTCTCTTTAGATAGCACTTCAGCATTCAACGAACATCCAGACGACACAGTCGAGCATCTGCAACTTCGTAACCCAGAGTAACCAAAGACGGTAGGGAGACCAGTTGATTCACATGAAACGCCGACACCACCTTGAGCAAAAAGGAAGGCACCGCTTGCAAGACCACCTTCTCCTTGGAGAAGGAAAGAAAGGGAGGTTGACAAGAAAGGGCCTGTAGCTCCGAAATCCGCCTGGCTGAGCAGATCGCCACCGGAAACACCATCTTAAGGGTCAAGTCCTTCAGGGAAGCCCGCCCCACTGGCTCATAAAGTTTAAAGTTTAATTACATTTAATATACCGCTCAGGCTGAAGCATCAGAGCTGTTTACAATATTATATAAATGTTACAGAAAATATGAAAAGAACGCCATTTATAAGATAGAACAGAATAAGAGATACAGTGATAGTTAAAGGAATAGAGGAGCCCAGAGGGAAGGCTCCATATAGCATCGGGAGAGGTAGATATCATACCACCAGGTGTTTAAGCGGCTACCTAGTGTCCACGTCTCATGGTACTTCATAACATGCTTGTCCATATTCTTTTCTCGTCATAGGGCTCCCCTGTCAGAGACCGCAGCACCAGGACAGAACTGCTGACCTTTGTGGCGAAGGCAACTCACCACCCTCAGGAACCACCCCACATCCGGATGCTCACCCAGTGACTTCCCTTGGATCTTTCCCCGATAACAGGAAATCACTGCCAACTGTACCCTCAAAGAACTGGCAACCAGGCCCTTCTCGAAGCCTGCCTGCAAGAAATCTAGGACGTCCAGCATGGTAGCCGCAGTAGGGCGCCTCTCCCAGTCTGCGCACCACTCTTCAAAGATGCGCCAGACCCGAACATAGAAGAGACAGGTCAACCTCTTACGAGCCCTCAGCAAAGTAGCGATTACCAGGCCGGAGTACTCTCGCTTCAGCAACCTCGCCATTTCAAGAGCCATGTCGTAAGTGAGAACCAATCGACCTGTGGCATTTAGATTGGGCTCTGGGTCAAGAGATCTTCTCACACTGGGAGCCTCCATGGCCGATCCGCCAGCAGCCTCACTAGGTCGGCATATCATGGACGTCTTGGCCAATCTGGGGCTATCAGAATGACCAAGCCTTTGTGAGCATCTATGCGTTGAACGACCCTGCCTATGAGAGCCCACGGGGGGGGGAAACACATCCAAAAAGCCCCACCATGGGCCACTTCTAAACCAGAGCGTCCAAACCCTCTGACATCCTTTCCCTTCTTCTGCCGTAGAAGTGACTTGCCTTGGCTGAACCCCACCTTGCTATGAGATCCATAATAGGAGGGGGGCCCCAACAGCTCACTACCTGTTCAAACACCGCTGGACAGAACTCCCACTCGCTGTGATCCACCTGGACTAGGCTTAGGTAGTCCGCTGTGATGTTTTCGATCCCTGTCACATACATTGCCGACAAGGCCTGAAGGTGTGCTTCCGCCCAATTCAAAAAACTCTCCACCTCCTCCTTCAAGGAGGCACTGCCTGTGCCCCCCTGGTGGTTGATATAGGCCACCGTGGTCACATTGTCTGAGAACACCCTGACCACCTTTCCATGAATCCAGCACTCAAAAGACTTGAGCGCTAGAGCCACCACCCACATCTCCAATCTGTTTATTGACCACTGGGCTTCCAGCGTGCTCCAGCAACCCTGGGCAATATGTCCTTTGCAGATGGCTCCCCATCCGGTCAGGCTTACATTCGTCGTCAGCTGGATCCACTGAGGTGACCTGAGGGGCATGCCCCGCTCCAGTTTCCCTGGCTGGAGCCACCACTTGAGGGCTCTTTTGGTCACTAGCAGACAGAGGAGCCTCCTTGACAATGGCTGATGCTGGTAAGAGCAGCGACGGAGTAGGGACCGCTGCAATGGTCTCATGTGGGCCTTTGCCCAGGGGGCGAGCTTGAGAGTTGCTACCATGGTCCCCAGCACCTGAAGATAGTGCCAGGCCGAGGGCCCCCTCATAGCCAAGAGCCTTCATACCAGCTGTCAAAGTTCCTGTGCCTGGTGAGCCGGCAAACACACCTGACCACAGTGGGTGTCTATCACCCAACTTAGATTCCTCAGGAGATCCACCACTTTGGCCATGGGCTTTTATGCCCTCTTCTTTGGATTTGGCCTGGATCAACCAATCGTCAAGGTATGGATGAATCAGAATGCCCTCCTTGCTGAGAGCGGCAGCCACCACGACCATGGCTTTGGTGAAAGTATGGTGGAAGTGGCCCATTGGAACCACAAACCACAGGAACTACTGATGGGTCGGGCAGATGGGAATATGTAGGTATGCTTCGGTGAGGTCGAAGGACATTAAAAACTCCCCCTTGTGTACCGCCACTATCACTGATCTTAGCATTTTCATATGAAAGTGTGGCACCCTCAGGCAACGGTTGACCCACTTGAGGTCAAATATTGGTCGAAAGGAACCTTCCTTTTTGGGCCCCACAAAATAAATGGAGTATCGACCAGAGCAACACTGGTCCTCCTTGGGCACCAGGATCACCGCTCCTAGAAGCAGAAGCCGCGTCAAGGTCTCCTTTACTGCTGCGGCCTTGGCAGGAGACCTGCAGGGAGACAAACAACGGGGGAATAGGTCGTGCTAGTTCGAGAGCATAACCCTCTCGGATGACCTCCAAGACCCATTGATCGGACGTGACCCGGACCCAGGCAGAGAAAAACTGTTGCAGCTGACCTCTCACTGGCAGTACCCCCATCTAGGCCCCCCTCGCTTCATTGTGTTATCTAAACAGCTAATTAAATAAACCCTTCCTACAACTGCTGAAACTGCAATGAAGGCTCCCAAACCGCCCAAAGGAAGATCCCCAGAGAGAAGCAGGGCCGGCAAACACAGCCGTAAAGCATGCAAAAATGCATGGCCTAAGTTCCCTGGCTCACTCAGAGCGGTCGGCAGCTGTGTGGTTTCCTTACCTCCCCATGCGGTCTGCTGACCCGTGCAAACACCAGCGGCACTCCTTGTAATTTCGCCCCGAGATTCTGCTGACAACGATCTGCCTTCCCACCCCCAGCTACCAGGGAGCCTTGGCAGTGAGGGGGAACAGCCTGCACTTTACTGTCCCTCTGTGCAGGTTTCTGCAGACAACGGCTCCTCATCCGTTTACAGGGTCGGGAGCCCCTCTAAGGCCCAGGCTTTTTGTGGTCGCTCCTCTCCCCGAAGCCTCCTCTTTCACCCGGCCCGATGGAAGGTAAGCTAGGTTGGGGGGGGGGGGGGGTGGCTCCTTTCCCCTGCCCCAAGCACTCCCAGTGACCTACAAACTTGAGAATTGAAGGGCCAGCTGGAAGGCACTGAAGAGGGAAAATAGGCAATAAAGAAAATCCTGCACTCTCCTTAGCTGTCCCTCCAGGAAGCCTAACACCCTGGCTTACTGCTCCCTCCAGCTTCTTGGAGACAACATACTGGAGCTGATAGGAGGTGCCAGCAGTATATATATATCTGGAGTCATCAAAAAGATGACGTGCTCAGTCTCCAAGCTGTTGGAAGGGGAGCACAATCCAGAGGTGAGGGACTGGACTGGAGGAATGACTAGGAAACTCTGAAATGATAACTAGCAGGTCCTTTTCCTCACAATATTCTCTCCAAGGCTGGGAGTCATAGTCTGCCCATGCTTTCAATAAATTGCCCACAGCTTTTCCCCTCCTCCCACCACCATCCAGAGCATAGTAGTAAGTGATTACGCGGGAAGATATTGTTAATTGGGATAAGCAACAAGGGCATTGGGTAGAGGAAATATAATTTAAGCACATGAGTCTGGTTACTAAAACTACTGAAAACTGATAATAGGATGTCACTTTTTTTTTTTAGTAAGTCTCAAATAGTTTAAACATGCTATTAATTTTGATGCATCCATCTGCTCTCATGGCAGCTGTCCAGACCTTGGTTCTGAACAGCAATGAAATGTACTTTAATAAACCTTGTGCTTTGTCATTCTTCTATAACTCTCAAATGCTTGCTTATTGATTACACACAAGAATGCCCAAAATAATACAACAGTCACAGTGGACTGAAGCCACAGAACAGCTGGCTTCCATTGTGAGCAATCATTACACACATGTGGCTTCTGCATTCATTATCTCAGTCATCTGCTTTAGTACTGACTTTTTCTATAATCTTTTCCTTTATAGGGCTTCTGATTTTAGGTTTTAATCAACAAAAGATGCAGAATTTTAAAATACTGTGCATATAATTTTCTAAATTTTTGCTCCGAATTCCTTCAGGTGTAGCCTTTTCTGTTCTGAGACTCCTAAATGACACAAATATACATATTTGATTCCAGCAGAAAAGGTACCCAGCAATAGTAGAAGCCCCATCTTTAAGGGTTGGTATACATTTTTCATTTCCTTTTTTGTATTATATAGAATATAAGCCAGGCCACACCCCCTTTCCATCCATGCAATTAGTTACTCCCCATCCCCAATCTAACTCAAAATTAGTTTCTCCCCATCCCCAATCTAACTCAAAATTAGTTTGGTCTCTGTTTGTGCAATTGGGCTTGATGCATCCAATGCTATTTTGTTGAGATTTTTTCATGACTACAAATTCTTGTGCCAACTTGTGCCTTTGATTCCTTTGAACCCTTGTTGGCATTCTGGTCTACTAGATGTAACAATTTTCTACATTGTGTGAACAGGGACGGCCCAAGGGGGGTGCGGGGCCATGTGCGGAGACTCGGTGCAGGGCTTCATTTGCATACCTATTTGCATAATGTTATCATACACTAACTTTTAGTAAACATGCCTCTTAATGAGCGTATGGATAAAGAAAGACTAAAAGATTTCTACATTACTATAATCCAGTGCCAACCGCCAGGCACATTAGGAATTACGACAAACACTGCCCATTTAGAACCCATAGCAAACCCGCCGTATCATAACAGCACTACCAGGACTCACAAAGCACCATACTCTACCTATCAAAAGGCAACACTGCAAATATTAAAACAATACATTTCAGAAAATAACAAATACATGACCTGCTGGGGAAAGAGAACAAGTGGCAATGTCAAATAGGAATTACATAAACAGAATATCTCAGCTCAGTTACACATGCAGAACATAGACTATCACCAAACAAGGAATCACAATTTAGAAAAAGGAAGACAATAATTAAACTGGGAACCCCAAAAGCCAAACTTGGAATGTGCAACAACACGGTAGAAATAAAACTATAAATTAATTTCCTCTTGTACTAAACAAAGCGCAGATGTTAATGATGCACATTTCCCAGAGCTGACATATTCCAGTTAATAAATTCAAAATAAAGAGATATTTTTCTACCTTTTGTGCTTTTTTTTTCAGTTGCAATTGCTCCAGCCACTTTCTTCTGGTTTCTTTGTCTCTTCTGATAACTCTCCATCGTCTGCTGTCCATTTGTCCTGTCTTCACTCTTCTAGTTTTTTTCCATTCTCTCTCTACATCTGCTTTAACATACTAATCTTTCTCCTTTTGCTCTTTCCTCATTCCTATTTCATCCACTCAAATTTTACCCCCTCCATCCTCACTTACTCTCCCAATACCTGGCCAATTGTAGATTTTTCTCTCCTCCCACACAAAATATTTTCCCCTCTCCATTTCACTCTCCCAGCCCCACCCCTTTCTAATCCTCCTCCAACATCAGCTGCCTTCTAGTTACAGCCCCACCCAATATCTGCTCCCTTCTAGTCCCTGCATCAGCCCATTTCCAGTCCTATCCTAGCCCCCCATCAGCCCATTTCCAATCCTAACTCCCCCATCCATTTCCAGTCCTATTCGAGTCCCCCCCATCAGCCCATTTCCAATCCCAGCCCCCCATGAGCCCATTTCTAGTCCTTTCCTAGCCCCACCATCAGTCCATGTCAAATCCTAGCTCCCCTCCACTCAGCCCATTTCCAATCCAAGCCCCCCAATGAGCCTACTTCCAGTTCTAGCTCCATGAGTCCATTTCAATCCAAGCCACTACCACAGCCCATTTCCAATCTTAGCACCCCCCCAACAGCCCATTTCCAGTCCTATCCTAGCCCATCAGCCCATTTCCTATCCTAGCTCCCCCCCACTCAGCCCATTTCCAGTCCTAGCTCCCTCCCCTCACAGCCCATTTCCAGTCCAAGCCCCCCCTCCCCATCAGCTATTTGCAGTTCAAGCCCCCCTTCCACTCAGCCCTTTACCAGTCCTAACCCCCCCATCACCCCATTTTCAGTCTTAGCTCCCCCATTACCAGTCCTAACCACCCCCCCCCCATTACCAGTCCTAACCCCTTCCCCCCCCATCAGCCCAGGTAAATTTAAAACAAACAAAAATAAAACCTGGCAGTGGCAGAATCAAGGGCCCCGTGCCCCCGCCTGCTCAGCAGAGCCCTCCCGGCCCTCCATCAGAGCGGGCTTTCACAGCCGCAAAGAGAGTGTTTCCCTCTCACGGCTCTGTTAAGCCCACCGGGGCTGATGGGAAACAGGAAATGCCTGTTTCCCATCAGCCCCGGCGGGCTTAACAGAGCCCCAAGAGAGAAACTCTTTTCGCGGCTCTGAAAGCCGCTGCTGATGGAGGGCCGGGAGGGCTCTGCCGGGCAGGCGAGGGGGCCGCAGGGCCCTTGATTCTGCCGCTGCCATGGCGGTGGCAGCAGCAGCCAGTTTGGTTTTTTTTAGTTTTAATTTAAAATGTTGTTTGTGCGGGGCCCCCTGAAATGCGGGGCCCTGTGCAAACAACATTCTTGCTCAATGGACGGGCCAGCCCTGTGTGTAAAGGACCTATGCAGAGGAGACACACACACACATTGTGCCCATCAGACAGATTCATCGACTTATCACAGGCCAAACATTTCCTGGTGTGGTTTCTCCACCAACACTGCAAAGAGAAAGGCAGTAAAATAAAAAAAGAATAAAATGAACAGTTTAATTTTATTCATATCTTACATTTTATAACATGTTTATGTTTATTTCACTTGCTTAACCGCCCTTCTGTGTTAATCAGATCGGTGTACATTACATAAAACAACAAAGTGAGGCACAAGGCCTGAAAATTGAAGAGAAATTTACAATTTCTTAATAGGATAGGGGAGAGAGAGTAAGTAGAGAACGAGAAGCACAAGGGGAGAGGCTACAGGAAAGGGGTGGGAAGGGTAAAAGCTAGGGAAAAGAGGTGGGTCTTTAAGTCGCGTTTAAAGGTAGGGTGATGGGGCTCTAGACGGAGGGAGGTAGGGAGAGAGTTCCAGAGGGCAGGGCCTATAAAGAAGAAGGCTGAGGAGCGGGTGGACTGGAGGTGGGCAAGGGAGGTAGAGGGAAGTGTAAGGCGATTGAGATGAAAAGAGCGAGGGGTGTGTCTGGGTGTGTGGAAGTGGATGAGGTCTGCCAGGTATTGTGGGGTGCTAGTGTGAAGAGCTTTATGGACAAGAGTGAGTAATTTAAACTGGATGTGAAAAGAGATGGGTAGCCAGTGGAGATGAAGAAGGGGGGTTATGTGATCACGAGGGGCGGAGTGAGTGACAAGACGAGCGGCAGTGTTTTGAATCCTCTGAAGTTGGTTCAGTTGAGATTTGGCTAGACCAGTGAAAACGGAATTAGAGAAGTCGACACGTGACATGACAAGTGATAGAAGTAGGGTAGTAAGGGCAGATGGAGAGAGGAAGGGGCGGATCGCACGGATCTGACGAAGGAAAAACAAAGAGGTCTTGGTGATATGAGAAACATGATCCTGGAAGGAGAGGTCAGAGTCAAAGAGCACACCTAGGTAGCGGAAGGAGGAAACCAGAGATATGGGAGTACCAGAGAAAGACAGAGCTAAGGAGGGGGATGGGCTACCATT
The DNA here is from genome assembly GCA_033557465.1 of Ichthyophis bannanicus. Classification (NCBI taxonomy): domain Eukaryota; kingdom Metazoa; phylum Chordata; class Amphibia; order Gymnophiona; family Ichthyophiidae; genus Ichthyophis; species Ichthyophis bannanicus. The sequence goes on along the minus strand of CM066042.1, from coordinate 187,506,958 downwards.
AGGAAACCAAATTGCAGTAGTTTTGGTGAGGTTGAGGTAAAGACAGTTCTGGGTCAGCCAGTCGGTGATGGTAGATAGGCAAGAGTTAAGTGGAGTGAGATCAGGGCAGGAGGGGGAAGTGTGATGGAGAAGAATGATATCTGCATAGTAGAAGGCCGAAATCCCGGATTGTTGTATCAGCAAAGTGAGAGGAGCTAAGAAAAGATTGAAAAGGAGAGGGGCCAGGACAGAACCTTGGGGAACCCCGCAGGAAAGAGGGAATGGGTCCGAGGGGGGAATCGAGATAGAGGAAGAAAGAACTGCACCTGACCGGGAGGAGAGAAAAGAATGGAATCACCGATAGACTGTGCTACAGAGGCCGGCTTCCCGCAGGCAGAGTAGGAGGAGAGAGTGATCCACCAAGTCAAAGGCAGCAGAGAGATCGAGGGCTACCGCCACCGAAATATCACCACGGTCGTGGGCTACATGCAGTGAGTTAGTGAAAGCGAGAAGAACAGTTTCAACACTGTGGTCTTGACGGAAACCTGATTGACGGGGGTGAAGAAAGTTGATAGAGTCAAGGTGGTGAGAGAGCTGTGCGAAAACAATTTTTTCAAGGAGTTTGGAAAGGAAAGGGAGATCTGAAACTGGGCAGTAGTGGGCAGGGTCCAGAGGATCAAGGGACGTTTTTTTCAAGGATTGGGCAAATCAATGCATGCTTCCAAGGATGGGGGAAAGTCCCTGTGGATAGACTGGAATTTAGCATGGAAAGGATATAGGGAAGGAGTGAGAGAGAAGGGGTGAGTAACCAGGAGGAGGGGATGGGGTCGAGAGGACAGAATGTCTTGTTAGAGGACGAAATGAGTTGATGAAGTTCGCTCGTAGTGGTTAGAAAGAATGAAGACCGGATTTCCGGTGATGTCACCCACCTGAATGGCGGCGTAGCGCGGGAGCTCCGCCACCAGCAAGCTTATAAATGCTGAAATAGCCCCTAAGGGCATCGGAGGGGCAGTTCGGAGTGTGGCCGCGAGTACGGGGAGCACTAACTTACCCCAACGGAGGTTAGAGAAAGTGGGGTGGCAAAGTGGAGAGGCGAGAGCCGACCGAGAGCGGCAGCCCAGCCACCCGCGGGCTTCTTTGTCAGAGGCTGTGAGGTGAAGGAAGCGCGAGAGAGCGGAGCTCGCAGGGCTGCAAATGGCCTGTGGGAGAGCTGAAGGAGCGGGCACATAAGCGGCAGGAACCAGCACAGCCCGGCTACAAAAACAGCGCTGCTGAACGACGAGGCGAACCGCCGCACGTTGTGATCCCGTTGTGCTCAGGCGAAGCGTGGGTCGTGAAAGGCCTAGCACGTGGCTGGTGCAACACAGAGGCAGGCATACTCGCGATCCACTCCTACAATAACGAGCGGGAAAAGTGGGAGAGCACACAGCAACGGTGAGTCCCCAAAGCCTCAGCAATATCAAGGGCTGGGACAGAGGCAGAGTAAACCTGGGTGTGAGGCCTGCTTACCGCAAAGGCAGCAGAGAGGAGAGAGGGTGGTAAACCCGAAGTACAGGCCGTAAAGACAGTAAAGGGAAGTGGGAGCCAGCCTGCAATGGAGAAAGTCAGTAAAAAAGAGAGCCTGATGAAAAAAAAAATTGGCTGAGTTCGGCTCCCCATATGTAGCCTCCAAAGGCGGGAAGGAGGGGGAGAAAGCAGGAAAACCAGCGGCAGAAGCCCCGCAGAGTCCAGGGGGGAGTGATGGTGGAGAGGAGTGCCTGACTGCCGCGGAGCAGATTAAACAATGGCTCCATGAGTTGAAGGAGGAATTGAAGGTGGAGATGTGTGGGGTGAAGAATGAGATTAAAGAAGTTGTGCAGACCATGCGCCAAGATATACTAGAGCTGGGAGAACGCGTGGAAGAGGCGGAAACCAAGCTAGAGAGTCAAGGGGAGACTTTGACGCAGGTCCAGAGAAGCTGGGAAGAGCTACAGTTGGCGCAGGAGGTACTTAAAGCCAAAACTGAAGATCTGGAAGACCGCTCACGAAGATGCAACCTCCGGGTGCGAGGCATGCCGGAAGGGCCTAAGTATAAGAACTGTGAGGAGGTGGTCCAGCGGATTTTCAGGGATCTCCTAGTGGCAGCTGGACAAGAGGTGGCTGAGGAAGATGCCCGCCCTGGAATAGAAAGAGCGCACAGGGATCTGGGGCCCATTCGAGAAAATAGGCCGAGAGACATAGTTGTATGCCTGCGATCCTTCAAGAGCAAGGAACTCCTGCTGGGAGTTAACCGCAAAATGAAAAGCTTCCACTGGGAGGGACACAAAGTGGAGTTGTACCAAGACCTGTCCCAGGGAACGCTGCAACGACGGAGAGAGATCAGAGAAGTTACAGCGTATCTCAGACGAGCTGAACTGCGATACAAGTGGCTTTTCCCATTTGGCTTACTCCTCACGGTGAAAGGGCGATCGAGGACGGTGAGATCCAGTGCGGAGGCTTGGAAGGCTTTGCGGGAGCTTGGAGCAGAGCAACTACCGGAGACGGTGGACGGTCCGTCTACTCCACCGAGAAAAGAAACCCGGCCTGGAGGAACGGAGAATATGCAATGGCAGAGGGCGAGCGGTCGGAGATTGGCCAGGACGACCACGGACAACCACCTGAGTCGGGAGTCAGAGCACGAGACTGGATGAGCTGTGGCAACTCATTAAAGGACTGGTATTCTTGAATGAGTATTGTTCGGGGGGGGGGGGGGGAGAGCTGGGTTGAGTAGCAGGCTAGGAGGGGATGGAGGGACGGGGCAGAGCTGAGAGGGAGGAGGTATAATGAGGGGAGAGGAGAGGAGGGGGGGTAAGGGGTGTAGGGGGTAGTGGGGGGACTGGGTTCGGTTGGGGAGAGGAGAGGATGAGGGGCTGCTGGGGTAGGATAGGTGGGGAGGTGGAGGGGTCACTGAAATGGAAGTGGAATCTCCGCAGAGGAGAGTCATGAGGGGGGGAGGGGGGAGAAGGGGTCAGGGAGAAGGGGGGAGGGGGGGTCAGGGAGGGAGGGGCAGGAGGATGGGTTTAGGGGTGAGAGGAGGGGGAATGGGGGAAGGAGGGGTGATGAAAATTCTAACGTTGAATGTTAAAGGATTAAACTCACCAATGAAAAGACAGAAACTGTACAAGGAATTAGCAAGGCACAAAGCGGATATAGTAATGCTGCAGGAGACACATCTACAGAAAAAGCATGAGGCATTGATGCAACCTCCGGGGTATACGCATCGAGTGTTTGCCTCCAATCTTAAAGAGAAAAAGAAGGGAGGGGTGGTGGTCTTCATTAGAGGAGACGCTCCAACAGAGGTTCAGGTGATATCCCGAGATAAGGGGGGGGGAGATATCTCTTGATGAGGGTAAAGCGAGGGGAGGAGTGGTTTTGTGTGGTAAATGTGTATGCACCTATGGGTACCCAAACTGAGTTCTGGAAAGAACTGGGTGCGCAGGTGGCGGTAATGGGGGATGGGGTCCTGCTTTGTGGAGGGGATTTTAATGTGGCTTGGGAGGTTGGGAGAGACACGACAGGGCAGAGGGAGGGGAGAGGTAAGGATAGGAAGCGCTATCAAAGATTCGTGAAGAAGAATGGCCTGCTTGATGCATGGCGGATATTAAATCCGGGACGGAGGCAATTTTCCTTTTATTCGGCAGCACATGGAACCTACTCCCGCTTAGATGCCATATGGGTCGGGAAGGAGTTAACAGGGAGGCTTCTGGGGGGCGATATAGAGCCAATCACATGGTCCGACCATGCCCCGGTGGTGGTGCGAGTGAGTGGCAGGGGAGGATAAGGGACGTCAATTTTGGAAATTGAATGAGGGTCTACTGGAGGATGCTAGGGTGGTGAAAGAGATTGAAAGCTTAATCCCGGTGTTTTTTGAGCAAAATGGTGGCGGTGAGGTAAAGGAAGGGGTGGTCTGGGATACCTTCAAGGCTGTCGTGAGGTGAGTGCTCATTAAGTGGGGTGCACGTATAAAGCGGGAACGGGCAGAGAGGGAGGAGCAGTTGCGAAGCCAGCTGCGGGAGATGGAGGAGAGGGATGGGCAGGGAGGAAGTAGACCGTTGCGAGGGGCAGTTTTGGAATGCGCTTGAGGCGGAGAAGATACAGTTCCACCTGCAGCTATTGAAACAGAGGTTCTTTGAAGGGGGGAACAAAGCCGGGAAATTCCTCGCGAGACAGTTGAAAAAGCGGAGGGAGTGGAATAGGATTTCACAGATTAAGAGTAAGGGGGTGGTGGTGCGGGAGGTTCAGCGAATTAGGGAAGAATTTGTGTCCTTCTATAGTAACTTGTATGCGGTACGGGAGACGGGGTCGGGGGAGGAACTTCGGGAATATGTGCGGGGAGCAAGGCTCCCGGCCTTGACGGGGGACGAACAGGAGGGGCTCGATAGGGAAATCCAAACTGAAGAGGTTTTACAGGTCATTAAGGCTTTAAAGACCGGCAAAGCACCAGGGCTCGATGGCTTGACGGCAAGGTTTTACAAACAATTTGGGAGTCTTTTACTGAACCCGCTGACCAGGGTATTTAATGGGCCGAGAAAGGGGGAGACCTTGCCAGATACAATGGGCTGGGCAGGTATTACTCTTATCCACAAGGACGGGAAGGACCCTCAAGATTGTGCGTCCTATCGCCCAATCTCGTTGTTGAATGTCGATGCGAAATTATTGGCGAAAGTGATAGCGACGAGACTTAATAGAGTGCTAGGGAAACTGGTACATGAAGACCAAGCTGGGTTTGTGCCGGGCCGGCAAGTGGCAGACCACATCCGGAAAGTGTTAAATGTGATGTGGTCGGCACGAAAGCAGGGGACGGAGGCTTTATTAGTATCCTTGTATGCAGAGAAGGCCTTTGATCAAGTGTCCTGGAAATTCCTGTATTCGGTACTGGAACTCCAAGGGTTTGGGCCTGGTTTCGTGCAGTGGATAAGAGCTCTATATGCTAGACCGACAGCATGTGTCCGAGTGAATGGGGGATACTCGGAGTTCTTTCCGCTAGAACGGGGGACTAGGCAGGGATGTCCCCTGTCCCCTTTATTGTTCGCGCTATCCCTCGAACCCTTGGCGGCAAGGTTGAGAAGCAGTTTAGACATCGCGGGGGTTAGGGTGGGACGCCAGGAATGTATTGCGTCCCTCTTCGCGGACGACATACTTTTGACCATCACGAATCCTAGAGAATCACTGACGGCAGTGATGAGGGAGATTCAAGAATATGGCGAGAGGGCGGGCTTTCGGATTAACTGGGGGAAATCAGAGATCTTGAGTATAGTGGGGGAGAAGAATGAGAAACGGGACTGGCAGCAGAGTTTTCCTTTTAAATGGGCAAAGACATCGATTTGTTATCTAGGGGTACAGCTGGGGAGAACTTTGGAAGACTTGTACGCTTTAAATTATAAGAAATTGGTGGGGCAGGTCGAGGGACGCCTACAGGGCTGGAGCAGGGGGTATTACTCGTGGTTCGGACGAATGGCGTCGGTGAAAATGATGCTTCTTCCCCAGTTTCTGTTCCTTTTTCAAGCTTTACCTGTTCCGATACCCCGGAGAGTGCTGAGGAGGATACAGCAGCAGGTGGAGCGCTTTATTTGGGGGGGGGGGAAGCGGCCACGGGTGGCGGCAAGAACGATGCAAGTGTCGGTAGGGGAGGGGGGGATGGGGGTACCAAACTTTAGTCTATATTATGCGGCGGCGCAGTTGCGAGCAGTTTACTCGTGGCTGCGGGAGCCGCATAAGCAGTGGGTACAGATGGAGATGGATGAATATAGGCCGGGACAATTAGAACGGATAGTATGGGAGGGGAGGGGGAGAAGGGGAGGAATCCCATAGTGGGGCACACATTGCAGGTATGGCAGCAATACAGGAAGCGGTTGGTGGGAGATAAAAGGTGGTCGACTACCATGTCACTACAGGCCTGTTGTGCGGAGAGTACGGGGCCCAGTGTCACCGTGCTCCGTAAGTGGGCGGAGCTAGGCTTGACCCAGGTGGCCCAGATAGTGATAGGGACGCAATGTAGAGGCTTTGAAGAAGTGCGAGACCTCTATCGACTGGGGGAGGCGGATAGGTTTGCGTATACGCAGATATGCTCGGTAGTGCGCCAAAAGGGGAGGGAGCAGGGGGGCAGGGGGGGAGGGGAGTGGTTTGAAGGAGCATGTCTAGGCTCCATGGGTCGGCAGGGGATGCTCTCTAGGATCTATAGAGGTCTGATAGCAAGAGGGGAAGGTAAGTTAAAGTATATGGAAGCGTGGGAAAAGGATTTAGGGGTGAAGTGGGGGGTGGACGAGTGGGAGGCCGTTGCAATGGATAGATTCTCCATTGCCACGTCATTGCGAGAGAATGGCTTTAAGGTGTTGAGTCGATGGTATCTCACCCCAGAGAGATTGTGTAAGGCGGGGGTGTTGCAAACGGATGAATGTTGGCGAAAGTGTGGGGGAAGAGGATCCTGGATGCACATGTGGTGGACGTGTCCAGTTGTTGGAGAGTATTGGAGCAAAATAGGGGAGAATATAAACAAAATCGTGGGAGCGAATATTATGCTTGGACCTGAGATGTGTCTCCTGCACAGACCAGATGGGAGATGGGATGGGGACTGGAGAATCATTTGGTATTGTGTAACTGCGGCACGGTGTGAAATCGCATGGTATTGGAATAGGCCGATTCTACCCTCCATAGCGAGCTTTGCAAGTAGAGTGTCGCAGCTTTATGCCATGTATAAACTGACGGGGGAGAGGGTGGGGAGAGGGGAGCAAATGGGGAAGCGGTGGGCAGGGGTGTGGAAGTGGTTGCATGAAGAGGGGTGGAAGTAAGGGGGAGGCGTAGGGGTAGAAGTAGGGGGTGAGGGGGGTTTAATTGGGGGGGGGGTTAAATTTGGGGGAGAATGTTTTGTTCATGTTAATTATTGCTAACATTTTGTTGATTATTGGTGGTTCGATGTATGGCATTTCCATCCTTATTTTATCTTATATTGCTTGAGCATAAGGGCAGGGGAGGGGAGGTTGGGTGGAGGTGATACTCTATGCAGGTTTTGTATATCTGGTATTGTGTACAGGATGTTCGTTCTTTCTTGAGGTGCCTGCGGAAAGCTTGGTGTACTGCAGCTGTTGTTTAGATGGAAATGTAAATGTCACAAATGCTAATAAAAATTCAAATAAAAAAAAAAGAAAGAAAGAATGAAGACCATGTGTGGGAGAGCTGAGATACGGGAGGGGGAGAGGCAACTGGGGCGGAGAAAGAATGGGAGGGGGACAGGAGGGCAAAGATGCCCTCAGAGTAGAAATTTTAGCACTGAAGGACGAGGCAAGAAGTGCGGGGGAAGGGACAGGCTGAGCAGGTGTGACAGATGTGCCAGGGCGAAGAGAAGTAAGAGACCTAAGAGTGGAGTAAAGATGACGGGTCTGATTGGGAGCATTAGAGATGGCGTCTGAGATGTAGGTGCGCTTAGCAAGGTGAACCTGAGAACGGTAATATGAGTGGTGGGCTTTGAAAGATGATAAAGTAACTGGAGAGGGGACTTTCCGCCAGAGTCGTTCAGCTCTGCGGAGATGAGAGCGGAGCAGGCGGAGACCGGCATGATACCAGGGCTGTGTAGGCCGGTGATTTGCTGGGCGAGGGCGAAGGGGAGCAATGCGATCAAGCGTGGTAGAAAGGGTGGAAGACCAGATGGATACCTGAGAATTGGGGGATAGGGAGGAAAAGTCGCTGGGTAGAAGGTCGGTTGCTGAGGGAAATTGCTGGACAGTGAGTGGAGTGATGGTACGTGACAGACGTGGGGGGGAGGATGGAAGGGATGCCCTCGAGTGAGAGCAGGTGGTCCGTCCAGGGTAAATGGAGGGAGGACAGATTATGAAGTGTAAGTGTGAAGGAGGATAAGGTCAAGAGGAGGTCGAGAGTATGGCCGGCAGAGTGGGTGGGAAAGGGAACATGTTGTAAAAGGGACAAGTCTTGCAAGAAGGCGAGAAAGGAGTGATCCCTGGGTGAAGAGGGAGAATTGAGGTGAAGGTTAAAGTCACCAGCAATGAGGAGATGGGGGAAGGTTAAGGAAAGATCAGAGAGGGTCCGAAGAAGAGAGTCCCAAAGATCGGGACAAAGGGCAGGAGGTGAAAACTTGTCTTTTCCCAACTATCCTCACATCTCGAAGCTTCACTTACCCTGCACCCTCTTCAATCTGGTTTTCGCCCTGGCTATAGCACTGAATCTGTTCTTCTTTCTCTCCTCAACAAACTCCTCTGCCCATGATTGTGGCCTTTTCACCCTTGCTGTCTCACTTGATCTCTCTGCCGCGTTTGACCTTGTTGATCACCATACCCTCCTTTCACGTCTACATGATGCGGGTCTTTCCGGCACCGTGCTTCATTGGTTTCGGTCCTTTCTCTCAGGTCATTCTTTCAGTGTTTCCTCTGGTCCCCTATCTTCACCTTCTACCCCCTCCCCTGTGGTGTCCCACAGGGGTCCGTTCTTGCTCCCCTCCTGTTCAATGTCTTTCTAGCCCCTCTTGCTCTCCTAGTTCAACAACAGGGTATATATGCACATTACTACGCCGATGATATTTTTCTGCTCCATCATACTGACTCTGCTTCCCCCGACATTTCACCTCTCAATAACTGTCTCTCTATTGTCGCTTCTTGGCTTTCCTCTAATTTCTTGCACATTAACCTCTCCAAGACCTCAGCCATATGGTTCACTGCTGGCAGTCCTGCTCCTTCTCTTCTTCCTGTGCTTTCCTCTTCTCCCATTCCTCTTGTTTCATCTTTACAATACCTGGGCGTCACCCTTGAATCATCTTTGTCTTTCAGAGCCCATATTTCCTCCGTCGTTCAACGCTGCTTCACTACTTTACGTCAACTTTGCTCCGTTCGCCCTTTCCTTTCCTTCTCGTCCATGACCACCCTTCTCCTCTCGCTCATTGTCACTCGTCTTGACTACTGCAATGCCTCCCTGGCTGGTCTTCCCCAGTCCCAATTACAGCGCCTTCAGAGAGTTCACAACACTGCTGCTCGCATCTCACCTGCTCCTCTCGTTTCGATCACGTCACTCCACTTCTCATACGACTGCACTGGCTTCCCATTCCCTTCCGCATCCAATACAAGGTCCTCACTTTTGCCCACAAATCCATTCACACAGGTACTCCTCTCTATCTCGCTGACCAGATTCACCTCCACACTCCCTACCGTTCCCTCCGTTCTATCCATGCCAACCGTTTGACCCTACCCTCTCCTTCACAGGCTCACCTCGAATCCACTCGCTCCTCTTTCTACTTCCTTGGGCCCCGTCTCTGGAATTCGCTTCCCCCGGACCTTCGCCTGGAACCCTCCCTGAAAACCTTCAAGACCCGCCTGAAGACCTACCTCTTCTGCCTTGCGTTTGATCTCCCCCCCCCCGCTGATTTCTTGTAGCCCCCATTTGTTACCCGACCTTTCTCCTTAGCTCTTTCCTTCTCTCTTAACTATCCTATCATATATTTGGCGTTCCTTTCCTTTTTCCTTGCAGCCTTTTTTTGTACTTTGTGCACCGCTCTGACGCGATTGCATTGAGCGGTATATTAAGCCTCGAATAAAGATAAACATAAAGATAAGAAGAATATGCGTTGGGGGTGAAGTGTGGAGGTGAAGTAGATGTGCTTCGGGGTAAGAAAGTAAGGGTGAGAAGATCTGGGTGAAAGGGAGGGTGGGGCAGAGGATAGCTGCCACAACCCCACCGGAACGGCCAATGCGGGGAACAGAAACTGCAGAGAAGCCCGCAGGAGGGCAGCGAGCAAGGAGAGCATCCTCACCATCCTTTAACCAGGTTTCTGTGAGAAGGGTTAGGACAAAGGATGCTTGTACAATAAGATCTTGAATAAGAAGAGTCTTTGTTCTGAGAGAACGACAGTTCAAGAGACCTATTTTAAGAGGAGCATGGAGAGGAGTAGAAGGGACGGACGAATGGGAGGAAGTATGAGGGGAGGGCAGGCAGAGGTGAAGGTTAGAGAAGGAGCGAGAATGCGAGCTGGCAAGCTTGACCGGGCGGCGACCCCAAAAGATGGGTGTATGGGCCATAGGATGGTCAGTAAGGGAGAGGGAGTAAGAGTTGCAGAGGAAGACCGTACCTGAAGCAGCCGGGATATGGCGTAAGTGGTAGAGGAAGGAGAGAGAATGCAGTCCAATCCACTTGCCGTGAGGAGGCAGAACACTAGAAGAGGGAAGAAAGGCAGAACCGTGTTAGCAAAGTGGCCTCCGCTACCGGAGCGACCCCAAGGAGCGCACCTAAGGAGCACGGCGTGCTCCTTAGGTGCGCTCCTTCAGTGCGCGCCGCAGACGCTCTGAATTTAAAGTCTGTAGGCAGGATACCTCTTGGGGCACAGCTGCGTTCCCGCGGCCGTGTCACTTCCGGAGGAGGGACCAGGCAGGAGCCGGGAGATGGATGGCAAAAGTGGAGAAGGCAGACTCTGTGGAGAGATAACAAACAGGCAGGTAATAGAAACAGGTAAAAGAGCAGCATTAGAGGTACAGCAATGACTCCAGTATCGCAGACACTCTGAATTTAGTCTGTAGGCAGGATACCTCTTGGGGCGCAGCCGCGTTCCAGCAGCCACGTCACTTCCGGAGGAGGGACCAGGTAGGAGCCGGGAGATGGATGGCAAAAGTGGAGAGGGCAGACTCTCTTGGGGCGCAGCCGCGTTCCTGCGGCCACGTCACTTCCGGAGGAGGGACCAGGCAGGAGCCGGGAGATGGATGGCAAAAGTGGAGAGGGCGACTCTCTTGGAGCACAGCCGCGTTCCTGCGGCCGCATCACTTCCGGAGGAGGGACCAGGCAGGAGCCGGGAGATGGATGGCAAAAGTGGAGAGGGCAGACTCTCTTGGGGCGCAGGTGTGTTCCCGCGGCCGCGTCACTTCCAGAGGAGGGACCAGGCAGGAGCCGGGAGATGGATGGCAAAAGTGGAGAGGGCAGACTCTGTGGAGAGATAACAAACAGGCAGGTAATAGAAACAGGTAAAAAAGCAGCATTAGAGATACAGCAACATTCCTTCTTGGTAGCTCTAGACAGTGGATAAGATAGAATACATTATCAAACATAAAAACATAGGAGCAATATTCATCAGCAGCAAACAGCACACTTAAAATGGTTCACCATTACTGCTTTAAATTAGACTGGAAATTGAATGCTAGGGGTCACAACTGTCCACTGTTATTGAATATCCAATGTGTCCAGTTAGTATTTTAGTTAACTGGACAGCAGCCATGTTCAGCTCTGACAGGGGTCTGCACTTAAACTGTGTTGAGAGCAAAAAAGACACAGTAAGTGCAGTAGTCAGATGACATCAGGGGTGTGACCAGTATATCCTGTGCAGCGCACAGAACTGTACTCTAACATGATAGTGGCATCACAATTAACACAAGTGCACCTGTACTAATTGCCACATCGACAGTGAGCACACAATATGTACCCTCCATGCTAACTGCAATGTGCTTGCCACACGCCCTCCACCCCTAACCTGCTCATCCCCCACCCTAACAGATTATGAGCTATTAACATGATTTTAAGTGCATGGTAGATGTCAAGCCCGCACTCACAGTTAGTGCACACTAAAACATGGGTTAATCACATAGCAAACTTTAATAAAAGGGCCCCATGCTCTTTTTCTCCCTCCCTCACTCCTCCCCCCATCCCTCTACTTTTGCACTACATCTTCTAGCTCACATGGGCTGCTACTGCTGGTGATTGCTTCCCCGACTCACCACAATTGCTCACTTTACCAGTCTGTGCATCTCTTATGTAGATATAGTCCCATGGGTAACGATCTCCAAATGTCTTATTATTTTCATCTAGAATGTCCTAAAAGACTAACTGTTCTATGTTAAGTATAGAGCACAGTTACTCGCCTGTTTCAAGTGTTCTCTGTGAACAGCAGGAATAAGTCCTCATGTATGGGTGACATCACCGATAGAGTCCCGCACGGAATGCTTCCCAGCTTCCAAAAAAGTTTTTGGGAGGTACACCTCGCATGCGTGCCTGCCTTGGCACCATATTCTCCAGTAAAATAACATAGCAGGAACCAAAAAGGCAACTCCCTGGGGAGGTGGGATGGTTGCGAGAACTTATGATATTCAAGGAGAACACTTTCTACAGGTGAGTAACTATGCTTTCTCCATGAACAAGCAGGAAATAAGTCCTCACGTATGGGACTCCCAAGCTACAGGCTATCGGAACCTGAGGAGATGAGCAGCCCAACTGGGCAACAAGAACTGGAGAAGTCAAGAAGACCAGAGAGGAAGTCCCGCTGATGGACTCATCTGATTCAGTATCCTCAGCAGACATCGACCTGCCTCAGCAAAGTCAAACTGAAAAACTGCCGTGGGTGAGAAACTATCCTGAAGGGGGGAAAACCACATAAAAGCGTTGAAAACACAAAAATAAACCCTAAATGGGATAAAAAAACCCCCCAGCTGACAGCAGGTGGGAAAATCAACGAAAAATCTGAGCCACGAGGGCCAAAAAGACATTTTTTTCCAAACTGTAGGAACATGTCCGTGGAAAAAAAGAAGACAAGAAAATATGGCGCCACAGCAGGCAGGCTCGCATGCACGGTGTAACTCATAAAAGTTTCCTTTAGAAGCTGAGGAGCATTCCTTGAGAGGCTCCATCGGTGACATCACCCATACTTGAGGGCTTATTTCCTGCTTGTTCACAGAGAAATAAGAGATTCATGTATTGATAGCAGAAATATGAATGCTACACAATAACCAGGTCCTTTTTAATTTATTTTTAATTGATGTACTCTTCATAATTATTTGCTTTCCTTTTCACCAATTCTGTCTTAGCTATAGAAAGTCTTTTGGAACTTTAAAAATGTAATATTTTAGAGTAAGTCCAAATATGATTTTAGCAACACATAGCTCTTCAAGTAGGGCTTAATCCTTGTTCGGCATCTGCGATGAAGGCAACATGTTCAGACATATCTTTGCCAGTTTCTGTTTTTGTGAATACATCTTTGCAGGAGGGTTTGTTCCCTCCATTATTAAAACAAGCTAGTATTTGATTACTTTTAAGGAATTTCACATTAGGTCCTATGGATCTGAAGAATTACTGATTTCTTCTTTAACTATTTTGGTGAGGGTTATTGAGAAGATTATTAATAAAAACCAACTGCATAAGAACAGAAATGATATACTGGATAAGATACCAGTTTGGATTTTGTGCCAAATACGGCACTGAAACACTGTTAATTTTGAGATTTATACTATTTTAAGGGGATTTGACTGTGGAAACATTTTTTTTTTGTTTTAGGTATAACATTTGCTGTTGATACTATTAACCATGCATTATTATTGAATCATTTAAGAGCTATTGATATTGGGGGTATAATAACTAATTTATTTTCATCATTTCTTTCTGACCAAATGCAACAGGTTTTTAAAAGAACAAAAGCATCCATCCTGGTTCTCTTATCATTGAGTATCCCGCAATGATCAGCTTTGCCTGTTCCTTTCAATCTTTATGTTTTACCATTTTCTAAGTTGTCAGCTGCTTTGATGCACAATATAAAATCTAAGCTAATGACCTACAATTCTTGAGAACCTATTCAGGTGGCTATGGTGGAAGCAGTAGATTGCATTGCGTTGTGTCTTTCTATGATTAGGTCCTGGATGATAGCCAATAGGCTTTTTGAATATTGCAAAAAAACAGGATTGTATTTCTTAGTGAAAGGATGGCCGTAAATCGGCCTCCGAGTATTCAGTTTGATGAATGTTTTTTTGTACAACTGGAATAAGGCAAAGGATTTAGGTGTGGTAATAGATGAAGCATTATCTATGACTACACAGAAAAAAGATGTAATCTAGAAAGCATATTTCAAGTTACAGTTAGATAAACGAGAAACCTTTTTAATAAGTGATCATTTGCAGCCAGTTGTGCATGCATCAGCATGAATGCATCTCGATTATTGTAATGCATTATACAGTATATGTAGGTTTATCAAAGGTCATTCATTCTTTGTAGTTCAGAATGCTACCCAGGGTTGGCTCTAGGAGGTCACCTAGTGCACCAGCTTTCTGAGGCCACCCATTGCCACTGTCGTCGCCATTCTCCAGGGCCAGCAACAGTGGCAAGGGCATTGGCAATGGAACCACGATGCAGAGCTTACCTTAAGATGCTGGCTGCATTGCAGTTCCTGCAGAACCATAAGTCTGCATCAGAGGGATGTCAATGTGTCAGGTAATAGCAGGCAGGAACCGCGATGCAGCACCAGAGCCTTAGGGAAGTGCTGCGTCATTAGGGCGTGTCAATTTTGGAGTTGTCATAATTTTTAAAAGCATTAGTGAAAAAAATGTAACAATTTCATGTGGCAAATCAACAACTAGCTTTAAATTTTGTGTAATGTTATTTACCTACCTGTAATTTCTAGGAAATTAAACAAAAATGCACAATTTACTGAAATATGTTTAAGTGTTCTGATAATAGTTTTTGTGTGTTTGCATTGCATATTAATGCCTTTTATGCCTCAATTATCAATTTATCTTACTTATTTCTGTGTTGGGCTTTACATGGTGAACTGGTTCAATATAAAAATAAAAAGCAATTGGACACAAGGTCCCAGACATCTCCTTTTCCAGCTGCAACTGTTGAAAGAACAGTGTGAAGAGGTAAGGAAGATAGTCATGCCTACAGTAAGGTGGTCAGCTTGGTATGGTTACAGGTGTCTGTTCTGAAAGCTATGTTGTGCAGTGAAGAGGAACAGGAGAGAGGAGATGCAGTGGAGAAGATATTGAATATCAGAGGTGAAAGAGGAGAAGACTCAACTTGGAGACAGAGTGTGAGACCCAGGAAAACACCATCCCATCAACATTGAGGCAACTACACTCGCCCAATTACTTGGCTGGAGCTCTGGAGTCTCTGAGCCTCTTACCTGTACCATGATAACAGCAGAGATTCAGCATGAAAACTGCATAATTTGGTCATTAGTAGTTTGTAAAGTTTGGAAAAATAAAAATGTACCCCTAAAATTGACATGCCCTACTGTGTCATGGATCCCTTGCCATTGCCAAAGCGGTATATAAGCATTGCTAAATAAAATAAATTGCCACCACTGCTGGCCCAAGAGAGGGGTGGCAGCAAGGGGGGGAGGGGGATGACAGGATGTAGGGCCCGCCTAGAGCACTTCTGATTATTGCACCGGCCCTGATGCTACCACCCATATAGTTGTGAGTTAGAATCATTGCACACACATCACCCCAATCCTGTATTCTCTTCCTTGACTTCCCATTATGTAAAGGGCAAAATTTAAAATGTTAACATTGGTCCACAGGGCATTAAATAATGAAGTCCCTTTATGTCTGCTGGCAACATGGCACAGTTATAAACCTGAGCAAGTCTTGAGGTCTAAGGGCTGGGAATTACTTGACGTTCTGAGCTATCATATTCAGCTAGATGAGATATGCACAAGGGTGTTTTCAGTGGTAGCTTCAACAGCTATAGAACTCTGTGCAACAGGAAATATGCTGTATAAGTGATAACCTTAGGGTTCTTTTTATTTAGATAGGCATTTTTGAATTATGAGACACGTTGGTTCCATCAGGGTACCACTTGAGCTAAATACCGGCCACTATTTGCAAGTTACATCTCAGTCTGTTTTGATCATAATTTGCAGCTATTTAAGTATTGATAACTAGAGGGGTTTTTAGCCCATGATGTTGAAGATGAGAGAGTGATTTTGGCTCATATCTACTATAACTGTCATTAGTGAACTGCATCGGCCTTCTTTGAATACTGAGGTCTTTTTTCCTCCAGTTAGCCTGATTATAATATGTTGAAAGTGGGCTGTTCTTTATTTGTATCTCTATTGCTGATTTTCTATACATAAAGCTAATTTTTGCTGCTGATTGCTATACTCAACTAGTTTTTTTGAGGTTTATTGTAAGTGGATGGCATCCATGGAATCTACTTATTACTGAATACATATTATTTCAACAAAGGTTTTTGCTGGATGCATTCTGGCCCAAAGGGCACACTTTGTCATGCAGATCAACAGTGCCACTGTGTGGTAAATAAGGTAAATCACAGACGTCCCAAGTTTCACAGCCCTTTACTAATTTAATGAAGTAGCATGGTTGCTGTGTTAGCTAAAACATAAAATTCGTCATACTGGGCCAGACTAAAGGTCTATCACGCCCTGTATCCTGTTTCCAACAGTGGCCAATCCAGGTCACAAGTACCTAGCAGGATCCCAAAATGTAGACAGAATCCATGGTTCTCAGTCTCTATCTGATGGCAGGAGAGCACAAAGCCATGAGTTTGGACTGGAGGGACAATAAGAAAAGTGAAAATTTGCATAGAAAAAAAATTCAAGGACAAGGAGATACATGGAATAGCCTACCAGCAGAGGTAACAACAACTAAAACCATGACCTACTTTAAACATGTCTGGGACAGACAAAGCACCAGAGGTAAGGGCAGGAGGAAGGTCTTAACACTAGAAGCTCCAAAGTGCGTCAATTGACGCAAATGCATCTTCGAAGTTGTATACCAGCGCCACTGCTAGAACCATGTCAGTTATGTTCCATGACTTTGTTAGTGAGGTCAAGATGTTCAAATATGTGCATCAAAAATTAACAACAGATGCGCCACCTAGCGGGAAAATGAATTTATACCTAGATGCCCCAAAGTACGGCAATTGACGCAACCAAGAAAACTGAGTGGTTTTCACAAGTCTCATACGACGACTAACATAAGAACAGTGTTAACTAAATGTAAAAGTAACTGCAAATTCAAAAGTAACTGCAAAGTCCATGTCAGTTAACGAATGAACAGGATAAGCATGTATGCCTGCACAACCTGTAACATGTAGGTCAACGTTTGAATCTGATTTTGCACCAGCACATCTAGGCACTGCTGTCTTCTTACGAGGTCTCAGCATTCTGTAAATTGAATCATAGAAAAAAAATGAATAAAATTTCAGGGAAGAAGCGATATGCTAAAAGTTCTGGAGTGTCGGCCTGTTCAAAAGTCACGACATTGTACATACCTGTGTAACAGAGTAAATTTTGGTTTTAAATCAATCACTGTTTACAGTTTTACTCCGACATTACAAAACAATAAACACACGATGACGTCATGTAATGACATCACATACTGCACGTATTTAACAAATAAGTAACTTCAAATTAATTCACATCTGCATTTCATGCTAAACGCAGTCGTCGTGATAATGCGTCAATTGATGCACTTTGGGGTTTCTAGGTAAAATGCCTTTTGGGGCTTCTAGTGTAAACACTTTGCTCTGTCATATGTTGATTATGATCGTGTGTTGGACGTGGCTTGTGTGATTTTTAATTTGGTTTTAGGTAAGTTTTTTATTTCTGTGTTTTGATGAGTTTTACTGCTAATTATAGTTTTGTGATGTGATGTATTCTATGGTTTTGTGTAATTCTGTGCTATTTGGTGGTTTGACTTATCATATCCTATGTTGGGCAGGTTTGTTCTTAGAGAGGCAGGCAACAAATATGATCAATGAACTCTACAGGGGAAAATACAAGCTAATGGAGGGAGAATAGTGATACAGCTGCATTATGCTTCCAGAAGGATGGGGTAACCTATAAGGATGGTCATGCTAATACTGGCTAGCATGGAGCAGACAGATGTTTCAAACAGCCTAATTAGTTTTTGGTGGTTGTCTTGCTTACTACAAAAGCTTGATAGTAAGACATGAGATATGGCCTAGGTGTTGGATTAAGTATGAAAGTTTAAGTATCAAAAGGAGGAGGAAAGGTTTCTAGCCTGGTAGCTCAATGGCAGTGCTGTTCATTGTCTGTGTTTGATTCCCAGATTAAGGCTTCTGTTGCAGAGATACTGTTTACAGTCCCCGGGGAAAGGGAGGTACCAGTTATTCTGCAATGGTGATAGCTGATGGCCACATATGGGGTTCATGACAGCAGGGTTCTGGCATGCAGTTCTCGGGTTGAGGCCCATCTCATCAACAAATGGATCAGAGGGTTGGGAGAAGATATAAAATAGGCTCATAATGCTGTATCCCAGTCTGGTTCCCATAAATATGGAAAACCCAAAGGAGCATTAAGAAACTGCTAGTTCTAGCCCTGTTCCTTTACCCCATACTCGCAAGAAAAAATCTGAGAGGAAGATGACAAGGTCTGGAATAATCCATTGGTGGAAGCTAGTATAATCAGGTGGTTAAAAATAATAGCAGTTTAGTATAACAATTGTTTAAAAATAGTGTTTTTTAAACCAAAACTGTTTTTACTGTGGGGAAAGTTCCCGGATCTACAGAGGAAGAGTGATTTGCATAGCAACATTGTAGAAGGTGGCACAGCTGAGCAGGAACTGGAGATGTGAGACAGATTGCTGAAATCTCTTACTACTTAATTCTCTTAAGGGAACAGCATGAAAAATCTTTGTATGGCTCCAACAGAATAGTGAAATAGGTAATTTTGGAGGAAGAGGAAAAATAAGGCTTTTATTTTTGTTAATGGGGAACTTTTTGATGAAATCAGCAGGAGGAAGAGCATGTCTGTAGAGGGTTTATATTGAATGTCGGTGCTATGGTGTTGGAAAGTTAGTTGGTGGTTGAATGCTAGAGGGAGTGAATGTGTGCAAGAGTGACTGGAGTCAGGGGCCCTGATAGAGTGGGTTTTTGTGAGTGATTTGAAGAATACTTGAGAGAATAAGTGTATTTGTATGAGGAATGAATGACAATGAGAGATTTAATTTTTTTTCCTTTAGTTTCTGGGTTGAATGAGGTAAAAGGGTGTTTGTTGTGCTGTAAGAAATAGAGTGAGAAGAGTGGGACTCAGAGAAAGTATTGGGAGGGTTGGAGAAAGGAGGATCAAAGCTTGATGTTTAGATTATTTTTATTTTTCCCCTCAAAAGAGAGAAAGATAGGAGATGGTGGTTTTAGGGTTCCTCTAACCAGTTTAAGTTAAATTAAGGTTTGGTTTAGAGGAAGTGAAAATATTATACGAAAATTAAAAGATTTTTATAAACTATGATTGAGGTTTAGGCTGACAGGGAGATACATACTTTTTGACCAAATTTGCTTAGGGAAGGATAGGAAAGGAAGGAAGTGTTTGTGGATGATTCAGAGTTGAACTTTAAAAATTGTCTGCTGATGCTGTTATTTTAATTTCTTTATTTTGGGTAATGACTGACAGAGAGGCTGTGGAGAGAGCGATTAACACAGAGTGGAGAAAGTGTATGTGCTATGCAGCATTAGAAAGGACAGGAAGGATACATTTTCCTGCAAGCTTGCTTAATAATATTTTTTATTTAGTAAATAAATATTTTTTATTACTCAGTTAGGCATTTTGCGGGGTGTGAGGTGGTCAGATTTAGATTAGCATAGAGTTGAGCCATCCTGCTGTGAAGAAACATCCTTTTGAAGTACAAAAAGACATCTGAAGATGATCCGTTGACCAGAATACAACTGACAAGATTCGGGCCCCAACGAGAGAGAAGATCACAAGGATAAGTAGCGACACCCATTGAACATTATTTATATTTGAGCTCAAATATCTTCCTGAGAGACTATTTACGCAAAGTTAAATTCTGAGAGAGTTCCATACACTTGTTTGGAGAGAGGAGTTTATATTGGAAATGGTGGCTCTTAACTTCTGAACATTTGATCACTATAAACACTTGGTTACTATGTTAACATAGTATGGTAACATCGTTATTCATATTGAGAAAACAAAATCACACATTTATTTTAGCTATATATGAAAATCTGGGAAAATACATTTTATTGTTAAACTATCCAATTGCTCCTTAGTTTCTGTCCTTTTAGTTTTTATTTAGTTTCCTGACTGTGCGCTCCTTGTGGGCAGTCCAGTCCGGACTTAGTTTTTTTGTACTCCCCATCACACCCATAGTGGATTGAATAGTAGAAACACCCCGGCTACCTTGAGCAACTCCTACACAAGGAGAAGCCTATTCTATCTTGCCCTAGGGTGGGGGTGGGCGGGGTTTACACTAGCATTGTAATGGAACTTAAGTATGCATAGGACAAACGGTGAGGGCAGTGGCTGAGAAGCTGGGCAAGACATGGAGGAACACTGGTAAAAGGAGTGGAAGAGCTGGGAGTGATTTGATAATGAGAAATTCAATGCTCATCTATCCCAAGTAGTGGATAACCAACAGGAAAGAACTGTACAGACTGGATAAAAGATAGTTACTCACCTGCAGCAGGTGTTGTCCATGGACTGCAGGGATAAGTCCTCAGGTATAGGGTGATGTCTCAGACAGAGCCCTGCACAGGAATGCTCCCCAGCTTCTACTGGAAGGTTCTGGGAGGCTGCACTGTGCCTGCATGTCTGCCTTCCCACCTGCCACCATCTTCCCCAGTCTGATAACAAAGCTGTAGCAAAATACAAATCCTCGAAGGAGGTGGGAGGGTTGTGAGGACTTATGCTGTCTATAGAGAATACCTGCTACAGGTGTTCTCCATGGACAAGCAGGAAGTAGTCCTCAAGTATGGGACTTCCAAGCTACAGGCTACTGAAAACCGAGGAGGCCAAGAAGCCCAACAGGGGCAAAATTGAATGGAGAACTGGAGAATCAACTATGTACAGAAGTAGTAGTTCACAAAAGGGAATTCATCTGATTCAGTTTCTTCACTTTTTTTTTTTTTTATTAGCCTGGATAGACAGTAGGGCCTTGTGGGGATGGAATTTGATTCTAATCCCCAAACAAATGCCAGAGTACTGAATGGCCAAAGTTGTTGTCACGTCAAGCATCCCCATTCAGACAGTAGTGAGATGTGAATGTGAACATTGCAGCTCTGCAGATCTCTTCCATGGAGACTGAGCACAAGTTGACCACTGATGCAGCCATGGCTCTGACACTGTGAGCTATGACATGATCATCAAGGCTCAGTCCAGCCAGGGCATAAACGAAAGAGATGCAGTCTGCCAACTAAATTGAAAGAGTGCATTTGGAAATGGCAGCCTCTAGTTTGCTGGTGTCAAAAGAAACAAACACCTGGATGGACTTCTGGTGGGCCTTCGCCTACTCTAATTAGGCTAAGACTTGTTTACAGTTCAGCATGTGCAGCACCACTTCCCCTCTGTGGGTATGAGGCCTCGAAAAGAAGTCGGCAGAGTGACTGACTAAGATTGAAACTGGATACCACCTTTGGAAGGAATCAAGGATGAGTGTGCAGGATCACTCTATTATGGTGGAACCTGGTGTATGGCAGATGAGCCACTAGACCCTGGAACTCACTTACCTGGTGTGCTAACGTAACTGCCACCAGAAACAAGACCTTCCAGGTAAAGAACTTCATAGGGCAGGAACTAAGCGTCTCAAAGGGAGCCAACATGAGCTGCACCAGAACCACACTAAAGTCCCAAGCCATCACCGGTGGCTTGAAGGGAGGCTTTGAGAGAAAGCGTAGTTACTCACCTGTAACAGGTGTTCTCCAGGAGCAGCAGGAATCAGTCCTCACATATGGGTGACGTCGGCGCCGACGGAGCCCTCGCGGAGCAATTTTCCCCAGCTTTCAAAGAAAGCCTTTGGGAATTGCAGCGCGCATGCGCGGTCTCCTTCCCGCCCAAGGGTGCCATCTTAGCCAGTCTGATGACATAGCTAAAAGACAGCATAAAAATTTGCAAAAAAACTTAAGCAGATGATTGCAACTCCAAGGGGAGGAGGGAGGGTTGTGAGGACTGATTCCTGCTGCTCCTGGAGAACACCTGTTACAGGTGAGTAACTACGCTTTCTCCAAGACCAAGCAGGAAGTCAGTCCTCACATATGGGACTCCCAAGCTTAAGGCTACCGGAGACCCTAAGCACAAAAATGAGCTCCCTCTAGCTCAGCGGCACAGAAGGAAGGAATCTTCACTGAATTAATACCCACCGGTAGCCCCCATCCGGGATGGAGGGTAGGAGTTGCTCAAACCTCGAAGAGATTTCGGAGGACTGCCTGTCTGAAAGCACTGTCCCTGCGGGACTCCCTCTCGAGGCAGTAATGGACCGCAAAAGTCTGGCTCGAAGACCAAGTAGCGGCCCGGCAGATGTCTGCCAGCGGAACAGAGCGGAGGTAAGCCACTGACGTAGCCTTCGCCCGAACACAATGAGCCGTGACTCGACTTTCTAACGAGAGTCCGGCTGCCCCATAAGCCCAAGCGATGCAGTCAGCAACCCAGATGGACAGAGTACGCTTGGAGACCGAGAGCCCCAATTTATTGGGGTCAAAAGACACAAACAGCTGAGCAGCTTTACGGTGCTCCCGCGTACGGTCAAGGTAGAAGTTCAATGCCCTTCTACAGTCCAGGGTATGCAGGACCATTTCAGCTCGGCTGGAGTGTGGCCTGGGAAAGAAGGTCGGAAGTACCACCTCCTGATTGATGTGAAAAGGGGAGACCACTTTTGGAAGAAACTTTGGGTGAGTCCGCAGGACTACCCTATTTTTGTAGAACCGAGTGTAAGGGGGATCAGACACGAGGGCCTGCAATTCACTTACGCGTCTAGCGGAAGTGAGGGCTATCAGGAATAAAGTTTTCCAAGAAAGAAAACGGAGAGAACAGGTAGCCATAGGTTCAAAAGGCGGACAGGTGATCCGCTGTAAAACCACATTCAGATCCCAGTCCGGTGCTGGCGGGAGCAGAGGTGATTTAAGCAGAAGGAGACCTCGGAGAAACCTCGCTACGAGAGGGTCGCTGGAAAGAGGTCTGCCGTCCACCGGCACATGATGTGCTGAAAGAGCACTGAGGTGAACTTTGACGGAGTTGGACTTAAGTCCCAGATTAGAGAGGTAGAGCAAGTACTGCAAGATCACCGACACCGAGCAAGAGAAGGGATCCTGAGACTGCTGGGCACACCAAGCGGAAAAGCGACGCCATTTAAGGGCGTAGCATTTGCGGGTAGAAGGTCGCCGAGAAGCTAGGACGACCTCCTCCACCTCTGCCGGCAGTAGAAGGGGAGCAAGGACTACCCTTTCAGCAGCCAGGCCATCAGATGTAGAGATCTGAGGTTGGGGTGTAGCAGGGACCCCTGATCCTGTGTTAGGAGATCCGGTTGAAACCCCAGAGGGAACGGATCCTCTACCGCTAATTGCAGCAGGAGTGGAAACCACGGCTGTCTGGGCCAGCGAGGAGCTACCAGGATCATGGAAGCTTTGTCTCGGAGAACCTTGAAAAGAGTTCGAGAGACTAGCGGTATGGGAGGAAAGGCATACAGAAGGCTCTCAGACCAGGAGAGTAGAAAAGCATCTGCCGCTACTCGAAGGGGATGCGGCTGACGAGAGCAGAAGCGAGGAAGTTGCCGGTTGAGAGGACTGGCAAAGAGATCCATCGTGGGGAGTCCCCACTTCAGAAAAAGTTTCTGAACTACCAAGGGATCCAGGCGCCACTCGTGCGGCTGGAGGATCCTGCTGAGTTTGTCCGCCAGGCAATTTTCTTGGCCTGGGAGATAAACTGCCTTGAGAAGAATGCCGTGGCTGACGGCCCAAGAGCAGAGCTTCTGTGCTTCTCGACAAAGAAGGAAGGAGCCCGTGCCTCCCTGTTTGTTCACGTAGAACATGGCAACTTGATTGTCCGTCTGGACAAGGACGGACTGGTGAGAAGTCAGGTGGGATAAAGCCTTGAGAGCCAGACGGATTGCTCTGAGCTCCAGGAAGTTGATCTGCTGAGCAGACTCCCACGTGGTCCAGAGACCTTGAGTACATGCCCCTTGGCAATGCGCTCCCCATCCTAGGAGAGAAGCATCGGTCGTCAGCACTTGAGCCGGCTGAGGTGACTGAAAAGGCATTCCAAGCACCAGGTTCGGCCGATGAAGCCCCCACTGTAGAGAAGTGGCCAGCGGCCCGGAGACGCGCACTAAGTCGGCTAGGCCGCCCGTGGCTTGTTGCCACTGCTTGCGAAGGCACCATTGAGCAGGCCGCATATTCAAGCGGGCATTGGGGGTCACGTGGACGGTGGAAGCCATATGGCCGAGTAGTCTCAGGAAGCGCCTGGCTGAGACCAGGGACTGGCTGCGAAAACGGCCGGCTAGGTCCATGAGCCGTTGAGCCCTGTCAAGAGGCAGGAAAGCTCCTGCCTGAGGAGTGTGCAGTCTTGCGCCGATGAACTCGAGATCCTGTGAGGGGAGCAAAGTGGACTTTGCGAAGTTTATGACAAAGCCCAAGTACTGCAGAAGAGTCACAGTGCGGTGTGTGGCATTGGTGACTTCCGGAGAGGACGATGCTCTGATGAGCCAGTCGTCGAGGTACGGAAAGACATAGAGGCCGTGAAGCCGGAGATAAGCCGCCACCACCGCGAGACATTTTGTGAAGACTCGCGGTGCGGAGGATAGGCCAAAGGGCAGTACTCTGTACTGGTAATGATTTCCTGCCACCACAAACCTTAGGCATTGGCGGTGGCTTGGGTGGATGAGGATGTGCGTGTAGGCATCCTTTAGATCCAAGGAGCATAGCCAATCTCCCTGCTGGAGGTAGGGCAGAAGGATTCCAAGGGTAAGCATCTTGAACTTTTCCCTCACGAGGAACTTGTTGAGGTTGTGCAAGTCCAGGATGGGTCTGAGGCCTCCTGTTCTTTTTGGTATTAGGAAATACCTGGAATAAAAGCCTTGACCTCTCAGGTGGTGGGGCACCGGTTCCACAGCCTGTTCCTGAAGAAGACTTGCTAACTCCTGAAGGAGTAAGTCCCTGTGCAGAGGGAGTCGTGGAGGTTCTCCCGGGAAATAGGAGGGAGGGACCTGGTGGAAGTGGAGAAGATAGCCTTCTCTTACGACTTGAAGCACCCAGGCATCTGAAGTGATGTTGGACCACCTGTGGGCGAAGTGAACCAGCCGGCCTCCGGTGCTGGGAGGAACCAGCTGAGGGGGAGAGGCTATGCTGATGAAGTCAAAAACCCCCACCCTGCTGAGCAGGGGCCGGTGGTGCAGGCTTGGGGGCTTGCTGCCTACGGGACCCGTTACCCCGTCCCTTGGCCTGCTGGCCCTGTTGGGGAGCTGCGGAGGCCTGATATTGAGGGTAGTGTTTATAGGCAGCCGCCTTTCTCGGGTAAAAGGACTTCTTTCCCAAGCCCTTCTTTTTCTGGGAAGGGGCGGAGGTCTTCCTAGAAAGCCTAGTTCTGGTGAGAGTCTCCGTCTCGATTTGTGCAGCCTTTTCAGCCATGGGCTTGCCAAAGAGGTTCTCACCTCGGCAGGGGACATCGACCAACTTGTCCTGCACCCAGGGTTCAAGGTCAGATGACTGAAGCCAAGCCTGTCGGCGGGCACTGATGCCGGCTGCGGCCACTCGAGCCGATGCTTCAAAGCCATCATAGGCTGCTCGGGACATGAATTTGGAGCATTCCCGAATACCAGTTGTCAAGGCCAGGAACCTCCGCAAAGGTTCCTCGGACAGCCCAGCGGAGAATCCGGCTATCTCTTTAGCCAGGTCTCTGAGATACATGCCCATGTAGAGCTGGTAGGTCTGGACCCGACAAGCAAGCATAGAGCCCTGGAAACACTTCTTACCAAGGCCATCCAGGTTACGGGCCTCCCTGCCAGGAGGCACCGAGGAGTGCATCTTCTGGCTCTTAAGCCTATGCATGGCCGATTCCACTACCATGGAATGGTGTGGTAGCTGTGCTTTTTGGAAGCCAGGACTCTTGCGGACTCGATAGATGGAATCGACCCGCTTGCTTAATACCGGCGACGATGCCGGACTCTCCCACATGCGGAAGAGTAGTCGTTCCAGCATGGGAGGAACCGGTACAGTAAAGTGTTCCCTGGCGGGAGAGTCATACTGAAGGGCGTCGAGCTCTTCGGCTCGAGGCTCCTCCTCGGGATCCGCAGGGAAGGCCAAGGCTTTGGCCATATCCCTGACGAAGTCCGAGAACCGGGCATCCTCCGGAGGGGACTGCTTCCGAGGTTCGGACTCAGGTGAGTCCGAGGGGACACACCGAGTCCGAAACGAATCAGGTGACTCTTCCTCTTCAGACTCCCAGGCCGACTCCGAGGAGGAATCGGTGGGGTCGGCTCGGGCAGGCGGAGGCGTCGGCTGCCCCGACACCGAGGGAGTCGGCGTCGACGACCTCGGTCCCGAACGGGAGGCCGAGGGTGACCTCGACCGAGGATCGACTCGAGTTCGCATGGACTCGAGGATCGGCTCGGTCTCCGGGGTCGACTTAGACGTCGACGTCCCGGCGGTCGGGGCAGCGGCGCCAGCGAGGCTAGCGATCAGTGCCCGCTGCTGGTCCATGAAGGCAGATAGGTTGACGGCCTTGGAGAGCAGACTGAGTCCGACCTCAGGTGACCCAGCAGCCCCCGACTCGGGCCCCGACGGTGTCGGGCCCGACGTCGGACCCCTCGGAGGAGAGTCCAGGAGGACTACAGGACTTACCCGAGCAGGCAATTCCGACTCCAGACGAGGTCGCTTCGGGAGGTGCTCCTTCTCCAAAGACTCGGGACGGCTATTGGGGCTATGCGACCTGGCCCTCGCGGAGCCAGGAGCGTCCACCGACGCCGCCCTCGCGGGTTTTACCTTCCGTCGATGGTCCCCGGAGGGAGAACCCCTGTCGGAGGAACTTCGGCGATGGTCAGAGCTGGAACCTCTGGACGCAGAGGCCTCCGACGAGGTCCGGGTACGGCCGGGGTCAGCGAAGATTCGTTCCCGCTGGCCGCCGACTCCTTAACGCTTTGGAGGACATTTTGCTGCAGGCCCCACAGATCAGTTCTTCGTGATCCGGGCCGAGGCAGCGGAGGCAATTATCATGTGTGTCAGTGAGTGACATATTTCTGTCACACTGAACACACCGCTTGAAACCACTGGCAGCCATCGGGGGAAAAAGGGCCCCTGCAAGGTCAAAGGACCGGGCTGCCAGCGAAAAACCGAAAAACGAAACTGACCAAAAATCAGAAAAACCGAAAAATAACAGAAGGACTCGCAACGGCGTCGCGAGTCCGGGCAGGAAAAAGACCGGCGTCGAACCGAAGAAAGAAATAGAAATAAATCACTAAAATCAACTTTTTCAGCGGGGACACGACGGGTACGTCTGTAGGGCTCCGCGGAAAACAGAAGACTGGCTAAGATGGCACCCTTGGGCGGGAAGGAGACCGCGCATGCGCGCTGCAATTCCCAAAGGCTTTCTTTGAAAGCTGGGGAAAATTGCTCCGCGAGGGCTCCGTCGGCGCCGACGTCACCCATATGTGAGGACTGACTTCCTGCTTGGTCCTGGAGAAGCAAACCCCACATGAAGCGAGCCACTAACAGCTGAGCTGAGATGGACTGTGGTTCTATTGTGCGATGGTATACTCCAATCACACTGAGATAAACCCTGACAGAGTTGGACTTGAGGCCCGACTCTGAGAGGTGTTGGAAGTATTTGAGTAGTCTGTCAGTGGAGCAATTAAAAGGATCAAGTGCCTGTTCTGCACCCCAGATCGCAAATCTCGTCTATTGAATATATAAGATCTTCTCATCAAAGCTCTCCTAGAGGCAAACAGAACATCTGTAACTCTTGTCAGGCAGGTTAAGCTCTGAGAGGATGAGAATCTCAACATCCTTGCAGTCAGGGCCAAGGACTGGATGTTGGGATGTAGCATCCTCTCATCATCCTGTAATGATAGATCCGGGGCAGAGCGCAGCTGCAGAGGTTCCCTCTAGGAGAGTTTAAGCAAAAGGGGACATTATGGCTGGGCCAATATGGCACGATAGGTATCATTGTACCCCTCTCTGGAGTTTCAGCAGGGTCTTTGCTATGAGAGGTATGGGAGGATACACGTATAAGCAGGCCCTTCCGCCAGTGGAGGAGGACAGCATCTGGCGCCAGCCTGTTGTGTGAGGCGATCCTGGAGCAGAACTGGTCCACTTGGGTGTTTCGTTGGGTGGCAAACAGGTCTTTCGAGGGGGTACCCCACTTCCAAAGATGTGGGCCACCATGCCCCTGTCCAGTGTCCATTCTTGCCGCTGGAGGACCGATTCAGCTGGTTCGCCAGGGTATTCTGCTCTCATGGCAGATATGTGGCCTGGAGCTCCATCCCGTATGTAATGGGTTCCTGCAAGCGATCAGGCTGATTTGTCCAGTGACGGCACTCCGGCTCGGTTTTAATTTTAGATTTTGCAGCCTCAGGCCTGCCTCTGCCTTCCCGCGCGGGAAATCAGAGGCAGGCCAGAGGCTGCAAAATCTAAAATTAAAACAGAGCTGGAGTGCCGCCCCCATCAGAGTGTCATATGAGGTCGTCACCTTAGGTGGCCTAATGGAAGAACCATCCCTGCCCACCGCCGTCATTCTAGACACCATCTCAAAGGCGTTGTAGGTTGCTTGGACCTTGCCGTGACCCACTAGGGCACGATGGTATTCCAGTTTCTCTGGTGGCAGGAACTAGCACAAGTCAGTGAGATCACCCATGATGTCTTTCAAGAACATACCCATGTAGAGCTGGTAAGAGTGTACTCAAGCCGTAAGCATGGAGCTTTGGAAGCACCTTCTTCCAAAGGAGTCCAGTGTCCAAGCCTCTCTACCTGAGGGCATCAAGGAATGAGTCAGTACTCTTGATCTTCTTAAGGGCGGACCCTACAATGAAGGAGTGGTGTGGGAGCAGAGGCTTCTCAAATCCAGGAGCTTTTAGGACTCTGTACATCAAAAGTCCAGCCTCCTACTAACCAGTGGCACCATGAGGGGATTCTCCTACATCCTCATCTGTAGCCACTGTAGTACGCCGTGCACTGGCATCATCACAGCTTCCTTAGAGGCTGAGGAGTATTAGAGGTTCTCCAACTCCTCTACTCTGGGCTCATCTTCTATCTCCAGTGAAAATGGAATGGCCTTCGCCATATCCCTCATGAAGTCCTGGAAGGACATGTCCTCTGGAGGAGACTTTCGCCATTCTTGTGAAAGGGAGGGTCTGACTTCAGGAGACCAGCCATTCGACAAGCTCTGTGATTCCACATCAGTCAACTAGCCATCAGAATCAGAATCGACAAGCTCTGTGATTCCACATCAGTCAACTAGCCATCAGAATCAGACTCCAAAAGGAAGTCAAAGTACCTCTGAGACTCTGCCCAGAGCTCCCTCTTGCCCGAGGGGAGTGGGAGCTTCTACTGGATTGGTGATGCATCGAGGGTTTCTGAGGTTTCATCGGGGCACTGGAACTCGAGAGGGAGATATCCGATGCTGATTCCGATGCCCCGATGTTAAGGCCTCCGCAGGCAGAGCGTGCATCTCGAGGATCAGCTGCACAACATTCAATGTCGATGCCATGGGTACTGAAGCACCAGTCAGCTGTTTCTCCAGCAGCAACGCGAGGTGGACTTCGAGTGCCTGAAAGCATAGTTACTCACCTGTAGCAGGTGATCTCCAAGAACAGCAGAATCAGTCTTCACATATTGAGGACATCCACAGACAGAGCCCATGCGGGAACACTCCCCAGCTTCCAATAGGAAGCCTTGGAGAGCATTCCTCTGCGCATGCATGCATGCCTTCTCAGAGGATTCTCTTTAGTAAAGTTCACAGCAGAGGAAAAACTACAATTCCTTGGGGAGGAGGGCAGGTTGTGAAGACTGATTCCTGCTGCTCCCGGAGATCACTCACTACAGGTGGGCAACTACGCTATTTCCAAGAACAAGCAAAAATGCAGTTTTCATATATGGGACTCCCCAGCTGTTGCAAATGGGGAAAAAAGCGCTAAAGAACAACATGGGGCATCCAGGGGATCTAATAGACTTGGCATCCCCAGTACACCCTAATCGAGACAACAGTGGCAGTAGCCTGGATGGACAGAGGGAAGGAGGTATAGCTAAGTCCCAAAGAGGTGTCAGAGTACGGGCTTGGCTAAGCAGTACTGGGCTACAAAGGTGTGAATTGAAGATCATGTGGCAGCCTGGCAGATCTCCATTGTGGAGACAGAGCATAAGTGGGCTTCGGATGTGGCCATAGCCTGAGCATTGTGAGCGATAACATGACCGCAAACGTTAGACCCGCCTGAGCATATGCAAAGGATATGCAGTCTGCTATCCAAAATAAAGAGTACGTCTGGTCACAGGAAGACCAAATTGGAGTGGAGGAGTGGCCCAGTGGTTGGGGCAAGGTACTTCAGGACAGAAGGTCAGGGGTTCAAATCCCACTAGAGGACAGCAACCTTGGGCCGGAAGGACTGGGGTTTCTAGTCCCACAGGTGCTCCTTGTGGTCTTGGGCAAGCCACTTAACCCTCCATAGCCCATGTTCCCTGTAAAATAGTTATCTCCAAGTTATAATGCCCTGTTCAATGTAATTTCAGTTTGTTCAATGTAAACCGCACTGATGCAGAATAGCGCGGTATATAAGAGAAGGTAAATAAATAAAATAAATAAATAAAATCGGTTAGGTCAAAAGAAATAAATAATTGTGAGTATTTCCTGTGTTCCTTGGTTCTGTCAAGGTGGTGTGCTAAAGCTCATTTGCAATCTAGAGTATTAAGCACAGTCTCAGCCAGAGATGCTTGCAGCCTGGGGAAAAAGGTCAGAAGAATGACAGACTGGTTAAGGTGGAGAGACATCTTTTGGGAGGAAATGCAAATGCATTCTCGGGACCACCCTGTTGTGAAAATGTGTATAAGGAGCATGTGCAAACTCCTCTTCCCCTCGACCTCTGCACAGTGTGTCAAGCCATAATCACCCCAGTATTTGATTACTGAATCTCCATCTATCACAGACTTCCTAAGAGCACATTATACCTCCCCCCCCCCTTCAACTAGCGCAGGACACCACAGCAAGAATCATACTGGTGAAATTCCAACAAATTCACATCACCCCTCTCTTTAAAAAGCTTCACTGGCTATCCATCACAAGCAGGATCAAATACAAAGTATTGCTCAACATTCATAAAATGTTAGCCCACCAATCAATAGACAGCCTCACTCCCTTATTAGCGACTAAAAGTTACATCAGACCCAGGAGAAAAACTACAGCAAACACTCCGGAAATCCCCACAGACAAACCTTCAAACAGTCAAAGAGCCAATAGCAGAGTCTTTGCTCTATACGCTCCCACCCTCTGAAACTTTATACCACCTCAACTAAGATGCATTCAACTTATCAGTGAATTCCATAAAAACAAAGACTCTGCTTTTCCTTGAACATTATGGACCAAGTGCAGATTAGGGAACAGTGCTCAGTCTCTTGCAACTCACTACGTCCTTGTAAATAGTTAACTTTAATGTCAATGTTTAATACTTGTTTACAATATGTTCCTTGTAATGTACACTTTTACTGTTCAAGTTACATTGTTTTTGCACTGAGTTATCTGTAAAGTCTTGACTAGTAGAAAGACTGTATTAAAAAAAAAAAAAAAGATGTTAAAGAAATAAATAAATGTGCCGCTAAGGGCTGTAGTTTGCTGACCTGGCGAGCTGAGGTGAGTGCAACTAGGAAAGTGACCTTCTAAGTAAGAAACTTGAGGGAGGTGATGGCGAGATGCTCAAAAAGAGGCTTAAGAAGCTGAGCAAGAACCACGTTAAGGTCCCAAGCGACATGCGGGGGCCGGATTGGTGGCTTAGTCAAGAGGAGACTCCGCATGAAGCGGGTTACCAATGGATGTGTGGAAAGGGGTTTTCCATCAATCCCCCAATGAGAAGCTGAAATGGCATTGAGATGGACATGAATGGAATTGGTTTTGAATCCCGTAGAAGAGAGGTGGAGAAGGTACAGCAGGAGAGACTTCACCGGACAACTGAAGGGGTTGAAGGTGTGCTGAACGCACCAAACCGCATACCAGTGCCACTTAAAGGCATAGGTGTGGCACGTGGAGTCCTTCCAGGAAGCCAGGAGGATATCCTCAACAGCATCTGGCAAATGGAGCATTCAGGACGTCTGGTGCAGCATGAGGACATTGGGATGAAGCAGCATTCCCTGATTCTGCGAAATTAAGTCTGGGGTGCATCCCAAAGAGGCTGATGCTGAGCTAGATGAAGCAGCATGGGAAGTCACGGCTGTCAGGGCCAGAATGGGGCTACCAGGATCATGATGCCCCTGTCAGCCTGCATCTTGAAAAGTGTTTTGGCTATTAGCGGAATGGGCAGGAAAGCGTACAGCAGACCAGTTCCCCAGTGAAGGAGGAAAGCATCTGGGCTTGATGGTGTGGGAACGGTACACTGGAGCAAAAGAGGGACCTGAACATTGAGTGGGGTGGCAAAAAAAGTTGATCTCCGGGATTCCCCATAGCCAGAAAATGCAACTATTCTCCGATGAAGAATGAATTCATGAGGTCGAAGGACCTGACAGACTGTCCATGACAACATTCTGATCGCCTGGCAGGTTAATGGCTCAGAGAAACAATCCGTAAGTCAGGGAAAAGGTCCATAAGCGGAGCGCTTCCTGGCAGAGGAGACGAGAGCTCGTGACATAAAACAAAGTAACCTGGTTGTCTGTCCGCCTTTTTCTTTCTTGGTCCATCTCTTTGGAATTCATTACCACCTTCCCTCAGGTTAGAACCTTCTTATCCTCAATTCAAGACATTATTAAAAACCCATCTGTTCAAGCAGGCTTTTGACCTTCCCGCCAGTACCCCCCCTTGAATCTGTAGTTGGATTTTTGTCTTGTGCTGTCTGTCTGTTATTGTCCTGTCTTTCCCTGTTTTGTTTTTAGTTTTTATTTATTTTTTATTTATTCTTATTTTAGTTACTTGGTTTTACTCCTGTGTGCTGTGTGCTTTGCTTTCCTATTATTTATGGCGTTCTTTTCTATAATTTGCAATGTGGACCTTTTATTGTACACCACTCTATGCTTTGGCCGCAGCGGTTTATCAAATGTTTTAATAAAGATAAAGATAAAGAACTATTATAGATTTATCTGACAACTAATGGCGAAACACCTGAAGGGCACTGGTTATTGCTCTCAGCTCCAGGAAGTTGACCTGATGCAAGGCCTCCTGTTGAGACCAAAGACCCTGCATGCCCAGGCCATCGAGATGAGCTCCCCAGCCCTGTCTGGATGCATTGGTTGTTAGTGTCTGTTGAGGTGGAGGCATCTGAAAAGGTAACCCTGCGAGAAGGTTGCGAGGAGAGAGCCACCACTGAAGGGAGACTGTTACTCACCTGTAACAGCTGTTCTCCAGGAGCAGCAGGAATCAGTCCTCACATATGGGTGTCATCAGCGCCGATGAAGCCCCAGCGGAGCATTTCCCTAGCTTTCCATGAAAGCCTTTGGGAATGCTGGCACGCATGCGCGGTTCCCTTCCCGCCTAAAGGTGCCATCTTACCTCAGTCAAATGACAGTTAAGAACAGCACACAAAAATGAAAAAATTAAACTATGTACAACTGCAACTCCCAGGGGAGGAGGGAGGATTGTGAGGACTGATTCCTGCTGCTCCTGGAGAACACCTGTTACAGGTGAGTAACTACTCTTTCTCAAGGACCAAGCAGGAAGTCAGTCCTCACATATGGGTGACTCCCTAGCTCTGGGCTACCAGGAACCCAGGCTGAACAAGAGAACTCCCTCTAGTCACAGCAGGAAAGAAAGGCTTTCCAAGGACACAACTTCCACCGGTAGCCCAACAGAGGGCAGGAGTTGCCTAAACCTCAAAGAGATTCCGGAGTACTGCCTGGCCAAAAGCACTGTCCCTAGGGGACTCCCTCTCCAGACAGTAATGGGTCGCAAACGTCTGGCTTGAAGACCAAGTTGCAGCCCTGCAGATGTCTACCAAGGGCACAGAGCGGAGATGAGCCACTGAGGCAGCCATTGCCCTGACACGATGGGCCGTGACCCTACCCTGCAAAGGAAGGTCAGCCGCCTTGTAAGCCCAGGTGATACAGTCAGCCACCCAGATGGACAAGGTAAGCTTGGACACAGACAGCCCCAACTTATTGGGGTCAAAGGAGACGAAGAGCTGAGTAGCCCTTCGATGCCCTTGCGTACGGTCAAGGTAGAAGGACAAGGCCCTCCTACGGTCCAGGGTATGCAGAACTGCTACAGCCTGGCTTGCATGAGGCCTAGGGAAGAATGTTGG
Source organism: Ichthyophis bannanicus (assembly GCA_033557465.1). Taxonomy (NCBI): domain Eukaryota; kingdom Metazoa; phylum Chordata; class Amphibia; order Gymnophiona; family Ichthyophiidae; genus Ichthyophis; species Ichthyophis bannanicus. Next base: position 187,473,092 of record CM066042.1, on the reverse strand, counting down.
AAGAACCACCTCCTGGTTGAGGTGGAAAGAGGAGACAACCTTAGGGAGGAACTTGGGATGAGTCCTGAGGACTACCCTGTTCCTATAAATCCTGGTGTAAGGTCTATCACAGACCAGGGCCTGAAGCTCACTCACACGCCTAGCCGAGGTGAGGGCTATCAGGAAGAGAGTCTTCCAGGAAAGGAAGCGTAGAGGGCAAGTAGCCATCGGCTCAAAGGGTGGGCGAGTCAGTTGCTGCAAGACCACATTCAGCTCCCACTCAGGAGCAGGAGGACAGATGGGAGGCTTGAGCAAGAGCAAGCCTCTGAGAAACCTGGACACCAAGGGGTGGCCCGACAGGGAATGTCCTTCCACCCGTGAGTGGTGAGCTGCTAGAGCTGAGAGGTGGACCCGAACAGAATTGGACTTAAGTCCCTGATTAGATAAGTGCGGTAGATACTGAAGCACTACTGGTACAGTACAGGAGAAAGGATCTTCTGTACGCGGCTGACACCACACAGAAAACCTCTTCCACTTTAGAGCATAGGTTTTCCTAGTGGACTGTTTCCTAGATGCTAGGACAACCTCCTCAGCTTCCTGAGGTAGGCCCCAGGGAGCCAAAACTACCCTTGCAGCCTCCAGGCCATCAAATTGAGAGCTTTGAGATTGGGATGCAGAAGGGCACCCTGCTCCTGTGAGAGGTCGGGTTGCAACCCCAGAGGTAGTGGAGAATCCACTGCCAGCTGATGCAGAAGTGGAAAGCAAGGCTGCCTTGGCCACCTGGGAGCTACCAGCAGGACCGAGGCCTTGTCCTGAAGAGTCTTGAAAAGAGTTCGGGCCACCAAGGGCGTGGGAGGAAACGCATACAGGAGGCCCTGAGACCAGGACATCAGAAAAGCATCTGGTGCTATCCTCAAAGGATGCGGTTGCCTGGAGCAGAACTTGGGCAGTTGCTTGTTCAGCGGACTTGCAAAGAGATCTATCCAAGGGAGACCCCACTTCAGGAAGATCTTCTGAACCACCAAGGGATGCAGCTGCCACTCGTGGGGCTGAAGAATTCTGCTCAACCGGTCGGCCAGGCAGTTCTCCTAGCCTGGAAGGTACACCGCCTTGAGAAGCATGTTGTGCTTCAGGGCAAAGGAACAAAGGTCTTGAGTCTCCCGACAAAGGAGCTGTGACCCAGTCCCGCCCTGTTTGTTCACATAAAACATGGCTACCTGGTTGTCTGTTTGAATCAAGACTGAGCGGTGAGCCAGGGCCGGAGAAAAAGCCTTGAGAGCTAAGCGGATAGCTCGAAGTTCCAGGAGATTGATCTGTTGGGCCGCCTCCCAGGGAGACCAGAGGCCTTGGGTGCACTTGTCCAGACAATGAGCACCCCAGCCCCGCAGAGAGGCGTCGGTGGTGAGGACCACCGAGTATTCTGGCATTTGGAAGGGCATCCCCTTCAGCAGATTGGGTGGATGAAGCCACCAGCTGAGGGAGGCCAAAAGGGGTCTTGACACCCTTATCCTGTCTCTCAGGCGGCCTGTGGCCTGAGACCACTGACTCCGAAGGCACCACTGTGCAGGCCTCATATGGAGCCTGGCATTGGGAGTCACATGCACTGTCGAAGCCATGTGGCCCAGAAGTCTGAGGCAGAGTCTGGCGGAGACCAGGGGCTTGTTTAGAAACTGTTTGGCTACGTCCATCAGTCTTTGGGCCCTGTCTGCTGGCAAGAATGCCTTTGCCAGTTGAGAATCTAACCTTGCCCCTATGAACTCCAAGTTCTGGGAGGGGAGCAAAGTAGACTTTGCAAAGTTTATGACAAAGCCCACGTTTTGAAGCAGAGCAACGGTTCTGAGAGTGGCTTGTCTGGCCTCCAGGCACGTCTGACCCCTGATGAGCCAGTCGTCCAGATAGGGAAAGACAAAGATGCCTTGATTTCTCAGGTAGGCCACAACTACTGCCAGGCACTTGGTAAAGACCCTGGGAGCGGAGGTCAGGCCAAAAGTACTCTGTACTGATAATGGTTTCCTCCCACAATGAACCTGAGGTACTTTCTGTGGTCTGGATGAATGAGGATGTGAGTGTACGCATCCTTTAGATCTAAGGAACATAGCCAAGCTCCCTGCTGGAGGTAGGGCAGAAGTGTTCCAAGAGTAAGCATCTTGAACTTTTCTTTCTCTAGGAACTTGTTGAGGTTCCTGAGGTCCAGAATGGGTCGAAGGCCACCGGTCCTTTTGGGTACCAGGAAATACCTGGAGTAGAATCAGTGACCTTGCAAGTGGGGAGGCACAGGCTCCACCACCCTGTCCACCAACAGACCTTGGAGCTCTTGAAGGAGAAGGTCTGTGTGCAGGGGAGGCCTCAAGGGCTCCCCTGGGAAATAAGGAGGCGGCAGTTGATGAAAATGCAGGGCATAGCTGTTTTGGACTATGTCCAGCACCCAACTGTCGGTGGTAATGAGAGGCCACTGGTGGGCAAAAAGTACAAGGCGACCGCCTGTGCAGGGCTGGGAAAGCAGGGACGGAGTGGCTATGCTCAAGGAGTCAAAAACCCCCACCCTGCTGAGTGAAAGCAGGAGCAGAAGGCTTGGGGGTCCTCTGCCTACGGGGCCCATTACCCTGACCCTTAGCTTGCTGACCTTGGGGGGCAGCTTGGGCAGCCTGATACTGAGGGTACTGTTTGTAGGCAGTGCCCTTTCTCGGGTAAAAGGACTTTTTACCCGAGCCCTTCTTTTTATGTGAAGGGGCAGAGGTCTTCCTCGACAGCCTTGTCCGGGTAAGGTGCTGAGCAGCCTTCTCGGTCACGGGTTTGCCAAAAAGGTTCTCAACTCGGCAGGGGACATCGACCAACTTGTCCTGAATCCATGGCTCGAGGTCCGATGACTGCAGCCACGCCTGGCGTCGAGCCGCGATGCTGGCAGCCGCAACTCGGGCCGAAGCCTCGAAGCCATCATAGGTGGCGCGGGAAATGAACTTTGAGCATTCCCGAATCCCCCAGGACAAGGTCTTAAATCTCTGCAAGGGTTCCCCGGAGAGACCAGCAGAGAATCCGGCCAATTCCTTGGCCAGGTCTCGCAAGTACATGCCCATGTACAGCTGGTAAGACTGGACAGGCAAGCAAGCATGGACCCCTGGAAGCACTTCCTACGGACGCCATCGAGGTTGTGGGCTTCCCTGCCGGGAGGCACCGCAAAGTGCATCTTCTGGCTCTTCAGATGATGCATGGCCGATTCCACAACCATGGAATGGTGTGGTAGCTGTGCTTTCTGGAAACCAGGACTTTTGCGGAGTCGATAGATGGAATCGACTCGCTTGCTCAGAACCAGCGCCGAGGCCGGTGCCCCCCACATCCGGAAGAGGAGCCGTTCCAGCATCGGAGGAACCGGGACAGTAAAGGCCTCCTTCGGAGGAGAGTCGTACTGTAGAGCATCGAGCTCCTCGGCTCGAGGCTCTTCCTCGGGATCGGCAGGGATAGCCAAGGCAGCAGCCATATCCCGGACGAACTCCAAGAACCTAGTGTCCTCCGGAGAGGATCTACTCCAGGGCTCAGACTGCAGTGAGTCCGACGGGACGCACCGAGTCTTAAAAGTATCAGGAGACTCCTCGTCCTCCGTCTCCTAGGCGGACTCATCCGAGGAGGAGTCAGGGTCTGACCCCGCGGGGCCCCGAGGCACCCGCCCCGATGCCAGGGGCACCGGCGTTGACACCCTCAGTCCCGAACGGGAGGTCGAGGGAGACCTCAACCGAGGACGACTTCGAGCCACGAGGGTCTCGAGTATCGGCTCGGTCTCCGGGGTTGACTTCGAAGTCGACGTCCCAGTGGTCGGGGCAGATGCACCAGACAGGCTGGCCATCAGTGCCCGCTACTGCTCCATGAAGGCAATCTGCTCTCCAAGGCTGTCATCCTGAGACTCAGCTCGGGAGACGCAGCAACCACTGACTCGGGGCCCGGCGGTGCCGGGCCCGACGTCGGCTCTCTGGGAGGAGAGTCCTCGAGGACTACGGGGCTTACGTGTCCAGCAGACTCTGGCTCCATGCGAGGAACTTTGGCAGGCTTCTCTTGGTCCACGGGCCTGGGACGGCGGTCAGGGGTCTTAGACCTGGCCCTCGAGGGACCAGGGACCTCCTCCGACGACACCCTCACGAGCCGCTTCTTCCTCTTGCGTTCCCAGTCAGGGGACCCCCTGTCCGAGGAGCTTCGACGGTGCTCAGGATCGGAATCCCGAGATGTTGAGGCCTCAGACGAGGTCCGGGCCCGGCCAGAGGCTGAGTCCGAGAAAAACCTTTCCTTCTGATGCTGCCGACTTCTGAGTGCCTTGGAAGACATCTTCCCACATGGCACACACGACTTGGGGTCATGGTCAGGGCCGAGGCACCAAAGGCAGCAGTCGTGTGTGTCGGTGAGAGACATACGTTTCTTACACCGATCACACTTTTTGAAACCACTGGAAGCCATTGGGGAAAAAAGAGCCCCTGCGAGGTCAAAAGACCGGCCTTCCAGGGAAAAACGAAAAAAGGGGCGCGAACGCCAGCCACAAAGGGCATAAACCGAAAAAGAAAATAAACGGGCTCGATACCGGTGTACCGAACCCGGCGGGAGGGGAACCGGCGTCGAACCGGAGAAAAATAGCGAAAAATCGCCCAAGAAAAAATCACTTTTATCTGGGAGAACAGGACACACGTCTGGTGGGCTTCTCGGAAAAAAAGAGACTGAGGTAAGATGGCACCTTTAGGCGGGAAGGGAACCGCGCATGCGTGCCAGCATTCCCAAAGGCTTTCATGGAAAGCTGGGGAAATGCTCCGCTGGGGCTTCATCGGCGCCGATGACATCCATATGTGAGGACCGACTTCCTGCTTGGTCCTGGAGATGTGACTACCACTCTATCTCGAAGATGGCCTTCACTTGCTTACACAGGGAGGAGAGGGTCCACAGTGTTTGGGAAATATGGAGACTAGCGTAGGGGACCACATGGACCGTGGAGGCCATGAGACTCAACAAATGAAGCATGCATCTTGCCGTGGCGTGACAACTGTGCTGGATGGTACCTGCCAGTTCTGTGAGGTGTTTGAGATGGTCCTCGGGCAGGATAGCTCAAGCCTGAGTCGTGTTGAGTACAGAACCTATGAACTCTAGCTTCTGAATGGGAGAAAGGTGCAACTTTGGGAAGTTTATTACTGATTGTACTCTACTCCACCTCTCACTGGTAACAGCACCTGGGCTCTCAGGACAAATCTTCACACTCACAGCAATGAGAAGGAAGCAATAATAATTAATAATACAATTCACACACACAATTGTGGTACACACAGGACCAAAGCACTTTGGGAGAGAGAGAGCAAAGCTTGCAACAAACCCACCTACTTCAATCACTTTTTATTGGTTCAAAATCCCATCTCACAGCATAATTTCCTCCTTATTATTCTATGTCAAACATCACGTTACATCTTTTACTACTGCATACTCATAATGTGCACCTCTATGTCATAGGTCAGATCTTATTAATATAGGTCATCAGGAGTAGACATACATGTATTCCCAGACATAACTTCTTAAACAATATTTCTAACACAAGCAGTTTTCACAATGTATGTTTCAAGACTGAAGAGAAAGTTCTTCCCTGCGACTATCTGTACTATGAACAGGCCTAGTTTCTCTGTTATCTGAACCTTCAGCAAAGTTTTTAGTAGAGTCTCTTCAAGGTCATCAGCTTAGTAATAGGTTTTGGAATGTCTGAGCTAATAAATCTGTGGTGTTAACTCTTTCTGAGGGCTTTCAGTAATGTACTATTATTGAGTACCCTCACAGTGTACACAGCCCTGTATAGACAAACCTCCTTTCAGTCCCTCCTCCGATTCTACAAAGAATCACTTCAAATGTAAGGAAAATCAGACATTGATATTAAGGAAGGATCATAAATAGACTCTGGGCTAATCTGTAACATCATCCTAGGAATCAAAGATTCCACTGACTTCTTACAGCAAGCAGACATTACGCAGAGAAGCAATACTCCTAAAATAACCCCACCCCCAAAATACAAGCAGAGATGTCAGCATCCCTCGCAGGGGCTTAGACAGTGAATTCCAGAAAGTCGTCAAAGAAATCAGAAATAAAACTCACAAATTATTACTTTGGAGAATAGTACGGTTTATAACTTTATCTAGTAGGTCTTTCACTACTTTTCCTTCATTATCCAGTAGAGAACAACAATGATCGAGGATTAATCCGCATACTCCATCTTCCTTTGCTAGGAGGAAGTCTAGAGCAATGCGATTCTGAGCTGCATAAACAGAAAGAGTAGTTACTCACCTGTAACAGGTGTTTTCCAGGAGCAGCAGGAATCAGTCCTCAATTATGGGTGATATTGACGTCGATGGAGCCCCCGTGCGGAGCAATTCCCCAGCTTTCTAAGAAAGCCTTTGGGAATACTGCACGCATGCGCGGTCCCCTTCCTGCCTAAAGGTGCCATCTTGCTCAGTCCAATGACATAGCTAAAAGACAGCACACAAAAATGTAAAAATAAACTATGTACAACTGCAACTCTCAGGGGAGGAGGGAGGGTTGTGAGGACTGATTCCTGCTGCTCCTGGAGAACACCTGTTACAGGTGAATAACTACTCTTTCTCCAGGACCAAGCAGGAAGTCAGTCCTCACTTATGAGACTCCCCAGCTTCAGGCTACCGGGGACCCAGATCTGAAAAAATGAGCTCCCTCTAGCCGCAGCATCAGAGAAAGAATTTCACTGAAATACACCCCCACCGGTAGCCCAACCAGAGGGCTGGAGTTGGTTGCCTAAACCTCAAAGAGATTCCGGAGCACTGCCTGACCGAAAGCACTGTCCCTACGGGACTCTTGCTCTAGGCAGTAATGGGCTGCAAATGTCTGGCTTGAGGACCAAGTTGCAGCCCTGCAGATGTCTGCCAACGGTACAGAGCGGAGATGAACTACTGAGGCAGCCATTGCCCTGACACGGTGGGCCGTGACCCGACCCTGCAAGGGAAGGTCAGCTGCCCTGTAAGCCCAGGTGATACAGTCAGCCACCCAGATGGACAAGGTACGCTTGGAGACAGGTAACCCCCAGTTATTAGGGTCAAAAGATACGAAGAGCTGAGTAGCCCTCCTATGCCCCTGCGTACGCTCGATGTAGAAAGATAAGGCCCTCCTACAGTCCAGGGTATGCAGGACTGTCTCAGCCCGGCAGGCATTGGGCCTAGGGAAGAACGTTGGAAGAACCACCTCCTGGTTGAGATGGAAAGAGGAGACAACCTTAGGGAGGAACTTAGGATGAGTCCGAAGGACTACCCTGTTCCTATAGAAGCGAGTGTAAGGCCTGTCACAGACCAGGGCTTGAAGCTCACTCACTCGCCTGGCCGAGGTCAGGGCCACAAGGAATAGAGCCTTCCAAGAAAGGAAGCGGAGAGGACATGTAGCCATCGGCTCAAAGGATGGGTGAGTCAATTGCTGCAAGACCACATTCAACTCCCACTCAGGGGCCGGTGGACGGAGAGGAGGTTTGAGCAAGAGCAAGACTCTGAGAAACATAGACACCAAGGGGTGAACCGACAGAGTGTGTCCCTCCACCAGTGAGTGGTGAGCTGCTAGAGCAGAAAGGTGGACCCGAAACGAATTGGACTTAAGGCCTTGATTGGACAAGTGCAGCAGATACTGAAGCACTACTGGTACAGTGCAGGCGAAAGGATACTCCTTGCGCTGCTGACACCACATGGAGAACCTTCTCCACTTCAGGGCATAGGTTTTTCTGGTGGACTGCTTTCTAGAGGCCAAGACCACCTCCTCCACTTCTCGGGGTAGGCCCCAGGGAGTCAACACTACCCTTGCAGCCTCTAGGCCATCAAATTGAGAGATTTGAGAATGGGGTGCAGAAGGGAACCCTGATCCTGAGAGAGAAGATCAGGTTGCAACCCCAGAGGTAGTGGTGTGTCCATGGCTAGCTGGAGCATTAGTGGAAACCAGGGCTGCCTTGACCACCTGGGAGCTATGAGAAGTACCGAGGCCTTGTCCCTTAGAATCTTGAACAAGGTTCGGGCCACCAGAGGCGTGGGAGGAAACGCATACAGGAGGCCCTGGGACCAAGAAATCAGGAAGGCATTCGCTGCTATCCTCAGGGGATGCGATTGCCTGGAACAGAACCTGGGCAGCTGTCAGTTCATGGGACTGGCAAAGAGATCTATGGATTTCAGTCCCCATCTCAGGAAAATTTTATGAACCACCAAGGGGTGCAGTTGCCACTTGTGGGGTTGCAGAATCCTGCTCAACCTGTCTGCCAGGAAGTTTTCCTGGCCAGGGAGATAAACAGCCTTGAGAAACATGATGTGTTTGAGAGCAAAAGAGCACAGGGCCTGTGCCTCTCGACACAGGAGCCTGGACCCCGTGCCTCCCTGCTTGTTCACATAGAACATGGCCACTTGATTGTCCGTCTGTACCATAACAGACTGGTGAGCCAAGGTATGAGAGAAGGTTTTGAGGGCTAAGCGAATAACCCGGAGTTCCAGGAGGTTGATTTGCTGCGTGGCCTCCCATGGAGACCACAGGCCCTGGGTGCATCTGTCCAAGCAATGTGTACCCCAGCCCTGCAAGTAGACATCGGTGGTCAGCACCACCATGGAAACAGGCACCTGAAAAGGCACCCCCTGTAATAAATTGTGGGGTTGTAGCCACCACTGTAGGGAGTCCAAGAATGGTTTGGACACCCGCACTTCGTCTGCAAGGCTTCCTGTGGCTTGTTTCCACTGAGTTCGGAGACAACATTGTGCAGATCTCATGTGGAGGCGAGCATTGGGGGTCACATGCACTGTCGATGCCATGTGGCCCAGGAGCTTTAGACAGAGTTTGGCGGAGACTTGTGGCCTGCTCAGAAACTGGCTTGCCAAGTCTATGAGTCTTTGAGCCCTGTTTCTTGGCAAGTAAGCTTTTGCTTGCAGGGAGTCCAACCTTGCCCCATGAACTCTAGGTTCTGAGAGGGGAGCAAAGTGGACTTTGCGAAGCTTATGACAAACCCTAGGTGTTGAAGGAGGGAGACAGTTCTGAGGGTGGCTTGCCGGGCCTCCTGGGAAGTCATACCCCTGATGAGCCAGTCGTCCAGGTAGGGGAAGACAAAAAAACCCTGATTCCTTAAGTAGGCCGCCATCACCGCCAGACACTTTGTAAAGACCCTTGGGGCGGAGGTTAGGCCAAAGGGTAGTACTCTGTACTGGTAATGGTTTCCTCCCACAATGAACCTGAGGTACTTTCTGTGGTATGAATGAATGAGGATGTGAGTGTACGCATCCTTTAGATCTAAGGAGCATAGCCAATCTCGCTGCTGGAGGTAGGGCAAAAGTGTTCCAGGAGTAAGCATCTTGAACCTTTCTTTCTCCAAGAACTTGTTGAGATTCCTGAGGTTGAGAATTGGCCTGAGGCCCCCAGTTCTCTTTAGTACGAGGAAGTACCTGGAATAAAACCAGTTACCTTGCAGGTGGGGAGGCACCGGCTCCACTGCCTGGTCTAGAAGCAGACCTTGAAATTCTTGAAGGAGGAGGTCTGTGTGCAGAGGAGGTCTTGGAGGCTCTCCGAGGAAGTAGGTTGGAGGCAACTGCTGGAAATGGAGCATATAGCCCTTGTGGACTATGCTCAATACCCAAGCATCTCCTGTAATGGGTGGCCACCTGTGGGCAAACAGGACTAGACGACCTCCTGTGCAGAGATGGGACAGCAGAGGTGGAAAGGCTATGCTGTGGGAGTCAAAAATCCCCTCCCTGCTGAGTGGGAGCAGGAGCCGGAGGCTTGGGGGTCTTCTGCCTACGGGGCCCATGTCCCTGCCCCTTGGCCTGCTGACCCTGCTGGGGAGGCCTGATACTGAGGGAAAGGTTTGTAGGCAGCCGCCTACTTCGGGTAAAAGGACTTCTTACTCGAGCACTTCTTCCTCTGAGAAGGGGCAGATGTTTTTCTGGACAGCCTTGTCCTAGTCAGGTGCTCGGTTTCGAGCTCAGCCGCCTTCTCGGCCATGGGCTTGCCAAAAAGGATTTCACCTTGGCAAGGGACATCGGCCAACTTGTCCTGCACCCAGGGCTCGAGGTCCGATGACTGCAACCATGCCTGGCGTCAGGCCCCGATGCCGGCCGCCGCTACACGGGCCGAAGCCTCAAAGCCATCGTAGGCCGCTCGGGACATGAACTTTGAGCATTCCCGGATTCCCGAGGACAAGGTCTTGAACCTCTGCAAAGGTTCCCCGGAGAGGCCAGCAGAGAACCCGGCAAGTTCCTTCGCCAGGTCCCATAGGTACATGTCCATGTACAGCTGGTAAGACTGGACACGGCAAGCAAGCATCGAGCCCTGGAAGCACTTTCTGCCGAAAGCATCCAGGTTTTGGGCCTCCCTGCCGGGAGGCACCGCAGAATGCATCTTCTGGCTTTTGAGACGATGCATGGCCGATTCCACCACCATGGAATGGTGCGGCAGCTGTGCCTTCTGGAAACCAGGGCTCTTACAGAGTCGATAAATGGAATCAACCCGCTTGCTCAAAACCGGCGCCAAGGCCGGTGCCTCCCACATCCGGAAGAGGAGCCGTTCCAGCATCGGAGGAACAGGCACAGTAAAGGACTCCTTCGGAGGAGAGTCATACTGGAGGGCCTCGAGCTCTTTGGCTCGAGGCTCCACCTCGGGGTCCGCAGGAATCGCCAAAGCCTTGGCCATGTCCCTGATGAACTCTGAGAACCTGGTGTCCTCCGGAGGGGACCTACACCGGGGCTCGGACTGCAGTGAGTCCAAAGGGACGCACCGAGTCCAAAAAGTATCGGGGGACTCCTCATCCTCTGTCTCCCACGCGCTCATCTGAAGAGGAGTCAGGGGGCTCCGACCGCACGGGCCTCGGTGGCACCGGCCCCGACGCCGAAGGCACCGGCGTCGACACCCTCGGTTCCGAGCGGGAGGTCGAGGGTAACCGTGACCGAGGATGACCTCGAACCTTCATGGTCTCGAGTATCGGCTCGGTCTCCAGGGTCGACATAGACGTCGATGTCCCGGTGGTCGGGGCAGATGCACTAGCGAGGCTGGCCATCAGTACCCGCTGCTGATCCATGAAGGCAGACAATCTGCACTCCAAGGCTGTCAGCCTGAGTCCAAGCTCAGGAGACTCAGCAGCCACCGACTCAGGCCCCGGCAGCGCCGGGCCCGACGTCGGCTCCCTAGGAGGAGAGTCCACGAGGACAACAGGACTTACGTGTCCGGCGGGTTCCGTCTCCACACGGGGCATTTTGGACGGCTTCTCCAGCTCCAAAGGCCCGGGACGGCGGTCGGGGGTCCGAGACCTGGCCCTCAAGGAACCAGGGACCTCCTCCGACGCCGCCCTCATGAGCCATTTCTTCCTCTTACGTTCCCGATCAGGGGACCCCCTGTCCGAGGGACCCAGCCGATGCTCGGGGTCAGACTCCCGAGACGTCGAGGCCTCGGACGAGGTCCGGGCCCAGCCAGAGGCAGAGTCAGAAAGAGTAGTTACTCACCTGTAACAGGTGTTCTCCAGGAGCAGCAGGAATCAGTCCTCACATATGGGTGACGTCGGTGCCGACGGAGCCCTCGTGCAGAGCATTTCCCCAGCTTTCAAAGAAAGCCTTTGGGAATTGCAGCGCACTAGCGCGGACCCCTTCCCGCCCAAGGGTGCCATCTTGTTCAGTCTGATGACATAGCTAAAAGACAGCAAAAAAAAATTAGCAAAATAAATCATATGACTGCAACTCTAAGGGGAGGAGGGAGGGTTGTGAGGACTGATTCCTGCTGCTCCTGGAGAACACCTTACAGGTGAGTAACTACTCTTTCTCCAGGACCAAGCAGGAAGTCAGTCCTCACATATGGGACTCCCCAGCTTAAGGCTACCGGAGACCTCAAGCGGAAAAAATGAGCTCCCTCTAGCTCGTCAGTACGTAAGGAAGGAATCTTCTCTGAGAACGCCCCCGACCGGTAGCCCAACACCAGGGCCGGAGGGAAGGAGTTGCCTAAACCCCAAAGAGATTATGGAGTACTGCCTGTCCGAAAGCACTGTCCCTGCGGGACTCCCTCTCAAGGCAGTAATGGGCCGCAAAAGTCTGGCTTGAAGACCAAGTAGCGGCCCGGCAGATGTCTGCCAACGGAACAAAGCGGAGATGAGCCACTGACTCAGCCTTCGCCCTGACACGATGAGCCGTGACTTGATCCTCCAACGAGAGGCTGGCTGCCCCATAAGCCCAGGCGATACAGTCAGCGACCCATATGGACAAAGTACGCTTGGAGACAGGTAGCCCCAACTTATTGGGGTCAAAAGAAACAAAGAGCTGAACAGCCCTCCGATGCTCCCGCGTACGGTCAAGGTAGAAGGACAACGCCCTCCTACAGTCCAGGGTATGCAGGACCATCTCAGCCCGGTTGGGATGCGGCCTGGGAAAGAAGGTCGGAAGAACTACCTCCTGATTGAGGTGAAAAGGGGAGACAACCTTAGGAAGAAACTTAGGGTGTGTCCGTAAGACTACCCTATTCCTGTAGAACCTAGTGTAAGGGGGATCAGACACTAGTGCCTGCAGTCCACTCACTCGCCTAGCAGAGGTAAGAGCTACCAAAAAGAAGGTTTTCCAGGAGAGAAAATGGAGAGGGCAGGTAGCCATGGGTTCAAAGGGCGGACAAGTAATCCACTGTAAGACCACATTCAGATCCCACTCAGGGGCTGGTGGACGCAAAGGAGGCTTAAGCAGAAGGAGGCCTCTGAGAAAACGAGCCACCAGAGGCCTTCCGTCCACCGGCGAGTGGTGCGCTGAGAGAGCACTGAGGTGAACCCTGAGAGTTGGACTTAAGGCCTAGATTGGAGAGGTAAAGTAAATATTGCAATACTACCGCTACCAAGCACGAGAAGGGATTCTCGCTGTGCTGAGCACACCATGCGGAGAATCTACGCCACTTAAGAGCGTAGGATTTCCTGGTGGATTGCCGTCTAGAGGCTAAGACCACATCTTCCACCTCTCGAGGCAGTAGTAGGGGAGCCAGGACTACCCTTTCAGCAGCCAGGCCATCAGATGAAGGGACTGGAGATTGGGGTGCAAGAGAGTCCCCTGATCCTGAGACAGGAGATCGTGCTGAAACCCCAGAGGAAGAGGGGTGTCCACCGCCAGCTGCAGCAGAAGCGGGAAACACGGTTGCCTCGGCCACCTGGGGGCTATCAGGATCACTGAGGCCCCGTCCTTGAGGACTTTGAACAGTGTTCTGGACACTAGTGGCGTGGGAGGAAACACATACAGTAGGCCTGTGGACCACGAGATCAGAAACGCATCCGCTGCTACTCAGAGGATGCGGTTGCCTGGAGCAAAATCTTGGGAGTTGCCGGTTCAGAGGACTGGCGAAAAGATCCATGGTGGGGAGGCCCCACCTGAGAAAGACCTGCTGAACCACCAACGGGTTCAACCTCCATTCGTGTGGTTGCAGGATCCTGCTCAGTCTGTCCACCAGGTAATTTTCTTGACTTGGGAGGTAGACAGCCTTGAGGAGGATTCCGTGATTGACGGCCCAAGACCACAGCCGTTGTGCCTCCTGACATAGAAGGAAGGAGCCTGTGCCTCCTTGTTTGTTCACGTAGAACATGGCAACTTGATTGTCCGTCTGGACTAGTACAGACTGGTGAGAGGCGAGGTGGGAGAAGGCTCTCAGAGCTAGGCGTATCGCCCGTAGCTCCAGGAAGTTTATCTGTTGAGCAGCCTCCCAAGGGGTCCAGAGACCCTGAGTACATGTCCCTTGGCAATGTACTCCCCAACCTAGAAGAGAAGCATCTGTCGTCAGCACTTGAGAATGAGGAGGGGATTGAAAAACCACTCCGAGTACCAGATTCGGAAGATGAAGCCACCATTGCAGAGAGGAGACTAGCAGGTCGGATATTCTTACTGAGTCCGCTAGGCTCCCTGTGGCCTGATGCCACTGAGTGCGAAGGCTCCACTGAGCAGGCCGCATGTGCAGGCGGGCATTGGGGGTGACATGAACCGTGGAAGCCATATGGCCGAGTAGTCTCAGGAATTGCCTGGCAGAGACCAGGGAATTGCTGTGAAACTGCCTGGCCAGATCCATCAGCCTGTGGGCTCTGTCCATTGGCAGAAAAGCCTTCGCCTGAAGAGTGTCCAGCCTTGCTCCTATGAATTCTAAGATCTGGGACAGGAGCAAAGTGGACTTTGCGAAGTTTATGACAAACCCCAAGTGCTGAAGCAGAGCCACAGTGCGAAGGGTGGCTTGATTGGCCTCCTGAAAAGACTGGCCCCTGATGAGCCAGTCGTCCAGGTACGGAAACACAAAAAGACCTTGAAGCCTTAGGTAGGCCGCCACCACTGCCAGGCACTTGGTGAACACCCTGGGAGCGGAGGTCAAGCCAAAGGGTAGTACTCTGTACTGATAGTGGTTCCCTCCAACAACAAATCTGAGATATTGTCTGTGGTCTGGATGAATAAGGATGTGAGTATAAGCATTCTTTAGATCTAAGGAGCATAGCCAATCTCCCTGCTGGAGGTAGGGCAGCAGGATTCCAAGGGTAAGCATCTTGAACTTTTCCCTCTCCAGGAACTTGTTGAGGTTGCGCAAGTCTAGGATGGGTCTGAGGTCTCCTGTTCTTTTTGGTACCAGAAAGTACCTGGAATAAAAGCCGTGACCTCTCAGGTGGTGGGGCACCGGTTCCACAGCCTGTTCCTTTAGTAGACTTGCTAACTCCTGAAGGAGTAGGTCCCTGTGCAGAGGCTCCCCTGGAAAATAGGAGGGAGGTACCTGGTGAAAATGGAGAAGATAGCCCTTCTGGACTATATGAAGCACCCAGGTATCTCATGTGACGGCTGACCACCGGTGGGGCAAAGTGGGCCAGCCGGCCTCCTGTGCTGAGAGAAGCCAGCTGAGGAGAAGAGGCTATGCTTTCTGAGTCAAAAACCCCCACCCTGCTGAGCAGGGGCCGGTGTTGGTGGCTTGGGGGTCTACTGCCTACGGGGCCCATGACCCTGCCCCTTGGCCTGCTGACCCTATTGGGGAGCTGCAGAGGCCTGATAATGAGGGTACTGTTTATAGGCAGATGACTTCCTCGGGTAAAAGTTCTTTTTTCCCGAGCCCTTCTTCTTCTGAGATGGGGCAGAGGTTTTCTGGACAGCCTAGTCCTGGTCAGAGTCTCGGTCTCGAGTTCTGCAGCCTTTTCAGCCATGGGCTTGCCAAAGAGGTTTTAACCTCGGCAGGGGACATCGACCAACTTGTCCTGTACCCATGGCTCGAGGTCGGATGACTGTAGCCAAGCCTGTCG
Organism: Ichthyophis bannanicus; assembly: GCA_033557465.1. Lineage (NCBI taxonomy): Eukaryota > Metazoa > Chordata > Amphibia > Gymnophiona > Ichthyophiidae > Ichthyophis > Ichthyophis bannanicus. The sequence continues at coordinate 187,457,857 of CM066042.1, read as the reverse complement.
GCGGGCACCGATGCTGGCCCCGGCTACTCGGGCCAAAGCCTCGAAGCCATCGTAGGCTGCTCGAGAAACAAACTTCGAGCACTCTCGAATACCAGTGGACAAGGCTTGGAACCTCTGCAAAGGTTCCTCGGAGAGACCAGCAGAGAACCCGGCAATCTCCTTTGCCAGGTCTCGGAGGTACATGCCCATGTAGAGCTGGTAAGTCTGGACACGGCAAGCAAGCATAGAGCCCTGGAAGCACTTCTTACCGAGGGCATCCAGGTTCCGGGCCTCCCGGCCGGGAGGCACCAAGGAGTTCATCTTCTGACTTTTCAGTCAATGCATGGCCGATTCCACAACCATGGAGTGGTGCGGTAATTGTGCCTTTTGGAACCCGGGGCTCTTGCGGACTCGATAAATGGAATCGACCCGCTTGCTTAACACCAGCGTCGAGGCCGGGGTCTCCCACATGCGGAAGAGCAGCCGCTCCAACATCGGAGGAACTGGAACAGTAAAGGCCTCCTTCGGGGGAGAGTCATACTGGAGGGCCTCGAGCTCCTCGGCTCGAGGCTCCTCCTCGGGATCCGCAGGGAAGGCCAAGGCCTTGGCCATATTCCGCATGAAGTCCGAGAACCGGGTATCCTCCGGTGGGGATCGTCTCCGAGGTTCGGACTCGGGCGAGTCCGATGGGACACACAGAGTCCGATGGATGTCGGGTGACTCTTCGTCCTCCGTCTCCCAGCCCGACTCCTCAGAGGAGGAATCGAGCGGCTCCGGTCGGGCGGGCACCAATGCCCTCTGCCCCGACGCCGAGGGTATCGGTGACGACGACCTTGGCCCCGAACGGGAGGTCGAGGGAGACCGTGGCCGAGGATCGACTCGAGCCCGCATGGACTCGAGGATCGGCTCGGCCTCCGGGGTAGACTTAGACGTTGAGGTCCCGGTGGTTGGGGCAGATGCACCGGTGAGACCGGCGATCAATGCCCGCTGCTGTTCCATGAAGGCAGCGAAGCTGCTCTCCAAGGCCGTCAACCTGAGTCCGAGCTCAGGAGACTTAGCAGCCTCCGACTCGGGCCCCGACGGCGTCGGGCCTGATGTTGGCTCCCTCGGAGGAGAGTCCACGAGGACAACAGCACTTACGTGTCCAGCAGACTCCATCTCGACACGAGGGTGCTTGGCAGGCCTCTCCGACTCCGAAGACCCGGGGCGGCTATCGGGGCTATGCGACCTGGCCCTCGAGGAACCAGGAGCGTCCACCGACGCTGCCCTCGCGGGTTTCTTCTTCCTGCGATGTTCCCGCGAAGGAGACCCCTGCTCAGAGGAAACCCGACGCTGCTCGGGGCCGGAGTCCCGAGACGTCGAGGCCTCTGACGAGGTCCGAGCCCGGCCGGACGCGGAATCAGAAAAAATTCAATCCTTCTGGTGCTGCCGACTCCTCAACGCCTTTGAGGACATCTTGCCACACAGACCACAGATCATTGGGTCATGATCGAGTCCGAGGCAACGGAGGCAGCAGTCGTGTGTGTCGGTAAGAGACATAAGTTTCTTACACCGATCACACTTCTTAAACCCGCTGGTAGCCATCGGAGGAAAAGGGCCCCTGCTAGGTCAAAAGACCGGGCTGCCAGGGAAAAAAGAAAAAAGGCGCGAACGCCAGTCACAAAGGACAAAAACCGAAAAAGAGAAGAAAGGACGAGATACCGGCGTATCGGTCCGAGCGGGAAAAGGATCCGGCGTCGAACCGGAGAAAAATAGGGAAAATCAACTTTTTCCTCGGGGAAAAATGAACTACATCCATCGGGCTCCGCGGAAAAAGAAGAACTGGAGAGCGGCAGTTGAGAAAGGCAGGAAGGCAGCACGCAGGCACTGTGGGATGCTCCCAAAAGCTTTCTAATTGGACGCTGGGGAGCGTTCCCGCGCAGGCTCCGTTGGTACCAACGATACCCATATGTGTTGACTACATTCCTGCTTGTTCCTGGAGATTACCCTAACAAGGGGCAATGCCATTTAGGTATGTCTAGGTCTGACCTAGAATCATTCAAAAGGATTGGGTATCCAGAACTATTATATTGTAACAATTCATGATCAAGCACTTGGTTCCCTTGTGTTGACACCAATTGCACTACTGAAATAAAAGATTCTCTCATATAGGACTTTTTATACCAGGTGGAGGAGTTATGTATCATTACTGTTTTACAAATGTTCCAAAGGAGGGTCTCCTATCTTTTTCCCCTGTTTTTTGAGCCGTGAAACAAATCGGAGGGGACAGTAATGGCAGAAGGCTAATCACTCTAGAGTCTGTGGTTGTACAAGACCATTGTACAGTGGTTAGATTAAAAGCTATGTCACGAAACTCCTGAAAGCTTCTAGGCCTAGCTCGTAGCAAAAACCCATGCTGGCTGGCTGTCACAGCTGGAAGGCAAACAGCACAATCTGAAAGTTTAAAGTGTTTTGTGACAGAGTATAAGTATGACTCAAAATTATGTGGGTGTTCCCCATGACTTTCCCAAGATTCTGAATGCAGCACTGCTTCACTAACAATTATATGCCATAAAGGAAATAATCTCAAGAGGTAGAAGTTAAGTGCCAAAAGGTCAACACTTATATATCAGTAAAGAACTAACTTTATCAAACTAATCAGAAGTATAGGTGCTGGAAAAAGTTTCTTACATAAATAGTTCATTTAAGAAGCAACCAAGCATGATATTCTTTTCTGCAATATCACTGTTGTCCAAGTCCATATAAGTCTCTGTGTTGCAACAATAGAAGATGCCTTTCTTCCTTGATTCACAGATGCAAGGAATCACCATTCGGATCCTGTGAAGGAGCCTTTTTACACTATGAAAGATGTATCCAAGGTTGTCCTTCCAATTTACAGGCTGAGTATCCCACTAGGAGCACACGGAATGGACCCAGGAACTTAGGAGCCCAGTGTCTTCGGATGCAGGTTCTTAATCAGGACCCAATCTCCTGGCTTCAGTTCTGGATGCGCAAAATATGAAGGACTATCAGTGTACCCTTGGCACAAAGTGGTCCAGGTATATTGTTTATTGTCAAATTGGAAAGCACATAAAATTGATTTTCATTATTAATTCCCACTGAAAAATAAGCAGAACTCAAATCCACAACAGTGAACCAGGTAGTCCCTGGGGGTATCTGTGTCCAGATATCATGTGGATTAGGCACCAAGGGAAAAAAATCAGCAAAATCACATTATTTACTGCTCACAGGACTTGCACAAATCTTTAAGTCTTACCATATGCCTAAAGCACAGGAAGAATTGGTGCTGGCAATTTGCAGAAGAAGGCACTTCAGAGAGAGAATACAGCTGAAAAAGCAATTTTCTACTCATCTAGGACAAAGTAGCACAGTGTAAAGCTAAAAAGTCCCGACCTAAAAGATTTACTGGTAAAGTCTCCCCCACAAGAAAGGTAGTAGGATACAGTCTCTCCAATCTGCAAAGATAAAAATTCAAGCTTGCGATGAGGAATTATTCTACCTTCAATGTCTTCACAGTGCACTATTGGTGCTTGCGCTAGCTGAGCGTGATAAATGGCAGGCAAATCTTGTAAACACAGTGCTGAAGTAGTAGCTCCAGTATCAATAATAAACTTCAGATTAGATTCTTCTAGTTTAGCTTCTAACTCACCCTGAGGGGTTAAGCTTAAATGCAAAAATAATCATGCATCACCTTCAAAATCTTCTGGCTTAGAGTAACATTGGTATACAGGAGTGAATTCAGCTTTCGCTGGAATGAAAATCAGCTTTCTGGACATCAAGATTCTGATTCTGGGGACAGTTATGCTGCAAATGTTCAATCTCGCCACAAGTATAACAAGCACACATTCCTTTTGACTGTCCACGTCCTCGCTGGTAATTCACATAACCTCCTCTCCCTCTGGCTTTACCCCTACCCCTGCCCACATGTGGCTGCAAAGAAACAATCTGTAAATTAAGCAGTTTAGTCTTTTTTGCCTCTATCTTGGTTTGCTCTTCTTGCTGTACCTCAATAAATTTCAATTCACTGTATGGGCACTTTCCAGAATTGCATCTGCTGTTCTAACTGGCCAGTCTATTATTGAGGTCTCCAAAATGTATTTTATTCTCAGATACAAGCCATTCACAAAAATATTAGTGAACCCTGAAGGTGTTTCTTCTTCCTCTCCAGAATAGCCTTTAAAACTAGCATACACCTAGTGTGAAAATCTGTAACCTTTTCATCTTTATCCTGCCTTAGAGATGTCAGTTTTGACCAATCCTTTACAGGCTTACTTTAATAGATTCTAACAATTTTTCTCTACTCAAAACAAAACTCTGAGTCTTCCCTTGTAAATCTGTCACAGGGCTACTTTTCTTAACGCTAAAGCCCTAGCTCTGTCATGCCATTCACGCATCTGAGACTGAGCCTAACTACACAGATTACCCATCGCTGGTAATACTCACAAATCTGACACCTTCTGTCTACCTTGCCTTGAATGCAGAGACCTGTATCCTGGCACAGCACCAACTGATAATGTACTCCGCTCCACCCCTCACTGGTAACAGGACCTGGGCCCCCAGGACGAATCTCCATACTCAGGGCAATGAGAAGGAAGCAATAATAATTAATAATACAATTCACACTCACAATTGTGGTACACACAGGACCAAAGCACTTTGGGAGAGAGAGCAAAGCTTGCAATGTCTCTCTCTAAACCCCGCCTACTTCAATTACTTTTTATTGGTTCAAAATCCCATCTCACAGCATAATTGCTACCTTATTATCCTACACTAATGCATATTCATAATGTGCATCTCTATGTCATAGGTCAGATCTTATTAGTATAGGTCATCAGGAGAAGACATACATGTATTCCCAGACATAATTTATTAAACAATAATTCTAACACAAGCAGTTTTCAGTGTGTATGTTTGCAGACTGAAAAGAAAGTTCTTCCTTGCAACTTTCTGTACTATAAACAGGCCTAGTTTCTCTTTTATCTGAACCGTCAGCAAAGTTTTTAGTAGTCTCTTCAAAGTCATCAGCTTAGTAACAGGTTTTGGAATGTCTGAGATAATGAATCTGTGGTGTTAATTCTTTGAGGGCTTTCAGTAATATACTATTATTGAGTACCCTCACGGTGTACACAGCCCTGTACAGACAAGCCTCCTTTCAATGACAAATCCTAGTTCGAGCACAGGGAGTGCGTTGAATGGACAGACATAACATGTGTGGTGTTTTGCACCTGATGAGCCAATCGTCAAAGTAGGTGAAGACAAAGACGCCCAGGGTGCGGAGATAGACCAGACATTTCACTAAGACTCTTTGGGCGAACACCAGGCTGAAGGGCAGGACCAAATAATGGTAGTGCCTGCTGACAAACATGAAGTGGAGATATTGCCTGTGAGATGGGTGAACGAGGATGTGCGTGTATGCATCCTTTAGATCCAGAGAAGAGAGCCAATTGTTCCTCTGAAGGTAGGGCAGTAGGGTTCCTAGAGAAACCATCTTGAACTTCTCTTGACTAGGAACTTGTTGAGGTTCCGGAGGTCTATGATGGGACAGAACCCCCTGATTTTTTGGGGGATAATTAAATATCAGGAAACCGCTAGGTACTTGTGTCCTAGATTGGCCACTTTTGGAAATAGGATACTGGGCTTGATGGACCTTGGTCTGACCCAGTAAGGCATATCTTATGTTCTTAGGAGTAAAACCCTAACCTTTCCTGTCCACAGGAAACAAATTCTAACGCACCATCTGTCAGTAAGGTGGTGAATTCCTACTGTAAGAGAGACCGATAGAAAGATTCAAGAGGATACTCCCCTTAAAATAAGGAAGGAAGTTACTGGGTGAAATGTAGCTAATAGCCCCTGAGGACGACTTGTAGAGTCCAGGGCTCTGATATGAACAAAATAGACCAGTCTGCCTGCTATGGGAGTAGGCTGTGGCTCCTTCAGGGGAAGAATGGCAACATTCTCCAGAAAGAAGTATTTATTTTATTTATTTATTTAACAGGTCTTCTATACCACCTTATCATATATTCAAAGCAGTTTACATAGAATGGTTATAGCAACAAGCTTTACATTTTGACGTGGTCAAAAGCTTGCCCCAAGTTGGGGCTGCAGGACTGGTTGAGGCTTAGGTGGACTTGGGCCTCTTGGGTTGGCGAGGAGACGGAGCCTTCTGCTGACCACAGTGAGCGTGATAGGCCAGTAAGCAGAATAAGAGGGAAATACTTCCTTTTCTTGGGGTAAAAGGGTTTCCTAACAGAGGCCTTCTTCCTAGAAGAATCAGCTGTCTTATGAGAGAGACGCTTCATGGTAAAGTCATCAGTTTCGATTTCACCAGCATTCTCCCTCCAGCCTTTACCAAAGAGGTTCTCATCTCAACAGGGAATGTCTGCTAGCTTGTCTTCAACCCACTGTTCAAGGTCCGAAGACTGCAACCAAGCCAGTCTTCTGGCTCCAATGCCCACTGCTGCAGCTCTGTTGGTAGATTCAGAGTGAAAAGCTGCTCTGGTGATTAACTTATAACAGTCTTAAGAACATAAGATATGCCATACTGAGTCAGACCAAGGTCCATCATGCCCAGTATCCTGTTTCTAACAATGGCCAATCTAGGTCACAAGTATTAGCAGTTTCCCCAAAAGACACAGGTTCCACAATGCTTGTATTGGTGCAAGCAATGGAAAAGCAATGGATATCCCAGGTTCCCTTTAATAATGGTTTGTGGACCTTTCCTCCAGGAACTTGTCGAAAGCTTTTTTTAAACCCGGCTACACTAACAGCTTTTACTACATCCTCCATCAACAAATTCCAGAATTTTATTACACATTGAGTGAAAAAATATTTTCTCTTATTAATCTTAAATAGGTTATCCTGTAACTTCATTGCATGTCCCCTAGTTTTTCTATATTTTGATGGCATAAACAATCGATCTACATTTACCCGTTCCACTCCATTCATTAATTTATATCATATATCCCCTCAGCCGTCTCTTTTCCAGGTTGAAGAGCCCTAACCTTTTTAGCCTCTCTTCATAGGTGTATTCTTTTTAAGATATGGTGACCAGAATTGCACACAATATTCAAGATGCGGTCGCACCATGGAACGTTACAGAGGCATTATAATATCCTTTGTTTTATTCTCCATTCCTTTCCTTATGATACCTAGCTTGACCTTGCTTGGCTAGGGACCAGTAGGCACCCAGCTTCTCTGAACGAATTATGGCAGAGAACTCATCAAGATCTTTCACAATGTCTCTAAGGAACATACCCATATAAAGCATATAAGAATTAATATGGCAAGCCAACATTGTTGCCTGGAAGCATCGGCGGCCAAAGGCATTGAGGATATGTGATTCCCTCCCAGGAGGAACTAAAGAGTGGTTCTTGGTACTTTTCATTCAGCGCAAGGCCGACTTGCCCACAATAGAATGGTGAGGGAGTTGAGGCTTTTGGAATACTGGGGAATTGGGAACCCTGTACATGGTGTCTAGCCTTTTACCAACCAACAGAACCGAGAGAAGGGTCTCCCACATCCTAAACATGAGGTCCTGCAGAATATGATGAACTGGAAGAATGGCAGCCTCTTTAGGAATCAAGGGATATTGCGGTATTTCCAGTCCCTCAGCGCCTACGGAGACCAACACCACCTTGGCCATGTCTCAGATAAAGTCCTGGAAGAACATGTCCTCAAGCAGGAACCAACAGCGCTCATGAGGCAGCGAAGGGTTTGATGGTACATCATGGTACCTCTGTGAAACAGAAGAATCCCAGGCATTGGAATCGGAGAGGAAGTCAAAATAGCGATGTCAACGTCACGTCTCCATTGCCAATCCGATGCCGATGCCCTGGGGCATTGGAACCTTAGAAGCTTGAGGGTGGTTCCTCCTGCAGCTGATAGGACTCAGCTGGTTCCAAGCTCAGTATCGACCCCAAGGGTCCCGATGGCAGTGGTTCCAGACGCGGCATCAAGACCTCGGCTGCTGAGGGCCTTGAGACTACCGGCATGGATGCTGCCAAACTGCTCTCGGACAGCATGTGCTGCTCGAGGGAGATGGAGAATGTCTGGGAGGGCTTTGGTAAAGGACTCTGGATCGCCGTTCCAGAAAACAGAAACTGATGCTCTCCAGAAGCCGAAGTCTCAGTAGCACTCCAGAGCCCCTCTTGAGCTTTGGAGGTGGATTCCTCCCACCAGGGCTGTTTAACTGGCCGTTCTCGGTTCTCAGCTTCAGAGTCCCGCCAAGGCGGACTCCGGTGTTGATGTCCAAGGGATCGGATCCCAGGTATTGGCATCGGTCCTTGACATCAAAGACTGAGGTGCTTTTGCAGTGGTGGTTGCTTGTCTGTCTCCAGTACCACAGTCTCTGGGTTCTGAAGGAGCATGGGAACCACACAAAGAACAGAAGCCCCGAAAGGACATTGCTGACACAGGTTACAAGAGGCCGGGGTATAGTCAGCCCCAAACACTGCAGGCACTAATTGTGCTCATCAGTAACTGAAATGGTGCGGTTACAGGAAGTACTTTTTTTTTTTCTTAAACCACTAGCTGACTTCTCCATGTTAGGAAAAACAGCCGTCGCCAGGTCAAGAGACTTAATGCGGCCAAAACCTATGAAAATTCCCACAGGAACCGCAAGGTAAAAGAGAAATAAAAGAAAAATAGTGTGTCAAAAAGGGCACCGGCGTCATCGAGCGACGGTCTCTAAAGTAGATAGGAAGGCAAAAAGAAGAAAAGGCACTCCAAAGGGCACAGAAAAAAATATTTTATCTGCGGTTTCAGGACGAGCGTCCGTTGAGCTCTGCAGAAAAACAAAGACTGAAGAGAGTCCTCTGGGAAGGCATGCACGCATGTGCGGAGCGATGTTCTCAAAGGCTTCCTATTGGAAGCTGGGGAGTGTTCCCGCATGGGCTACATTGGAGGACGTTACCCATATGTGAACACTGCATTCCTCCTTGTTCCTGGAGATGGAGGCGTTCCTCCATGGCTTCCAATTCCAAAGACCTTGGGGCCTAAACAGCTTCGGCCCATGACTTTAGCATCCATATGAGGGTATTGGCATGGCCTCAGCTATTGGGAGCTAGTCGGTGCCCCTCCAAAATTCTGGAGGTTGAAAGGTAAATCCTCTGAGGCACCTTGACCGGCCGTTCGCGCTCGTCACTCTCAACATCCTGCTTGGAAGGGCTCTGATGCTGATGCACCCAGGCCTTCATCCGGTGCTCAGATGGATTCCCCTTTTGTTGTCAATGAGATCGAATCCTCTCTCGATTCCAGGCAGAGACCGATCGATGGCTGATCCTCTAGGGCACTGCAGGTGCTATGCTCTGACTGAGCCAGAGAACTTCTCGATGTCTGTGCACCTTCGGCGGATTCCTGGGAAGCAATCGAGACAGATGGTGCCTTAGATGCTGAATCAGACCTCTGGACAAAGATATTCTCTCTGTTTCTCTTGACCCCTCAAGCCTCTCCTTGTCATCTGCAAGCACAAATTGCAAGACGACGACTGGTGCACACTTGGTGCACTTCTTGAACCTGCTGGCCGGTTTCTGAGACATGTCTGGGAAAACAGTTGTGACGAAATCAAATGGCTCAATTTTCATGACCACAGGCCCGGTCAGGCCACAGGGAGAACAACCAAAAAAAGGAACTTTACCAAAAATGTGCCAGGACCAATAAAGGGACCACAATCAATGGAACAGACATGACAGACAGCAGACACTAACATGAACACCAACAGGAAACTAGTTCAGGAAGGCCCCCAAAGGGAGGAAAAGGAGAAATGCTCCTTACCGTTAATTTCTTTTTCTGGAATCCTGCTAGACCAGTCCAAACAAGTGGATTATATCTCCCTGCCAGCAGATGTTGGAGACAGAGATAGTAGTACCAGAAGCTTCATTGGGCATGCCCTGTCACCCATGTGCTTCTCCTAGGTGTCGCCTTTTGTATACTCCTGACAAAGCAAAGAACCAAGAGTTGAACTGAACGAAGCGGAATGCGTGCCCATGTCAAACTATTAGCGCTAGAATTAACGCACATGGATCAGAACTATGTGCAGGCTTTTGGAAGGTACAATGTCGAGGCTGATACGGATAGGTGCCTGAATTCAGGTTCTGCTGAGATGGCTGTCGAAGGAAAATGCAGTCAGCGAGGGCAGGGCCCAGACTTGTCTAGCAGGATTCCAGGAAAGGAAATGAACGGTAAGGAAAATTTCTCCTTCCAAACATCCTGCTAGACTAGTCCAGGAAAGTAGGCAGTACCAGAGCTATCCCAACTTAGGGCAGGACAAGACAGTGGCTGCCACAACGCTGGCCGCAAAGGCCGCCGCATCTCAAGCCTGGAGATCAAGGTGGTAATGGAAAAAAGAGGTAGACATGGAGGACCAGGTTTTTGCCCAACAAATGTCCCCTTGGTCCGCCCAGGAGGAGGCTTTTATCCTGTTGGAATGGGTGCGGAGACCCACCGGCACAGGTTTACTGTGCAAGATATATGCCGACTTGATGGTACGTTTGATCTATCATGCAATGGTTGGCTTGGAAGAGAGTCCCTTGCAGGACCCAGCAAACAGGACAAAAACGCAATCTGACTTCAAAAAGAAATAGCTGCCTTCAAGTACCAGCGGAAGACTCTGCAGATGTCAACCGGATGGTGATCGTGCTGAGATTCTGCCCCTGCAGCCTTCTTGAACGTGGGGAGGATAATGAGCTGATTAAGGTGGAAGGACAAAACCACTTTCAGTAAGAATGACAGAACCAGTCGGATGGATACCCCTTCCAAGGAGGATGACAGGAAGGAGTCTCGACAGCAAAGTGCCTGAAGCTTGGATACATACCGAGCAGAGGTAATGGCCACCAGAAAAACGGTCTTAAAGGACAAATCCCTGATAGAAGCATCTTGGAGTGGCTCGATGGCGGACTTTCGAAGGCTGTGCAATACCAAGGAGAGATCCCATGGCAGAACCGTAGGGCGGAGAGGTGGCAGTAATGTCCAAATGCCCTGGAGGAAGCGTCTGACATTGACATGAGAAGTGACGGATCGACTGGCAATGGGCCCCCGAAAACATGTGAGGGTGGCCACGTGCACCCGTGTGAGCTCCTTGCACAGCTATCCTGGAGAAATTGCAAGGTTATCCGGAATCCGTTCATGCCATGGAGAAAAGTGATTGCGAGCGCACCAGGTCTCGCAGAGGCACTAGATGTGCACGCACACCAAGGACGTAGATGAGAGACGAGCCTGGAGCAGGGTATCAATGATCCGCTTGGAATACCCTCTCCAAAATAGGTGTTGCCTCTCTCAAGAGCCAGGCCATAAGAGAGTAAGGCGCCGGGTCTTCCATCCAGACAGGGCCCTGGCAAAGCAGTCCGTGTCATTGGTGGCTCCACCAGAAGCCAGATGAGATCAGCGCACCATGGGCAGCGCAACCAGTCGGGCACCATCAGACTCACTAGGCTGCAGTGAGCTTATATGCGGCGAAGGGCACCTCCAATCATTGTCCAAGAGGGGAAATAAGTACAGCAGCACTTCTGTCAACCAAGATTGCACCAGTGCATTTAACCCATGAGAGGTATTCTCCTGTCTGCGACTGAAAAAGATTGAGATTTTGGCATTGGCTGCAGTTGCCATCAGGTCACGCGCTGGCCTTCCCCACTGTTGGGCTATGTGGCGGAAGGCCCATGGGTCCACCAAGAAACAGCAAACTGCCACGTAGGCAACAGGAACCAGTCAGAAACCGTGGCAGGAGGTTCAAATTGACCTTTATTGATCCACGGATAAGATGCGCCAAACCCAACACAGGCCGTGTTTCGTACACCACTTCCTCAGGGGTTATAGGCTCACTACAAATATACATACACATGAAAACAACAGCAAAAAGAAATTGTTGTGTAAACATGGATACCAAAAGACATATCATATTATACCACATTAAAAAATATATCATATTATACCACATTAAAAAATATATATATATACAACTAAGATAATCCATTAAAAAAATTTTGAAAATAAACTGAGTGTAAAAATGTACAACTAAAACACTTTAATAATGAACCAATAATAAATAACTTAAAAAATTAAAAATTAAAAAAACCATAAAAAACACTCATAATGCGATAACTCACTTGCTAAAACTAAAAAACAACATCAAGAGTATCTATAATGATGTTAATAATAACGATAATAACAATGAAATATAATAAAGAAAGGTGGGTCAATTATATATATATGTTCATAAATTCACTTGACTATAACCACAAAAACAAAAATAAAAGGAGAAAAAGGAGAACAGGAGGAGGAGGAGGACTCAAAAAACATAAATTGTTAGTGCCAATGTCCAAAATAAATTAAAACATAATGAATAAAATTAAAATGTAAAAATATTGATTTAATAAAATTAAATAATTTGAGAAAATTTTTATAATAAATATATTAAAAATAAAAATAAAATATATATGATGTACTTACATTTATATATAAAAAATATATAAAATATAAATAAAAATTACACACATACAATGTATAATAAAATTATACTATAAAAAACTTTAAAAGCGAATTACACAAATAGAAAATTTAAAAACATAAATAAATAAATAATGATACGACCTACCACTGCACCAAGCTAAATTCAGAGAAACCTTTTGTAGAGCAGAGGCACGGATAGCACCGGCCTCTGGTGCACGATGCAATTATGATCGTGTGTGAAAAAACTAAACAAATAAACAAATAAGTAAAATCAATAAATAATTTAAACATTGGCAAAGACAATATAAATGAAATTAAATTAAATTTATCTTTCAAAGGAATCATAAACTAAAGAGCATCATAGAACGGGGAGAGCCCAGTATCCAACTAACTAGATTGTGTTCAACCAATTTGGTGCTATAATACAAGACTACGTGCTCTGCTGTCGTTAGAGAGACTGATGGTTGTGATGCGAAAAATGTAAAATGTGTCCTAATGAAATGATATTATTAATGCCTTAAATAAAAAACAAAAATGTTTGGTGGTTTTACCAAAACTGATTATTTAAAACGTGCAAACTGCCGTGGGTAAGTAGCCAGCACTTTAAACTTCAAAAAAGGGGGGAGGGAGATATATAGGTGGGGGATGAGAAAAAATTTTCCTCTCGTATTCTATGTATTAAAGACTAACCTATAGTAATATTATTGGCACTAAAAATGCTACTAATGGAATACATGTTGGAGAATAACTTTTGCCGTGAAGAGTGCAAGATCGTGACAACAACGGCGGACTACAGTGAAAACAAAAACTTTCATGCAATGCTGAAATGTTTTAGCGTAGAAAAATGTTAAACCCGCTCTATCTAATAAAGGTCATTGTTCTTGTGACAGGATTATATATAAAAGTGAGAACCCTGTGTACCGAAAAACATTAAAGAGATGGGTCGCCATCCACTGAAGGCACAATGATGGATGTAAATGAAAGCGTGTGCTTGCCCCGTATCTCCGTTGTTTTGAGGGAAGCCGTGCCAGTCAAAAAACTAATAACTTGCCCCTGTCACCTATAAAAATATCGCATATGATAAGTTGTCCCACCTAAGGAAACGCCATAAGACAGACGCCGAGTACTGATATCGTTGTTAAAACTACACGTATATACTTCTTTTAAAACGCCATTTCTGGCGGGAAAACCGGAGGCATTCAATCCTGAACAGTCACCATGTTGGGAGTACTGTTAAAAAAGTTTACTGCAACAAATAGCGTACTAGTCTCGTATACCCGTTATTTTTAGGGGACAAATTAAAAACAATAATACATTAACAATTGTAAAACACCCCTATAGCCCTTGAAGACATACCGCATATAATCGGTTATCCAAACCTGAAGTACACTCGTAACCGTCATGAAACCAGGCACCTCGCACTGATTATAGCCTTACAGTCAGACTGCACATGCGTGCTTCTTTTAAAGCGCTATTTTTGGCGGGAAAAAAAGGCTTTTAAAACTCAACTTGTCAGCTCTTTGTTATATAAAAGATTTGCACTGCCCAAAGGAAATTTTGAAAAAATGGGGGATGACATATAAATAAAATTATAAACGATAATATTAAGAACCCCTAAAAAGACAAAAATTGAACCTAAATGAATTAATTGATTAAAATATGAAACCTATTAACACATAAAGTAGACATATCCAAAAATAAATAAATAATCAATAATTCCAATTCTGAGTGTAATAATAATAAATAATACTTAAAAAACATTTTGTTAAAAAATATATAACAAAAATTTGTTAAATTAAACAAAAATTTGTTCTAAGTTACGGATTCATTGGACGTTGGAGGTATATCAAGAACAGCATATTAAAAAATAAAAAATTATAAATAATAATTATAAAAAATTATAAAAAAAAATTGTAAAAAAAGGGGGGAATAAAAACACACCTAACCCGACTACAAAAACACTGATAAGTCTTGATCCATGTTTAATCCATGTGGTACCATGGAATTTAACAAGAAAATGTATTTTTGTTCTAACCTTGCTGTAGTTTTGACTGGAGAGGGGGAGATTTAGTCAAAACTACAGCAAGGTTAGAACAAAAATACATTTTCTTGTTAAATTCCATGGTACCACATGGATTAAACATGGATCAAGACTTATCAGTGTTTTTGTAGTCGGGTTAGGTGTGTTTTTATTCCCCCCTTTTTTTACAATTTTTTTTTATAATTTTTTATAATTATTATTTATAATTTTTTATTTTTTAATATGCTGTTCTTGATATACCTCCAACGTCCAATGAATCCGTAACTTAGAACAAATTTTTGTTTAATTTAACAAATTTTTGTTATATATTTTTTAACAAAATGTTTTTTAAGTATTATTTATTATTATTACACTCAGAATTGGAATTATTGATTATTTATTTATTTTTGGATATGTCTACTTTATGTGTTAATAGGTTTCATATTTTAATCAATTAATTCATTTAGGTTCAATTTTTGTCTTTTTAGGGGTTCTTAATATTATCGTTTATAATTTTATTTATATGTCATCCCCCATTTTTTCAAAATTTCCTTTGGGCAGTGCAAATCTTTTATATAACAAAGAGCTGACAAGTTGAGTTTTAAAAGCCTTTTTTTCCCGCCAAAAATAGCGCTTTAAAAGAAGCACGCATGTGCAGTCTGACTGTAAGGCTATAATCAGTGCGAGGTGCCTGGTTTCATGACGGTTACGAGTGTACTTCAGGTTTGGATAACCGATTATATGCGGTATGTCTTCAAGGGCTATAGGGGTGTTTTACAATTGTTAATGTATTATTGTTTTTAATTTGTCCCCTAAAAATAACGGGTATACGAGACTAGTACGCTATTTGTTGCAGTAAACTTTTTTAACAGTACTCCCAACATGGTGACTGTTCAGGATTGAATGCCTCCGGTTTTCCCGCCAGAAATGGCGTTTTAAAAGAAGTATACGTGTAGTTTTAACAACGATATCAGTACTCGGCGTCTGTCTTATGGCGTTTCCTTAGGTGGGACAACTTATCATATGCGATATTTTTATAGGTGACAGGGGCAAGTTATTAGTTTTTTGACTGGCACGGCTTCCCTCAAAACAACGGAGATACGGGGCAAGCACACGCTTTCATTTACATCCATCATTGTGCCTTCAGTGGATGGCGACCCATCTCTTTAATGTTTTTCGGTACACAGGGTTCTCACTTTTATATATAATCCTGTCACAAGAACAATGACCTTTATTAGATAGAGCGGGTTTAACATTTTTCTACGCTAAAACATTTCAGCATTGCATGAAAGTTTTTGTTTTCACTGTAGTCCGCCGTTGTTGTCACGATCTTGCACTCTTCACGGCAAAAGTTATTCTCCAACATGTATTCCATTAGTAGCATTTTTAGTGCCAATAATATTACTATAGGTTAGTCTTTAATACATAGAATACGAGAGGAAAATTTTTTCTCATCCCCCACCTATATATCTCCCTCCCCCCTTTTTTGAAGTTTAAAGTGCTGGCTACTTACCCACGGCAGTTTGCACGTTTTAAATAATCAGTTTTGGTAAAACCACCAAACATTTTTGTTTTTTATTTAAGGCATTAATAATATCATTTCATTAGGACACATTTTACATTTTTCGCATCACAACCATCAGTCTCTCTAACGACAGCAGAGCACGTAGTCTTGTATTATAGCACCAAATTGGTTGAACACAATCTAGTTAGTTGGATACTGGGCTCTCCCCGTTCTATGATGCTCTTTAGTTTATGATTCCTTTGAAAGATAAATTTAATTTAATTTCATTTATATTGTCTTTGCCAATGTTTAAATTATTTATTGATTTTACTTATTTGTTTATTTGTTTAGTTTTTTCACACACGATCATAATTGCATCGTGCACCAGAGGCCGGTGCTATCCGTGCCTCTGCTCTACAAAAGGTTTCTCTGAATTTAGCTTGGTGCAGTGGTAGGTCGTATCATTATTTATTTATTTATGTTTTTAAATTTTCTATTTGTGTAATTCGCTTTTAAAGTTTTTTATAGTATAATTTTATTATACATTGTATGTGTGTAATTTTTATTTATATTTTATATATATTTTTTATATATAAATGTAAGTACATCATATATATTTTATTTTTATTTTTAATATATTTATTATAAAAATTTTCTCAAATTATTTAATTTTATTAAATCAATATTTTTACATTTTAATTTTATTCATTATGTTTTAATTTATTTTGGACATTGGCACTAACAATTTATGTTTTTTGAGTCCTTCTCCTCCTCCTGTTCTCCTTTTTCTCCTTTTATTTTTGTTTTTGTGGTTATAGTCAAGTGGATTTATGAACATATATATATAATTGACCCACCTTTCTTTATTATATTTCATTGTTATTATCGTTATTATTAACATCATTATAGATACTCTTGATGTTGTTTTTTAGTTTTAGCAAGTGAGTTATCGCATTATGAGTGTTTTTTATGGTTTTTTTAATTTTTAATTTTTTAAGTTATTTATTATTGGTTCATTATTAAAGTGTTTTAGTTGTACATTTTTACACTCAGTTTATTTTCAAAACTTTTTTAATGGATTATCTTAGTTGTATATATATATTTTTTTTAATGTGGTATAATATGATATATTTTTTAATGTGGTATAATATGATATGTCTTTTGGTATCCATGTTTACACAACAATTTCTTTTTGCTGTTGTTTTCATGTGTATGTATATTTATAGTGAGCCTATAACCCCTGAGGAAGTGGTGTACGAAACACGGCCTGTGTTGGGTTTGGCGCATCTTATCCGTGGATCAATAAAGGTCAATTTGAACCTCCTGCCACGGTTTCTGACTGGTTCCGGAAGGCCCATGGGGCCAGCTCCCATTCCCCGGGATCCAGCGCATGGCAGCTGAGGAAGTTGGCTTAAACATTGTCCATGCCTGCAATGTGCTGGGCTGAAACCAACAGGAGATACGTCTCAGTCCAGGGAAACAGAAAGGCCATTTCCCTTGCTATGCCCGGACACTTCGTGCCGCCCTGCCTGTTGAGATATGAGACCATTGTGGCATTATCACCGAGGATCCGGACTGCTTTGTGGTTCATGTATGGAAGTAAGTGTAAAAGAGCTAAGCACACCGCTCGGGCTTCCAGGTGATTAATGGTCCATGACGCTTCTCAACCGGATCAAGTTCCGTGCGTGGTCCGGCCCAGGCAATGGGCACCTTATTCAGACAGACTGGCATCGGTAGTTATGACAACCCACTGAGGAGTCTCCAACGGAACGCTGCAGAAGATGTTTTCTGTCTGGCGCCACCACTGGAGGATGTGGCGCAGGGACCTTGGTATCGATAAGCACAGATCGAAGTCCTCGGATGCTGGGGACCAACGGGAAAGGAGGGACCGCTGCAGTGGTCTCATGGGCGCTCATGCCCAGGGGACAACCTCCAGGGTGGCTGCCATGGCTCCCAGGACTTGGAGATGGTCCCTGACTAGGGTCCATGGATGTCCCAGAAAGGTAGTGAGTGAAAGGCAAATCTTTGAAACCGCACTTGTGTGAGGTAGACTTTGCTGAGCCGGGTGTCAAAATGAGCCCCAAGGAACTACAGAGACAGAGGGTTGAAGGCAACTCTTGGTGTGATTGATGCCCACCTGAGATCTTCTAAAAACTGGATAACTCGATCCACCGACTTGATGGCATTGGCGTGCATCTTTGCCGGAATGAGCCAGTCATCAAGATAAGGATGGACTTGAATTCCCTCTTGACTTAGGGCTGCGGTGGCCACAATCATGACCTTGGAGAAGGTGCGTGGAGCGGAGGCCAATCCGAAGGGCAAGGCCCAAAATTGGTAGTGCTGGCCAAGGATGGCAATGTGTAGGAACTGCTGATGTTCTGGACAGATTGGAATGTGCAAGTAAGCCTCAGCGAGATCTAGAGGCACCAAATACTCTGCTGTTCTTATGGCTTGAATGAATGGTCGCAGAGTTTCCATGCAAAATCTACAAACATACTTACTAAATCACTCAATCGCCCAAGGGAGCTCTTTGAAATAGTCAAATCCCTAACACAAACCCCCACAAATGATACACACACCATCCCCATTGACCCCCCCAGTTTCGCCACCAACTTTGCAGATAAACTAAAAAAAAAAAAAACTGCCCATGGATGACTTGCACTTGAACCACCCACATATCCCACCACTTGGAGCTTTTTCCATTTAATAGATCAAAAAATACTTAACATAATCACCAAAACCAATACCACCACATCCTCCCTGGACCCCTGCCCAGTTAGCTGGATCAAGGCAACCAAAACTGAATTAACCCCACATCTCCTTCCTATAATAAACCAATCACTTACACAGGGATACATACTACTTGAACTGAAACAATCCATAATCCGCCCTATACTAAAAAACAAATCCTTAGACAAAATGAATCCCAGTACATATGGGCCCATAGCAAATATTCCATTTATATCTAAACTAACTGAAAAAGTTGTACAAATACAATTACAGGACCATATCGACCTCAATGCTCCCCTTGACGAACATCAGTATGGTTTCCGCCCCCATCATGGAGTAGAAACACTCCTCCTAACTCTTACAGACAAACTCCTACGCGGCATAGACAACCCAAAACAAGCGTTCATAGTAGTATTCCTTGACATTGCATCTGCATTTGACAGCATCAATCACAACTTACTAATCAAATGACTAGAACACATTGGCATCACAGGAACTCCACTTCAGTGGCTCAAATCATACCTACAAAACCTCACTCTGCAAGTCCAAGTTGGCACCAAAATATCTTGTTTGAAGCTTGGAGAACAAGGTATCCCACAGGGCTCCGCCCATCCGCATTTTTATTCAACCTGTACGCATCTTCAAAAACTTTAAAGTAGGATATCATATATACGCTAATGATATCATGCTATATGTCCCCATAGACATCAACAACCCCAACCAACATGCACTCCCATTGTGCATTAGAAAAGTACAATCCTGGCTAAGCACAGTGAGCCTCCGGATCAACTTCAATAAGTCCCTTACACCAACAGAAACCCAAACTTCAGCCTCCCAATAAACCTCTCAATCGATGAAACATACCTACCTACCAGTAAAGAAGTGAAATACTTAGGAATCACTTTAGACCAAACACTCAGCACGAATACCCACGTAAAATTAACTACAAGAAACATATTTTACAAACTCCGAACTTTACAACACATGAGACCATTACTGGACCTTCATGACTTCAGATCAGTGGTGCAAGCTCTGGTCATGCCTCATAATGACTTCTGCAACAGTCTTCTCCAATGATTACCCCCCAAAAAATCACTAACCAACTCCAAACAGCTCAAAATGTTGCAGATAGAATTATCTGTAAAGCCCCCCTATCCGATCATATCACCCCCCATTTTACACCTGCTCCACTGGCTCCCTGTCATAAGCAGAATTAAGTACAAAATTCTGATGACCACTTTCAAACTGCTAAACATTTCCCCCCTCATGTGAACACCATTAAAATCCCTCAGGACTACCTCATCAAGACACACTTATTCATTGAACATTTTGGCAATAACTACAATAATCACACTACATACCCACCTTAACGTTCCCGTACAATCAACCCATGTAGCCCTTTTCCCCTCTTCCCCTATTCTATGAACCCCCTTCCCTCACAGTAGAATAAGAGTGACTCAATTTGTATATAGTTCTCCATGTACATAGTTAAATGAAAATACTGTGCCCCATATTTTACTCGCAGTTTGATGTAATCCCAATGTTTAATGTATACTGTTGAGTTCATGGTAAACCACCCCTGATCTCAAGAAGGGGTGCTATATAAAAACTTTGAAATAAATAAATAAAATAAAACCAGGGTATGCGCAGGGAGCGACTGACCCCTTGAAGATCCAGAATCGGGTGCCAGGTGCTGTCTTTCTTAGGAACCATAAAGTAAACAGAGTAGCGACCTGAGCCTCTTTTGGGATGGGGCACTGGGCAGATGGCCGGAAGATCAAGCAGGCAATGCAGCGGGGCAAATACAGCACGCCACTTTTGAGATGTGCAAGGTGAGATGAGAAAGGCATCCTTGATGGGTCAGGTGAATTTGAGGCTGTAGACGTAACGTATGATATCTAAGACCCAATGATTAGTGGTGGTGAGGGCCCACTCTCAAGAAAAAAGGGCCAAACACCCTCCCACCAGCGGGATCCCAGATTGGAGCCCAGGAGAGTCAGTGGGACTGCTGGCACGAGCCGGAGAACTTTGCTGTGAAAGTAGGGAAGGAGTCCTTTGTTCTGCAGAACCCTTGAAATGGTTGTGGCTTGGAGGTCATCCGGCCTGAAGACGACAAGGCTACTGGCCTGCCTGGTCAATATCATCGAGAATCCCGATAACGGGCACATGTTGACGACTGAGCAGATGTCCCAGAGTTCCCTCATTAGAAAGACGTTGAGGTTTTACCTCTCCCAGGTTCTTGACTAACCACTTGAGATCCTCTTCAAAGAGGAGCCTGCCCTTAAAGGGTAGCTTGTCAAGTTGGGCATTACAGGCTGCATCAGCAAACCAATGCCGAAGCCAGAGCCAAAAGCAAGCTACTGTGGTAGCTGCGATGAAGCGGGCCACAAGGCAGAACAGATCATGTAGGGCATTTGCCAGGAAGGCGACAGCCAACTCCAAGCATGCAGAGGTGGAATCTTGGGGCAATAATTGTACTCAGCACAAGAGGGCATGAGCTGCTAACCTGCCACATATGGAGGCCTGTAAGGCAATGGCTGAAGCGGAGAAAGCAGTCTTTAAGAGTCCTTCCACTCTGTGTCGTTCTGGTCGCAGATGGCCACCCCGCCTTCCAGAGGTATAATGGTATGTTTGGTTACAGCTGTGACTAAGGCGTCCACCATAGGAAAAAAGAGCCATATGTCAAGATTGTCTGGGGACCTTATATAAAGATGATCCAAGCATCTGGCCGTCCAAAGAGAAACCCTGGGAGATTCCCATTCCAGGGATACCATGTGTTGAAGTTCAAGCAGGAAAGGAAAGGCTTTATCTGGTTTCTTTACACCCATCAGGACTGGATCTGCTTGGGACGTGCTCTGTGTGGGTGTCCCATCTGCAATCTTTGAAATAAGTGACAACAGCTCTTCCTTATGAAAAAGTCTGACATCGTGGGAATTCTGCTGGTCGGCCTCTGGGTCCTCAGAGGGAGGCCATTCTCCATCCTTGAGATCAGATGCAGAATTATGGCTGTCGTCCTCCAACAAGTGATCAAGCTCAAGATGTGGCGGTTAATTGCATTCCCCTACCTCCCAGGAGACGGCTTTGGCCAAGCGATTTGCTGTGCTAGACCCCTGGGAGTTCTGAGGGCGTTTCCTAGCTGTAGCCAGTCAAGAGATGTTAGGATTTGAGGCGCCTTGCGCTGTTGGTGGTTCACTCCTCCAGACCTCCCAGACTCTTTCTAACAGGGCTGTGAACATGTCTGAATCGTGGTCTGTGGGGAACTGAGGCAAAGGCTCTGTCCCAGGGCGCCTAGGGCTGTAGCAGGAGCCAAGGGTGTGAAAGTGCCTCTTCAGGGACCGGGGCGATGGCTGAGACTGTGATAGTAGGCGAGAAGTGGCCCGAGGCCACGGACATCTGTGATGTGATCTCTAGAGCTCCCAATGCTGCCATGGAGGCCTCTCTGGGATGTGAGGAGTATGTGTCACAAATCCGGTCTACCAATTGCTGGCATTTGCAACCACATGCCAAACAGTGCAACAGGAGGGCTGGCATAGCTCCGCTGGTATCAGTGGCATGCTGAAAGAAATAGGGCCATGGCCAAGCAGCTCTTCTGGGCTGCAGGGCTGAGCAGGCTTTTCAGGATGACTCCAGCAGTTGATTTAAGCTGCGAGAGCCCTTGAGAATATTGCTGGCTGCAGAGACGCAAAGGCAGGAAAACCCACACAGAAAATGGCTGCCATTTGCAGGACAGGAGGTTCGCCGTCAAAATGGCCACCATCAGACCGAGGCGTGAAAGAGCAAAGTAGTAAAATGCACACGGAGGCTGAGAGCAAAACCCCAATGAAGAACTGAGAAGGGTGGGTACAGCAGATGCTAAGAGTGGTGGCAGCAGTAGTAGAGGTGGTGGTGATTGTGGCTGTGTGAAACGAGGCAGGAAGACACTCCAGTAACTGCTCGTGGGGGAGAGGAGGGAGGGGGAAGGGGGAGGAGGGGCCCATCACTCCCTGTGATTCTGTGCCGTCAGAGAAGCTGAAAAGCAGGCTGTCTTCAGACCACAGCTACTGCCTAACAAGTTCAGAGGTTGGTGAGACAAGGTTATTTGTGAGGCAAGGTTATTGCTGAGCCAGAGACACTGAAGCTCTCTCCCCACAAACAGGCAAAGCTGGCCCTCTTGGCCGGACTCCTGACCCCTTTGAGAGTGGCAAGCCTCCCTGATCCTCCTCATCAGTGTCTGAGCTGAACTCAAAAAACTGTGAAGATGGATGGGTAACTCCACAGGGCACCTCTTGTGTACCCCTGGAGATGTCCACAGAACGTAAGACAGCACTAAACTACCACTGACAGTCCTAATGTAACGAACAAAAAGAAAAAATGTCCATCATCTGCCGGAGACAGAGAAATACTGAAGGCGACACCTAAGGGAAACCTTTGGTACCATCTGTCTCCAACATCTGCTGGCAGGGGGATATAACCCACTTACTACTACTACTGAGCATTTGTATAGTGCTACCAGTTGTACGCAGCACTGCACAGACATGCAGGAGACAATCCCTGCTCATCAGAGCTTACAATCTAGTCAAGACAAAACACAGAAGGTGTAAGCAGGGGTAAAACAAGGGGAAAGAAAAGGAGATCAAGTGAGTCAAGATCCAAAAGCAGCAGCGAAGAGGTGAGTTTTCAACCTGGATTTGAAGAGGATAAGAGAAGGTGCCTGGCATACAGACATAGGTAGTTTGTTCTAGGCGTAAGGTGCAGCAAAGTGAAAGGAGCGAAGTCTGGAGTTAGCAGTAGAAGAGAAGGGCACAGATAGAAGCAGATGGCTAGAGGAGCGGAGTTCCCGAGGGGGGTTGTAAGGAGAGATGAGAGAAGAAAGGTATTGAGGAGCCGCAGAGTGAATGCATTTATAGGTCAGCAGGAGAAGTTTGAACTAGATGCGGAAATGGATAGGGAGCCAGTGAAGTGACTTGAGAAGAGGAGTAATATGGGCATGATGAGGCTGGCGGAAAATTAGTCGTGCAGCGTAGTGCTGAACAGATTGAAGGGGAGGGAGATGATTCAAAGGGAGACCAGCAAGGAGTAGGTTACAGTAGTCAAGACGGGAGGTGATTAAGGAGTGGATAAGCATTTTAGTAGTGTGTTAAGAAAGGAAGGGGTGAATTTTGCTAATGTTATAGAGAAAGAAACGGCAGGTCTTAACTACGAGATGGATATGTGTGGAGAAAGAGAGAGAGGAGTCAAAGACAACCCCGAGATTGTGGGCCGAGGAAACAGGAAGGAGTAAAGAGCTATCCACAGAGACTGAGAAAGGAGGAAGAGGAGGGGAGAACATAACATAAGAACATAAGATATGCCATACTGGGTCAGACCAAGGTCCATCAAGCCCAGTATTCTGTTTCCAACAGTGGCCAATCTAGGTCATATGTACCTAGCAGTTTCCCCAAGAGACAAGTTCCACAATGCTTGTACTGGGTGTAATGAGGAAGATCCATTCTCTGCCTTAAAAACACAGGATTCTGTGAATTCTAGCTTGAAAGCTGACAGGCAGGCAAGCCATGTGAGCAGTAGTTGTCAGGGGCAACATAAACAAACCCAGCCACGAGGTTTGCAAACACGCCCAGCTGACAAACAATCACCAGTTCCTAATAGCTTGCACCTGAATAGAGGAAGTGCTAATAGCTACTATAAGAGTCACTCAGGAAATACAGAGTTAGACCAAGACCAAGACCAAGACCAAGAACTGGGACGAGAACAGGAACAGGAACTAGGAGAAGTTCAGGAACCAGGAAGAATTCAATCCACAAGATACCCAGAACACCTCAGGAGAAGGCAGTTAGGAGCCGTGGAGTCAGAGATCAGCTGTGAGTGTTCATCTGATGTGACGCAGTTTGAAACTCAGAGGCAACGTTCCACCCAGAATGAATGGAAGCCTGAGAAAGTGAAACAGTATGTATACGAAAGCTATAAACCTGAGAGTGATTCTGAAATAGAGTTAAGAAAGTTTGCTGGCAGTAGAAATACCTGGAGGGTTAATGCTCAGAAGCCTCGTGGGAGAAATCCAAGGGGAGAGCAGTGCTGTAAAGACGAACCAAGGGATTTACCCAGAGAGCTAGTGAGAGAGCAGTTCCAAGCCCCTGAAAGAGAGAGGTATTCTATTGAAGACACTTGCACATCAGAAGAGGAAGTGTTTGAAACTCCCAAGCCTCAGAGAAAGACACGCAGAGCTAAACCCTGTGCTGATAGGGGAGGAGAATTCTTTTATTCTGTGCCAAAGCCTGAAGGTAGAACCAACAGATATTCTAGAGTTAGAAACTCTTATAAGAAGTTGGATTCTGGAAATCCTGAATGGTGGCTTCCTTCTCTCCCAGACTCAGAGGAATACGGTAACAGCTATTCCAGCCCTAGAGGGAGCTGGTCAGATAGGCTCTGTAACGAGACATTGCAAGGGAACTTACAAACATTCTGTGGCTAGGAAAACACAGGTCCTTCTGAAACCTTGCAGGAACCCATGGTCATTGATTGTCCCAGTGAATGCTCTTTGGATGATCCAATGGACTGTACATTAACAATTTCTGACAGAATAACCTCTTTATGTTAGACAGAAGCTGTGTAGTGCTTAAGGTTAACACTGAAGGTCAAGTGTGCCTGTTTGTCTATAGAGGAACCGTATGCTGAATATTCCTAAGATTCTCATTTATCATTTAATTAAGAAGCAAGAAGAAGCTTTCCTGTTTTCCTTTATAACATGCCAGAAAGTGTGGCTTACTTGTCTTAAGTTTATGTGTTGTACCTTTTGAAGAATCCAACCCTGGGAGGGGAAATAAATCCTAATTTACCTTTACCATTCGTGTCTACAACTACTTGTTTTTCATAACCACCATCAGACACAGACCTGCTATCCCTAGGCGGCAGCCTGCCCACCTGGTGGTGACATGGGTCAAGCATTGATATCTTCGGTCACTTCTTAATAATGGTTTATGGACCTTTCCTCCAGGAACTTGTCCAAACCTTTTTTAAACCCAGCTACACTAACAGCCTTTACTACATCCTCCGGTAACAAATTCCAGAGTTTGATTACACGGTGAGTGAAAAAATATTTTCTTTTATTAGTCTTAAATAGTTTACCCTGTAGCTTCATTGCATGTCCCCTAGTCTTTCTATATTCTGATAAGGTGAACAATCGATCTACGTTTACCCGTTCCACTCTGTTGATTAATTTATAGACTTCTATCATATCTCCCCTCAGCCGTCTCTTTTCCAGGTTAAAGAGCCCTAACCTTTTTAGCCTTTCTTCATAGGAGTATCCTTCCATCCCCTTTACCATTTTGGTGGAGGTTTTAGGGGGAAAGATAAGAAGTTCAGTCTTAGCCATGTTCAATTTCAGGTGGCGGTGAGACATCCAGGCAGCAATGTCAGAAAGGCAGGCAGAGACCCGGGTCTGGATTGCCGGAGAGAGTTGAGGCGTAGAGAGGCAGATTTGGGAGTCATCAGCATACAGATGGTACTGAAAGTCATGGGAAGAGATAAGCGCACCAAGGGACTGGGTATAGAGAGAGAAAAGGAGCAGACCCAAGACAGATCCTTGGGGTACACCAACTGGGAGCGGGGTAGCGGAGGAGAAGCCACCAGAACACACACTGAAGGAGTGATGGGAGAGATAGGAGGAGAACCAGGATAGTAAATGCAATGTGTGCCTTCGAGTCAGTCCTGACTCCTGGCGACCCAGAAGCTCCTGGGTACAGAACCCTTAAAGCCAAGTGAGGACAGTGTATCGAGGAGAAGGTTGTGGTCAATGGTATCGAAAGCAGCAGAGAGGTCAAGAAAGATGAGGACAGAGTACAAGCCTAGATTGGTCCAGCAGGATGTTTGGAAACAGCGTTTACCAGTGGAGGACTGAAGAAATGTCTGTGGGGCTCTACTTAAAAATGAAGAATGGAGAACATGGCACCACAGTGGCAGGTGAGAAGGCACACGCGCAGATGTGGTGCATCCTTCCGAAAGCTTCCAACTGAAGCTGGGAAGCATTCCCATATGGGGCTCCATCAAAGATATCACCCCAAATGTGAGGGCTTATTCCCTGCTTGTCCATGGAGAAGCTACTTATCTGACATCATCTACTATTTTACTATGAGAATGTGTGTGCGCAAATCTATCAAAAATAAATTGCAGCCGGTCTCCCTCCAAAATATAAAAGAAATATAATTCAACTCATCCATGCCAATTTTTTGGACATATATGAAAGAGGCATTGCACTACACTTAACTCAGCCTTCTACTACCACAACTCTGAAATGGGCATGTGCTACAACAAGAAATAGTCTGCCTGAAAATGTAAAATTGCAAATAGATTTGACGCAAGATACAGTGAGACAACACTATTTATTAAATCAATAATGAATGTTTAGTAATACAATTACAGAATATTACAATTCTGGTTACAAATGTTTTGGGATAGTTTGATGGTTACAAGTGATGTTGGGCACTGCTGCCTGTGCACAGGAATGGTAAGAGGTAATTTTTAACATGACAAAGAATAAGCTTCAATATCTAAGCACAACTTAGATATGTGCTTATATATTATTGTGGCACAGCTAGAGGAGAGTCCCAATAAAGCATTTTTTCAGGTAAGGGAATGCAATGAAAACAATTCAAGTTACATCTTGTTATAATAGTTAACTGATTACAACCCACCTGCAATTCAATAATGTTTTAAAAAGATAGCACTGATCCTGGTAGTATTCAAATAATATGTATTTTCCCCAAAGAACAGAAATGTAAAATTTTAGTCAGTTATATTAACATTTGATACATAAATAGTACTGGCAACAGTTACTTAGTGATCCAACACTGAACTGAACTTGTGCACCACCAAACAAGCTTCTATATATCTGTACAGGTTGTGTGTGTATTATATATATATAATATATATATATTTTTTTATCTTAAAATTTATTTTTTAAAAAAATGTGCACTTCAACAAATTCACTAAGGCCACTCACGCTACAGATATCTATGACTGCAAAGAGTTACGGTTTAGAGCCCAGAATGCTCACCTTGGTATCACCTTTATCAAGGGAAGCACTAGTTTTTACTGCCTAAAACATTCCTGAGGTTTGATTACAAAAATATAACAGGCAATTCACTCTGCATTTCAGAAAGATGCCCAATTCATTCCAGGCAAGTACAGGTCGGAGAACCAGAAAATTAAATAGTAGTGGTGGACCTGAAGGTTCAATGAATCCTGAACAAAAGTGAGCCACAGCTAAATCCCACGGACCAATTAATAGACACTCAATGCAATTTTAAAAGGCTCTACACCTTGCTAGAAAACTGCAGGGAGTCTTGCAGCCAGATCTGTGAATGATTCCTTTTCTCTAGCCTAAACTCTTCAGGGAGCCAAGCCCTCTGGGAATGTCCACCTCAACTGGCAAGGGATCCTCAACAGCCAGAAACTCAAGGGAGCAACAGATCACTCATATTTCTTAAACCAAACACAAAACACAATACAGTTGATAGCTAATTACTCTGCCAGCAATAACTGAACTAAAATACATTTAACAGTAAGAGTTGAATAAAATATATACTTTGTCCCTGAAGGCAACAAAAGGTGAATCTCCCTTTCAAGATTAGATGGAACATTCTGCTTCCAAGGAAAATCCAAGTGACATTTTTGCCAGCAATTTCCCTTACATCTCAGGCACTATTAATGCCTTCCTTTTGTTTTGGGGGATTCGGCTAGATCATGTGTCTACCCCTTGCATTCTGCAAAACAGTACAATGGCATGCTCACATAACGCAAATGCAATGTGTGCCCTTAAGCTAATGCTGACTCCTGGCAACTCAGGGTTGCCCTGTGTTTTCTTGGCAAGGTAGGTATGACCAGAGGTAGATTGCCAGGCCTTTCTTCCGAGGCAGTGGAGGATAAAGTGACTTGCTCAAGGCCACAAGGAGTGCCAGTGGGAATTTCGCCCTGGTCTTTTAGTCACCAGGCCACTAGGCTACTCCTCCACTCTGCTCACATATTCATTTGTTATTTTTTCTGCACTAGTAAAAGAATTCATGCTCCAAATGCTGGGAAAGGTGGGAAGGGAAGGGGGGGGGGGCTTGTTAGTCAAGTCATCAGAATGCGTATAAAGCAGAAAAGACATTTATGGATATCATATCTATAAAATGCATCTGGCGTCAAACTGTTATGACCGGTTCTGGCAAACGTTTAAGTACCTTTAAAGCTCTGTTTTCCAATCCACCACTTTTTGCAACTTTTTCTTCTAAAATCTGAATTCAAACAAACATATACACCCACACAGGCTCTTTCAGCTTTTCCAAACAGTCCTGGTGTCATGCCACCGAGGCAAGTTCACGTCCAGCCAGAAACTAGCAAATAATAAAAAGGAGAAAGCAAAGAAAAGAAACCATAATATTTTTCTTCCCTTTTATTGCAAGCTGGAATGTTAATGTAAAACACAAATGAAAAATTAAGGTCAATAGCAAATGACAGGTTATTTTTTCCTAGATTGGTTGTGTGCGCGCGAGCGTATATATATGTGTAGATGTATATATAATTTTAGATTTAGAATTTGAAATGTTTGGCGATACTGACAAGGTTAGTAAACCATTGGTTTACATTTACTTACTAATAGCAAAGATATGCAAAGTGAAGCATCCTCGGCTGCAGATGGTCACTGGGAGATACCAGTAGGACAGGCCAAGTTCATTAGTTCAATTTGCATATTTTTCTGTTGTGTCAAAAGGAAAAATGAAAGCAGAACAGGAGGGTTCAGGCAGATACATACTTTTGTTTTATTCCCTCAACATGCACAAAACTAATTAAGAGAAGATTTCACTACTTTTGTCTCACATTTGTAAGCTTTTTATTCACTTTTACTTTTCTGGATGGAGCAGAAGCAGAGATATGTAAATTTAGCAATAGGACTGATAGCTCCAAACCTTTACTAACAATAACACTGTAAACCAAAGGTTAGTCATTGCAATGTGGCAGCTCCAAGGTCAAATGCATTAAAACAATGGAAAACCACGATCAAAGCTACAAAAATAAAAATACTCAAGACATTATTCAAATATAAAACTACCTAAGATGGCAGATCCTTCTTTCCAAAATTGGTCTCCATTACAATGACCTTTTTGATGACCTAAGTAACCAAATTAGATTTACAAAAATCAAGACGAACTAGTGAGATAGTCATAATTTTAAAAAACTAATATACTGATCAATAAGTCAAATTATCACCTGGCAAGTTGTCTTGTCTGACTCTGAAACTGATATTTCTAAATCTTGGAAAATTATTTATGTAGCTCCTTGGGGAGTAAACGTATTGTGAAAAGTGCCACAAAGTGCCATGCAAACTGGTGTCCCATTGGCAATGATGTTACAATACTTCCAAGGTGTGTATGAAGCCGTCCACTATCAGCATATCCAGTGATATCTATGATACACTAATCAACATGACAGCTACCAGAGAGCCATTTTTACAGGTGGTTACTACCCCTTTCTCTTTGTAAGAAAAAGAGAGACATACATAAGTGAGGAGTGCTTTGAACAATTTCTGTATTCTTTAAAATATTTAAAAAACACAACCTTAAGTTTTTGAATGCTCCCTTCGATGGGTTTGTTTATAGTCAGGAAAACAGAAAGCTGTCCCCCTGCACACGTGAGCACAGGATCACTAAGCAGCAGACTGTAAATTTCACTGCCAGGATATTTGTGCATTTAAAGGTCTTTTAGGTCTATCCACCAAAAAAGCAGGTCAATTTAGCAAGATAAATGAACTTAATACTTTGCCTCCAATGATAAAACCCAGTTTCTGTTAAAATGACCTCTTCAAGCTGCTAAATGACTTACAGTTCAGATCTGCTCAGTTGACTGGTTTAAAATAAAACCATTTTTTTCCATACTCACTAGCTGCACAAAAGAAATGCATTAGGACCTGAGAATATTCTTCCAGCAGCTGACTTCAGACAGCGACCATCTATATTTTAATGTCATCTGCTAAAAGAATCAGAGAGCTTTGTGTTCAATTACATTCCCTGGGACGCCACTTTCAAGAAATGCAAAGTTGCTAAAAAATCATTTTTATTCTAATAGGATGCATAACACTACCCACTCTACCAACTTCTGAAGTTTTGCAAGTTGATGTTATCTAGATTTGATTTCATAACAGATTAGAAATACAATCTGCACTTTTTCACCATTTTTTAAAACACTGACCTATTAGACATAGTATCACCTAAAACTGTGCCTTATGGTTTCTTTCAGATGGGGAAAAGGAGGATTTTCACCAGTCTCATGAAAACTGCAGAGGCTTAGAAGCATAAAAACTGGATGGAAAATCAGCAGCCAGAATATGGAAGTTACTGCTGCCTTTCAGGGAGTGAACCCATCTAAAGAGAGAAAGCTGTGGCTAGTTGATGCATTCCTAATGCTGCTTATGGCAGCCAACATTATTTGTTTTGATAAGTCAAACAGGAAATCACACTAAATAAAAGGTATACCAAGCCTGCTGTTGAAGTACATTCATGCCTAGTGTTGCATCCATCACATAAATATAAGCTTTGCATTATCACTGATCACCACATGTAAATGAAATGCTACATGGAAAAACTCTGTGCAGGGGCAGAAATTATTAAAGTCACTGGCCCAAATAAATCTTTATGCTGTCCGCTTTTGGTTTACCTGGTTCTGTTATGAAAAACATTCTGTAGCACTTTCACCGCACTAATGGAAAGCAACATTGTTGGTGAGACAGTGTGTGTATTTACAGCCAGAACACTGGCCCACTTTAGATTCTTTCCTTATGGAACTGTGTACTTCATGATGAAAAAGGCTAAGAAGGCAGTAAAAACTAAGCTACTACATCCTTTCAACAGAATGTGCCCAAATGTTGCATACAAGAGCCCGCTTCACAAACATCTTTTATGCAATACAGGGCACACTAATTCTAACAGACACAACCAAGCTATCAAGCTAAACAGGCTACATACAAAGGTTTTGACTAGGTATGCAACCAGGGGAGATCTAAGTCAGAGGCAGGTTGTTGCTAAGAAAAGTCTGTACATCACTTCTGCATTTCAATTCACTCTGGAGTCCAAAATAATAGGACCTTAAGAATATTTATTGCTGAAGGCAATGAATAAATATGCTGGTTCTTTTAGTGATTCTTAATCACTAAAAACAATAGGTATTAAGTGTTACAATAAAGTACAACAGATCCCTTTGCCTTTTAAAGTACAGTGGAGCCCTTCTACATTGAATAAATTTTCCAAGGTAAATATATCACCAGCAGGAAATTCATTACAATGATAGTTGGCATGCCCCTCTAGATTTTTAACACATGGTATAAGGAAAAAGTAAAGGCTATTAATATAATTTCTGTCCTTATTACCAATTGGGAGTTTCTTAAAGTTAAAAAGACTGTGAAAAGAATCAAAATGCCTTCCTTAAAAAGTTGTTTACACTGAAAAAAATCTGTGCTGCCACAGACTTGATTAAAGCAACAAGAGACTACTGTAATACAACAAAGTTCTATCTGTTGAAATGCAATAGATGGAAATTCACAATGAGTTCCACTGCTTTTAAATATTTGGCTGGTGAAAGACATACTTAGTTTCAGGCTGCTTACTAGGGATACTGAGCCATTTAAAAAATTCACAGCTCTGCTGACATGTCTGCTGCTAAAAGGGTTAATTTCAGAGCTTGGTAAAATGCAATCTTTGTAATTCCTAAATTTACCCTCTCCTCCATCATAAAAGCTCTATTAATGCTTGTATTAGCTCATGTGTGTCTGTTACAACCAGGAAAATAAAATTACTGAAGGTAATTCTAATTTTGAAGAAAAAAACCATTTTGTCCATTAGAACCATGTCCTGTGTAAGCACACTATATTAACATTTAAGTATAGAAAATTATTGGTCTGAATCAAATAGAGATACTAAATTCCCATTTACAATAAAAATGCAACTCTATTTAAACTCTTAAGCGGTTTTATTGAAGGTCTTCTTGTAGGCGTTGCAAAAAAAAATGTAAAGGATTTTCTGGTATCTTGTATATTAAGTAAAAAAGGGGTTGTGGGCAGATGACAAGCATTCATCCATGTGTGCACTTGATGAGGTGGGAAAAAGCACGTGAGTAGTTCAAAGTCGTCGATGAACAGGACCAGTGTTTCAATGCAAAATTCCACCCCTGGAACAAACTTCATGGTTTCTTTTAAATTTCACAGTATGAATTTTCCCCTGGTAATCTGGGAAAAATGTAATTGGATAATTGGTTCCTCAGCAGCTCTGTCCTTCGATGTTCTGAGACATCAGAAAAGACTGGACCACTTCTTCAGTGGATTGAGGGCTGCTGTTTACATCCTCCAGAGCATCTGTAACTGAAAATTGTCTGTCTCGCAACCGGTTCCAATTGGCCAGTATATTGTGGTACTCATAGACTTTCTCATAATTGCCAACAGAATTGTACAGTTTAATGAGGCCTCTATAATCATATTCTAGTCCACTATAACCTTCTCCGAAGAGTTTTTTCCCTGGAAAGCAAAACAAAGAAGACTGTATTGTAATATTTGTATTTCATTTGACACAACTTAAAACAGTAAGCCAAATAGAAAGCATATTTTTTAATCAGGAAAGATGAAGGTGTAAGTAATGATCATAAGATGGTGATGTCTGAGGAGAGGCGGGGGGAAGACTGTGGTATGCATCTGATGGAGCCAGATACAGCTCTGTCACTTTCAGCTTGCAACAAGTAATCTTGTCACATTAAGGGTAGTGGGCTCCTGAAACCGGTGAGTAACCAAACATAATAAAGAAACAGCTTTCCAATTTGGATGGTACAAGCAAATAATAGTAAAGTGAATTTACTTATCTATAATAAGGATTCCACATGGACAGCAGGATAAATCAGCCACACATGATTTCAGCATAGCTGACAGTATGTGGTCAGAACCACTCTCCCAGCGCACTGAAGAATCTGGAAAAACTCTTTGGGCATGTGTAAGTGCTCTCTCCTCCATGCATGCTGTTCCTCCCCCTCAGTCTTTTCTAGAGCATAGATGACCTCACCTGTAAGGGGAGGCAAAAGGGATTGTGTGGTTGATTTATCCTGCTGTCCACGGAGAACCCATGTTAATTAGGTTAACTTCACTTTCTCCATGGACAAGCAGGATATAACCAGCCACACATATAATGGCGACTTAAGCTGAGAGTGCAAGGGTAGTTGGTATTCAAATGCAGATGAATGACCCTTGCAACTTGGGCTTTATTGATGTGGTAAGATGGTGTACAGAATTAGGCAGCATGCTCTGAGAAAGAGATTGTGCAGTTGAAGCATTGGAGACTCAACAAGAGTGACCTGATTGGAATAGAGAAGGGAGGGGTAGAAACACAGGGTATGCAACCAGAAATGTTTGTGGAGGGAAGTTTCTGGCCGAGGAGGAGGGGGGGGGGGGGAGTGTTTGATAGTGCAAACCAGAAACAACTGTATGTTCCCCTTAGTTACATGAGTATGCAAGCATGCATGCACTCATAGAAGTGTGCATTAATGTTTCGGTGGAAAAGTGTAGTTACTCACCTGTAACAGGTGTTTTTCAGGGACATCAGGAATTAGTCCTCACATATGGGTGACGTCGGCACCAACGGAGCACCCGTGGAAACATCTCCTCTGCTTTCAAAGAAAGCCTTTGAGAGATGCCACAATGCATGCACGGTCCCCTTCCCGCCCAAGGGTGCCATCTTACTCAGTCAGATGACATAGCTAGAGCTGATAGGAGATGGCAAAAATTCTACAGCAACTCCAAGGAAGGAGGGAGGATTGTGAGGACTGATTCCTGCTGTCCCTGGAGAACACCTGTTACAGATGAGTAACTACGTTTTCTCCAAGAACAAGCAGGAAGTCAGTCCTCACATATGGGACTACCTAGCTACAGGCTACCGAGAACCTGTAGAAAGACTATGGCCCAGTTGTGAGCAGCCACAAGTGAATCCGAGGAAAGATTCCGAGGACCCCTGTGTTCAGGGAGAACCATGGCTCCAGTAGCCTGAACAAGAAGGGTCAGAGAGTAGGACTTGCCTAAACCCCCAACATATTATGGAATACGGCTTGGCTGAAGGCACTCCCTCTCCAGGCGGGGAGTGAGCTGCAAAGGTGTGGACTGAGGACCAGGTGGCAGCCCAGCAGATATCTGCCATGACCCAGTGCTCCAATGAGAGCCCAGCATGATCGTGGGCAAAGACAATGCAGTCCGCCACCCAGGTGTACAGGGTCCATTTGGTCACCACCTCTGCCAGTTGACTGGGGTCATATGACACGAACAGCTTGAGGCTTTGCAGTGGCCCTGGGTACACTGCAGGTAGGAGGACAGGGCCCTTTTGCAGTCCAGAGTATGGAGAACAGCCGCACCTTGTCGGCATGGGGCCGTGGAAAGAAGGTAGAGAGCACTACCTCCTGGATGTGGTGGAAGGCAGATACCATCTTCGGAATGAATTTTGGATGGGTGCAAAGCACGACCCTGTTCTTGTAGAACCTAGTGTATGGTGGCTCGGCCACCAAGGCCTGAAGCTTGCTGACTCTGCGAGCAGAGGTGAGCAACACCAGGAAAACAACCTTCCAAGATAGATAATGCAAAAGGCAGGTAGCCAAAGGTTCAAAAGGTGGCTTGGTAAGCTGCGTTAGAACCACACTGAGGTCCCATTCCGCCGGAGGCGGCCAGATGGGAGGCTTAGAGAGCAGCAAGCCCCGCATGAATTGGGTAATGAAGGGCTGCACGGAAAGAGGTTTGCCCTTTATGGAATGATGGTGTGCAGAGAATGCGCTCAGGTGTACCCTGACGGAGTTGGACTTGAGTCTGGTTTGTGAGAGCTGGAGCAAATACTGTAGCACCATGTGCACCTGTCAGGACAATGGGTTAACCCGTAGCTCTGCACACCATACAGAAAATCTGTGCCACTTGAAGGCGTAGGCTCGTCTCGTGGAGTTCTTACGAGAGGCCAGGAGGACTTCTTCCAGCTCCCTGAGGTTGAAGGGCGCTAGGGTGACCCGTTCAGCAGCCATGCTGTTACCAACACGGGCCCCAGGTTGGGGTGGAGAAGCGAGCCCTCCCCTCCTGGGTCAGTAGTCCTGGGGCACTCCCCAGAGGGACTAAGAGCTATGTCGAGAGGCAGAGCAACATGGGAAACCAGGGCTGTCTGAACCATCATGGGGCCACTAGGATCATGGAAGCCTTATCCTGCAGGTCATTGAAAAGGGTCCAGGCGATTAGTGGTGTGGAAGAGAAGGCATATAGAAGGCCCTACAACCACGGGATGAGGAAGGCATCTGCTGTTATCCGGAATGGGTGCAGTTGGGGACAGCAAAAGTGGGGCAGCTGAGCACTGGATGGGCTGGCAAAGAGGTCCAGACTTGGGACTCCCCATAGTCTGAATAGCTGCTACGCCACCCTGGGGTCTAGGCGCCATTCGTGCAGCTGAAGGACCCTGCTCAATCTGTCTGCTAGGGCAATGTCCTGGACCAGAAGGTATACCGCCCTGAGGAGCATTCCCTGACTGATCATGAATGAGTAGAGGGCTATTGACTCCTGGCAGAGGCAGTAAGACCCTGTGCCCCCTTGTTTGTTCAGGTAGAACATCGCAACCTGGTTGTCCGCCTGGACCAGTACAGACAGGTACTGCAGGTGGTGTTGAAAGGTCCTGATCATCAGAAAAATGGCTCTGAGCTCCAGCAGATTCATCTGCTGCTGGCTCTCCTTGAGATCAGTTGCCCTGCGTGCGCAGTTCCTCGCAGTGGGCACCCCAGCCCAGTAGGGAGACATCCGTAGTGAGGACCCTCTGGGGATTTGGGTGTTGAAAGGGCATACCCTTCCGCAGGTGCGGTGCATCCTGCCACCAACTGAATGACTGCTAGTTGATGGGACACCGAGACCCTGTCCCGGAACTTAACCGTGGCTTGAGTCCACTGTGAGCGGCGGCACCACTGAGCTGCCCGCATGTAGAGACGGGTGTTGGGGACCACATGGACTGTGGAAGCCATGTGGCAGAGCAGGCAAAATATGGACCGCGCCAGCATGGCATGATGGTGCTGCACTTGGGTTGCCAGGGCCCTGAGGCGATCCGCCCTGTACAGGGGGAGGAAGGCCCTGGCTTGGAGGGTGTCCAGGTGAGCTCCTATGAATTCTAGGTCCTGTGTTGGAGTGAGGTGAAATTGGGGGTGGTTTATAACGAACCCCAGGTATTGTAGGACCTTGATGGTGCGGGCTGTGGCCTGTTGCACCCCTGAGGCCATGTCCCCTTTTACTAGCCAGTCGTCCAGGTATGGGAAGACAAAGGCCCCTTGGAGACTGAGGTAGGCAGCCATCACTGCCAGGCATTTGGTGAAGACTCTTGGTGCTGAGGCTAGGCCAAAGAGTAGTACCCTGTACTGGTAGTGGTTGCCTCCGACCAAGAACCTTAGGTACTGCCTGTGATTGGGATAGATAAGGATATGGGTATAAGCATCCTTTAGATCCAAGGAGCATAGCAAATCTCCCTGCTGGAGGTAGGGCAGCAATATTCCAAGGGAGAGCATTTTGAACTTTTCCCACACTAGTTATTTATTCAGGTTTCTCAAGTCCAGGATGGACTTAGGCCTCCTGTTTTTTTTGGGACCAGAAAGTACCTGAAGTAGAACCCCTTTCCTTTTAGGTGGGGTGGTACGGGCTCTACAGCTCTGCCCCTGAGAAGACCTGCAAGTTTCTGCATGAGCAGGGCCTGGTGTAGGGGAGTCTGAGGGGGCTCTCCTGGGAAGAAAGGGGAAGGCGTCTGGTCCAGGTGAAGGAGGTAACCTTCCCTGACCACCTGAAGTGCCCAGGAGTCTGTGGTGATGGCAGCCCACCGGTGGGAAAACTGAATCAGGTGCGTCCCTCCCCGCCCATTGATAGCTGTTCCCCCATGAGTGGAGAGGCTATACTCTGGGAGTCAAAATCCTGACCCAGTCTGGGCTGGAGCTAGTGTCTGAAGCTTGGGGCCCTTAGGCTTGCATGGGCCCTGGCCTGCTCCTTTGCCCTGATGACCCTGCTGGGGGGTTTGGGGAGCCTGGTATGGGGGATAGCCTCAGAAAGGCTGGCCTTTGCAGTGGAAGGAAGGCCTTTCCCCCAATGGTTTCTTCTTGGGAAAAGTGGAGGTATCCTCCTGGAGAGTCAAGTCCTGGAGACATACTTTGTCTCGATCTCGCCACCTTGCCCTCCATTGGCTTGCTGAAGAGGTTTTCTCCGAGGCAAGGGACGTTGAGGAGTTTTTCCTGGACCCACTGCTTGGGGTCCGATGCCTGGAGCCAGGCCTGGCGTCGAGCACCAATGCCTGCGGAAGCATCCTCGTGTTACATTCTAAGCCGTTGTAGGCCGCTCAAGACCAATGTTTCGAGTACTCCCCGACAGACTTTGTGAGGGTCTGGAAGCGCTAGAGGTGGTCCCCACTGAGATTCACCGTAAAACCCTCCGAGTTCCTTAATAAGATCTTTTTAGCACATGCGAATATACAGCTGATATGCTTGTATGCGGCAAGCCAGCATCAAGCCCTGGTAACATTTATGCCCGAGGGCATCGAGGGTACAGGACTCCCTGCCCAGGGACACTGAAGAGCGAGTCTTCGGGCTTTTCTGTCAACGTATGGCCGACTTGACCACCATGGACATGTGAGGGAGTTGCACCTTCCTGAAGCCTGGTCCTCGCTGGACCTGATACATATTGTCCAGACATCAGCTAACAATCGCCACCAATGCCAGTGCTTCCCATATTCAGAGAAAGAGGCACCTGAGTATGGAGGGGATGTGGACCGTAAGGGCCTCCTTGGGTGGGGCCTCATATTGGAGGATTTTGAGTTCCTCCGTGTGAGGGTCCTCCTCAGACTCCATGGTGAGGGACAATGCCTTTGCCATGTCCCGGATAAACTCGAGGAATGTGCCATCCTTGGGCGGGGACCAGCACCTTGACGCTGGCAGGGACGGATCCGAGGGGAGGTCACGGTGAACTCCTGTTTCCGGAGAAGCCTTATCTTTGAACTCCCAATCCGAGTAGTCCATCAAGGGCTCGAGGACCGATGGCTCTAAGGCAGTGGTTCTCAACCTTTTTTGTACCGTGACCCCTTTTACCGTTGGTCAACTTGTGGTGACCCCCAATGATAAAATCAAATGCGTCTCTCTTCCTTTACCGTTAACGCATTGTCGCTGTAATCATTTGTTGAATTATTAATATATTATAGGCCTTTGCAATATGTTTTTATTTATAAAATACTTATTTAAATAATCAAAACAACAAGTAACAATATTTGATTTCAAAATTATGATGATTTTGTAGTCAAATCACTAATATGAAATAAAATTATTTTTTCTACCTTTGTTGTCTGACCAATTTATTCTCTGATCATGCTGGTCCCGATCTGAGGCTTCTGCTTTCCTGTCTTCTCTTAGCTCTCTTTCTGTGGTCTATGGTCCATCTGCCAGTTCTTATCTCTTTTGTTTTCTTCACTTCTTTCCATCAGCCTATTTCCAGTCCCAGTAACCCTCCCCAGTATCAGCCCCTTTCCAGTCCTCACTCCCAGTACCTTCCAATGTCAACTTGCATTCCCATGACTGCCACTGGTGTCCATTCCCTTCCAGTCCCCCTCCTTCCCCACTGATCAGTCCCTTCTAGTACAAATACCATGGCAGCCCCTCTCAGATCCACTCCCTTTCAGTTCCATGCTCCCATCCCCTTGTATCAGCCCACTTGTAGCCTTAGCCCCCAGTTTTCTTCCAGGGTCAGCAGCTCTATCCTCCCCTCCCCACAATCAGCCCATTCCCAGTCAAAGCCCCCTAATCAGCTCACTTCTAGTGCTAATCCCCCTCAACCCCATTACCAGTCCTACCCCCCCCCCTAATCAGCCCAATACCAGTCCTACCCCCCATCAGCTCATTTCCAGTGCTAGTCCCCCCCTCAACCCCATTACCAGTGCTAGGCTCCCCTAATCAGCCCATTTCCAGTCCTAACCTCACTGATCAGCTCATTTCCAATGCTAGACCCCCATCAGTCCATTACCAGTCCTACCCCCCCTTGATAAGTCCATTCCCAGTCCTAGCCTTCCCTAATCAGAACATTACC
Organism: Ichthyophis bannanicus; assembly: GCA_033557465.1. Taxonomy (NCBI): domain Eukaryota; kingdom Metazoa; phylum Chordata; class Amphibia; order Gymnophiona; family Ichthyophiidae; genus Ichthyophis; species Ichthyophis bannanicus. The sequence continues at coordinate 187,418,089 of CM066042.1, read as the reverse complement.
ATTCGTAGCCCCCCCATCTGCCCATTACCAGTGCTAGCACCCCCATCAGCCCATTATAATCCTAACCCGCACTGTCTCTCGCCTCTGTCCAGCATTTATCCCGTCTGTCCAGTATGTCCCCATGTCTCTCCCCTTTGTCCATGCCAGCCTACTCCCTCCATGTCAGCCCCCCTCCCTCCATCCATCCATATCAGCCCCCTCCCTCCCTCCCTCCATGTCAGCCCCCATCCTTCCATCCGTCCATGTCAGCCCCCCTCCCTCCATCCATCCCTCCATGTCAGCCCCCATCCTTCCATCCGTCCATGTCAGCCCCCCTCCCTCCCTCCCTCCCTCCATCCATCCATATCAGCCCCATCCCTCCCTCTGTCCCTGTCAGCCCCCTCCCTCCCTCCCTCCCTCCCTCCATCCATATCAGCCCCCATCCCTCCCTCCCTGTCAGCCCCCTCCCTCCCTCCCTGTCAGCCCCATCCTTCTATCTGTCCAGGTCAGCCCCCTCCCGCCCTCCATCCATCCATCCATCCATATCAGCCCCCTCCCTCCCTCCCTCCATGTCAGCCCCATCCTTCCATCTGTCCATGTCAGCCCCCCTCCCTCCATGTCAGCCCCATCCTTCCATCTGTCCATGTCAGCCCCCTCCCTCCATCCATCCATATCAGCCCCCTCCCTCCATGTCAGCCCCCATCCTTCCATCTGTCCATGTCAGCCCCCTCCCTCCATCCCTCCCTCCCTCCATGTCAGCCCCATCCTTCCATCTGTCCATGTCAGCCCCCCTCCCTCCATGTCAGCCCCCCTCTGTCGATGTCAGCCGTGTTGCAGGTTGTCTGCCTCCCTTCTAATGCAGCCGCGGCTCTCTGCCTCTTAGGGAACCGCGGCTGTACCTGTAAAATCATTGCGGAGCCCTTCCTGTCTCGATGGGCTCCATGCAGCATTGTCCCGCCTCCAAAGGAAGTTGTTTACCACTTCCTTTGGAGGCGGGACAATGCTGCACGGAGCCCGTCGAGACAGGAAGGGCTCCGCAACGATTTTACAAGTACAGCCGCGGTTCCCTAAGAGGCAGGGAGCCGCGGCTGCAGAAGAAGGCGGTGAGTTTGCCGGAGTTTGCTGCTGCCGAGAAGCGGACTCGGCAGCGGCAGCAACTTGTGCACATCTTAATTTTTTTTTTTAAACTTGGTGGAGGCTAAGCGACCCCCGCTAAATCCTGTGGCGACCCCCGTTGGGGTCGCGACCCACAGGTTGAGAACCGCTGCTCTAAGGGCATTATTGGATCCAGTCTTCGATGAACTGTGGCTGGTGCTTGGCTGGAGTCAGAAGCGCTTTCCAGGTAGAATCTTGCTCCCGAGGACCGGAAGCAGGATCGAGACCCTTGCCGATGATAGGCTCGAGGCATGGGGCTCTCAAGGATCTCTTCTGTGGCCCGGGGAGTCCTAGGCATTGAGGTTCCTGTGGTCTTGGTGCGTGCGCCGGCAGGGCCGGGCATTGACACTTGCTGCGAGGCAAGGAATGCAGAAACGCTGCATTCCAACACCATTATCCTGGCTTTCCACTCAGGGGTTGCAGCCTTCGACACCGACGCTGGGGTGGCCAGGTCAGGAGTCGGTGAGGAGAAGTAGTCCTCGATGGGACGGGCCTGGGGGTCCAAGATCCGTCGTCAGAGGCCTCGATGTCTGTCCTGGGTACCTTGGCCAGCTGCTCCTGCTCCGACTCCTCGGATACCTTCCGAGGGCTGTGGGACCGCGCATGGGATTTGCCATGCGTGTCCGCTTCCCAGTAAGAAGCTCTTGAGGATTTCTTCTTTTTCTTACACTCTCGCTCTGGGGAACCGCGCTGGATGGAAAAAACCTAACTAATCAGGTTCCGAGTCCTGAAACAAAGGCGAAGGGCTCGGAGGCAGGAAAGGGACCAGGGTATGAAGATTCCTTTCTGCATTGGAGGCATGAGGCCTCGGAAAAAACACAGGAAGGTACATTGCTTGGTTTAAGTGGAAAGGCGAGATCACCTTTGGCATAAAGTGAGGATGAGTCCTAAGAACAACCTTATCATGGTGAAATCTTGTATAAGGAGGATCAGCCACTAAAGCCTGTAACTCACTAATGTGTCGTGCAGACGTGATTGCAATTAGGAAGATGACCTTCCATGAAAGGAATTTTAGAGCTGTAGTGGCTAAAGGTTCAAAGGGCGGTTTCATGAGTTGCCCGAGAACAAGGTTCAAATCCCATGCCACCGGTGGTGGTCTAATGGGAGGTTTTGTTAGTAGAAGACCTCTCATAAATCTTGCTATGAGTGGATGAGAGGAAATAGATTGTCCATTTAGAGGCTTGTAAGAGGCTGCAATAGCACTAAGATGGACTCTTACTGAATTGGTCTTAAGACCAGAATCTGATAAATGGAAGAGATACTCCAGTAACGATTCCAAAGGTATCGCAAGAAGGTTAAGTCCCTTTTGAGAACACCATATGGTAAACAGTTTCCACTTGAAGGCGTATGATTGCCTTGTGGAGGGTTTTCTGGAAGCCTGAAGGATATCTTTTACCTGTTGAGAAAGGTTGAGATCCTGAAGTTCTAGGCTTTCAGCAACCAGGCCCTGAGATGCAGGGATTGGGGATTTGGGTGCCATAGCGTCCCGTTCTCCTGGGAGAGAAGATCTGGAGCGCATCCCAACTCCAGAGGTGTAGCCCGAGAGAGATGTAGAAAAAGAGGATACCATGTTTGCCATGGCCAACATGGAGCTATGAGTATCATATGACCTCTGTCTCTCTGAAGCTTGAACAGTGTTTTGGGGATGAGGGGAATGGGTGGGAAGGCATAGAGGAAGTCCTGACCCCAATGAAGAAGGAAAGCATCCCTTGCCTGACAGTTTTAAGCCAGAATTCTGGAACAGAACCGGAGAAGTTTGGCATTCTGTGGACTTGCAAAGAGGTCTATGTCTGGGGTTCCTCAGATTTGGAATATTCTGGCAATCTGGTCCGAGTGGAGAGACCATTCGTGTGGCAGCAGTACTCGGCTGAGTTTTTCTGCCCATACATTTTGAATGCCTGGAAGATATACCACGAGGAGGTGAATTTAATGCTCTCTGGTGAGGGCCCATAGTCGTAAAGCTTCGTTGCGTAACGACAGAGAGCCTGTTCCGCCCTGCTCGTTCACATAGAACATGGCTACTTGATTGTCGGTTTGGACTAGGACTGTCTTGTAGCTGAGCTGGGCTTGGAATACTCGAAAAGCAAGGAAGATTGCTCTGAGTTCTAGGAGGTTTATGTGAAGACAAGCCTCCTCTGGGTGGAGAGATCATGCAGGTGGGATCTCCATTCCAACTGGGACGCATCTGTTGTTAGAGTGGCCTGGAATAGGGGCTGCTGGAAAGGAAAACCTATGAGCAGGTTTTCCAGTGATTGCCACCATTGGAGGGACGAAATAAGAAGTTCTGAGTTTCTTATTTTGTCCGACAGGCGACCTGAGGCCTGTGTCCACTGAGAAGATTGGGTCCACTGGGCTGCTCGCATGTGAAGATGAGCATAGGGAACCACATGTACAGTGGATGCCATACGTCCCAGTAGCTGAAGCATTTCCCGAGCAGTTAGGGAGGTTTTTACTGCTGCTTGGGAAGCTAGCTGCACTATGCGAAGACAGCGGGGCTGTGGAAGGAAAACCCTTGATTGTCTGGTATCCAGACGAGCTCCTATGAATTCTAGGGACTGAGAAGGAGCGAGATGGGATTTTGGAAGGTTTATGACCAATCCCAAGTAATGCAAAACTCGCATTGTGCGAGTAAGAGCAAAGTTGGCTTCTGGAGCTGTGGGTGCTCGAATGAGCCAGTCGTCCAAGTAAGGGAAGACAAATATCCCCAGAGTCCATAGGAATGCAGCTACTTACTGCCATGCATTTTGTGAAAACTCTTGGGGCAGAAGCCAGACCGAAGGGAAGAACCCTGTATTGGAAGTGTCTTCCATGGAAAAGGAATCAAAGGAACTTCCTGTGATCTGGATGGATGAGTATATGAGTATAAGCATTCTTTAGATCTAGAGAACATAGCCAATCCTGACTATGAAGGTAAGGCAGAAGTGTTCCTAGAGAGATCATTTTGAATTTTTCTTGGAACAGATATTTGTTCAATTCTCTGAGGTCCAAAATAGGTCTGTGTCCCCCTGTTTTCTTTGGGATGAGAAAACAGGGGGAGTAGAACCCTGTACCCTGTTGAGGTATGGGTACCTCCTCTATTGCTCCCTGGGCAAGAAGTATTGTGACCTCCCGACTCAGAAGATTGGCGACAGGGGTTTGAGAATTGAACTGTCTTATGATTGTAGGAGGGGGCATGCTGTGAAAATGAAGTCTGTACCCCTCTCATACAATGGACAGAGTCCAATGTTCTGTTATTTGGTGCCATCTCGTGGCAAACTGACATAATCTGCCGGGGATGGTAGAGGGTTCTGGACCCTGCAGGGGCAGGAAGGCTATGTTCTCTAGAAAAGAGTCAAAGTCCCTGAGGAGGCTGAGCCTGCTGAGCTGGCTGAGCTCTTGGGACTTTTGGTTTCTTCTGTTGTCTAGTTTGTTGCTGTTGTCCCTTTTGGGCAGCATGGACTGGACAGTGACCCTGCTGGGTATAAGAAGGATAAAACTTTTTTTTCTGGTTGAAAAAGGATTTTTTATTAGATCTTTTCTTTGCTGGGTTGGCTGTAGACTTTGACAACCTGTCCAAGGTAATATTGTCAGAGTCAATCTCATTAGCTTTTTCTTGCCAATTCTTGCCAAAAAGATTTTCTCCTGTGCAAGGAATGTTGCCCAGTTTATCTTGTACCCAAATTTCCAAGTCTGATGCCTGAAGCCAGGCAATACGATGTGCACCAATGGAGATAGCAGAGGTTCTGCTGATGCATTCAAAGCAATCAAAGGCTGCACGGTGGACAAACTTGGAAACATCTTGGGCATGTCTGACCAGAGCAAGAAAATCCTGTCTTTTATCATCAGGAAGAAGGGGGCTCATAAGCTCCAAGTCTCCTGTAACCTCTTTGAGGAACATCTCCATGTATAGAATGTATGAGCTGATTCTAGCTGAGAGCATGAAAGATTGGAAGCATCAATGCCCAAAAGCATCGAGAATCCTGGACTTGCGGCCTGGAGGATTGGAAGAATGTCTTTTTGCACTCTTTATCCTATGCATGGCCGATTCCACTACCATCGAATGGTGTGGCAACTGAGTCTTCTGAAAGCCAGGACAAGGTGGAACTCGGTACATGGTATCAAGTCTGCGAGAGTGTGGAGATGTGGTTAAAGGAGTCTCCCACATTCTCAGCATAAGATCATGAAGGATGTTATGAATGGGCAGAGTAGCTGCCTCTTTAGGAGCTTTAGGGTATTGAAGAATCTCTAACTCTTCTGCCCTAGGCTCTTTTTCAGGAGCCGCTGTGATTGCAAGGCCTCGAGCAACATCACGAATGAAATCCTGGAAGGACATGTCCTCTGGAGGAGACATTCTGCGCTGAGGAGGAGGAGATGGATCCTCCGGAAGAAGCGCTCTGGTATCGGCAGAGTCATCGGAATCGGAAGATTGAAAATATCTCTGATCCCAATGTTCGTGCAAGGCACAGTACCGGTATCGATCGAAGTCGGTATCGAGGTGTCCCGGTACCGATCTTTCGATACCGGGAATGGACTCTAGACTCGGCATGGGGGGTATACCTGCCGAGGCTGGTGCTGTTGGTACCGGTAACCGTGTTGGTACTGGTGCCTGTTGAACGGTCTGAAGCAGTTTCAACGATACCGAAGTCATAAGAAGAAACGCTAGACTGCATTTGAAAGCAAGAAATCTTTGATCTATCGCTCCTGCCGATGCTTGGGTGTCGGTACCGGTAGAAGTGGCCGGGACCCCAGAGCATGGCACCAGTAGTTCTGCAGAGGTGGAAGCCTCAAGAACATCCTGGAGCCCCATTAGTGCTTTGGAAGCCGAAGCCTCCCGCCGGGGCTGTTTTGCCGGTGAACTTTCCTCAAGGGCAACGCCGATGGCATCTCGATACTTTGAAGGAGATCTACCCTTTGAGGACCGGCTAGTCTTTGCAGACTTATGTTTAGTTACCTGAGATCCATGGGAGGAAGATGAAGCCCTGGAAGATGTCGATGCAACGGACATCGCATCTGCGATAAAAAGGGTACCAAGTTTTGCAGCTCTATTCTGCAGGCCCCTCTTGGTCATCTTTCTACAGGAGAGACAATCCAATGGAGAGTGGTCAGGTCCTAAACATTTGAGACACCAGTCATGGGTGACAGTGACGGATATGGTACCGCCACACTTAGAACATTTTTTAAAACCAGTAGCTGGTTTTATCATTGTAAAAGAAAAATGGGCCTAGTGCCCAAAATGGCATCTAGCACCAAGAGGGAAAAAGGCTTCTGAAGAAAGTACTTCAGAAAAGATATATTTTTTATTTTTTTTTTAGTAAAGAAGAAAAGAGAACTGGCGGTACCGGTAGGCGTCGAATGAAGGCAGAGACGACCACAAAAAACAAAGAAGCAACAAAGAATTTTCTGCGGTGACAGGGTATGTGACCTGTCGGCTCCACGGAAAACTGAAGAGGGAGAGTTGGAATGGCGGAAAGGCAGCACGCAGGCGCTGAGGGATGCTCCCAAAAGCTTTCCTATTGGACGCAGGAGCGTTCCTGAGCAGGATCCGTCGGTACCAACAATACCCTTATGTGAAGACTACATTCCTGCTTGTTCCTGGAGATAGCAGTATAGAAAACTGGTTAAATAAATAAATAAAATACAGCGATGAAATGATAATTTGGGATCAGTTCATAGGCTTAAAGATAGCATAACACTGTACAATTAGGCAATGCTATTTATGAAGGGGCAAAAATGCCTCAATGCGTATGCTTTCCTGAAAAAAAAAAAAAAACCCAGAACGAATCACTAGAGAGAGTAGGGTGGTATTTTATTTCTTTTTCTCCCCAAGGAGAATTCTTCTGAATGAGCATATGATTACATTTCGAATGCCAGGTTTTCTATATCAACTGCAGGGAAGAGGATCACTACAATCACTGCAGCCAATATGATGAGGTCGGAGGTGGAAGTTTTAAAAAGAATACACAAATTGTGGTCAGCCACATTGGGTCAAAACAAAATTCTATCTAGGCTAGAACTGTTTTGGTAACTGTGACCAATGCTGGTCACATATTTAAACATCAAAAAGTATTGTCTTACAAAAAATAAGGCTATTGAAGTAACAGTCTGAAGATACCTGACGCAGGTAAGACAAAACGCAATATTATGTCTGATGTGGATGTTAACAGAGTAACCATTTTAGGTATGGATTTAGCTATTGAAACTATTGTGTCTTGTACTTTAATGACTGCTCCACGTGCTGATTGGGAGAATGCTGGTGACTCTATATGGTATGAACATTAGTGACTATTACAGCTAATCTGCTTTAGCCCGGATTTTATTTGAAGTATTAAGATATTTATCTATGAACTATTTTGATGAGATGAACATAGCCTTGGTCAAGTCCATTGGCTTGGCATACTGGAAGCTATTTTGCTCCTTATATTTGAGGTCCATTTAAACAATACATATTTTTATGTGTGTATGGGGGGGGGGGGGGTTGTGACATTCATGGTTATTTATTTATTTATTTAGCATTTCTTATATACCGCCTTTCAGTTTTATCAAGATGGTTTACATATATCTGGCATATGTTTTAAAAACACTATGGGAGTCATTCATAGAAACAGAAATATGACAACAGAAAAAGACCACATGGCCTATCTAGTCTGTCCTTCCATATCAACAACTACAACAGTCCCCTTTTTTCCTTTAGAGATCCTCTGTGTTTGTCCCATACTTTTTTGAATTCAGATACTATCCTCATCTCTACCACCTCCACTGGGAGACTATTCCACGGATCCACCACTCTTTCCTTAAGTACATCCCCATTATTGAGTGGCACGAATAATGGGGAAGTACGTCCTGCCTGAAAGTACATCCCTGCTATTCGTGCAAATGTGGCTGCCGGCAAAAGGTTCCCCATATGTACAGCCGAGTAGTACGGGGAGCCGTAGATCGGGAGAGGGCGGCCCTGTACGTCCGGGGTCATGTATGAACATGGTGTTTCAGTGGCGGCCGGCAGGGACAAAAGGTAGGTAGGGGCGCAGGAAGTTCCCTGCAGCTGGACCTTGGCCATGGGAGGCCGGATTGGGGATCCAGCTGCAAGGAAAGAGTAGTTACTCACCTGTAACAGGTGTTCTCCAGGAGCAGGTGTTCTCCAGGAGCATCGGCGCCGATGGAGCCCCTGTGCGGAGCATTTCCTCAGCTTTCTATGAAAGCCTTTGGGAATACTACATGCATGCGCGGTCCCCTTCCCGCCTAAAGGTGCCATCTTGCTCAGTCAAATGACATAGCTAAAAAACAGCACACAAAAATGCAAAAATAAACTATGTACAACTGCAACTCCCAGGGGAGGAGGGAGGGTTGTGAGGACCGATTCCTGCTGCTCCTGGAGAACACCTGTTACAGGTGAGTAACTACTCTTTCTCCAGGACCAAGGAGGAAGTCAGTCCTCACTTATGGGACTCCCCAGCTTCAGTCTACCGGGGACCCAGAGCTGAAAAATGAGCTCCCTCTAGCCTCAGCATCAGAGAAAGGATTTCACTGAAACATAACCCCACCGGTAGCCCAACCAGAGGGCTGGAGGGTAGGAGTTGCCTAAACCTCAAAGAGATTCCGGAGCACTGCCTGACCGAAAGCACTCTCCCTGCGGGACTCCCTCTCCAGGCAGTAATGGGCCGCAAAAGTCTGGTTTGAGGACCAAGTTGCAGCCCTGCAGATGTCTGCCAATGGTACAGAGCGGAGATAAGCTACTGAGGCAGCCATTGCCCTGACATGGTGGGCCGTGACCGACCCTGCAAAGGAAGGTCAGCTGCCCTGTAAGCCCAGGTGATACAGTCAGCCACCCAGATGGACAAGGTACGCTTGGACAGAGGTACCCCGAAGTTATTGGGGTCAAAAGATACGAAGAGCTGAGTAGCCCTCTTATGCCCCTGCGTACGCTCAAGGTAGAAGGATAAGGCCCTCATACAGTCCAGGGTATGCAGGACTCTCTCAGCCTGGCTGGCATGGGGCCTAGGGAAGAATGTTGGAAGAACCACCTCCTGGTTGAGATGGAAAGAGGAGACAACCTTGGGGAGGAACTTAGGATGAGTCCTAAGGACTACCCTGTTCCTATAGAAGCGAGTGTATGGCCTGTCACAGACCAGGGCTTGAAGTTCACTCACTCGTCTGGCCGAGGTCAAGGCCACTAGAAATAGTGTCTTCCAGGAAAGGAAGCATAGATGACATGTAGCCATTGGTTCAAAAGGTGGGCGAGTAAGTTGCTGCAAGACCATATTCAACTCCCACTCAGGGGCCGGTGGACGGGGAGGCGGCTTGAGCAAGACCAAGCCTCTGAGAAACCTGGACACCAAGGGGTGACCCGACAAAGAGTGTCCCTCCACCATTGAGTGGTGAGCTGCCAGAGCAGAGAGGTGGACCCAAACAGAATTGGACTTAAGGCCCTGATTGGACAAGTGCAGAAGGTACTGGAGTACTACTGGCACAGTGCAGGTGAAAGGATCTTCCTTGCGTTGCTGACACCACAAGGAGAACCTCCTCCACTTCAGGGCATATGTTTTCCAGGTGGATTGCTTTCTAGAGGCCAAAACCACCTCTTCCACTTCCTGAGGTAGGCCCCAAGGAGCCAAGACTACCCTTGCAGCCTCCATGCCATCAGATGGAGAGATTTGAGATTGGGATGCAGAAGGGAACCCTGATCCTGAGAGAGAAGGTCGGGTTGGAATCCCAGAGGCATGGGCGTCTCCACTGCCAGTTGAAGTAGCAGGTGGAACCAGGGCTACCTCGGCCATCTGGGAGCAACCAGAAGTACTGAGGCATTGTCCCTGAGAATCTTGAACAAGGTTCGGGCCACCACAGGCATGGGAGGAAACGCATAGGGCAGGCCCTGGGACCAAGAAATCAGGAAGGCATCCGCCGCCACCCTTAGGGGATGCGGTTGCTTGGAACAAAATCTGGGCAGTTGGTGATTCAGGGGACTGGCAAAGAGATCCATGGATGGCAGTCCCCATTTTAGGAAAATCTGTTGAACCACCAAAGGGTGCAGCTGCCACTCGTGGGGCTGCATCTGGTGCCTGAGGGCAAAAGAGCAAAGGGCCTGTGCTTCCAGACATAGAGGCCTGGACCCAATGCCACCCTGCTTGTTCACATAGAACATGGCTACTTGGTTGTCCGTCTGAACTAGAACAGACTGGTGGGCCAAGGTGTGAGAAAAAGCCTTGAGGGCTAAGTGAATAGCCCGCAATTCCAGTAGGTTGATCTGTTGCGTGGCTTCCCATGGGGACCAGAGGCCTTGGGTGCAGCTCCCTTGACAGTGTGCACCCCAGCCCTGTAAGGAGGTATCGGTTGTCAACATCACTGTGGGGGCAGGTACCTGAAAAGGCACCCCCTGCAGCAAGTTGGGGGGGTGAAGCCACCACTGAAGAGAATTCAGGAAAGGTTTTAATACCCTTATTTTGTCTGCTAGGCTCCCTGTAGACTGTGGATATAGCGATTTTAGAAAAGGTTCAGAGAAGAGCCACCAAAATGGTAAAGGGGATGGAAGGATACTCCTATGAAGGTAGGCTAAAAAGGTTAGGGCTCTTTAACCTGGAAAAGCGACGGCTGAGGGGAGATATGATAGAAGTCTATAAATTAATGAACGGAGTGGAACGGGTAAACGTAGATCGATTGTTTACCTTATCAGAATATAGAAAGACTAGGGGACATGCAATGAAGGTACAGGGTAAACTATTTAAGACTAATAAAAGAAAATATTTTTTCACTCAACGTGTAATCAAACTCTGGAATTTGTTACCGGAGGATGTAGTAAAGGCTGTTAGTGTAGCTGGGTTTAAAAAAGGTTTGGACAAGTTCCTGGAGGAAAGGTCCATAAACCATTATTAAGAAGGGACCCAGGATATCAATGCTTGAACCAATACAAGCATTGTGGAATCTGTGTCCCTTGGGGAAACTGCTAGGTACATATGACCTAGATTGGCCACTGTTGGAAACAGAATACTGGGCTTGATGGACCTTGGTCTGACCCAGTATGGCATATCTTATGTTCTTATGTGTTCTGAGGCACCACTGCGCAGGCCTCATGTGGAGGTGGGCATTGGGGGTCACATGCACAGTCGACGCCATGTGTCCCAGGAGTTGCAGACAGAGCCTGGCAGGAACCCATGGCGGACTGAGAAACCGGGATGCCAACTCCATGAGCCTTTGAGCTCTGTCCTCGGGCAAGTAAACCCTTGCTTGCAGAGAGTCCAGCCGTGCTCCTATGAACTCTAGGTTCTGGGATGGGAGCAAAGTGGACTTTGCGAAGTTTATGGCAAAGCCTAGGTCTTGAAGGAGTGTGACAGTCCTGAAGGTGGCCTGACTGGCCTCCTGGTAAGTCTGACCCCGGATGAGCCAGTCGTCCAGATAAGGGAAGACAAAGACCCCTTGAGTCCTCAAGTAGGCTGCCACCACAGCTAGGCACTTTGTAAACACCCGTGGGGCGGACGTTAGGCCAAAAGGCAGCACCCTGTACTGGTAATGGTTTCCTCCCACCATGAACCTGAGGTACTTTCTGTGGTCTGGATGAATGAGGATGTGAGTGTACGCATCCTTTAGATCTAAGGAGCATAGCCAATCTCCCTGCTGGAGGTAGGGCAGAAGTGTTCCAAGAGTAAGCATCTTGAACTTCTCTTTCTCCAAGAACTTGTTGAGGTTCCTGAGGTCTACAACAGGCCTTAGGCCTCCTGTTCTTTTTGGTACCAGAAAATACCTGGAGTAGAACCCGTGCCCCTGTAGGCGAGGAGGTACAGGCTCCACCGCCTTGTCCAGAAGCAGACCCTGAAGTTCTTGGAGGAGGAGGTTGGTGTGCAGGAGAGGCCTCAGAGGTTCTCCTGGAAAGTAGACAGGAGGTAGCTGTTGGAAATGAAGCATATAGCCCTGGTGAATGATGCTTAAGACCCAAGCATCCCCTGTAATGGGTGGCCACCTGTGGGCAAACAGGGCTAAGCGACCTCCTGTGCAGGGATGGGATATGCCTTGGGAGTCAAAAACCCCCTCCCTGCTGGGTAGGAGCAGGAGCCGGAGGCTTGGGGGTTTTCTGCTTACGGGGCCCATATCCCTGCCCCTTGGCCTGCTGCCCCTGAGGGGGAGCTGGGGAGGCCTGGTACTGAGGGAAAGGTTTGTAGGCAGACACCTTTCTCGGGTAGAAGGACTTTTTACCCGAGCCCTTCTTTTTTTGAGAAGGGGCAGAAGTCTTTCTGGACAGCCTTGTCCTGGTCAGGTGCTCGGTTTCGAGCTCAGCTGCCTTCTTGGCCATGGGTTTGCCAAAAAGGTTTTCACCTCGGCAAGGGACATCGACCAACTTGTCCTGCACCCAGGGCTCGAGGTCCGATGACTGCAGCCATGCCTGGCGTCGGACCGCGATGCCGGCGGCTGTCACACGAGCCGAAGCCTCAAAGCCATCATAGGCCACTCGGGACATGAATTTGGAACAGTCCCGGATTCCTGAAGACAAAGACTGGAACCTCTGCAAAGGTTCCCCGGAGAGGCCAGCAGAGAACCCGGCAAGCTCCTTTGCCAGGTCCCGGAGGTACATGCCCATGTACAGCTGGTATGACTGGACACGGCAAGCAAGCATCGAGCCCTGGAAGCACTTTCTACCGAAAGCATCCAGGTTCCGGGCCTCCCTGCCGGGGGCACCACGGAGTGCATCTTCTGGCTCTTCAGACGATGCATGGCCGATTCCACCACCATGGAATGGTACGGCAGCTGCGCCTTTTGGAAGCCAGGGCTCTTACGGAGTCGATAAATGGAATTGACTCGCTTGCTCAAGACCGGCGCCGAGGCCGGTGCCTCCCACATCCGGAAGAGGAGCCGTTCCAGCATCGGAGGAACCGGTACAGTAAAGGCCTCCTTCGGTGGAGAGTCATACTGGAGGGCCTCGAGCTCCTCGGCTCGAGGCTCCTCCTCGGGGTCCGCGGGAAACGCCAAGGCCTTGGCCATGTCCCGCACGAACTCTGAGAACCGGGTGTCCTCTGGAGGGGACCTACTCCGGGGCTCGGACTGCGGTGAGTCCGACGGGACGCACAGAGTCCGGAAGGTATAGGGGGACTCCTCATCCTCCGTCTCCCAGGCTGACTCATCCGATAAGAAGTCGAGGGGCTCCGACCGTGCGGGTCGAGGTGGCACCCGCCCCGACACCGAAGGCACCGGCATCGACGCCCTCAGTTCCGAGCGGGAGGTTGAGGGAGACCTTGACCGAGGATGACTTCGAGCCTTCATGGTCTCGTGTATCGGCTCGGTCTCCGGGGTCGACTTTGACGTCGATGTCCCGGTGGTTGGGGCTGATGCACCAGCGAGGCTGGCCATCAGTACCCACTGCTGCTCCATGAAGGCAGACAATCTGCAATCCAGGTCTGTCAGCCTGAGTCCAAGCTCAGGAGACTCAGCAGCCACCGACTCCGGCCCCGGTGGCGCCGGGCCCGACGTCGGCTCCCTCGGAAGAGAGTCCACAAGGACTACAGGACTTACATGTCCGACGGTCTCCGGCTCTACACGAGGTACTTTGGACGGCTTCTCCTGCTCCAAAGGCCCGGGACGGCGGTCGGGGGTCTTAGACCTGGCCCTCGAGGAACCAGGGACCTCTTCCGATGACGCCCTCGCGAGCCGTTTCATCCTCTTGCGTTCCCGGTCGGGGGACCCCCTGTCCGAGGAACCCCGGCGATGCTTGGGATCAGACTCCCGAGACGTCGAGGCCTCAGACGAGGTCCGGGCCCGGCCGGAGGCAGAATCCGAAAAAATCCTTTCCTTCTGGTGCTGATGGCTTCGGAGTGCCTTGGTGGACATTTTGCCACACGGGCCACAGATCATGGGATCATGATTTGGGCCGAGGCACCGAAGGCAGCAGTCATGTGTGTCGGTGAGAGACATTCGTTTCTTGCACCTATCACACTTCTTGAAACCACTGGAAGCCATCGGGGAAAAAAGGGCCCCCGCGAGGTCAAAAGACCGGCCTTCCAGGGAAAAACAGAAAAAAGGGTGCGAACGCCAGCCACGAAGGGCAAAAACCGAAAAATAGAAAACAGGCTCGATACCGGTGTACCGAACCCGGCGGGAAGGGGAACGGGCGTTGAACTCGGAGGAAAAAGCTAAGAATTCTTCGAAAAAACGTCAACTTTTCCCGGGTGACTAGGACAAACCTCCGAAGGGCTCCACGGAAAAAGAGAGACTGAGCAAGATGGCACCTTTAGGCGGGAAGGGGACCGCGCATGCATGTAGTATTCCCAAAGGCTTTCATAGAAAGCTGGGGAAATGCTCCGCACGGGGGCTCCATCGGCGCCGATGTCACCCATAAGTGAGGACTGACTTCCTGCTTGGTCCTGGAGAAAGGAACTTTTCGGCAGCTGCTGGGGATCATGGCTCCTCAATGGAGCCGTGGTGCCATGGCAACATGATGCCATGGCACTGCGGCTCCATTAACGAGCCAGACTGAGTTAGCCGGATAGGTGGCTGGATGTCCTGGGAGCCTGAATAGGGGCATGTTTCAGACATTCAGCCATTGTGCTGTGATTCTGCTCCCGCGGGGATGTCTAGCCCCCACGGGAGCAGAATCGGCTGTGTCTCCCGGCCGTCCAGATGTCTGTACGTCCGGAGACATACAGAACAGAATATGCCTCTATATGAAAAAGTCCTTAGGATTCAAGTGGTATTGGATTTACAAAAAAAATCAAACCTCCCCAATCTTATTCGATAAGATTGGAGAGTTTGACTCTTTTTGCAAATCAAATATCCTTTAAAAAGACAGATAGCCCACGCTAGCAACCCATTTTAGTAATGATTAATGGACTTTACCATTCAGAGATCAGCATCTGTTCATTATTGAGCACTTTTGAAAATAATCACAGGCCCACAAAAAAAAGTTGAATGCTCATTTGCATATACAGACCTTGTGGAGCAAGACAGACATGGCAGCAATTCAATTAAGGGTGACTTCTGAGTGTACATTAGTGAGCATCATTCTGCAAATTGAAAAAGCCTTTGGGCACATGAAGAAGGGGATGGATATGACACCCCATATGGAGTACATATATATAAGAATTTTTAAAATTCAGATTTTTGAATCTCATTTCTTTGAAAGGAAACATAGCCCTCCATGTGGCTATTTATATCTGGGTTATGAAAAAAGCAACAGCATATAGATTATACTGGAATGGAAAGTACAACTGCCAATTTGTACACGGTGGGTAAAAAAAGAACTGGGCTACACACATCTCACTTCATCGAGATGTAGCAATGGGTTGGATATTCTGAAATGGATTGAGTGAGAAACCAACTGGAATCCAATCAAGTAGTCAGTATTGGAGGAATTAGAGCAGATCCTCCTCTGCGTAAAAAGGAATGGATGATGCAGCACTTGCAACTACAAATGATGGAAAAGACTATCTTCAGAAGATAGAGATTGCTTATCTGTAATGGTGATTTTCCATGGACAGCAGGATAAATCACCACACAGATGGGCGATGTCATCCCTGACAGCACCAGGACGGACTGTTCTCCCAGTCCAGAAAAGTCTAAAACCTCTGGGAGACTAGAGTTGTTCAAAGGTAATGAGAGATGAATGTAAGTGCAAGTAAATATGTGAATGTTTTTGGGTCATCAGTATCACTGCAGAGGATGCATAGAAACTAAGGAAGTGCATGTGCATCATCCATGGCAGGAGGAGCGGAGATTGTCAAAAGAATCCTGCATTCCAAAAGAAAAAAGGGCCCAATATTAGAAGGGCCGTTACACGGTTTACAGACCTGTAAACCATGTAACGGCTGCTGAGAGGGATAGTCAACGGCACTAACACGATTAGTGCTGCTGAATATCTGCAATTATCTCCCTTACACGCTCTGATGCTAACCACTTAGCATCGGGGCGTGTTGGGGCATTCCGGGGAGGAGCAAAGGTGGTGACTGTCCCTAACCGGGCAGCAGAGATATTGCATGCTGCCCGATGAGCAACCTGCTGCATTGTTAGCTAATGAGGCTTCTGGCATGTGTGGCAAATCCTGGATATTCAATGCCAGGGCCACATATGAACCTGGCATTGAATATCCAGAGTTAGGGGATGGCGGGCACAGCTATGGGGCGTAGTGGCACATAGCCTGCCTAACTGAATAGCAGACCCGAAGATCATATCTGAGAAGTAAGAGTTCATTTAAGGCACCAAATGGATTGTTTACTTAGACTGTGGCTGAATTGGAAATGGGTTCATGACTCAGCTTTGAAAGGGAGCAATTGGGTCTAAGGTGGTTTGATTGAATTTAGCATCAAATTCCTGTCATCTCCTTGGGAAAAGAGTTCAAGGACTACTGACTGATTAAGATGGAAATCCAAAACCACATTAGGAAGGAACTTAAGATAAGTACGCAATGACTCTACTGTTGAAAGCCTGAAGCTAATTAACTGTGCTGAAATTACTGCCACCAAAACTAGACCTTCCAGGTCACGAACCTCAGACCACAGGTAACTAGCGGCTCCAAAGGAACTTTAATCAGCAGAGTTAAAAACACGTCAATGTCCCAAGACACTGGGGGAGGCTTAAATGGAGGCCTCGTAAGAAGTAAGCCCCACATAAAACAAACAACTAAAGGCTGAAGAGAGATGGGTTTACCTTCAGACAGGGATACATGCTAATTGCATCAAGGTGAAACTTTATGGATCTGGTCTTTAAACCAGATTCAGATAAATGCAGATGGCATTAAAGCAGTTTTTGTGTGGGACACGAGAAAGGATCTAGGGCCTAGCCCTCACAGACAGCCAACCTCCTCCACTTGAAACCCCTTGTGGAGGACAGTGGCAATACCAACCTGCAGGTTCAAAATGCATAAAGTTACCCTCTCAACATCCAAGTTGTGAGGGCAAGAGCCTTTGATATTGGAGTGCAACAGAGTCCCTTGATCCTGCATAATCAGAGTTGGTAAAACACCAAGGCGAACAGTCTTTCTGATGGAAAGTTCAACAAGAGGAGGAAACCACAGTTGCCTGGGCCAGTAAGGCATTATGAGTATCATTGTGCCCCCTCCATTTCCGAAGAGTTTTTGCTATCAAAGGAATGGGAGGATATACATATACAGTAGAAGGTCCTCCTCCCAATAGACAAGGCAGGTATCCAAAGCTAGTTTGCCATGCATCCCAATCCTGAGACAGAAATGAGGCATTTGCCTATTCCAAGGATTGAAAACCAAATCTATCGAGGGGGTGCCCCACGCCCTGGTCCAGAGTCTACTCATAAGAATGAAAAATGTGGCTCAGTCGGTCTGCTAGGACATTATCCTTGAAAGGCAGTTATGTGACTGAGCAGCATCCCTTGAGAGATGGCAAAGTTCAACATCCTGAATGACTGTTTCCCAACAGAGAGGTATGAGACTGTACACCTCCCTGTTTGTTGATGTAGTACATAGCAACTTGATTGTCCATCTAGATCATGATAATGTGGTTGGCCAACTAATCTCTGAAAATCTTTAGAGCGTTTAAGATTCGTCCACACATGAGGGTCTACATCAGATACATTTCCTGGAGCTGAGAGCAGAATCCCTGGGATCCAGTTTGAACACATCTGTTGTTAACAACCTTCGATAGAGGTGGAGTTCGAAAAAGAAGACTTTTGGCTAGATTGGAATGATCCATCCACCAGGACAAAGTCCCAGAGGGGAGGAATGACAGCAACATTCTCAAGCTTTTGAGTGGTTCTGTCCATTGCGTCCTCGGGTTCCACTGAGACTGTCCCATGTTGAAACATGTCAAGGGAATTATACGAACTGTCGAAGACATATGGCCCAACATTCCTAACACATTCCTTGCTGACATCTGAGGATATATTCCTTCCACTATTGCCACCAACTGTGTGAGCCTTTCTTGCAAAAGGAAAGCTTTCATCAGAGTTGTGTCTAGCAGAGCTCCAATGAATTCCAATTGGCTTAGGTTTGATTTGGGGTAATTGATGAGGACGCCTAGTAGCTCCAGCACTTGGATGGTAAGGTGTATGGATTTTTGAACCATCTCCTGGATAGTGTTTTTGATTAGCCAACTGTCCAAGTAGGGGAATACATGCATATCCAATCTGTGCAGAAATGCTGGCACAACTGCAAGACATTCTGTGAATATGCAAACAGCAGACATGAGACCGAAAGACAGTGCACAGCACTGGATGTGGACACTGTGCCCAGATGAAGCATGGACAAAAATAAACTAACAAGAAACCAAGAGCCAGCAGCTGTGTGGGAAGTCAGAGCACTTGTGTGTCTGTGACCAATTCATCCTGCTCACTTATGGAGAAATATCATTATTACTTATACCTCAACTGGACATGGTGTTTTCCTATGAAGAATCGACAATATTACCTATAACTGGAATTTATCTACATGTGAGATTAGGCATCCATTAAGAACAGAGAATATAATCAACCCCCTTTCTAAAGAAAATGAAGCAAGTTGCCTAGGGAAACCATCCTGAACTTTTCTTGAAACAGACACTTGTTCAGATTCCACAGGTATAGAATCCCAGCTCTTCTTGCCCTGGTGGGACAGGCTCAACTGCATTTGCGTCCTGAAGAGTGGAGGGTTTCTGAAGAAGTATGTACTCTTGGTGGGCAATTTGGAGGGATTTCAAATAGGCATAATTTGTACCTCTCCTGAACTATTCTGAGCACCCAAGACTCAGACATTATAAGGGGCCACCCACCCACAAAGGATGTAAGCCTCCCTCCAAGTGGAAGATTGTCTGGGAGTAAGACTATAATATTGGCTATGTTCTTTATGAGCCAGTCAAAATCGCACCCCTAATTTTGGATGGGATGGTGGCTAGGGCTTCTGAACCTTTGGCTGCCCAGAATGGGAACAAGAAGATTGCCTGGTCTGTGAGGAGTGGGAGGGAGGAGAATAAATATGTCTGTGAGATTAAAAGGATTTTTCATAGCCCTTCGCTGTGAAATCTCCTAGAGGAGGCCTGGTCAATAGTGGGCATGGAGAGAGTTTTCAAGGTGTATGTGCTTGATCATGGTCGCAGCCTCTTGAACCTGGTCTCTAAAGAGATTCTCTCCACAGCATGACATTAGTATGTTGCGCCTGGACAATGGGCTGTAAGTCTGAGGCCTGGTGCCACAAGAGTCTCTGGGCACCAATACTCACAGAGAAGGCTCTCGATGTCATATTGAAATTATCATATATTACTCGGACAATGTATTTTCCACAATCTTTCCCTCGCGTCACTAGGAAGCAGTACTGTTCAGCTTTCTCTAGAAGAAGAAAGAGCAGTTACTCACCTGTAACAGGTGTTCTCCAGGAGCAGCAGGAATCAGTCCTCACATATGGGTGTCATCGGCGCCGATGAAGCCCCAGCGGAGCATTTCCCCAGCTTCCTATGAAAGCCTTTGGGAATGCAGGCACGCATGCGCGGTTCCCTTACCGCCTAAAGGTGCCATCTTACCTCAGTCAAATGACATAGCTAAGAACAGCACACAAAAATGAAAAATAAACTATGTAAAACTGCAACTCCAAGGGGAGGAGGGAGGGTTGTGAGGACTGATTCCTGCTGCTCCTGGAGCACCTGTTACAGGTGAGTAACTACTCTTTCTCCAGGACCAAGCAGGACGTCAGTCCTCACATATGGGTGACTCCCAAGCTCTGGACTACCGAGGAACCCAGGCTGAACAAGAGAACTCCCTCTAGTCTCAGCAGCAAAGAAAGGCTTTGCAAGGACACAACCTCCACCGGTAGCCCAACAGAGGGCAGGAGTTGCCTAAACCTCAAAGAGATTCCAGAGTACTGCTTGGCCAAAAGCACTGTCCCTACGGGACTCCCTCTCCAGGCAGTAATGGGCCGCAAATGTCTGGCTTGAAGACCAAGTTGCAGCCCTGCAGATGTCTACCAAGGGCACAGAGCGGAGATGAGCCACTGAGGCAGCCATTGCCCTGACACGGTGGGCCGTAACCTGACCCTGCAAAGGAAGGTCAGCCGCCTTGTAAGCCCAGGTGATACAGTCAGCCACCCAGATGGACAAGGTACGCTTGGACACAGCCAACCCCAACTTATTAGGGTCAAAGGAAACGAAGAGCTGAGTAGCCCTTCTATGTCCTTGCGTACGGTAAAGGTAGAAGGATAAGGCCCTCCTACAGTCCAGGGTACGCAGAACTGCTTCAGCCTGGCTGGCATGAGGCCTAGGGAAGAATGTTGGAAGAACCACCTCCTGATTGAGGTGGAAAGAGAAGGCAACCTTTGGGAGGAACTTTGGATGAGTCCTGAGGACTACCCTGTTCCTATAAATCCTGGTGTAAGGCCTATCACAGACCAGGGCCTGAAGCTCACTCACTCGCCTAGCCGAGGTAAGGGCTATCAAGAAGAGAGTCTTCCAGGATAAGAAGC
This sequence comes from Ichthyophis bannanicus, assembly GCA_033557465.1. NCBI lineage: Eukaryota > Metazoa > Chordata > Amphibia > Gymnophiona > Ichthyophiidae > Ichthyophis > Ichthyophis bannanicus. The sequence continues at coordinate 187,397,613 of CM066042.1, read as the reverse complement.
GCAGTGGACAAGTAGCCATCGGCTCAAAAGGTGGGCGAGTCAGTTGATGCAAGACCACATTCAACTCCCACTCAGGGGCAGGACGACGGATTAGAGGCTTGAGCAAAAGCAAGCCCCTGAGAAAGCGGGACACCAAGGGGTGAACCGACAGAAAATGTCCTTCCACCAGTGAGTGATGAGCTGCTAGAGCTGAGAGGTGGACCTGAACAGAATTGGACTTGAGTCCCTGATTGGACAAGTGGAGTAAATACTGAAGCACTACTGGTACAGTACAGGAGAAAGGATCCTCTGTACGTAGCTGACACCACACAGAAAATCTTCGCCATTTGAGAGCATAGGTTTTTCTAGTGGACTGTTTCCTAGAGGCTAGGACAACTTCCTCAACTTCCGGAGGTAGGCCCCAGGGAACCAAAACTACCCTTGCAGCCTCCAGGCCATCAAATTGAAAGCTTTGAGATTGGGGTGCAGAAGGGAACCCTGATCCTGAGAGAGCAGGTCAGGTTTCAACCCCAGAGGCAGTGGGGGATCCACCTCCAGTTGAAGCAGAAGTGGAAACCAAGGCTGTCTCGGCCACCTGGGAGCCACCAGCAGGACCGAGGCCTTGTCCTGAAGGATCTTGAAAAGGGTTCGGGCCACCAAGGGCGTGGGAGGAAACGCATACAGGAGGCCCTGAGACCACGGAATTAGAAAAACATCTGCTGCCATCCGCAGAGGATGCGGTTGCCTGGAGCAGAACTGTGACAGCTGCTTGTTCAGTGGAGTGGCAAACAGATCTATCCAAGTGAGACCCCATTTCAGGAAGATCTTCTGAACTACTAAGGGATGCAGCTGCCACTCGTGGGGCTGCAGAATCCTGCTCAACCTGTCGGCCAGGTAGTTCTCCTGGCCTGGAAGGTACACAGCCTTGAGGAGCATGTTGTGCTTTAGGGCAAAGGAACAAAGGTCTTGAGCTTCCCGACAAAGGAGCCTGGACCCAGTCCCGCCCTGTTTGTTCACATAAAACATGGCCACCTGGTTGTCTCTGTCTGAACCAGGACAGATTGATGAGCCAGGGCAGGAGAGAAAGCTTTGAGAGCTAGGCAAATAGCCCTGAGTTCCAGGAGATTGATCTGCTGTGCCACCTCCCAAGGAGACCACAGGCCCTGGGTGCACTTGTCTAGACAATGAGCTCCCCAGCCCTGCAGGGAGGCGTCGGTGGTCAGCACCACCGTGTACCCAGGAATCTGAAAGGGCACTCCTTTTAGTAGATTGGGTGGTTTCAGCCATCAGCTGAGGGAGTTCAGAAATTGTCTGGACACCCTTATCCTGTCCCTGAGGCTGCCTTTGGCCTGTGACCACTGAGTCCGAAGGCACCACTGTGCAGGCCTCATATGGAGTCTGGCATTGGGGGTCACATGTACTGTCGAAGCCATGTGGCCTAGAAGCCTCAGGCAGAGTCTGGCAGAGACTAGTGACCTGTTGAGAAACTGGTTTGCCACGGCTATTAATCTTTGTGCTCTGTCTTCTGGCAAGAAAGCCTTTGCCAGGAGAGAGTCCAGCCTTGCTCCTATGAACTCCAAATTCTGGGAGGGGAGCAAAGTGGACTTTGCGAAGTTTATTACAAACCCTAGGCTTTGAAGAAGAGCAATAGTTCTGAGGGTGGCTTGTCTGGCCTCCTTGTACATCTGACCCCTGATGAGCCAGTCGTCCAGATAGGGGAAGACAAATTCCCTGATTTCTCAGGTAGGCCGTCACCACTGCCAGGCATTTGGTAAAGACCCTGGGAGCGGAGGTGAGGCCAAAAGGCAGTACTCTGCACTGATAATGGTTTCCTCCCACAAGGAACCTGAGGTACTTTCTGTGGTCTGGATGAATGAGGATATGAGTGCACGCATCCTTTAGATCTAAGGAGCATAGCCAATCTCCCTGCTGGAGGTAGGGCAGAAGTGTTCCAAGAGTAAGCATCTTGAACTTTTCTTTCTCTAGGAACTTGTTGAGGTTTCTGAGATCCAGAATGGGTCGAAGGCCACCAGTTCTTTTGGGCACCAGGAAATACCTGGAGTAGAATCCGTGACCTTGCAAGTGGGGAGGCACAGGCTCCACCGCCCTGTCCACCAACAGACCTTGACGTTTCTGAAGGAGAAGGTCTGTGTGCAGGGAAGGCCTTGGAGGCTCCCCTGGAAAGTATGGTGGAGGCAGTTGGTGAAAATGTAGTGCATAGCCCCTGTGGACTATGTCCAACCCCCAACTGTCCCCGGTGATGAGGGGCCACTGGTGGGTAAAGAGGGCGAGGCGACCTCCTGTGCAGGGTTGGGAGAGCAGGTACTAAGAGGCTACGCTCAAGGAGTCAAAAACCCCCACCCTGTTGAGTGGGAGCAGGGGCCGGAGGCTTTGGGGTCCTCTGCCTATGGGGCCCATTACCCTGCCCCTTGGCTTGCTGACCCTGGGGTGCAGCTTGGGCAGCCTGATACTGAGGGTACTATTTGTAGGCAGTGCCCTTCCTCGGGTAAAAGGGCTTTTTACCCGAGCCCTTCTTCTTATGAGAAGGGGCAGAGGTCTTCCTAGACAGCCTTGTTCTTGTAAGGTGCTCGGTTTCGAGCTGAGCGGCCTTCTCGGTCATGGGCTTGCCAAAAAGGTTCTCACCTCGGCAAGGGACATCGACCAACTTGTCCTGAACCCATGGCTCGAGGTCCGATGACTGCAGCCATGCCTGGCCTCGAGCCGCGATGCCGGCTGCCGCAACTCGGGCCGAAGCCTCGAAGCCATCGTAGGCGGTGCAGGACATGAACTTCGAGCAGTCCCGAATCCCCGAGGACAAGGACTTGAATCTCTGCAAGGGTTCCCTGGAGAGACCAGCAGAGAACCCGGCCAACTCCTTGGCCAGGTCCCGCAAGTACATGCCCATGTACAGCTGGTAAGACTGGACACGGCAAGCAAGCATCGAGCCCTGGAAGCACTTTCTACCGACGCCATCGAGGTTCCGGGTCTCCCTGTCGGGGGGCACCGCGGAGTGCATCTTCTGACTCTTCAGGCGATGCATGGCCGATTCCACAACCATGGAATGGTGTGGTAGCTGTGCCTTCTGAAAGCCAGGGCTCTTCCGGAGTCGATAGATCGAAACGAGTCGCTTGCTGAGAACCGGCGCCGAGGCCGGTGCCTCCCACATCCGGAAGAGGAGCCGTTCCAGCATCGGAGGAACCGGGACAGCAAAGGCCTCCTTCGGAGGAGAGTCATACTGCAGGGCCTCGAGCTCTTCAGCTCGAGGCTCTTCCTCGGGGTCCGCCGGAATAGCCAAGGCAGTGGCCATATCCCGGACAAACTCCGAGAACTGGGTATCCTCCGGAGGGGATCTACTCTAGGGCTCAGACTGCGGTGAGTCCAATGGGACGCACCGAGTCTTGAACGTATCGGGGGACTCCTCATCCTCCGTCTCCCAGGCGGACTCGTCCAACGAGGAGTCAGGGTCCGACTCCGCGGGGCCCTGGAGCACCCGCCCAGACGCCGGAGGCACCGGCATCGACGCCCTCGGTCCCGAACGGGAGGTCGAGGGAGACCGCGACCGAGGTCGACTTCGAGCCATGATGGACTCGAGTATCGGCTCGGTCTCCAGGGTCGACTTCGATGTCCTGGTGGTCGGGGCAGATGCGCCAGACAGGCTGGCCATCAGTGCCCGCTGCTGCTCCATGAAGGCAGACAGTCTGCTCTCCAAGGCTGTCATCCTGAGACTCAGCTCGGGAGACGCAGCAGCCACCGACTCGGGCCCCGGCGGCGCCGGGCACGACATCGGCTCTCTGGGAGGAGAGTCCTCGAGGACCACAGGGCTTATGTGTCCAGCAGACTCCGGCTCCACGCGAGGAACTTTGGCAGGCTTCTCTTGTTCCACGGGCCCGGGGCGACGGTCGGGGGTCTTAGACCTGGCCCTCGAGGAACCAGGGACCTCCTCCGACGCCGCCCTCCCGAGCCGCTTCTTCCTCTTGCGTTCCCGGTTGGGGGACCCCCTGTCCGAGGAGCTTCGACGGCGCTCGGGATCCGAATCCTGAGATGTCGAGGCCTCAGACGAGGTCCGGGCCCGGCCGGAGGCTGAGTCCGAGAAAAGCCTTTCTTTCTGCTGCTGACGACTTCGGAGTGCCTTGGAAGACATCTTTCCACATGGTCCACACGACTTAGGGTCGTGATCAGGACCGAGGCACCTGAGAGACATTAACTTCTTACACCGATCACACTTCTTGAAACCGCTGGAAGCCATCGGGGAAAAAAGAGTCCCCGCAAGGTCAAAGGACCGGCCTTCCAGGGAAAAATCAAAAAAGGGGCGCGACCGCCAGCCACGAAGGGCAAAAACCGAAAAAGAAGAATCGGGCTCGATACCGGTGTACCAAACCCAGCGGGAGGGGAACCGGTGTCGAACCGGGAAGAAAAAATAGCGAGAATCGCCGAAAAAATCAAACCTTTATCCGGGATGACAGGACACACGTCCGGTGGGCTTCTCAGAAAAAAACAGACTGAGGTAAGATGGCACCTTTAGGCGGGAAGGGAACCGCGCATGCGTGCCTGCATTCCCAAAGACTTTCATAGAAAGCTGGAGAAATGCTCCGCTGGGGCTTCATCGGCGCCGATGACACCCATATGTGAGGACTGACTTCCTGCTTGGTCCTGGAGAAAGTTAGCAAACTCGTTGAGAGATTGGCCATAATGTCACACAAGTAAATGCATTTGAAGAGCTGGAAGAACATTATGTAGGACATACGCATAGAGTTCTAAAACAACTTCCTCCCAAAAGAATCTAAGGTTCTAGCTTCCCTCCTGAGGGCGAAGAGTGAGACTTGGAACTCTTGGCTCTTTTGAGAGTGGACTTGATGACCATGGAATGGTGCGGCAGCTGAAACTGCTCGAATCTGTAAATCTTCTGGATTCTATAGGTAAAGTCAAGCTTTTTACTGACTGGAAGGACAGAGAGGAAGGTCTCCCACATTCTCATCTGCAGCCTCTGAAAGATGCAGTGCATGGGCACTACAACCACCTCCCTTAGGGATAACAGAAAAATGAGAGAATATCCAACTCTTTGGCCCTGGGCTTTTCCATTTCCAATAAAAATGGAAAGGACTTGATTATTTATCTGCCAAAATTGTGGAAAGCGAGTTCCTCAAGTGGAGACTTCCATCACTCGTGAGAAAGAGTGGGACCCGAGGCAAGCTCTGGAAACCTCTCCTCTGAGAAGTATTCACAGTCAAACTCAGATTCTTAGGAGCACGCCGATGCAGACTCAGAGAGGCACTTCAAATACACCTGAGTGTCTGCTTGGATCTGCTCCACAGAGAGAGATCACCCCCCCTCCCCCCAATGCATAAGGAGTAATACTGGCCAGACAGGAACCAGCTTCGAGGCTCTTTGAAGTCTTCATGTTTATTCTCCTTCTGCAGGAAGTCAATGGGATTTGACGACAGACATGATGCACTGACATGCCATCACCTATGCCACTGAAGCAGCAGCTTCACAAAGGGCAAAGAACAGACATCTCCTGCTCAAAACCTTTCATGAGCCACTCCTTGAGAGCTGCCATGGACAAAGATATGAGGCCTAAAGCAGATTCAGACGATGTCTGCGGAATCTGACAGGGAATATAGGCAAGCTGGTCTCGGGTTTGGATCTGGAACAGCCCCTCCAATACCAAGGTCTTTACATCGTGCTCTGATAAATATTGATGCCAATGCACTGCAGTCTCCACCTAATGCTCTTCATCTCTCATCACTGAGGTCATTGAGGAGAAGGATGAATCCGTCCTCGAAGCAGTATCGGTGGGAGACTGATACCTAAGGGACTTACTGGTGCTGGGCTCCAAGTGAGCTTGAGGGCCCCTCAATGTCGATGCACTGCCAGCATCCCATGCAGCTTCAGAAGCCATGGAAACTGATGTTGAAGATGATAGATCGGCACCAAAAAATACATTCATGCTGCTTCTCTCGACTCTCAAGCCTTCCTTTTGTCATCTGTAAATACAAAATACGAGAAGATTCATCGACAGGCTCCAAACACTGCACATGCCTTTTGTGGATGTCTGGAGCACAGAGTGCACTTTTTAAACCCCTTGCTTTCTGGAACATGTTTGGAAAAATAGCCACAGTGAAATCAAATGGTAATTTTTAAAGAAGAAAAAAAAATATTGCGGCAAGAATGCCTGAGGCCTAAATGTTGCCTATTACAGTGCTGACAAAAATAAAGGAAAAACTTTAAACAGCTGGAAAAAAAACTAATTCTAAGAAAATAAAAGGGCGATTAAATGTGGCGACAATGGCAGCAGAGCAGGAGAACTCACAATAAGCTAATACTAGCAATAACATGCAAAGACCACGGACCGATGCAGAAAAATGCAATCTAAGGAGATGAGGTGCAGCAGTGGCAGGTGGGAATTTGCCCATATGCATAGAAGAACCAAACCAAAAGCTTCTTCGAGGAGCTGGGAGAGGTTCTCATGTGGGCACTATTGGTGATGTCACCCATACGCTTCTTCCAGGAAATGGAAAAAGGAGCCAAATGACGAAAACTGGAAAACATAAGTACTGACAAGTTAGATGCACGGCATTGATAAGGCAGGCAAAGAGAGAATTTGAAAACACAAAACAAACAAAACAAAACTTGTGGTGGAAGCAAAACCGCATAATAAAACCTTTTTCAAGTACATTCGTAGCAAAAAATCTGTGAGAGAGTCGGTTGGACCACTGGATGATAGAAGAGTAAAAGGGGCACTAAGAGGGGACAAGATCATAGCGGAGAGACTGAATGAATTCTCTGTTTCAGTCTTTACTGAAGATGGTATAGGAAAGTTACCTATGCCTGAAATGGTATTTAAAGCTGATGCAGCAGAAGAATTGAAAGAAATATTGATAAACCAGGAAGATGTATTAAAACAAAGGATATTATAATGCCTCTGTATCATTCCATGATGCGAGCGCACCTTGAATATTGTGTGCAATTCTGGTCGCCATATCTTAACAAGGATATAGCATTATTAGAAAAAGTACAGAGAAAAGGATGGAAGATACTCCTATGAGGAGAGGCTAAAAAAGTTAGGGCTCTTCAACCTGGAAAAGAGATGGTTAAGGGGAGATATGTTAGACGTCTATAAATTAATGAATGGAGTGGAATGGGTAAACATAGATCGGTGTTTACGCCATCAAAATGTAGGAAGACTAGGGGACATGCAATGAAGCTACTGTGTAACTATATAAGACTAATAAGAGAAAATATTTTTTCACTCAACACATAATCAAACTCCAGAATTCATTACTGGAGAATGTAATAAAAGCTGTTAGTGTAGCTGGGTTTAAAAAAGGTTTGGACGGCTTCCAGTGACGTCACCGAACTGCATGGACGGCTGAAAACGAGCTCCGCCGTTCATCCCCGCAAAAGTGATTAATCTCCCCCGAAATAAAGCGTTACTAACACCCCAAGAGGAATGGAACGGTTAGTGGGAGCGGAGGCTGGAGGAACGACATCAGCGAGGAAAAAGATGGCTGATATAAGAGAATATACATTCGCTGCAGTCAGAGGTGAGCAGAGAGGAGGAGGAAAAATGGGAGGTGAAGCGTACACTGAGGCTGAGGCTGAAGAGCAGTTGAATACCTTGGAAGAGGTGCAGAGTAGAAGTGCCAAGGTGCAGATTTCAAAGGAAGAGCTCAGGTCATGGTTTGGTGAGCTGAGGTCTGAAATGGCGGGATTCAGAAATGACATGAAGGCGGCCATAATGGAATTTCGTGCTGATGTGCAGGAGCTGGGGAAAAGAGTGGAGGCGGCGGAAGGGCAAGTGGAAGAGGTGCGAAGCAATGCGAGTGCATTAAACAAAGCAGTGAATAGTTTAGAAGCTGCGAAGGAACAGATTCAGTTAAAGCTGGAAAATTTGGAAAATCGTGCGAGAAGGCAAAATCTTCAAATAAAGGGGGTGCCGGAACATGAGGACTACAGAGACTGTGAGCAGACTGCACGAGATATATGTATGGCAGTGCTGGAGGAGCCCGAGGATGGAGGGCAGGCACTGGAAGTAAAAATAGACAGAGCGCACCGCACACTGGGCCCAAGGAGAGGGGAGGCACCACAGGACATTATTATTTGCCTCCATGACTTTAAAATCAAGGAAAAAATAATAAATAAGGTGAGGGGAGCAGGCCCCCTAGAGTGGAAAGGCAATAAGGTTGCAATTTTTGCGGACTTGGCTGCAGCCATGCTACAACGCCGAAGAGAATGGAGAGGATTTACAATGAGGCTAAGAGAAGAGAACATTAAATATAAATGGCTGTACCCCGCAGGAAATGCGTTCACCAGTCAAGGCATCACAAGGCGGGTGTTAACAGCAACGCAGTTGGTGACAGATGAAGGAGGCAGGAGTGACATGCTTACCAGAAGTGGGAGAAGTGAGAAAACTTATGAATGGACAGACAACAAGATGGCAGAGAGTGGAGAGCAAAGAGAGAAAGAGTAAACGAGTGATGCAAAAAAGAAAGGAAATAAGCAGAGGAAAGAGAAATGGAAAAGGATGAAAAACAGCAGCAAGGTTGAAGAAGCCACAAAACTGGACTGAGTTTGTGATGTGAGGGGGGAGAGGGGTGTAAAGGTAATTATAAAGTTAAATGTGAAGTGATAAAAAAAGGGGGGATTAAGATAAGAAGAGAGTATAATGTGAAATGTATAACAGAAGTGGGAGGGGGAGGATGATGTTGGGGAGGAAGCGGAAGCTATTAAATGGTAGAAAGAATGAGGAGAGGGGCGAGGCTGGGAGGAAGGGAACTAAGGGAAGGGAGGGAGAGGCAGGAAGAGGAAGGGTACCTGGATCCTGTGTGTGTAAGAAGAGGAAGTGTAGAGATTGGTAATTATGGGTAGTAATCAAAAACAATTACCGTATATACTCGAGTATAAGCCGACCCGAATATAAGCCGAGGTACCTAATTTTACCACAAAAAACTGGGCAAAACTATTGACTCGAGTATAAGCCGAGGGTGGGAAATGAGGCACCTACTAGTCAATGTAAAAAATAAAGATATAGCCCTCTGCTGTTTCCCCAGCTCCTTGGATGACATCTCTAATTCTTCTCTGTGATCATAGAATAGCATTTTATACCATACTTCCACTCTTAGGGATGGATGCTAGATCACTTAAAACATATCATAAACTGGGAACCCTCCCTTTGCAAGAAAGTTCCCCATTTTAACAAACAGACACTGGAAAGATAACTTTTGTATAGATCAATAGGTGGGGCATTGGTAATCTAAGTCCACCTATTTACCGTTAGGCTAACGTTTTATGTGAAGGCACATTTAGATAGTATGTGGAGATCGGAATTGAGACGTCAGAGTTGGAGCCTACTTAATTCCGAAGGTATTTCAGAAACAGCTCTGCCAAATGTGGAGCGGTTTCTAAAATACAGATCCACGTGCGGTGGGAGGAGCCATTGTACAAAGTTACACATGGGAAAAACTGATGGAGAAAACCTGCCGGCTTACATTTACAAGTGTTTACATTTATAAATATTTACATTTATAAATATTACCTTTGTGCTGATTTACTTGCTCCATGATGGGGAAAAGGAAGGGGAAGGTCACATACCCCGAAGCTGATCTTCCGCCCAAGCAGCAGCCCATAACCAAGTTTGTTACCATCAGAGCTATGCAGAGTTCTGCCGGGGTTAGCGTCAGAGCTGACTTGAAGGTGGTCCTTTCGACCTCGGTTGTGAGTCTGAGCCCCGAGCAGCATGTCCCACCTGATGAGCCTTTTCTGCTGTCCGTTGGACTGGATTCCTGGCTGCAGTCACACCTAGATGAGGTAGTTGCTGTTTCGCCATCTTTGGGGGCAATGCCGAGCAAGAGGTTGCTGCTGAATGCTCCTTAGCACCCGCCGCTCGCACAGCGCCCCCTGCTAGACATCTGCAGACGTTGACTCGAGTATAAGCCGAGGGGGCCGTTTTTCAGCACAAAAAATGTGCTGAAAAACTAGGCTTATACTCGAGTATATATGGTAGATGAATGTAAGACTGTAACCATAAATGTGAAAGGACTTAATTCCTGGTTTAAAAGACAGGTCCTATTGAAAGAGGGCAGCAGAGTACGAGTGGATGTTCTGCTTATACAAGAAACACATTTAAAAAAAGTACAGGAAAGATGGTTGATGAGTAAAGAATATGATAAAGTGTATCTGGCCAATAACCAGGAATCGCCAAAAAGGGGAGGAGTGGGAATATTATTTGCAAAAGGATTGAATGTGGCAGAAGAGCATGTGGAGAGAGACCCGGGAGGGCGTTACATTTTGTGGAAAGGGAAAATAGAAGAAAGGCCCGTAGTAGTGGGGAGTATATATGCACCAAATACACAACAAGGGCGGTTCTATGGGAAGCTGCATGAGGTGGTGGAACCCTATTTGCAAAGTCCGGTAATATTAGGAGGAGATTTTAATACAACACTGAATCCCAGAATAGACACTACGGGGGACAACAAGTGTGGGCCAAAGGGGGTAAGTAAGAAGCTGGGGAAGTTGCTGCATAAATTGAGTTCAGTGGATGTTTGGAGGCATATACATGGGAATAAGAGGGACTATACACACTACTCTCACCCACATAAGAGATACAGCAGAATAGATATGATATGGGTGGATGGGAGGATAATAGAACAGGTCGAGATCGGGCCTATAAGCTGGTCAGACCATGCCCCCGGTGGAGGCTTCCTTAAGGTTACGAAAGGAAGGCGGAGGTTGGCGTTTCTGGAAGTTGAATGAGTCCCTTATAGATGAGTTGGAAGGGCAAAAAAGTATACAGAATATATGTGTCATAATGAGGGGAGTGAAGTGGTGTCGGCTGGGGTGTGGGATAGGTTGAAGGCGGTTATAGGGACAGTGTATAGCCTTGGTGGCGAGACGGAAGAGAGGAAAAGAACAGAAAGAGCGGGAGTTGTTGAAGAGTTAAATGAACAAGCAGAGAGAGGGAAGAAAGCAGCTACAACGAATTAGGAAAATACGAGAAGAATTAGGGGCCTTGCATGAAGCTGAGAAGGCCTATAGGTTAAACCAACTAAAATATGAGTTCTATGTACAGGGTAATAGGCCAGGTAGATATCTTGCCAGAAAATTAAGGGAGAAAAGGGTGCATCAGCAGATCCTGAAAATAAAGGATGTAGTGGGTTCGGGGTACGGAACACATTCAGAAAGTATTTCGGAAATATTATGGTAAGCTCTATGAATCAGAGCAACAAGAAGAGGTAGTAGATATAGAGAGGTACCTAGCGGAGACTACATTGAAAAAATTGGATTTAGAGCAACAGAAGTGGATGAATAGAGAGATAGTTAGAGAAGTAGTAGTTGAGGCTATAAAGAGCTTGAAGGAGGGTAAGGCGCCAGGATTGCATGGATTTACAGCCTGGTTTTATAAAAAATTCTGTGAGGAGGTTAGTCCGATCCTGCGGGATGTTTTTAATGAAGTATTGAAAGGGGAGAAGTTACCAAGCTCTATGGAGACAGCTTGAGTGGTAGTTATACCTAAACCCGTGAAGGACCATGGGAAGTGTGAGTCTTATAGACCATTCTCACTTATAAATTTGGATGCGAAGATATTAGCTAAAAAAACTGGCAGCTAGATTGCAAAAATATATTCCAGGGCTAATAAAGGAGGATCAAGTAGGATTTATTCTGGGCAGGCAAGCGAGTGATAATGTGCATAAACTGTTGAATTTAATATGGCAAGTGCAAAATGAGCAGACAAAATCTATAATGATTGCAGTAGATGCGGAGAAAGCCTTTGATAAGAGTAGAATGGGCTTTTATGTTTGCAATTATGAAGATGGGATTGGGAGAGAACTATCAGAAATGGATAGAGGCACTCTACAAAGAGTCGCCTAAGGCCTGTATACACATAAATGGGTCTATTCATAACAATTTAAGTTAGTCAGGGGTACAAGGCAGGGCTGCCTGATTTCTCCTTTGCAGTTTGCAATGGTAATAGAACCACTGGCTGAAAGAGTTAGGCAGAATAAGGAAATACGTGGAATAAAGGTGGGTGATGAGGAACATAAAATTTCATTATTTGCGGATGATGTGATGTATACATTAGGACAACCTGAGAAATCGATACCAGCACTAGTACAGGAGATTATGAAATATAGTGCGGATACTGTGATACCTGGGTACAAACTATATTGTAATGATAGAGCTGATCAAATTGGTGGAGTGGATGCGCTCCATGTTAGAGAGGGCATTGAGTCAGAAAGGATTAAAGTTTTGTAGGAAACAAAATTTGCTGTAGAATCTCTATGGACTGAAATTCCATGTAAAAAGGGGAAAGCGATGGCAGTGGGGGTATACTATCGACTGCCTGGCCAGAATGAACAAATGGATGATAAAATGCTCAAAGAAATCAAGGAAGCTAACAAAAGTTACAGCGCAGTAATAATAATGGGTGATTTCAATTACCCCGGTATCGACTGGATCAGTGTCATGGCAGGACATGCTAGGGAGATAAAGTTCCTAGATGAAATAAATGACTGCTTCTTGGAGCAGCTGGTTCATGAACCAACCAGAGGGGAAGCCACATTGGACCTAGTCCTTAGTGAAACACCAGATCTGGTGCAAGAGATAAGGGTGTTGGGGCCACTTGGCAATAGTGATCATAGCATGATCGCGTTTGATTTAATTAGTGGAGGAGGGATAGTAAGGAAATCCACAGTACTACCTTTTAATTTTCGAAAGGGAGCCTATGATAAAATGAGGAAAATAGTTAAGAAAAAACTAAAAGGAGCAGTTGCAAAGGTTAAAGACTTACATCAAGCTTGGGTGTAGTTGAAAAATACTATCTTGGAAGCCCAGACCAGCTGTATTCCACGCTTTAAGAAAAGTGGAAGGAAGTCCAAAAACCTGCCAGCATGGTTTAAAGGTGAGGTCAGAGAGGCTGTTGCCAAAAAAGCATCTTTCAGGAAATGGAAAAAAGAGCCAAATGACGAAACCTGGAAACAGCACAAGCACTGGCAAGTTAAATGCTAGGCATTGATAAGGCAGACAAAGGGAGAATTTGAGAAGAAGCTTGCTGCGGAAGCAAAAACGCGTAAAAGACTTTTTCAAGTACATTCGTAGCAAAAAACCTGTGAGAGAGTCAGTTGGTCCATTAGATGATAGAGGGCTTAAAGGGGCACTAAGAGGCGACAAGGCAATAGTGGAGAAACTGAATGAATTCTTTGCTTCGGTCTTTACTGAGGAAGATGTAGGGATGTTACCCATGACTGAAGTGGTATTTAAAGGTGCGGAAGAATTGAAGGAAATATCGATACATCAGGAAGATGTATTACAACTATTAGATAAACTGAAGAGTAGCAAATCACCTGTTATCCGAGTTATATTCTCCTGTTTTCTGTAAACACAAAGTACTGTTGAATTGTGTATCTCACTGTTTTTTGTGAACCGCGCTGATGCTTAATAGTGCGGTATATAAGAGTCTATAAATAAATAAATAAAATAAATAAATAAATATACATCCAAGGGTGTTGAAAGAACTCAAACAAGAGATTGCAGACCTGCTATTAGTAACCTGTGAACTATCATTAAAATCATCTGTAATACCTGAAGATTGGAGGATGGCGAATGTAACGCCTATTTTTAAAAAGGGTTCCAGGGGTGATCCGGGAAACTACAGACCGGTGAGCCTGACATCAGTACCGGGTAGAAATCATCATAAAGAACAAAATTGCTGAACATTTTTATTTATTTATTTATCTATTTCTTCTATACCGCCCCTTCCAGAGATCAGGGGCGGTTTACATGGAACAATTGCATACATTTGCATAACATTACATAGAACAAGAACTTCTTAACTTTTTACATATAACAGAACAGTAAATTGTCAGAACTATTTACAGGGTGTATACTTTTGTATACTGCTGAATTTACAGGGGAATGTCAGCGAGCTGACATTGCTATTTATAGATGTAGATAGTCATGGTTTAAAGGGAGACAGCCCATGGTTTTAGACAAGGAAGGTCTTGTCTTACTAATCTGTTATGTTTTTTGAAGGTGTGAATAAACAGGTAGACAAAGGTGAGTCGGTTGATAGTGTATTTGGACTTTCAGAAAGCCTTTGACAAGGTCCCTCATCAGAGACTTCTGGCAAAACTAGAGTCATGAGATAGGAGGCAGTGTACTATTGTGGATCAGGAACTGGTTAAAAGATAGAAAGCAGAGGGTAGGGTTAAATGGCCAATTTTCCCAATGGAGAAAGGTGAATAGTGGTGTACCCCAGGGATCTGTGCTGGGTCCGCTGCTTTTTGACATATTCATAAATGACCTGGAAAAGGGGATAACGAGTGAGGTTATCAAATTTGCAGATGACACAAAACTATTTAAAGTCATTAAAACCCAAGGGGATTGTGGAAAATTGGAAGAGGATCTTGATCAATTGGAAGACTGGGCATCAAAATGGCAGATGAAATTTAATGTGGACAAGTGCAAAGTTATGCACCTAGGGAAGAACAACCCAAACTATGGTTACACGATGCAAGGTTCCACATTAGGAACCACCATCCAAGAAAAAGATTTAGGCGTCATTGTGGATAACATGTTAAAACCCTTGGCCCAGCGTGCAGCGGTGGTCAAGAGAGCAAATAGAATTGATAGGTATTGTAAGGAAAAGAATGGAAAATAAAACAAAGGATATTATAATGCCTCTATATCGTTCCATGGTGAGACCGCACCTTGAATATTGTGTGCAATTCTGGTCACCGTATCTTAAAAAGGATATAGCGTTATTAGAAAAGGTTCATAGAAGAGCCACCAAAATGGTAAAAGAGATGGAAGGATACCCCTATGAATAAAGGTTAAAAAGGTTAGGGTTCTTTAACATGGAAAAGAGACGGCTGAGGGGAGATATGATAGAAGTCTATAAATTAATGAACAGAGTGGAACGGGTAAACGTAGATCGATTGTTTACGTTATCAGAATATAGAAAGACTAAGGGACATGCCATGAAGCTACAGGGTAAACTATTTAAGACTAATAAAAGAAAAGCACAGTTACTTACCTGTAAACAGGTGATTTCTGGGAACAGCAGGAATTAGTCATCACATATGGGTACGTCGGCACCGACGGAGCCCGCGCGGGAAAGCTCCCCAGCTTTTCAGATTAAAAGCTTTTGGGGCCTCCCACTGCACATGCGCGCTGCCTTCCCGCCTTCCTGACCAGCTCTCGTCAGTTCGAGTTTAAAGCTGAGACAATAGAGAGAGAGGACAGGAAGATAGATAGATAGAGATACAACTCCTAGGGGAGGTGGGTGGGTTGTGATGACTAATTCCTGCTGTTCCCAGAGATCACCTGTTACAGGTAAGTAACTGTGCTATCTCCAGGAACAAGCAGGAATACGTCATCACATATGGGGACTCCCTAGCTAAGATGCCTGGGAGATCCCCCTCCAAGGGTAAACCATCTTCGCATGGATCTCAGGCATCCATCCAGGGAAGGTGGGCAGGAGTTGTTTAAGTATGGAACAGGTGTTTGAGGACAGCCTGACCAAACAAGGCATCCCGGCGGGAGTCCTTGTCCAAGCAGTAATGGGCTGTGAAGGTATGAACCGAGGCCCAAGTGGCTGCTCGACAGATCTGATCTATGGACACAGAGTGAAGATGAGCCATAGAAGTGGCCATGGCCCTCACATTGTGAGCTGTGACATGGCCCTCCATAGAAATGTTCTTACTCTGGTAAGCAAAAGAAATACACTGAGCGATCCAATTGGAAAGTGTACGCTTGGTGACTGGAAGTCCCAAATGAGAAGGATCAAAAGCCACGAAAAGTTGGGAAGACTTTCGATGTGGTTGAGTCCTGTTGAGGTAAAAGGCAAGAGCTCTTTTACAATCCAGAGTATGAAGGTTCCTCTCTGCACTGGATGCATGAGGAGCAGGGAAAAAGACAGGTAGATATACCTCTTGATTAAGATGAAAAGGCGAGACCACTTTGGGCATAAAGTGGGGATTCGTCCTAAGGACCACCTTATCATGATGAAACCTAGTATAAGGTGGATGAGCCACTAAAGCCTGCAGTTCACTGATGCGGCGAGCCGAAGTGACTGCAATAAGGAAAACAACCTTCCAGGAAAGAAATTTGAAGGAGGTAGAGTCCAAAGGCTCAAAAGATGGCTTCATAAGCTGACCTAGAACGAGGTTCAAATCCCATGCTACCGGAGGAGGTCGGATGGGAGGTTTAGTTAGAGTCAGGCCTCTCATGAAACGTGCAACAAGAGGATGAGAGGAGACAGGTTGTCCATTTATAGGTTTTAAGGATGCTGCAATAGCACTCAAATGGACCCTTACTGAATTCGTCTTAAGGCCTGCATTTGAAAGATGCAGGAGATAGTCAAAGAGGGAATTCAAAGGAAGTGCTAGAGGGTCAAGACCCTGCTGAGCACACCAAATGGAAAAACGTTTCCATTTGAAAGCATAAGAACGCCTCGTGGAAGGTTTCCTAGAGGCATG
This sequence comes from Ichthyophis bannanicus, assembly GCA_033557465.1. NCBI lineage: Eukaryota > Metazoa > Chordata > Amphibia > Gymnophiona > Ichthyophiidae > Ichthyophis > Ichthyophis bannanicus. The sequence goes on along the minus strand of CM066042.1, from coordinate 187,381,159 downwards.
AAGGATATCTGTCACAGGTTGAGAAAGATTAAAGTCTTGAAGACTTAGGCCTTCAGTAACCAAGCTCTGAGATGTAGGGATTTGCGGTTTGGGTGCCACAAAGTCCCCTCCTCCTGAGACAGAAGGTCTGGCGCAGCTCCCAGGTCCAGGGAGGATCCCTGGGAGAGATGCAGAAGTAGAGGGAACCACACCTGGCGTGGCCAGCGGGGAGCTATGAGGATCATCGATCCGTGATCCCTCTGGAGCTTGAACAGAGTCTTGGATATTAGAGGAATGGGTGGAAAGGCATAGAGGAATTCCTGACCCCAATGCAGGAGGAAGGCATCGTGGGCCTGAGCTCCCTGACACTGAGTTCTGGAACAGAACCGGGGAAGTTTGGCATTCCACGGACTTGCAAAGAGGTCTATGTCCGGGGTCCCCCATTCCTGAAAGATTCTGTGTATCTGGTCCATATGTAGGGACCATTCGTGTGGAAGCAGAACTCGACTGAGTCTGTCTGCACGAGAGTTTTGAACTCCTGGAAGATACACTGCAAGAAGGTGAATTTGATGCTCTCTGGCGAAGGCCCATATTCTGAGAGCTTCGTTGCAAAGCGACAGAGAGCCTGTCCCTCCTTGTTTGTTTATATAGAACATGGCTACCTGATTGTCTGTCTGAACTAGGACAGTCAGGTTGACAAGGAGGGTATAGAAGACCTTGAGGGCAAGGTAAATCGCTCGCAGTTCCAGGAGGTTGATATGAAGGGTGGCCTCCTGTGGAGACCAAGTGCCCTGAGTGGAGAGGTTCTGAAGATGAGCTCCCCACCCTGTTTGGGAGGCATCTGTTGTGAGGGTTGCTTGGGGCAACAAAGGTTGGAAGGGGGCCCCCAACAACAGATTCTTGGTGGATGTCCACCATTGGAGGGACCAAAATAGACGGCTTGAGGTGAGTATTTGGTCGGAGAGCGCTCCAGATGCTTGAGTCCACTGGGTGGCCAAGGTCCATTGAGCTGCTCTCATATGCAGACGAGCGTAGGGCACCACATGTACCGTGGAGGCCATGTGGCCCAGAAGTCGCAGCATTTCCCGGGCTGTCAAATGACTGCTGGACTGAGCTTGGGAGGCCAAACTCAGCAGGCGTTGGGCCCTGACCTGAGGCAGGTAGGCCCTTGCAGTGATGGTGTCTAACTGGGCCCCTATGAACTCGAGAGACTGAGTAGGGATTAGTTGAGACTTGGGAAGGTTTACTACCAGTCCCAGATACTGCAGAAGACGCCTTGTGCGGTCCAGGGAAATTTGGGCCTGGGACTGAGAGGGAGCTCGGATGAGCCAGTCGTCCAGGTATGGGAATATGAAAATTCCCAGGCCTCTTAGAAAGGCAGCTACGACTGCCATGCATTTGGTGAACACTCTTGGAGCAGAGGCTAGACCGAAGGGGAGTACTCTGTACTGGAAATGTTTTCCCTGAAACAGAAATCGAAGGTATTTTCTGTGGGATGGGTGGATGAGTATGTGTGTATACGCATCCTTTAGGTCTAGAGAACAAAGCCAATCCTGACTCTGAAGGTATGGAAGGAGAATGCCCAGAGAAAGCATTTTGAATTTCTCCTTGAAAAGAAATTTGTTCAATTCTCTCAGATCCAGAATTGGTCTGAAGCCCTCTGTCTTCTTTGGTATTAGAAAATAAGGGGAGTAGAATCCCGTCCCCTGTTGAAGAAGAGGGACCTCCTCTATTGCCCCCTGGGCAAGGAGGGAGGAGACTTCCTGACCCAAGAGGGCCAGGAGAGATGGGGGAGAATTGAACTGCCTCACCATAGTATAAGGAGGAAGGTCGGAAAAATGGAGTTTGTAACCCTCTCTGATGATAGAGAGGGTCCATTGCTCTGATGTAATTTGCTCCCATCTGGGAGCAAAGTGAGCTAACCTTCCGGGTATGGTGAGGGGCTCTGGTTGTTCTAGAGCCAGAAAAGTTAAGTTCTCTAGTGGCAAGTCAAAACCCCTGAGGGGGTGGAGCCTGCTGAGGCGTAGCAGACGCCGCAGGCTTTGACCTTGCCTGTTTAGGTTGCTGACGTTTAGCAGCAAAACGAGGCTGAGAGGATTGTTGGCCAGTATTTGTAGAAAATCTGGACTTCTTGTAATAAGGCCTCTTAAAAGACTTCTTCTTGGCAGGAGTGGAGGTAGACTTAGAAAGTCTATCTAAGGTGGCATTTTCTGCATCCATTTGAGTGGCCTTAATTTGCCACTCCTCACCAAATAAGTTCTCACCTGTACAGGGCAGATTTCGTAAGCCATCTAGGACCCAAGGTTCTAGATCAGAAGCCTGGAGCCAAGCAAGACGTCGGGCTGCTATAGCAATGCCCGAAGCCCTACCAGCACCCTCAAAGGAATCAAAAGCTGCCCTGTTGGAGAACTTTGAAATATCCAAAAGGTGTTTCACTAAGGAAATGAACTGCTCCCTCTTATCCTCAGGGATAAAGGGGGCAAAATGCCGAACCTTTAGAGCGATTTCACTGAGAAACATGCCCATGTAAAGACTATAGGAATTAATCCTGGCTATAAGCATAGTAGCCTGGAAAATTTTCCTGCCAAAAGAGTCTAGAGTCTTACATTCTCGCCCTGGAGGAGTAGAAGAGTGCCTTTTGGTACTCTTTATCTTCTTCATTGCAGACTTCACCACAATAGAATGGTGAGGCAACTGGGTTTTTTGGAAACCAGGAGAAGGGGGGGACACGGTACATGGTGTCCAACCTGCGAGAAGAAGGAGACAATGTTAGAGGAGCCTCCCATAAGTCCATCAAGTGTTCTTGAAGGATTTCATGGATAGGCAGGGTGACTGCCTCTTTAGGAGACTTAGAGTATCCTAAAATATCCAGTTTCTTTGATCTGGGTTCCTTTTCAGAGGATGAAGCAATAGAAAGACCTTTAGCCATTTCTATGATGAAGTCCTGAAAGGACAAATCCTCTGGTGGAGACATTCTCCTGTTAGGAGAAGAAGGCTCCTCAGGAAGATCAAGGGAGAACTCATCAGAATCATCAGAGGAGTTAAAATCCTCTGAAGAAGCAGAGTATCCTCTATGTGCTTCCAACGCACGATACGCATACCGTTCGGTATCGACATCGGGCGTACCAGGTATGGGATCGGTACCGGGCAAAAGCCCGGATCCGGCATGCGGAACCGATCTGCGTTTGGAAGACGATGGCCTCGGTTCCGGTATGGAAGCCATTACCGGAACCGGACCCGGTACCGCTGGCTGCGGTACCGAGGGCGTAGCAGCATTAATAAAAGCCAGAATGGCCTGCTGCATGACTTGGACAGTATTGCCCATAGACGCCACTGCTGCCTGGATGTCGGTACCGGTATGGGCCGGTACCCCAGAGCAGTACAACAGGTGATCTGTCGAGGCCGCGCCATCGATGTCAACCTGTGACCCCATGATTGCTTTGGAGGCCGGAGCCTCCCGCCGGGGTTTTTTGGCCTGGGCAGAATCCTCGAACTCAGAATTGAGAGCCTCTCGATCTTTAGAAAGAGATTTGCTTTTAGAGGATTTGCCCACTGGAGTTTTGGTTACCTGAGATCCATCCGGAGAGGAAGACCTGGATGATTGTGATGCTTCCGAAGGAAACAGCACATGGAACTTGTTGGCCCGGTTCTGCAATCCACGTTTCGACATCTGGGAGCAGGATGGGCAGTCCGGTATGGAATGGTCAGGTCCTAAACATTTAAGACACCATTCATGGGTGTCTGTAAGAGGAATGACAGCACTGCACTTGGTACACTTTTTAAAACCAGGAACTGGCTTCTCCATGAGGAGAATTTGTGTAGGCCTGAAGGCCTAACAAAGTACCAAGCTGTGCTGAAGAAAAGAAAAATATATTTTTTTTTTTTTAAAAGAAAGAAAGAGAGACCGGCAGTACCGGTTTCAGAATGGGGAAGGCAGGTACGCGGTCTAAAGAAAACAATAAAATCAACAATTTCTTCAGCGGTGACAGGAACACGACCTGCTGGCTCCGCGGAAAAAAAGAAACTGACGAGAGCTGGTCAGGAAGGCGGGAAGGCAGCGCGCATGTGCAGTGGGAGGCCCCAAAAGCTTTTAATCTGAAAAGCTGGGGAGCTTTCCCGCGCGGGCTCCGTCGGTGCCGACGTACCCATATGTGATGACGTATTCCTGCTTGTTCCTGGAGATATATTTTTTCACTCAATGTGTAATCAAACTCTGGAATTTGTTACCGGAGGATGTAGTAAAGGCTGTTAGTGTAGCTGGGTTTAAGAAAGGTTTGGACAAGTTCCTGGAGGAAAGGACCATAAACCATTATTAAGAAGGGACACAGGATATCAATGCTTGACCCAATACAAGCATTGTGGTACCTGTGTCTTTTGGGGAAACTGCAAGGTACGTATGACCTAGATTGGCCACTGTTGGAAACAGGATACTGGGCTTGATGGACCTTGGTCTGACCCAGTATGGCATATCTTATGTTCTTATCAGGCTATAAAATGAATATGGGAAAAACAGAAGTGCTCAAATGAAGGTTGAATTTACAGGAAGAGGGTAGGATACCGAAAACATTTCCATTTAAATGGGCTAGTAAAAGTGTGAAATATCTGGGGATCCAGATTAGTGCGGAAGGGTCTGAACTATATAAGTTGAATTATGAGCCAACTGTAAAGAATGTGCCAACGGATTTAGTAAGATGGGATAAGGCCATTTTCTCATGGATGGGAAGGATAGCCATAGTGAAGATAAATATACTGCCCAGACTACTTTTTTTGTTTATGAACATGCCTATAGAAGTTCCAACAGCCATGATAAACCTGGTGCAGAGAAGAATCTTCTCCTTCATTTGGAGACGCAGGCCCCCTAGGGTGCAAAGGAAAATAATGTATACAGCGAAAAAGGAAGGTGGTCTGGCGGTCCCTAAGATTGGAAGATATTATGAGGCGGCTCAGTTGCGAGCGATAACGGGGTGGAGGTTGGAGAAAGATGGGCCTCAATGGAGTAGACTAGAACAGGTGATGGTAAGACCCAACTATATTATGGATTTGTTGTGAAAGAACAGTGAGGAGAGAGAATGAGGCCTAGTTAAGAACCCATATATGATAAGTACATTCAGAGCCTGGGATAGGAAACATAAGGTGCTAAGACATAGGGGAGGAAATATTAGGGCACAGAGGATTACACAATGTGAGGGGTTTTTGGTGGGAGGAAGTTCTGGGATATTCCAAAGATGGCAAGAGAAAGGGTTACAGTGTATGGGGCAGGTACTAACTGAGGCTGGTCAATTAAGGTCGTTTGTAGAGCTCCAGTTAGAGTTCCAAATAGAAAAGAGTGATCGGTTGGGCTATTTTCAACTGGCACACTTTTTAGGGGGGAAAGATATAAAAGAAGGCCTGAAAGGCACAGAGACACTCTTTGAGAAGATGGTTTGGGTGGGGGACTTATCAAGAGGGGTGATCTCTAGGCTCTATAAGGCCTTGAGTGACCCCATGGATGAAGGAACGTATATGTGGGCCTGGGAGACAGACCTGGGGGGTTATTGGGATGTACAGAGATGAGAAAAGGTTTATGATGGGGTTAAAATACCAGTGGTTTCGGCTGCAATCCAAGAACACTGTTATAAGATGCTGTTCCAAATGTATTTAACCCCAGTAAGGTTGTGCAAGATGGGGAGATATAATGATGCGATGTGCTGGAGAGGGTGCGTAGAATGGGGGGAGTATATGCATATGTGGTGGAGCTGCCCAGTCCTACAGCTAACGTGGAAGTGGCTGAAGGATCTCATGTGGGAGATGGTGGGCTGGGTAGGAGATATTACACCAGCGGGATATTAATGAATGAATGGGGGGGGGGGGATCCGAAGAGCGACATGGTGTATATGTTGAAGATGCTTGCAATTGGAGTGCGGATGGAAATAGCGAAGAGATGGAGGTCTGTGAGAGCAACAGCACCTGAAAGGATATTAAGTAGATTAGCAAATATTTATAGGATGAGTGAGATCAGTGAATATAAAGTGCACAGGATTGACAGCTTTCAAAAATGGCAAAAGTAGATTGAGTGGTTAGAAAAGGAGGATAATGAGGTAGCGGGCTGATACTAATTAAGAGTATCAAAGGAAATTGTTAATGAGGAGGAGGGGAACATCGCAGGATCGGGGGGGGAGGGGAGTAGAGGGAATACTAAAATAAAAATTGTACAGGTAAATTGGAGAGAAACCTAGACTGTTAAGTATTGTACAGCAAGGCTAGAAGGGTAAGCAGGTGCATGTTGTGATGATGGATATAGTTGGAGGTAGGTTATACCAGTGTTTTGTAAAGCAGTTGACAAATGATGTGTTCCTTTGTAACGTACTAAATAAAAATCAAAATTATAAAAAAAAAAAAAAGGTTTGGACCAGTTCCTAGAGAAAAGGTCCATAAACCTTTATTAATGGGGACCCAGGAAATCCACTGCTTGTCCCAATACAAGCATTGTGGAACCTGTGTCTTCTGGGGAAACTGCTAGATACTTGTGACCAAGATTGGCCACAGTCGGAAACAGGATACTGGGCTTGATGGACCTTATTCTGACCCAGTATGGCATATCTTATGCTCACTTTGCTATGCTTCTTGACATCCCCCTTAAACTACTTTGCTTAAGATGGACGTTTCTGACTTTAGCGTCCCTACTGGGGACGTCTAACATGTCTGCCCGGGTGAACGTCCAGATGGGAGACATCTATGCTCCTGAAATAAGCCAGAGAAAGACATCCCTTTTTCTGAACATTTTGCGCTGGACATCCCTGATTTAACTTTGATGTCATAAAATCCTCAAAGCATAATTATAAGATTATGTGGCAGTAAAGCTGTTGAAGAAAAACCAGAGGCAAGTTGTCTGCCCCTGCAACTAGTATCAGAGAAGATGACTATTTTGAACAGGGAGGATTTCCAGCATAAAAGACAATGTATACTGAACTGTAGACACTTCTGTTTCTCTATGAGCCCACAGCTGCTTCCGTGCAAAAAGCGAAGTTACTCACCTGTAACAGGTGTTCTCCGGGAACAGAAGGAATCAGTCCTCACATATGGGTGACTGCAGGAATTCTACCACGCATACATGGTCCCCGAGGGTGCCATCTTGCTCAGTCAGATGACATAGCTAAGACGGCAGAAAAAATGAGGTAATGCTTAGAGACAACTCTCAGAGAAAGCACAGTTACTTACCTGTAACAGGTGATCTCTGGGAACAGCAGGAATAAGTCTTCACATATGGGGTACGTCGGTACTGACGGAACCTGCGCGGGAACGCTCCCCAGCATCCAAAAAGAAAACTTTTGGGAGCATCCCACACGCATGCGCGCTGCCTTCCCGCCCATTCACTTCCGTCTCATCAGTTGGGTTTGTAGCTGAGACCGAAGGAGGGAAGTAGACAAATTAGAGAGAGAGAAGGAGAACAACTCCTAGGGGAGGTGGGTGGGTTGTGAAGACTTATTCTTGCTGTTCCCAGAGATCACCTGTTACAGGTAAGTAACTGTGCTATCTCCAGGAACAAGCAGGAATGAGTCTTCACATATGGGGACTCCCAAGCTAGAGATGCCTAGAGGAGGTCCCAGCATGTTGCAAATCTAATGGATGGGTCATGCTATTTCCCAGAACCTCAGGCATCCAAGGGATGGAGGGTAGGAGTTGAATTAAAAAGGGTGTGCTGTGGAACAGCTCGACTAAACAAGGCATCTAGAGGGGAGTCCTTGTGGAGATCATAATTGTTAGGAAATATTGAATTCCAATTTTCTAATGTGGACCTTACTAAAAAGTATTGCGAAAGTGTATATTGAGGCTAATATGGGTCTGCTGCTAAGAGCCAGTAGATTATCCTCAAAGAAATTACCTCACTGTGAAGTAGAGGAAATAAATTTTGCAATACAGGCAGAGGTCAGAAGCCTTAAAGGCTAGAACTAATCCCAGAAGAAAAAACTGGGGAGTTTAATGAGGTTGGACTTTGGAGGAAAAGCTGAAGCTTCTGTAGGCCAAAGTTTAAAGCTCTTTGTCCTTGGAGCAGAATAAGGCTCTAGGAAAGAGAGGAGATAAATCTGACTGGTTTGGACGAAAAGGTAGATATACACCTTGCAGAGAAAGGATGGGTCTTTAAGACCCCTTTATCCAAATGAAAGAAAAACACATTTGTAGTAGGCGGTGTAGCCTCCAATTTCTTGACGATCAGTAATGTCTTCCCTAAGTAATGTCACTTAGGATAATGACTTTACATGGAGAGCTTCAGATGTAATGTAACCGGAAAGGTTACGGTAAAAGAAGGTATTTTCTAATAACCATAGAAATTGGTTGTCCATTTAAAATCCTATGGTATGCTGGAACAGCATCAATATGGACAGTCACAAATCTCTCAGAGTCAGATATATATATATATGGAGAGAGAGAGAGAGAGAGAGATATCAGTGGTTCTTAACCAGTCCTCCTTGAACCCCCAGGCCAGTCGGGTGTTCAGGATAGCCCTAATGAATATGCATGAGATATATATGCATTAGAGATATCCTGCCAACCTGACTGGTTTGTGGCCCTCTAGGGCTGGATTTGGAGACCCCTGCCTTACATCTCTGTCATTTAAGAATGTGAGTGGGCAAGGTGTAGATGTCTTAGACATCAAAAGGGTAGATAGAATGTGTCACATGCCTCCTTAATTCTCACCACCACCAAAAAGTTGTCTAATAGACAATATTTTGGTGGTGGTGAGAGGCAAAGAGGCATGTGACAAATTCTATCTAACCTTTTGATGTCTTGGAGATCTGCACCTTGCCCACTCACATTCTTAAATGACAGAGATGTAAGGCAGGGGTCTCCGAATCCAGCCCTAGAGGGCCACAAACCAGTCAGGTTGGCAGGATATCTCTAATGCATATATATCTCATGCATATTCGTTAGGGCTATCCTGAACACCCGACTGGCCTAGGGGTTCAAGGAGGACTGGTTAAGAACCACTGAGATAGATAGAGAGAGAGAGAGAGAGAGATTTCCCTTAATAACAAGAAGGGGTAAGACCTGCTTGAGAATATGGATAGATAATCTCTTTCTGGTTATAAGTGGAATGCTCTTATTTATAAGGAGAGGTCTAGATTTCTTTAAAAATTCTAGCCTTTGAATAACCAGGAATGGAGACCTACGTGAAGGGGTGCAGAGGAGATCCTTAGTCTTAAGACAGCAAGTCTGGATCCTTCTATAACTTCAGTGTAGTAGCTGGAGAAGACGACGCGATATAAGGGTATACCATGTTTGCCCCTCTATGAGGGAAATATGAGTATCATGCGTTCTTTGTTCAGCATAAGCTTCAATGAAGTTTTGGGAATTAGAAGGAAAACAGTAGACAAGGACCAACTGCAGTGAAAAAGAATGCATCCCTGTTGTAAGAGTTCCACTGGAGATGTGGAACAACCCAGGGAATTGAGCAATTCTTTATGTTTTCAAGTGGTCTAAGCCCTGGTTCCTTTTCCTTAAAAGGAAATTTTAAGGAAGATGGTAAGAGTAGGAAAAAAAACAAACAGTCATGTAGGAGCATGACTGGGCAAAGCCTTTTTAACCATCTAGAAGCTACCTACTAGGAATGGCTCTGACGCTCTCTAGCAAAGGCCCATAGTTGCAGAGCTTTTTTGTATAATTGCAGAGAGCATGTTGTAGGTTGCTTAGGTGAGATCTGGCTGTTTAATTGCCAGTGTGCAACCTAATCTATTCTGTTGGAGCCAAAAAGAATTGAAGATGGCTAAGAATAGTAGACAGGCCGGTTGCCTGCAATGATAAATTGTCCAAGTGGGTTGTGGAACCTCGCTTGGATTACCTGTTAAGGCAGCAGAAAAAGTTAGGTCCTATAGATTGGAAAAGGACCCACAGACATAATTAGGAGTGGTAAAACTCAATTACTGTCTGATAAGCTGTCTTAAAGAATATTTGAGAAGATTGTAAAGGGGAGGAAAACTCTGTATGGAAACCAGTTACAGGAGTAGGTATTGAAGAAAACCTATGGGCTCAAAAGTAAGCCCTCCAGTTGAATAGTATCACTCTTAGAGACTAAATGTCCAGGCTAAGAGGGCTAGAAGTAATACAGAGTTGAGAAGACTTACAATTTGGTAAGTCCCTGAAAAGGTGAAGCCCCCTTGCAGTCCAAAACGAAGATATCCTCGTACAGGAAAACTATCAAGGTGAAGGACATAGCCTACCTTGTTGTTACTCCTCTTTTTCCTTCAAAAAGGAGAGGAGAACCCTGTTACCTGTAGGCATGATTGTCCTCAATAGCTCTGGAGCTAAGAGAGCTCTGGAGCTAAGAGAATGGATTTCTCTTGTGGCAAGAGATTCATGCCATGCCGAGGATTGAGTCAGTGTATCACTGATATCTCAGTAAGGATGAGATGAACTGTAGATGCTTCTTTTGATAAGAAGTAGGTTACTGGTTCTAAACCTCAAACAGGAAAAAGAAATTTAATGGATAAAATATCAGAAACCCTGCGACTGCTGGGTTCGCTGAATCTGTTGAGGTTTTGATTTTCTTAGCCTGGTTTGATGTTCCCCTTCTTTGGAAACATCTGCATGATGGGTAGAAGATGGATAAAACTTTTTCCCCCTAGGGGGATAAAGTTTGTTAGGAGATTTTTTAGTAGCTGGGATAGAGGAAAGTTTTGACAATCCTCTGAAAGCAACAATATCAGTGTTTAACTGATTAGCTTGGAATAAAGCATCCTTGTTAAAGAGATTTTCACCAGTACAAGGAGTATTTCCCAGCCTTTTTTGTACCCATTTGTCCAAGTCTGAAGCTTAGAGCCAGGCCATGCGTCATGCCCCTATGACTATAGCAGAAGTTCTGCTAATAGACTCAAAACAGTCCAGGGAAGCACGATTAAGGAACTTAGAGACATTTTGAGCATGACTGACTAATAAGAAATAGTCTGCTCTTTTATGTTCTTGAAGAAAAGGGTTCAAAAGCTTTAAGTTCTTTGTGACCTCTTCAAGAGATAATCCCATATAGAAAATATATGAGATAATTCTTGCTGAAAGCATGGATGCCTGGAAGCATCGATGTCCAAAGGCATCTAAAGTCCTAGACTCACGACCTGGCGGATAAGAAGAGTGCTTCTTTGCACTCTTAATACGCCTCATTGCTGATTCTACAACAATAGAATGATGAGGAAGTTGAGTCTTTTGAAAACCTGGAGAAGGTGGCACCTTGTACATAGTGTCAAGTGTCTTAGAATGTGGGGATACCGTTAAAGGAGTTTCCCACATTCTTAATAGTAGATCCTGTAAGATCTGATGCAAAGGAAGCATGATTCCTTCCTTTGGAATCCAGGGGGATTGCAGAGTCTCTGAATCTCCTGGTATGGATTCTTCACCAGGTATAGAAATGGCAAGTAACTTTGCTGTATCAAGCAGAAAAGCTTGAAAAGAAATCTTCCCTGAGGAGGACCCCCTAAAATAAGGGGTAAAGGCTAGAATTGTTGAGAATTCAGCCTTGGTACCGATGGATTCATCCCAGTCATCGAGATCAGAAGACTTGAAAGGATGAAGCATCGGATTTTCTTTTTTTTTTCAAAGTTCTGTTTATTGAAAACACAGAAAAAGAAACCAACAACATCCAAACAAGGTTCCATTAGTACAGCATAACCGTTCCCAGGTGGGGCTGTGTCTTGTCCACCACTCTGGGAGCGAAACAATCCAAAGAACTTATACAATACCGTACATAACAACTTAACCCAATATCCCCCCCTACCTCCCCCCCTCCCAAGCAGGAAGCACACCAATAGAGTAGCGTCCCTGGAGCCACACTCATCCCAATCAACCACTATTCGACCCTTAACACCTCACTACGGGCTTTAGGTCCCAAACTCTGAATATAGGGCATCCAAATCAGCAAAAATATTGCCCATCTCCGGGGGTGCCCCACCGCACTCCTCCGTTCCATAAGCAAGAGCTGATGAAGGCTATTACGCCACTCAGTGAGGGTAGGGACCGCGGGCTCCCTCCACCGGCGAAGAATAGGGCCCTTACCCACCAGATAGGCTTTTCGCACCAAAAGTCTCTCCCACCTCCCCTTTGGGTGGAGCGGTCCCAACTGATCAAACACCACCAGCAACCCCGTCCAACAAATTCGCTGCCCCAGTAACCCACCTAGGTATGCCCCAATTTGCAACCAGTACCGACGGATGGAAAGACAACCCCACCACATATGACCCAGGTCCGCCAAGGAGCAAGAGCACTTAGGACACCCACCGTCTAAGGTAAGATGGCTTCGGAGCACCCACCGCGGGGAAAAATAGGCTCGATGAATACATTTAAATTGTATCTCGCGCCACCGGGCGCCCTCTACCAACCGCGCGATCCGACCCAATGCCTCCCTGGCAGAGCCCGAGGCTACTTCGCGGCCCAATTCCCTCGCCCATCGGCTTTCCAGCACAGAGTAATCAAGGGGTGCGTCCAGCCGATCCATCTTCCTCTTTAATTCGGCTATAGTCGGCGGGGACACCGCCCCCAGCGCAAGAAAATCAAGAATCCGCGCTGAATGCTCCGCAGTAAGCTCCCGTCGAGACAGGGAACTGATATAATGAGAGACTTGCACATGCGCAAAGGCAGCCCCCCCCTCCCGGGTTCAAACCATACTCCTTACAAAACGCCCCCAAGGCCTTACAGCTACCATCCGGGTCCAGCATGTGTCCCAAAGGCCGTACACCCAACCGCCCCCACTTCCGAAAGGGAACCGAGTCAGAACCTGGTAGAAAACAAACATTACCCTGTATAGGTAGCCAACTGGAGACCGCAGAATCACTACCCCAATACTTATTGAGCTGTTGCCAGGTGCGGCGCGTCGCCTGTATCAAAACACTACTCGTCAGACGGTTCGGCAAGTCCGCCTGCCGCACCTGCAGAACCACTTCCAGAGAATGCGGGGCCGCGAAGGCCGCCTCCAACCCTCGGGGGGTATAAACCTCTGTATCCCCCAGCCAGTCGCCCACATGCCTTGCCTGACATGCCATCGCATACTTCCAAAGATCCGGGACCCCAATCCCACTGGACCTCCACCCCCCACGCATTCTGATCAACGGTATACGGGCTCTAGTCCCTTTCCAGAGAAATCCCAGAATTGCCCTCTCCATACGTAGCACATCTCGCCGCAAAAACCACACCGGGAGGGTTTGCATCCAGTATAGCACTGCATGGAGCGGCAGCTGCACCTACTCTTGCCATCTTACTGGGCAGACTAGATGGACCATACTGGTCTTTATCTGCCGTCATTTACTATGTTACTATGTTACCATCCCTAAAGCGGCTACGCGACCCAGCAGGGATAAAGGAAGAGGCGCCCAAGCCTGCAGCTGCGCTCGAAATTTAGAGAAAATACGTTCAAAATTCATGCGATATAGCAATGCTGGCTGCTTAGTCAACAGAATACCCAGATAAACAAAGGATTCATCAGCCCAGCGGTGCAGAAATTTCCCAGGCCAGCCCGCACGTAGGGTCCCTCCCACATCTAAGGCCTCCGATTTATCCATATTAATACGCAGCCCCGCAAACTTACCGTACCGAGAGAACTCCCCGAGTAATTGATCCAGAGACTGCTGAGGACACGTAAGATGGACGAGTATATCATCGGCAAAAGCAGCTACCTTGAACCCCTGGGATCCAATCGCACCCCGCAGATACCCGCGGACTCCTCTATCCTCCGTATCAACGGATCCAGGATTAAGACAAACAGTAAAGGGGACAACAGGCAACCCTGTCGCGTACCCCGTTCCAAGTTAAATTTGTCCGATAGCACACCATTACAGAGAATTCCAGCAGTAGGGTCCACGTAGAGCAGCTCCACCATCTTACAAAACGGGTCACCCAACCCATAGTAAGGCAAAAGACATTTCAGGTAGTCCCATTGCACTTGGTCAAACGCCTTTTCGGCATCAAAACTAATTAGTAAGGATTGGAGATCCCGCTCCCGCACCCACTCGAGGGACGCCAAAATTCTCCGCAGGTTCCGCACCGCATAACGCCCCTTAACAAACCCAACCTGCGATTCGTGCACCAAGTCTCCCAAGAGTGACGCAAGGCGATCAGCCAGAACCTTAGCCAGTATCTTCAAATCGAAATTCAGTAAAGAGATAGGCCGATAAGAAGCCGCTTTGGTAGGATACTTTCCCGGTTTAGGTATTAAAGTTATGTACGCATGGTTAGTGCCCCACCCAAACTTCCCCTGGGCCACTCTTCGATGATACAGTTCCGCTAAGGTCTGGGGCACTGAATCTCCCAAAAGCTTATAAAACTCGGCCCCGAACCCGTCCGGGCCAGGTGCTTTACAGCAACTAGCCTTCTGAATCACTCTATATACTTCATCCACCGACACCAGGGCATCCAAGTACGCCCGCTGATCTACCGTCACCTTGGGCAGCTGCACTGCTCGCAGATAGGTCAGCATCTCAGTCGGAGCCCCCTCCCTCCTCGCATAGAGCTGTTGGAAAAAGGAGCGAAGCAGCCGAGCTATGGCATTACTATCCTTTTGTAAGTGACCCTGATCATCCCGTAATGCCGCAATCAACCGAGTACCCCGGTTACCTCGTAGACAACGTGCCAAAAGTTTCCCAGGCTTATCCCCAAAACAATATAATTGGTACCTATAATACATGTGAGACTTCTTCGCCCGCTGATGAAGTAGTTCATTAAGAGACGTTTGCAACTCCCAGAACCGTCGCTTATTAACCGCACTGGGGTCTCCCGCACACCTGCGTCGGGCTCTCAGCACCTGCTTTTCCAACTGAACAATCTGCGTTGCCAAAAGCTTGCGCTTTCTTGCCACATAGGCAATAATATCCCCCCGCAACACCACCTTGGCTGTTTCCCAGAACAACTCGGGATCATCTCTGTGCCACTCATGATGAACCATAAATTCTTGCCAGTATTGTTTAAGCTGCTTTCGAAAATCCGCATCATTGTACAGCCCCGTGGGGAACCGCCAGAGCCTTGTCATCGCCGCCACGCCACCCCATCCAAGGTCTACCCAGACTGGGGCATGATCAGACACCGCACTAGGACCAATCTGTGCATCTCCTACCTGCACAAAAAGCCTTTCCGTAACCAAGACATAATCAAGTCGAGCGCTAGACCCATGAGCTCTCGATTGGTGGGTAAAGTCTTTCTCAAACGGATGCAGTAACCGCCAGGGGTCAACGAGTCTCAAATGATCGCACAATCCCTGCAACACTTTAGGTTTTCCCTGCTCTCCGCCCCACTGCCCGACGTATCCAGCTCTGTATCCAACACTCCGTTCAAGTCCCCAGCCAGTATCAACGGAACATCCGGCAACTGTTCCACTCTAGATGCCAATCGGGCATAAAACGCCCTATCCAAAATATTAGGACTATACAAACTACCCAATATAACAGGCCTGCCCTCAAGATTACCATACAGCAAAATTTATCTATCTTCAGGGTCCGAGTACTCCTTTTCCAGCTCAAATCGGACCCGTTTACTGATCAGTATGACCACCACCCTTTTTCCCCTTAGCTGGGGCCCCCCAGCCCTGCCCCACCCATGTTTTTTGCAACTTAGCATGCTCTTCAGCCGTCTGGTGGGTTTCCTGTAACATGGCAATATCACAGTGCAACCTGGCTAAGGCCTGCAACACTTTATACCTTTTGATCGGGTTACCTACCCCACAGACATTCCAAGAGATAATCTTCAGGTCGGATAGTGGTTAAACAAGACTACTTTAACGATCCTGCACAGACAAAGGGGATGGACCCTCCCAGCCTGAGGTCCCACCCCACTCCTCGTGACGCTCCAACCTTCCAAACAGATCATTGACCTATAGGTCCATTGTGCTCCCTGCTGCCCCCCACCCCCCTTCACCCCTCCCACTAGCCCTCTCCTCTTCCCCTTATACCCACATCCCCTCCCCTCTCCCTTACCCTACACTCAGCCTCTAACCACCTCTCCTCTCCCATCGAGAGTCACCTGGGATGTGAGTGGGACCCCCCTCCCCTTTCCAAGCTATCCTCTTAATAGTGTATGGACCCAACAGAGCCCCGCCCAGCGCAGGGAAGCATGTACCCTAGAAGACTGCCGTCCCTACCCAACCCGACAGGTATTATCCCATCATCCACGGGAGCACCCGCCCCCACGCGCACCCAAACCCCCTAGCCACTCACTTTAGTATGGGTTCCCAAACCTTAAGTGCCATGCTCCCAGCAACTTCAATTATTGCCTCCTCCCCGACTCCCCCCACCTCCGAACTAAGCTCATGCACCAGAGGCACTTAGGCCTCGTTGAAACTACCCCAGCAATACCCCGTCCTCTTACCCCCTCCCCGTCATTACCACACCCCCAGTTACACACTCCCAAAATAGATATATACTCACATACTTAACATCTTTCAAACAAAATTCAAGCATGTAATGGGTAGCCCATGATATAACTCAGAACTGTACAATAACAATAAGCCAGGCCAGCTCTCCATGTTCCACAGAGACAGGCTAGACTGCAATCCGAAAAAGACTGCCACAGCCGACCGACTGCCAATGCAGTCAGCCGGCATCATGATCCAGGCACCCAAGCCCCACGGTCCAGGCCGGCGCGGCAGCCCCCCACACCAGCCACGGCTAGCACACAGGGTCCCGGCCGTGGCGTCGAGGCAGCAATATGGCATCCCGCCACCTCCAACCACTAGCCAGGTCCATCGGATATCCCCCGTAGGCCTCGAGGGGCCAGGCAGTCACTAACAGGATCCAGTCTTCCGCGACAGGGTGGAACGTCAAAGCCAGCTCTCTCCTTCACCTCCACCAGGGAGGCCTGCAAAGCCTACCGCAAATTGTAACCGCCGGGCACTCACTTTTCTCCAGGGCACGCTACCACCTGCGCTAGCAGCTGTTCCACATAGGTACTCGCCTCCTCCGCTGACTCAAACACCCGGTGCGAGTTCTGGTGCAGTACATGTAGCCGGGCGGGATATTGCACGCTAAATCGGATCTTGGCTTCAATCGCTGGCAGATCAGGGCGTAAGCCTTACGGCGAAGGCTCAGTGCCGCGGAGTAGTCCTGCGTTATGCGAATCTTCGCCGTCTCCCACTCAACAATTCCTTTCTTCTTGGCAGCTCTTAACACCGCATCTTTGTGCACATAGCACAGAAACTTGGCCAGGACCACTCGGGGTCTACGATCTCCCGACTGCTGTTTAGGCCCCAGCCTGTGGGCTCTTTCCACTACAATAGGCCCGCTCGAGTCAGCCTCTTCCAGCAGGTAAGCAGACAGGTTCTCTATGTATTGCCGCAAATCTTTATCCGGGGTGGTTTCTGCAATTCCCAAAAAACGGAGATTGTTGCGGCGTGACCGGTTTTCAAGATCGTCCAGTTTTATGGCGTGTGCTTTAGAGTCTTTTTGCAGTGCAAGGACCTCCTGCCGAAAATACTCCACTTCCTCCTCAGCATGAGACAGAAGAGTTTCGGCCTCCTGCACACGGGTGCCCAGCATGCCCAAGGAACTCTGAAGTGTGTCCATCTTTGCATGCAGCGCTTCAAATTGCAAAGACAGTGCACTGGTAACAGCAGCTGAAATTTCCTCAGTCATAGTTGATGTAGATGCAGCACCGTGCTTCTGGGGGGAGGGGGGGGGAGTCCACCATTTTGGAAGCACCTGCCACACGTTCCTTTTCCTGTCTCCCCGCCTTTACCGCAGTCGCCATCCTGCTTTTCAATTCGCACATGGCAGCTCCCAATCCCTGCAAGTGTGCTGGGCCCGCCACAAGCCCAAAGTCAATGCGAAACACAGCAATATATCAACGTTCAGGGGAGAGGGGCCCGGAACTCGAGCAACTCACGTCCTCCCAAGCTCACCACATCACGTGACCGCTCGGATTTTCTTTAAAGCGATGTCTTTGGTACCGGCCGAGGTCGGTACCGAGACGAGTCGGTACCGAATCCTCCATGCTAGAGAGCGATTCCAGGCTCGGCATCGAAGGAAGCGAGTCTGTCTAAGCAAGCATGGATGGTACCGTTACCGAAGCCGATACCAATACTCGAGGAACAGTCTGCAGCAACTCTAGCAGTACCGAAGTAGCTGAGAGCGCTAGACTATGTTCATCGGTGAGGAGTGTTTCATCCATCACCATAGCCGATGCCGGGGTGTCGGTACCGCTCGAAGCGGCCACAACCACCGAGCATGGCCCAGGTATGTTCATCGAGGTAAGAACCCCGGGAACAACCTGAAGCCCCATTAATGCTTTGGAGCCCGAAGACTCCCGCCGGGGCTTTATTGCCAAAATGTCCTCGAGGGCAACGCCAGAGGCATCTCAATGCTTAGAAGGAGATCTACCACTCGAGGACTGGCTAGTCTTTACAGACTTTTGTTTGGTTACCTGATCCTGTGAAAAAGAAGATATTCTGGCTGGTGACATTGAGTCCGATGTGAACCGGGTATCGAGTTGTGCTCGATCCTGAAGACGTCTTCTACTTGAGCTCCAGCAGAAAAGAGACTCCAGTGGGCAATGGTCAGGACCCAAACATTTTAGACACCAAGAATGAGTGTCTAAAAATATATTTGTACCACCACACTTTGGGCATTTCTTAAGGATAGTGGCTGGCTTTTCCATAATGGAGGGGGTAGAGGCCTAGTGGCCTAGAAACCGTCAGGCACTAAACAGGAAAAAATTCCTTAGAAAAAAGAAGAAATTTTTAGTAAAAAGAAAGAAAAGCACCGGCAGTACCAGTGGCGTCGAGGGAAGGCAGACGCGACCACAAAAAAGTAAGAATAAAAAAGAAGAATTTTCTGCGGTGACAGGAGTACGTCCTGCTGGCTCCGCGGAAAACTGATGAGAGGGAAGTGAATGGGCGGGAAGGCAGCACGCATGCGTGTGGGATGCTCCCAAAAGCTTTCTTTTTGGATGCTGGGGAGCGTTCCCACGCAGGCTCCGTCGGTACCGACGTACCCCATATGTGAAGACTCATTCCTGCTTGTTCCTGGAGATCACCCTTTACAGGTAACTACGCTTTCTCCAGGAACAAGCAGGAAGTTAGCCCTCACATATGGAACTCCCTAGCTCCAGGCTGCCGAGGACCGAACCAGGACAGCACCAACGGCTATCGATCGGGTAGCCATGATTGCAGATGAGTTCCCAGCTGTGAGACCCTAGCATCCAGTAGCCTGAACACAGAAGAGTCGGAGGGCAAGAGTTGCCTACACCCCATGATTATTACAGAGTACTGCCTGGCCAAAGGCACTGTCCCTGCAGGACTCGCTCTCCAGGCAGTAGTGAGCTGCAAATGTGTGAATCAAAGACCATGTGGCGGCCCTGCAAATCTCCATCACCAGCACTGAGAGGAGGTTGGCCACCAACGTGGCCATCGCCCTCACGCAATGCACTGTGATCTGGTGCTAAAGGGAGAGGCCCATTCGCTCATAAGCAAGGGCAATGCAGTCTGCCACTCAAGTGGACGGAGTTCACTTAGACACGGGGGAGCCCCAGTCTGCTAGGGTTGAAGGACATGAAAAGCTGAGGAGCTTTCCAATGGACCTGAGTACACTGTAAGTAGAAGGACAGGGCCCGTTTGCAATCCAGCATATGAAGGATCAGTTCCTCCCTGCCGGTGTGAGGCCATGGAAAGAAGGTGGGGAGGACTACCTCTTGGTTGAGGTGAAAAGGAGATACCACCTTCGGAAGAAATATGGAGTGTGCGCAGAGCCCCACCCTTTTCTTATAGAACCTCGTATAAGGTGGGTCCGCCACGAGGGTCTGGAGCTGGCTCACTCTTCGAGCGGGGGTAAGGGCCACTAAGGTGGCCACTTTCCACGATAGGTACCTTAGGTGGCAAGTGGCTAGAGTCTTGAACGGCAGTCTGGTGAGCTGGGAGAGCACACGTTGAGGTCCCATTCTGCCGCTGGAGGGCACAGAGGGGGTTTGGATAGCAAGAGGCCCCGGAGGAACTTAGAGGCTGGCTGGAGAGGGGATTCCCCTTGATGGGGAACATACCGATACATAATTGGTATGCCTGGATGTGACAAGACAGCATGGAACCTTGATAGGCCTTGCGGCCCAGGACATCAAGGGCTCTCGATTCTCGGCCCAGTGGGACTAATGAGTGGGACTTTGGGTTTTTCTGCTTCCTCGTAGCCGATTCCACCACCATCAAGGTGTGTGGAAGTTGGGTCTTCCAGAAGCCTGGCCCTCGCTGCATCTTGTACATTGTGTCAAAGCGCTTGCTCACAATGGGAACCGAGGCCAGGGCCTCCCACATGCAGTGCAATAGCTGGGAGAGGATCGGTGGCACCGGCACGGTGAGGGATTCCCTGGGCAGGGCCTCGTACTGAAGAATATCGAGTTCTTCAGCATGAGGGTCTTCCTCGGCCTGGGTAACCAGGCTGAGGGCCTTAGCAATGTCCCGAATAAACACCAAAAAGGAGGTGTCCTCGGGCAGTGAACGCTGCTGGAGACCAAGTAGCGAGGGGTCCGACGGAAGATCCCGGTTGGTGCGGGTCTCTGGGGATGTGTCCCCATCGGATTCCCAGCCCAAGAAGTTGGTAGAGGGATCCGAGCTGGGAGATTCGTCTTGTCCGATGGCCGGCGGGCTGGAGCCGGAGGCCCTGGTTGATCTTGCCCCGAAGAACGGGAGAGCGAGCAAGACCGACATCAAGGACCCTCACGAGGCCTGTGGCTCTCAGGGATTTCCTGGACGGATTTGGGTGTCCCACACGAGGGACCTGCGGTCTCCGGGCGCAAGTCAGCGAAGCTGGCCATGAGCGCCTGCTGGGAATCAATGAACGCAGAAATGCTGCATTCCAGCGGCAACATACGGGATTCCCACGCGGGCGTGGGGCCCTGGGACGCCGATACCGGGGTCACAAGATTGGGCGTCGAGGAGGAGAGGGGGTCCTCACCGGGACAGCCCTCAGGAAACTGGGCGCCTTCACCAGAAGCCTCCATTTCTCTGCAAGGTACCTTGTGGGGCCGCTCCTTATCAGACTCTTGGGAACGCCGAAGGGGGCTAAGTGACTGGGCACGGGAGCGCTCGCGCTTGTCAGGGGCCCCAGATAGCGACTTCGAGGCCGCCTTCTTTTTGCGCTGTTCCACCTCGGGGGACCCCTGGTCAGAATGCTGCCTGGAACACGGTGCCGCAGGGGGGAGAACCCACCAGAGGGGAGATGAACGAGGGTGCCACCGGGGACTCCGAGGCAGCCTTTTGAAAAATGTCTTTGGACTTCTGCTTACAGCTGAGCAGGGCCTTAGAGGACATTTTCTTACAAAGCGAACAGAGCTCTGAGTCATAGTCGGCTCCATAAGTGACACGTTCCTAGAGCATTTATCGCATTTTTTAAACCCGGTGGCCATGGGGGCAAAAACGGCCCCTGCGAGATTGAAGACCAACGCGGCTGAGAGAAAAAAAGGGCACGAAAGCTGGGAAAAAATTTTTTTTATAAAAGGTATCCCCCGTAAGCTCCAATAGAGAGCAAGGGGAGGACAGGTAGAGGACTGGTGCAACTGGAAGAAAGAAGAGAGCCTGTTAAGGCGAGGAAACGAAAACCTTTTCGGAGGGACGAGGATGTGCGTCCGAAGGGCTCTGCGGAAAAAGGGAGACTGAGCAAGATGGCACCCTTGGGCAGGAAGAGGACCACGCATGCATGG